>CANIUD010000604.1:367500-945702 GCA_947470075.1 Closterium sp. Yama58-4 | reverse complement strand
TAAGCGCCGGTGTCCGTTGCCCAATCTGTCTCCCCAGATCTGGCCGACACTTTCACACCAACCCCTCCAACGGCATTGCACTCCCCCCTGGGATGCAGACCCCTCTCCAGCCTGCCCCCCACCATGCCACGCCAGGGCCGGCAGCTGCCACATAGATCTGTACACGTCCTTGCTCTCGTGCAGATCCCAAAGCACCCAATTGCCCAGCTTCCCCTTATAAGTGCGTGCCCCATCCGTGTTGGTGTTCACCCCAGCCTTGCCAAGCTTACGGAGGGAGATAAGGTTGGCCTTCAGGTCGGGGACGAAGAGAACGTCGTGGCAAACCGGCTTGCCATCCGCTCCCTTAAACGCAGCTCGTCCCGCACCAGCCACCTTCAACATGTGTCCAGAGGCAGAGCACACTTCATTGATCGGTGCAGCTCGTACTTTCGTCCAGCAGTTCCTTTTTTTGGCGGCGTCATCGTCCAAGCAGCGCCTGTGTCCAACACCCAATAGTCTAGGGGGTGCAGCTCTGCTCCAACTTTGGCAGAGGCGTCTCCTTGCTCCCCCTTGTCTCCTACATGGAAGAATTGGCCCGCGGTGCGCTCCTTCTTCTTCTCCGCACCGCCGTTGCCCTTCGGGTTGTTGTCGGACGAATCAGCGACCATGTTGGCGCCGTTTTTCTGGTTCCTCCGCGCGCCGCCATCCTGGTGACGATTCTGGGGGGTCCATCCATCGGGTTTCTTATAGCACAAAAACCAGGGGTGCCCTTCCTTCTCACAATACCAGCAACTCCCTTTCATTTTGCCACCAGCACCCGACTTGCCCCCACGTCCAGATTTCGCACCGCGACCCCAACCGGTACCTCCTTGTTGGTCGTTGGAGTCGTCGTCTTTCTTTGCACCGCGTCCAGCACCACCGAAGCCACGTCCTCTGCCACGTCGGCTCCCTTGCATCCCGTAGCCGCTGCTGCCGTCGTCTCCACCCCTCAGTTGGCGGCGACGGAAGTCCTCCTCCAGAATCTTCGTCCGCACCCACTCGAGCGTCCACAAGCTCTGGTTCTGCGGCAGGCTCAATCCGCTCGTAAATTGAAGCCACGATTCTGGCAGCAGCGAGAGCATCTTCAAGCACTTGGTCTGCTCCGGGTAGGTGATTCCCGCGGTCGCCAACTTCGCGTAGAGGTCGCGCATCTTGTCCAGGACTGGTTGCACCGGCTCTCCCTCGCTCAGGCGCAACGCGGACAGCTCCCTCTCCAGCATCAACGTTGCGACAACGGAGGTCGGGGCGTGCAGCTCCTTCAACACGGTCCACGCCTTCGGACCGCATTCAACCTCCGGCAGCAGGTGCATGACGTGGTGACGCTGGTTCAGCTCCAAACTCTGCGACATCAAATAGTAGCCAGCCGAGGAGCGCTCGTCCCAATCTTCCTGCAGCGTGGGGTCACTCGGTCTAGGCTCCTCCCCAATCATTAGTTTCAGCAAACCGATCTGATGGAAAATATAATGCATTTCCAGGCCCAATCATCATAGCCCTCACCATTGAACTTCTCGACGGTGAAATTCTTCAGCACCTCCTTGACAAGCGAGCCCTGGTTTGTTCGCGCTCCCCTTGGCGCTGAAAGACCAGAATCTTGGCTGCCGCTACGATCTTGGGCTGAAGATTCACCAGCTCCCGCCGAGGTGTTGCCCGCCATAGCTACCTATAACGAGGATCACTATAACGCAGCTCTGATACCAGCTTGTTTGGTGTAAGGGCCTAATAAACTCAAGCTATTAGGACTTAATCAAACTTAAACCTCTCCTCGGGGTCACCTCCAAGGGTCCCTGGGTGCCTGGTACAAGACCAGCCCCTATCCTCGGGTCCGAGTTTGTAGAGAGAGGGATCAAAAAGGACTTAGTCAAAACAGCAAGAGTACCTTGAACGTCGCGCAGCGTGCCGTGCAGACCGTCGGTCGGATTAAGCTGAGAATTCGCTATATCGAAGCTCGCTCCAAGAGCTTTAAAATGAGCCAAGTTGCCTCGCGAAAAGTTCTGCCATTACGAAGTTATGGCTCAGACGGTGTTTGCCTAGCATTAGAGTGCTAGCGTACTAGCGTTGACTCGGGTAGCATTCCGCCAACGAACCGCGTAGAAACGAAATTCCAGCGAGGAAGGAATTCGCATGAATCAATTTGACTATATTCAGGTACAAACAGAGAAGGATTAAATAGTTCTAGCTAGCAAGGACCTTGGGAATCAACCTGGGAACAACCAGGGATGATCCCAAATAATTCCAAGCAACAGAACCAACCTGGCTGGACAAAATAGCAGGTGGTAGGTTGGTAAACAACCTCTGGTTCTGTTTTTCCAACCTGGGAAAACAACAACCAGGTTCAGGTTCTAAAAGCAGAACCTGTTTTGTCTTTGCCCAACCAGCCAAATGCTGGTTCCGCTGGTTTCCCCTGGCCTTGTAGCATGCAGATACAGACAAACAACATCCAACCTTCACCTAAATTGTACCCCTATAGTGCCTTCCCTGCTACACTATAGTTAACCAAACAAAACAGTACAATTTCGAGTTGGATAGAACTGAATCTGCGCAATCAACTCAACCGAACTGCAAAGCTTCCATCTTGGGTTCCTTTGCGAGCTCGTCCTTCCTGCTTGCACTGTTCATAGCGCATACAATGTTGTGCCAAAGCGCACATTGCGCGAGTACCTGCAAATGCATCAAGCGAAAAATGCGAAAGCAAACAAACACACGAACACACCATTCACACGCAAATGCATTCGCACACGCATACTCGTACAAACAGACGGCAGGATGTCGTGCAATGTAAATTTGCACCCAACAGGTCCAACCGGTCCATTGGGCCAACATGCCAGTTGGTCCAACCGGTCCATTGGGCCAACAGGCCAGTTGGTCCAGCCGGTCCATTTGGACAACAAGCCAGTTGGTCCAACCGGTCCATTGGGCCAACAGGCCAGTTGGTCCAACCGGTCCATTGGACCAACGGGCCAGTTGGTCCAACCGGTCCATAGGGCCAACAGGCCAGTTGGTCCAACCGGTCCATAGGACCAACAGGCCAGTTGGTCTAACCTGTCCATTGGGACCAACAGATGAGTTGGTCCAACCGGGCCATAAGGACAATAGGCCAGTTGGTCCAACCGGTCCATTGGGCCAACAGGCCAGTTGGTCCAACCGGTCCATTGGCCAGCATGCTAGTCGGTCCAACTGGTCCATAGGACAAACAGGCCAGTTTGTCCAACCCGGTCCATTGAGCCAACAGGCCAGTTTGTCCAACCGTTTTATTAGGCCAATAGCCAGTTGGTCCAACGGTCCATTGGTCCAACAGACCAGTTGGTCCAACCGGGCCATAGGGACAACAGGCCAGTTGGTCCAACCGGTCCATTGGGCCAACAGGTCAGTTCGTGCAACGGGTCTATTGGGCCAACAGGCTAGTTGGTCCAACCGGTCCATTGGACCAACAGGCGAGTTGGTCCAACCGGTCCATTGGACCAAAAGGCCAGTTGGTCCAACCGGTCCATGGGACCAACATGCGAAGTGGTCCAACCAGGCCAAAGGACAAACAGGCCAGTTGTTCCAACCGGTCCATGAGACCAACAGGCGAGTTTGTCCAACCAAAACAAAGGGACAACAGGCCAGTTGGTCCAACCGGTCCATTGGGCCAACAGGCCAGTTGGTCCAACCGGTCCATTGGGACAACAGGCCAGTTGGTCCAACCGGT
Source organism: Closterium sp. Yama58-4 (assembly GCA_947470075.1). Lineage (NCBI taxonomy): Eukaryota > Viridiplantae > Streptophyta > Zygnematophyceae > Desmidiales > Closteriaceae > Closterium > Closterium sp. Yama58-4. The sequence goes on along the minus strand of CANIUD010000604.1, from coordinate 941,996 downwards.
CCATTGGGCCAACAGGCCAGTTGGTCCAATCGGTCCATTGGGCCAACAGGCCAGTTGGTCCAACCGGTCCATTGGGCCAACAGGCCAGTTGGTCCAGCTGGCCCATTGGACCAACAGGCCAGTTGGTCCAGCCGGTCCATTGGACCAACTGGCCAGTTGGTCCAACCGGTCCATTGGACCAACAGGCGAGTTGGTCCAACCGAGCCATTGAGCCAACAGGCCAGTTGGTCCAACCGGTCCAATGGGCCAACATGCAAGTTGTTCAAACTGGTCTATGGGACCAACAGGCGAGTTGGTCCAACCGGTCCATTGGACCAACTGGCCAGTTGGTCCAACCGGTCCATTGGGACAACAGGCCAGTTGGTCCAACCGATCCATTGGACCAACAGGCCAGTTGGTCCAATCGGTCCATTGGGCCAACAGGCCAGTTGGTCCAACCGGTCCATTGGGCCAACAGGCCAGTTGGTCCAGCCGGTCCATTAGGCCAACAGGCCAGTTGGTCCAACCGGTCCATTGGACCAACAGGCGAGTTGGTCCAACTGAGCCATTGGGCCAACATGCCAGCCGGTCCAATGGGCAAACATGCAAGTTGTTCCAGCTGGTCTATGGGACCAACAGGCGAGGTGGTCCAACCAGGCCAAAGGGCCATCAGGCCAGTTGGTCCAACCGGTCCATGGGACCAACAGGCGATTTGGCCAAACCGGACCATTGGGCCAACAGGCCAGTTGGTCCAACCAGTCCATTGGGCTAACAGACTAGTTGGTCCATCCAGTCTTTTGGGCCAACAGGCCAGTTGTTCAACCGATCCATGGGACTAACATGCGAAGTGGTCCAACCAGGCCAAAGGACCAACAGGCCAGTTGTTCCAACTGGTCCATGGGACCAACAGGCGAGGTGGTCCAACCAGGCCAAAGGACCAACAGGCCAGTTGTTCCAACCGCTCCTTGGGACCAACAGGCGAGTTGGTCCAACCAGGCCATAGGGACAACAGGCCAGTTGGTCCAACCGGTCCATTGGGCCAACAGGCCAATTGGTCCAATCGGTCCATTGGGACAACAGGCCTGTTGGTCCAATCGGTCCACTGGGCCAAGAGGCCAGTTGGTCCAATCGGTCCATTAGGCCAAGAGGCCAGTTGGTCCAACCGGTCCATTAGGCCAACAGGCCAGTTGGTCCAACCGGTCCATTGGGCCAACAGGCCTGTTGTTCCTACCGGTTCATTGGGCCAACAGGCCAGTTGGTCCAACCGGTCCATTGGGCCAACAGGCCAGTTGGTCCAACCGATCCATTGGACCAACAAACCAGTTGGTCCAACCGGTCTATAGGACCAACATGTTTATGTGATGCTATCATTCGCATTCACGTCTGTCTGCCTCCCATCATATGTTCGTGCGTTGCATATGTGGTGTGAGCGTATGCAAGAAATTTCTGTTTCGTGTGGTTTGGATATCCTGAGTGTTTCTGAATGTCATTTGGATTGAGCAGATATCTGAAGTGACTTCTCTGCTCAAGAGCTTTCCGACGAACCAAGAATCGTCGCGATCGGAGCTTAACCAAGAAAGTTACGAATATTGGAGTTCGTATGCTTATATATTTTGGTTTGCAGCGACTTTCAGCCAGTCGGTCCAACCGGTTTCTTGGGCCAACAGGCCAGTCGTTCTTACCTGTCCAATGGGCCAACAGGCCAGTCGGTCCATCCGCTCCATAGGGCCAACAGGCCAGTTGGTCCAACCGGTCCATTGGGACAACAGGCCAGTCGGTCCAACCGATCCATTGGGACAACGGGCCAGTTGGTCCAACCGGTCCATTGGGACAACAGGCCAGTTGGTCCAACCGGTCCATTGGGCCAACAGGCCAGTTGGTCCAACCGGTCCATTGGGCCAACAGGATAGCTGGTCCAACCGGTCCATTGGGCCAACAGGCCAGTTGGTCCAACCAGTCCATTGGGCCAACATGCCAGTTGGTCCAACCGGTCCATTGGGCCAACAGACCAGTTGGTCTATGCGGTCCATTGGGCCAACAGGCCAGTTGGTCCAACCAGTCCATTGGACCAACAGGCCAGTTGGTCCATCCGGTCCATTGGGCTAACAACAGGCCAGTTGGTCCAACCGGTCCATGGGACCAACAGGCGAGGTGGTCCAACCAGGCCAAGGACCAACAGGCCAGTTGGTCCAACCGGTCCATGGGACCAACAGGCGAGGTGGTCCAACCAGGCCAAAGGACCAACAGGCCAGTTGGTCCAACCGGTCCATTGGACCAACAGGCGAGTTGGTCCAACCAGGCCATAGGGACAACAGGTCAGTTGGTACAACCCCGGTCCATTGGGCCAACAAGCCAACGGGTGCCGACTTAAGGTCCAGCCTGATGACGACCTCATCTTCCGCCGACCTCTGGATGGTGTCCATGCCGACGTGTGCGAGCCTCGCATGTAGCCTGTCCGTGGTCGACGTTATCACCGTGACTTTCGTCCGTAGGGCCACCACCTCTGTTGAGGGCGCCGCAGGGCAGGGACGCACGACGGTGCAGAGGACCCGTTCGGAGTACATCGTTCGACCAAGCACGTCCCGCCGCCCGCCGAGACAAGGAGCATCCCGTCACGCCGTTCTCCTTTAGCTGACCGGCTGACAACAGGTTTTCCCGCACGCCCGGGACGTATAGTACGTCGAGGATCAGCACCAGCTTTCCGACTTCACCTTGCAAGGCGATGGTTCCCCGTCCCTTGACGTCCTGCAGCATCTCGTTGAAGCCGCGCACGTGCTTGACGTCACCGTTCGGCCCCAAGTCGACGAAGCCGTCCTTCGTCCCCATCAGATGGTGCAAGCAGCCGCAGGGTTCGCCTGCACCGCTGCTGCCACCGCCGCTGGAAGTCCTTGCTAGCCTCCGGCGCCAGCGAGACGGTCGGCTCTACGACGCCGACCAGCGAGCACGACGCCTCCTTGTCGTCGTGCCCCTTGCCGCCAGCAGAGGAGTCGGCATCCTTCGCCGATGTCGACTTGTTTGACTGCTTATTCTTCCACGACTGGCTTCCTCGACGTGGACGACGGCTGGTCGACCTCCCGCGGCCTACCTTAGCATCGTCGTCGTCGGAGTCAGTGCGGTAGGGGCACTCGAAAAAGAGGTGGTCGGGGCTGTGGCAGATCCAGCACTCCCAACGCCTACTTCTTCATCATTGGCCAACTTCGTCTTGTCGACGTCCTTTGCTGGCTTCCTGCTACTGCTTCCGCCACCGCCAGTCTGCCCGCGCTGTCTCGGTCGACCTCCTTGCTTCGCCGGGGCGGCGTAGTTTACCTGCGGCAGGAGCTTCGATGACCGCTCGGCTTCCTGCATCGCCTCGTCCTGCAGGATGTACGAGGTCAGGGAGTCCACGTTGAGTGTCGCCCGCATGCTCGGCACCATCGACAGCCGCTTCAGCAGGTTGTGGCTGCTTGGGAGCCCCTTTAGGACGTGCGTTACGGACGACGACGTCGAGTACTGCATTACGGACATCCTCATGGTGGCGAGAAGTCGCCGTGCCCGGTTGCAGTATTTGGTCGTCATATCCTGGTCGCCCATCCGCAGGTGCGACAGCTGCTCCTCGAGCTGGCCGATGTACAGGTCGTCGGTGAACTGGTACGTCTGCCACGCCTTGTGGCCGGCGTCCAAGTAGTCCCTGCACGGCTTCAGGGCCATCTGCACGCCCGGCAAGGAGCACTGCGAAATGACCATGAAGGTCAACAGATGCACGATGCGAAACTCTGCATGCAGGTCAGGGTAGTTTTCCGACGGTGTCACCACTGTATACCGGCGGCAAAGCCGATCAGCCTGGCCATCTCCAACTGGCGCTCGATGGCTTCCTTCCAGGTGAGGATGTCGGGGCGACCGACCAGCAGGGGGGTGACCGAGATCCTGTCCGGCGTAAATTTGAAGTAGCTGTAGCTCGGCGCTATCCCGCCCGCTTTCACATGAGTCGCCGATGACACCGGCAATCCGCTTCGTCGACCTCCGACGTCACCCTGCGAGGAGCCTGCAGCCGCCGACGACCGCATCCCTCGCGCCTGAACGCCACCGACTTCATCGGCGTGTATCACTCCTCGCTGTCTTAACGTGCCTCCCGCACTGCTGCCGTCTTGATCACCGGCATTGACGCCCAGGTAGACGCTGCCCTCGTCGTTCACCGGTCGAGGAGAAGCAGGCCGAGAAGGGTGCTCTCCGTCGCCCACAACGGAAGCTAGACTACGGGCTAGGCACGGGGTAGGAGTGATCGTAGCTTTCGTTCACTTAGTCGTTTCCATGCATTCAAACTGCTTGCCAGTTCACGGGGAAATTGTCAAGACTTTTACAGTCAGGTTGGCAAGACAAGACTACATCAGAGCTAGCATGCAAGCAGGACGACTACCAGCGCAGAACGGTCGACCGCGTTCCAACCCGATTTGGTCGACCGCGCTCCAGCAGTGCAAAGTCGACGGCGTACCAACGCTGCAGGTTGACAGCGCCAGCATTGCTCCTGCATGACAGCAGCCCTCCTACTTCGCAGGTGCTCGCAGGTGATTGGCGTGCCGTGCCTTGTCACCTGCACAGAACACATACCAAATCAACCTCGTGCTGACAAATGCATCTGATCAGCCATGTCGACCTCGGGATACTACCACCGAGGTCGGCCTCGCCACCAACACCTGGGCGACCGGCGTGTGCCTTCGCAGAACCTCGTCACTCATGTAACCTAGTTGACTGGGCAACCACGTCGACTAGCTGCTCCTTAACGTGCCCGTGGACCACCCAATTCGGCGACCACTTCCAGTTGACCTCACCATGTCGACCACACCCTTGGTTGACCAGCTCCAGGTCGACGACACTCCTGGTCGACCAACTCCACGTCGACCAGCATTCCTGTCAGCCGGCCACCCAAGTTGGCTGCACCAGTCGGCGTCACCAAGTCGACGCCCTCCACAGGTCGACCTCACAGAAGTCGGCATCCTCCTGAAATCGGCAGTGGCCCCCATGCAGGTAGACTTGCCCTGTCGACCAGCTCGCCCACTGCTGCGTGTCGGCTGCTCCCTTCACACCCGACCACGAAGTCAGCTTCGCCCTGCGAGAACGGGGCCTAACGAAACCCCCATATTACCTATCCCTATGATTGGTACCAAGAGTAAGTGTGTTACTTACCCATATGGTTGGTACCTAGAGTAAGAGCGTTACTTACCTATATCGAATGTACCAAGGGTAAGTGCGTTAGTTACCCATATGGAAGGTACTAAGGGTAATTGTATTGCTTGCCCATATGATTAGTACCTGGAGTAAATGCGTTACTTACACATATGGTTGGTACCAAGAGTAAGTGTGTTATTTACCCATATGGAAGGTACCAAGGGTAAGTACGTTGATTACCCATATGGAAGGTACCAAGAGTAAGTGCGTTACTTACCCATATGGAAGGTACCAAGAGTAAGTGCGTTACTTACCGTCAACGACAGCGTTGCGCACTTGATGCGCTGGCTCGACCAGGAGACTGCGGCCCCTCCGTAGACGAACACGTAGCCGCCCATGCTCATCCGGTTTTGCTTGTCACCAGCGATTTCAGCGTCCACGTAGCCGACCAGCTCCAGCGTCTCTGGACCACCGCCGAACTCCAGGCGGTGTCATGCGTATTGGTGAGGTAGGCGAGGCAGCGGTCAACCTTGCCAGTGCTAGTACCGCGAGGCCGATCCCCAGCTTGCTGCAGGCGATGGCGATGTCCCGTCCCGTCGTCGTCGCCGCGAACCGCATCAAGCCGACCTTCTGCGATACTCCTTTTCCTGATGCTCCTGTCCCTCCTCGTCTACGAACTTTAGCTTGGCGTAAGCGTTGACCTAGACCGGCGTCTTCGGGGTGCGCCTGGTTTGCTCTTCATCAAGGAACCGACTACGCAGCTTGTCGGCGTAGCCCTGCTGGTGGAGCCATAGCTTCCTTGCCGCCTGTCGTGCACGATCTCCAGCCCGAGGTACTTCTGCACCAGCGGGATCTTGCTCAGCTTGAAGGCGGCCTCCAGCAGCTCCTTCAGCATCTTGGTGCTGCTGCTAGCGACAAGCAGGTCGTCAACGTAGACCAACACCCATCATGCCACGCCATCCCCACCGACCTTGAAGTAGAGCGCCGTGTCAACCTGGCTCTTCTTCCAGCAAGCACTCAGCAGTACACCATCGAGAGCCCAGTACCACATTAGCGGCGAATGCTTCAGTCCGTAGAGGCTCTTCAGCAGCTTGCACACCCCGCCAGTCTCGTCGTTGTAGTGGACCGGCTGGTACATGTACAGCACATGGTCGAGCTTGCTCTGCAGGAAGGCGTTCTTCATGTCAAGCTGCATCAGGTTGAGGTCGAGGACGGCTACGATGCTGAGGAAGACCCTCAACGTGACATAGTTGCTCACCGGCCTGTACGTCTCGTTGTAGTCGGCGCCATACACCTGCGTGAAGCCCTTCACGACCAGCCTCACCTTCTCGCGCTCGACGGTGTCGCCGATGTGGTACTCTGTCGTCAGTACCCACCGGTTCGTCATGATGTTGGCCCTCTGTGGTGCTCAACAAGCTCCCAGGTTCCCATGCCGAGGAGGCTGCGGATCTCCTCCTCCATGGCGGCTTTCACCGCATTGCTTATCGAGCTCGCCAACGCCTCCTTCACCGTCATTGTGGAGATGTCCCTGCGGTGTTCGGGGTCGGCGTGCATGTCGGGGTCGAGCTCTGTCGTCGTACAGCAGGTCATCCACCTCGTTGTACACGGTGGTGAAGGCGGCCAGAACGTAGAGGTCATGTGGCCTCCGAATTCGGCCTGACTGCCGTGGTCCAGGCTAGACCTCCACCACGACGCTGTCGGTGGACTCCGCGGCGTCCCCTTCATCGTCACTGGCTTCACTGCCCTCATCATCCTTCTGCACTTCAATCGGCTCCCCTTCCGACTGCCCGGTTGCCGACTGCTTCGTGGTGGCCGTCACGGCTGCCTGCTCCCCTGTCTGCTGCTGCCGTGCCGATGCCTCATTCGCAGGCTTCACCAAAGCCGTCTGCACTTCCGCGTCCTGCTGCTTCCTAGTCAACATCGACTTCACCCCCACGCCGACTTGCTGAACGTCACGTTACCCACCGACGATGCTCTTGGCCGGCGCCACAGGCGACCCCTCATTGCTCCCTTCAGCGCCACTGGCCGACGGCGGTGCCAGCGTACGTAGGTCGGCAACAAGGGGTGGGGCAGGGGGGGGCCGGAGAGGGGGCGCAGACGACCTCGGAGTCCTCATCAGCAAGCTGACCCACCTCGGCGAGCAGAGGGAGCATCGCCGTCGAGGTGTCCATCGGCGGGTAGACATGCGTCTGCCCCGACGCCGGCCCGTGCTCCGAATTTCACGCCTCCATCGACATGGCCTTGTAGAACACCACGTCCGACGTGGTGACCACCCGGTTGTCGGCAATGTCGGCGAGTTGCCAGCCCTTGCTCTCCTCCGACACACCGAGGTGAAGGCCCCACCTGGCCTTCGGCTTCAGCTTCCCACCGCGCTGCTGCTCGGAAACAAGGAACTCCGCCATGCAGCCCGCACGCGTGCCAGCGACAAGTCGGGCTTCTTCCCGGTCAGCAGCTGGCACAGCGTCCTCTCCCGCGGCAGCATCGAACTCTCCAGGTAGTTGCGAACCCAGACGGCCTGCTGCAGAGCAAGGTGCCACCAGTGCTGCTACACGCCCATGTACAGCAACATTGTCCTCACCGACTCCACCACCGTCCGCATCTCTCGCTCCGCCATGCCGTTCTGCTGCGGGGTGTATGGGCAGGTCAGGTCGTGGACGATCCCCTTGCCGTCCACGAAGGCAGGGAACTCCTTCCCGAGAAATTCCCCTCCTCGGTCAGATCGTAGCTGCAGCACCGACTTCTTCGACTGCCGCTCGACCAGCACCAGCCACTGCTGGAACTCCCGCAGCACGTCCGAATTCTTAACGACCGGCCTCACCCACTCGTAGCGGGTCTTGCGGGCCTTTAGCAGCAGGAAATACAGGCTGCCATCCTTGGCAACAACCCGAAACGGCCCGCACAGGTCGATGTGCACGACAGCCAGCATGTCGTTGGCGTCGGAGCCCTGGTCGGGGAAGGTGTGCCGCGCCATCTTCCCGCCGACGAACGATAGACAAGATGAACTGCTGCGGGGTGCCGACTTAAGGTCCAGCCCGATGGTGACCTCATGTTCTGCCGACCTCTGGATGGTGTCCATGCCGACGTGTCTGAGCCTCGCATGTCGCCGATACTATCGCCTGCAGGGCCACCACCTCTGTCCAGGACGCCGCCGGGAAGGGACGCACGAAGGTCGGTGCAGAGGACCCGGCCGGAATACATCGCTCGACCAAGCACGTCCCGCCGCCGCCAAGACAAGGAGCATCCCGTCACGCCGTTCTCCTTTAGCTGACCGGCTGACAACAGGTTTGCGCGGGACGTCCTGCAGCGCCCCGTTGAAGCCGCGCACGTGCTCGACGTCGCCGTTTGGCCCCAAGTCGACGAAGCCGTCCTTCGTCCCCATAAGATGATGCAAGCAGCCGCTGTCGAGCAGGACAGCCGCAGGGTTCGCCTGCACGGCTGCTGCCACCGCCTGGAAGTCCTTGCTAGCCTCCGGCAGCAGGGAGACAATCGGCTCCACGACGCCGACCAGCGAGCACGACGCCTCCTTGTCGTCTCGCCCCTTGCCGCCAGCAGAGGAGTCGGCGTCCTTCGCCGATGTCGACTTGTTTGACTGCTTCTCCTTCCACGACTGGCTTCCTCGACGTGGACGACGGCTGGTCGACCTCCCGCGGCCTCCCTTAGCATCGTCGTCGTCGGAGTCACTGCGGTCGGGGCACTCGAAGGAGAGGTGGTCGGGGCTGTGGCAGATCCAGCACTCCCAACGCCGAATTCTTCATCATTGGCCAACTTCGTCTTGTCGATGTCCTTTGCTGGCTTCCTGCTACTGCTTCCGCCACCGCCAGTCTGCCCGCGCTGTCCCTGTCGACCTCCTTGCTTCGCCGGGGCGGCGTAGTTTACCTGCGGCAGGAGCTTCGATGAGCGCTCGGCTTCCTGCATCGCCTCGTCCCGCAGGATGTACGAGGTCAGGGAGTCCTCGATGAGTGTCGCCCGAGAAGTCGCCATGCCCGGTTGCAGTAGTCGGTCGCCATCTCCTGGTCGCGCATCCGCAGGTGCGTCATCTGCTCCTCGAGCTGGCCGATGTACAGGTCGCCGGTGAACTGGTACGTCTGCCACGCCTTGTGGCCGTCGTCCATGTAGTCCCTGCACGGCTTCAGGGCCATCTGCACGCCCGGCAAGGAGCACCGCGAGATGACCGTGAAGGTCAACAGATGCATGACGCGAAACTCTGCATGCAGGTCAGGGTAGTTTTCCGACGGTGTCACCACTGTGCCGGTGGCAAAGCCCATCAGCCTGGCCATCTCCAACTGGCGCTCGATGGCTTCCTTCCAGGTGAGGATGTCGGGGCGACCGACCAGCAGGGGGGTGACCGAGATCCTGTCCGGCGTAAATTTGAAGTAGCTGTAGCTCGGGGCGATCCCGCCCGCTTTCACATGAGTCGCCGACGACACCGGCAATCTTCTCCGTCGACCTCATACGTCACCTTGCAACGAGCCTGCAGCCGCCGACGACCGCATCCCTCGCGCCTGAACGCAACCGACTTCATCGGCGTGTATCACTCCTCGCTGCCTTAACGTGCCTCCCGCACTGCTGCCGTCTTGATCACCGGCGTTGACGCCCAGGTAGACGCTGCCCTCGTCGTTCATCGGTCGAGGAGAAGCAGGCCGAGAAGGTTGCTCCGTCGCCCACACGGCACGGATGCCAGCCTTGACGACCGCCCAGGGGATCATGGCGTCTCCTCAATTCCTCCAGCCGTGCCTCCAAGGTGTCTACAACACCAGTGTCACCTACACCAACCATGGTGGTCACTACCGCACAGCTGCCAGCCTAGGAGCAACTTAGGTGATGGGCGCAACTAAGTCGACTAGACTGAAAGGTAAGTCATGTTGCCGCCCACGCTCACCGCATCATGCGGAAATAACTACTACAACCGGAGCAAGCTAGACTACGGGCTAGGCACGGGGTAGGAGTGATCGTAGCGTTCGTTCACTTAGTCGTTTCCCTGCGTTCAAACTGCTTGCTAGTTCACGGGGAAATTGGCAAGACTTTTACAATCAGGTTGGCAAGACAAGACTACATGGGAGCTAGCATGCAAGCAGGACCACTATCAGCGCAGAATGGTTGACCGCGTTCCAACCCATTTGGTCGACCGCGCTCCAGTAGTGCAAAGTCTGTTGGGTGCAAATCCACATTGCACGACATCCTGCCGTCTGTTTGTACGAGTATGAGTGTGCGAATGCATTTGCGTCTGAATGTTGTGTTCGTGTGCTTGTTTGCTTTCGCAATTTTCGCTTGAAGCATTTGCAGGTACTCGCGCAATGTGCGCTTCGGCACAACATTGTACGCGCTATGAACAGTGCAAGCAGAAAGGACGAGCTCGCAAAGGAACCCAAGATGGAAGCTTCGCAGTTCGGTTGAGTTGATTGCGCAGATTCTGTTCTATCCAACTCGAAATTGTACTGTATTGTTTGGTTGACTATAGTGTAGCAGGGCAGGCACTATAGGGGTACAAATTAGGTGAAGGTTGGATGTTGTTTGTCTGTATCTGCATGCTACAAGGCCAGGGGAAACCAGCGGAACCAGCATTTGGCTGGTTGGGCAAAGACAAAACAGGTTCTGTTTTTAGAACCTGAACCTGGTTGTTGTTTTCCCAGGTTGGAAAAACAGAACCAGAGGTTGTATACCAACCTACCACCTGCTATTTTGTCCAGCCAGGTTGGTTCTGTTGCTTGGAATTATTTGGGATCATCCCTGGTTGTTCCCAGGTTGATTCCCAAGGTCCTTGCTAGCTAGAACTATATATTCCTTCTCTGTTTGTACCTGAATATAGTCAATTGATTCATGCGAATTCCTTCATCGCTGGAATTTCGTTTCTACGCGGTTCGACGGCGGAATGCTACCCAAGTCAACGCTAGTACGCTAGCACTCCAACGCTAGGCAAACGCTGTCCGAGCCATAACTCCGTAATGGCAGAACTTTTCGCGAGGCAACTTAGCTCATTTTAAAGATCTTGGAGCGAGCTTCGATATGGTGAATTCTCAGCTTAATCTGATCGACGGTCTGCACGGCACGCTGCGCGACGTTCAAGGTACTCTTGTTATTTTGGCTAAGTCTTTCTTGACTCCTCTCTCTACAAACTCGGACCCGAGGATAGGGGCTGGTTTTGTACCAGGCACCCAGGGACCCTTGGAGGTGACCCCGAGGAGAGGTTTTAAGTTTGATTGAGTCTTAATAGCTTGAGTTTATTAGGCCCTTACACCAACAAGCTGGTATCAGAGCTGCGTTATAGTGATCCTCGTTAAAGGTAGCTATGGCGGGCAACACCTCGGCGGTAGCTGGTGAATCTTCAGGCCAAGATCGTAGCGGCAGCCAAGATTCTGGTCTTTCAGCGCCAAGGGGAGCGCGAACAAACCAGGGCTCGCTGATCAAAGAGGTGCTGAAGAACTTCACCGTCGAGAAGTTCAATGGTGAGGGTTATGATGATTGGGCCTGGAAAATGCAACTCTACTTCCGTCAGATTGGATTGCTGAAACTAATGATTGGGGAGGAGCCTAGACCGAGTGACCCCACCCTGCAGGAAGATTGGGACGAGCGCGCCTCGGCTGGCTACTACTTGATGTCGCAAAGTTTGGAGCTGAATCAGCGTCACCACGTCATGCACCTGCTGCCGGAGGTTGAGTGCGGTCCGAAGGCGTGGACCATGTTAAAGGAGCTGCACGCCCCTACATCCGTCGTCACAACGCTCATGATGGAGAGGGAGCTGTCTGCGTTGCGCCTGAGCGAGGGAGAGCCGGTGCAACCTGTTTTGGACAAGATGCGCGACCTCTACGCGAAGTTGGCGACCGCGGGAATCACCTACCCGGAGCAGACCAAGTGCTTGAAGATGCTGTCGCTGCTGCCGGAATCGTGGCTTCAATTCACAAGCGGATTGAGCCTGCCGCAGAACCAGAGCTTGTGGACGCTCGAGTGGGTGCGGACGAAGATTCTGGAGGAGGACTTCCGTCGCCGCCAACTAAGGGGTGGAGACGACGGCAGCAGCGGGTACGGGATGCAAGGGAGCCGACGTGGCAGAGGACGTGGCTTCGGTGGTGCTGGACGCGGTGCAAAGAAAGACGACGACTCCAACGACCAACAAGGAGGTACCGGTTGGGGTCGCGGTGCGAAATCTGGACGTGGGGGCAAGTCGGGTGCTGGTGGCAAAATGAAAGGGAGTTGCTGGTATTGTGAGAAGGAAGGGCACCCCTGGTTTTTGTGCTATAAGAAACCCGATGGATGGAACCCCCAGAATCGTCACCAGGATGGCGGCGCGCGGAGGAACCAGAAAAACGGCGCCAACATGGTCGCTGATTCGTCTGACAACAACCCGAAAGGCAACGGCGGTGCGGAGAAGAAGAAGGAGCGCACCGCGGGCCAATTCTTCCATGTGGGAGACAAGGGGGAGCAAGGAGACGCATCTGCTAAGGTTGGAGCAGAGCTGCACCCCCTGGACTATTGGGTGTTGGACACGGGTGCTGCTTGGACGATGACGCCGCGGAAGGACCTGCTGGACAACGTACGCGCTGCACCAATCAATGAAGTATGCTCCGCCTCTGGACACATGTTGAAGGTGGCTGGTGCGGGACGAGCAGCGTTTAGGGGTGCTGGTGGTGCTGCACGACGTTCTCCTCGTCCCCGACCTGAAGGCCAACCTTATCTCCCTTCGTAAGCTTGGCAAGATTGGGGTGAACACCAACACGGATGGGGCTCGCACTTATAAGGGGCAGCTGGGCAATCGGGTGCTTTGGGATCTGCATGAGAGCAAGGACGTGTACAGATCCATGTGGCAGCTGCCGGCGTTGGCGTGGCACGGTGGGGGGCAGGCTGGAGAGGGGTCTGCATCCCAGGGGGAGTGCAACGCCGTTGGAGGAGTTGGTGTGAAAGTGTCGGCCAGATCTGGGGAGACGGATTGGGCAACGGCACATCGACGCTTGGGGCATGTGGCAATGCCTTTGTTGAAGCAGCTGGAGAAGGATGGAGCTGTTAAGGGTCTGAAACTGAACGGACAACCACCCGATGATAACTGTGAAATTTGCCTCCTTTCAAAGTTCACCCGTTTTCCCTTCCATAGTGTGGCTTGCATGAGCAATAAGCCGTTGGAGCTGGTCCACATGGACTTGGTGGGGCCGCTGCCGGTGCAAGGGCACAAGGGGGAGCGGTATTTCCTAACCATAGTGGATGACTGGAGCAGGCTAATGTGGGCGTATCCGCTGAAGCAGAAAGATCACGCCGCCTCCACGATTCGGGACGATTGGCTGCCGTTCGTGGAGAAACAAGCGGAGTGTATAGTGAAGCGGATTAGGACAGACCGGGGTGGTGAGTTCCTTGGAGCTGAAATAACGGCCTGGCTCAAGAAGCAGGGCATCCAGAGGGAGCTGACCACGGCTTATACCCCACAGTCCAACGGTGTAGCAGAACGGGCGAACCGGACCATTCTAGAGACAGCTAGGGCGTCGCTCATAGAATCTGGGCTTGGCAACTGTTGGTGTAAGGGCCTAATAAACTCAAGCTATTAGGACTTAATCAAACTTAAAACCTCTCCTCGGGGTCACCTCCAAGGGTCCCTGGGTGCCTGGTACAAGACCAGCCCCTATCATCGGGTCCGAGTTTGTAGAGAGAGGGATCAAGAAGGATTTAGTCAAAACAGCAAGAGTACCTTGAACATCGCGCAGCGTGCCGTGCAGACCGTCGATCGGATTAAGCTGAGAATTCGCTATATCGAAGCTCGCTCCAAGAGCTTTAAAATGAGCCAAGTTGCCTCGCGAAAAGTTCTGCCATTACTAAGTTATGGCTCGGAGAGCGTTTGCCTAGCGTTGGAGTGCTAGCATACTAGCGTTGACTCGGGTAGCATTCCGCCGTCGAATAGCGCAGAAACGAAATTCCAGCGAGGAAGGAATTCGCTTGAATCAATTTGACTATATCCAGGTACAAACAGAGAAGGAATAAATAGTTCTAGCTAGTAAGGACCTTGGGAATCAACCTGGGAACAACCAGGGATGATCCCAAATAATTCCAAGCAACAGAACCAACCTGGCTGGACAAAATAGCAGGTGGTAGGTTGATAAACAACCTCTGGTTCTGTTTTTCCAACCTGGGAAAACAACAACCAGGTTCAGGTTCTAAAAACAGAACCTGTTTTATCTTTGCCCAACCAGCCAAATGCTGGTTCCGCTGGTTTCCCCTGGCCCTGTAGCATGCAGATACAGACAAACAATATCCAACCTTCACCCAAATTGTACCCCTATAGTGCCTGCCCTGCTACACTATAGTCAACCAAACAAAACAGTACAATTTCGAGTTGGATAGAACTGGATCTGCGTAATGAATTTAACCGAACCGCAAAGCTTCCATCTTGGGTTCCTTTGCGGGCTCGTCCTTTCTGCTTGCACTGTTCATAGTGTTGGGTGCAAATGCACATTGCACGACATCCTGCCGTCTGTTTGTACGAGTATGCGTGTGCGAATGCATTTGCGTGTGAATGGTGTGTTCGTGTGTTTGTTTGCTTTCGCATTTTTCGCTTGATGCATTTGCAGGTACTCGCGCAATGTGCGCTTTGGCACAACATTGTATGCGCTATGAGTTGGGTTGAGTTGATTGCGCAGATTCAGTTCTATCCAACTCGAAATTGTACTGTTTTGTTTGGTTAACTATAGTGTAGCAGGGAAGGCACTATAGGGGTACAATTTAGGTGAAGGTTGGATGTTGTTTGTCTGTATCTGCATGCTACAAGGCCAGGGGAAACCAGCGGAACCAGCATTTGGCTGGTTGGGCAAAGACAAAACAGGTTCTGTTTTTAGAACCTGAACCTGGTTGTTGTTTTCCCAGGTTGGAAAAACAGAACCAGAGGTTGTTTACCAACCTACCACCTGCTATTTTGTCCAGCCAGGTTGGTTCTGTTGCTTGGAATTATTTGGGATCATCCCTGGTTGTTCCCAGGTTGATTCCCAAGGTCCTTGCTAGCTAGAACTATTTAATCCTTCTCTGTTTGTACCTGAATATAGTCAAATTGATTCATGCGAATTCCTTCCTCGCTGGAATTTCGTTTCTACGCGGTTCGTTGGCGGAATGCTACCCGAGTCAACGCTAGTACGCTAGCACTCTAATGCTAGGCAAACACCGTCTGAGTCATAACTTCGTAATGGCAGAACTTTTCGCGAGGCAACTTGGCTCATTTTAAAGCTCTTGGAGCGAGCTTCGATATAGCGAATTCTCAGCTTAATCCGATCGACGGTCTGCACGGCACGCTGCGCGACGTTCAAGGTACTCTTGCTGTTTTGACTAAGTCCTTCTTGATTCCTCTCTCTACAAACTCGGACCCGAGGATAGGGGCTGGTCTTGTACCAGGCACCCAGGGACCCTTGGAGGTGACCCCGAGGAGAGGTTTTAAGTTTGATTAAGTCCTAATAGCTTGAGTTTATTAGGCCCTTACACCAACAAGCTGGTATCAAAGCTGCGTTATAGTGATCCTCGTTATAGGTAGCTATGGCGGGCAACACCTCGGCGGGAGCTGGTGAATCTTCAGCCCAAGATCGTAGCGGCAGCCAAGATTCTGGTCTTTCAGCGCCAAGGGGAGCGCGAACAAACCAGGGCTCGCTTGTCAAGGAGGTGCTGAAGAATTTCACCGTCGAGAAGTTCAATGGTGAGGGCTATGATGATTGGGCCTGGAAAATGCAATTATATTTCCGTCAGATCGGTTTGCTGAAACTAATGATTGGGGAGGAGCCTAGACCGAGTGACCCCACGCTGCAGGAAGATTGGGACGAGCGCTCCTCGGCTGGCTACTATTTGATGTCGCAGAGTTTGGAGCTGAACCAGCGTCACCACGTCATGCACCTGCTGCCGGAGGTTGAATGCGGTCCGAAGGCGTGGACCGTGTTGAAGGAGCTGCACGCCCCGACCTCCGTTGTCGCAACGTTGATGCTGGAGAGGGAGCTGTCCGCGTTGCGCCTGAGCGAGGGAGAGCCGGTGCAACCAGTCCTGGACAAGATGCGCGACCTCTACGCGAAGTTGGCGACCGCGGGAATCACCTACCCGGAGCAGACCAAGTGCTTGAAGATGCTCTCGCTGCTGCCAGAATCGTGGCTTCAATTTACGAGCGGATTGAGCCTGCCGCAGAACCAGAGCTTGTGGACGCTCGAGTGGGTGCGGACGAAGATTCTGGAGGAGGACTTCCGTCGCCGCCAACTGAGGGGTGGAGACGACGGCAGCAGCGGCTACGGGATGCAAGGTGTTGGGTGCAAATGCACATTGCACGACATCCTGCCGTCTGTTTGTACGAGTATGCGTGTGCGAATGCATTTGCGTGTGAATGGTGTGTTCGTGTGTTTGTTTGCTTTCGCATTTTTCGCTTGATGCATTTGCAGGTACTCGCGCAATGTGCGCTTTGGCACAACATTGTATGCGCTATGAACAGTGCAAGCAGGAAGGACGAGCTCGCAAAGGAACCCAAGATGGAAGCTTTGCAGTTCGGTTGAGTTGATTGCGCAGATTCAGTTCTATCCAACTCGGAATTGTACTGTTTTGTTTGGTTAACTATAGTGTAGCAGGGAAGGCACTATAGGGGTACAATTTAGGTGAAGGTTGGATGTTGTTTGTCTGTATCTGCATGCTACAAGGCCAGGGGAAACCAGCGGAACCAGCATTTGGCTGGTTGGGCAAAGACAAAACAGGTTCTGCTTTTAGAACCTGAACCTGGTTGTTGTTTTCCCAGGTTGGAAAAACAGAACCAGAGGTTGTTTACCAACCTACCACCTGCTATTTTGTCCAGCCAGGTTGGTTCTGTTGCTTGGAATTATTTGGGATCATCCCTGGTTGTTCCCAGGTTGATTCCCAAGGTCCTTGCTAGCTAGAACTATTTAATCCTTCTCTGTTTGTACCTGAATATAGTCAAATTGATTCATGCGAATTCCTTCCTCGCTGGAATTTCGTTTCTATGCGGTTCGTTGGCGGAATGCTACCCGAGTCAACGCTAGTACGCTAGCACTCTAATGCTAGGCAAACACCGTCTGAGCCATAACTTCGTAATGGCAGAACTTTTCGCGAGGCAACTTGGCTCATTTTAAAGCTCTTGGAGTGAGCTTCGATATAGCGAATTCTCAGCTTAATCCGATCGACGGTCTGCACGGCACGCTGCGCGACGTTCAAGGTACTCTTGCTGTTTTGACTAAGTCCTTCTTGATTCCTCTCTCTACAAACTCGGACCCGAGGATAGGGGCTGGTCTTGTACCAGACACCCAGGGACCCTTGGAGGTGACCCCGAGGAGAGGTTTTAAGTTTGATTAAGTCCTAATAGCTTGAGTTTATTAGGCCCTTACACCAACACATAGCGCGTACAATGTTGTGCCGAAGCGCACATTACGCGAGTACCTGCAAATGCATCAAGCGAAAATTGCGAAAGCAAACAAACACACGAACATTCCATTCACACCCAAATGCATTCGCACATACATACTCGTACAAACAGACGGCAGGATGTCGTGCAATGTAAATTTGCACCCAACACACTCCCCCTCAGCCTGCCGGCTGCATCTCCATCATTCCATGCTAGTTCATGCTCATTCCACTCATGCGCACACAACGCCAATGAGGCTCATCCGCAAGCCTCTTGGTGAGAAAGTCTGCTGGCTGCTGGTAAGTCTTGATGTAGATCGGATTCACCGTCCCCCTCTTCACCTCCTTACGCAGCCAGTGCCACTTGATACGCATGTGCTTGTTCAGCCTATGAAGCACAGCGTTCCTGGCCATCCCAAGAGCCCCCTTGCTATCACAAAACAGCGGCGTAGCAACTTTCTGCTCCTGGCCAATCTCCTCTAACAGCCTCCTCAGCCAAATCACCTCCTTCACCCCATGGAACATCGCCATGTACTCTGATTCTACGGAAGAGAGTGCCGTCTCCGTCTGCTTCTTGGACCTCCAACTAACAGGTCCTCCCCCAACTACGCAGATGTATCCTCCCACAGATGAGGAGTCCTCCTTCTCAGAAGCCCAAGTAGCATCAGTAAAGCAAGTGAGAAAGAGCTTGCCTTCTCCAAGCCTCTCCCCCTTCTCTTTCAGCACCTCTGCCCCTTTCTGCTTCACCTGTGCAGATGCGGAGTATTGAACTCCAATGCTTGGGTGAGAGTTCAGGTACTTCACCACACGCTCAGCTGCATCCACCTGCTCCTCTGATGGATTCTGCACCACCCTAGCCAGCTGCCCAACCGAGAAAGAGATGTCGGGCCTCGTGTGAACTGCTGCGTACAAGAGGCTGCCCACCAAGGACTGAAATTGCTGCTGCTCCTCGGCTTCAACCCCTTCATCCTCTGCAGCCTTCACAAGCTTGAATTCTGCTGGCAGGGGATTTGCAACCTTGCGCTCATTACCAATCCCATACTTCTCCCCCAGCTCCTTGATAAACTTCTCCTGGTGCAGCTTCAACCACCTGTGATCAGGATCCCTCTCCACGTGCATCCCGAGGTAGTACTTTACCTCCCCAAGGTTCTTGCACTTGAAGTTTTCCATCAGTTGCTGCTGCACTTTCTGGATCTCCTTCATGCTGCTGCTGAAAAGAAGAATGTCGTCCACGTAGACCAGAAACAGCACCAGCTTCTCCCCCTCGCCCTTGAGAAAGAGGCTCTCATCACAGCTGCTGGTCCTGAATCCCATCTCCTCTAAAACAGCTGCCAACTTCTGGTACCAGCAGCGTGGCGCCTGCTTCAAGCCGTAGATGGACTTGTTGAGCTTGCACACCCTGCCCGTACCATCCTCATACCCAGGCGGCTGCGTCATGTACACATCCTCCTCTAAAATCCCATTCAGGAATGCCGTTGAAATATCCATCTGAATGATGAATTTCCCACTAACAGCTGCATCTGCCAACAAGACACGGAGGGTAGGGGGTTTGGCAGTGGGAGCAAAGATCTCGTTGAAGTCCTGCTTCTCCTTCTGCATAAACCCCTTCGCCACAAGCCTACTCTTATAGATGGTGATTTGCCCCTTGTCATCGGTCTTGATCCTCAGCACCCACTTGCATTGTATCGCTTTCTTCCCATCAGGCAGCACCACCAGATCCCATGTCCCATTTTCTAGCAGGCTCTGGTACTCAGCATCCCTAGAAGCCAGCCACTTGTCCCTATCTGGTCCAGCTAATGCCTCCTCCATGCTAGCTGGTTCCTCTGGTGCAGGGGCAAGAAAACAGTACGCAGGCTCGTCCTCCTCATCCGGGTCATAGCCATGAGGTAGAATCAGCATTGCCTCCTCGGTCCCAAGCTGCTGCTCCGCTACACCTGATCCTGCAGTCAGCTTCTTAGTAGCCATACGGGTACGTCCTGGCCTGGAGACGGGTGTCTCCCATCCCCTCATAACGATACCCTTCGGCTTCTTAGTTTTCCCCTGCTGCTGCTCTCCTCCCTTGGATCCAGCAGCTTCACTAGTGCTGCCGCCACTTTCCACACCATTTTCTCCACCAGCAGATGCCTCCTGTACCTTCTCTCCATCACCATTTCCCGCAGCTGCCTTCTCTCCCTCCTCCCACACACTAGGAGTCAGGTCCAGCTGCATGGTGATCTGCTCCATTTGCTGGGACACCCTTGCCTCCGGCTGTTTCTCCCAGCTCCCATACATCATGCCCTCAATGAATTTCACATCCCTGCTGTCAAACAACACACCCTTGGATGGTTCCCACAGCAGCCATCCCTTGCTCTCAGCAGCCAGCCCCAAATGCACACACCAGATTGCACTCGCCCCCAACTTACTGCGGTAGGTCTTGGGGACGTGGGCGACTGCCATGCAACCGAACACCCTCAGCATGTCCACCGGCGGCTTCCTCCCAAGCCACCTCTCCAAAGGCACCCACGAGTCATCCCCAACCTTAGTGAGCACCCTGTTCCTAGCGACGGTGGCGTGCCGGACAGCATGGGGCCACATCGAGTTGCTCAGCCCAGATTCTATGAGCAGCGCCCTAGCTGTCTCCAGAATTGTCCGGTTCGCCCGTTCCGCTACGTCGTTCGACTGTGGGGTGTAAGCCGTGGTCAGCTCCCTCTGGATGCCCTGCTTCTTGAGCCAGGCCGTCATTTCAGCTCCAAGGAACTCACCACCCCGGTCTGTCCTAATCCGCTTCACTACACACTCCGCCTGCTTCTCCACGAACGGCAGCCAATCGTCCCGAATTGTGGAGGCGGCGTGATCTTTCTGTTTCAGCGGATACGCCCACATCAGCCTACTCCAGTCATCCACTATGGTTAGGAAATACCGCTCCCCCTTGTGCCCTTGCACCGGCAGCGGCCCCACCAAGTCCATGTGGACCAGCTCCAAAGGCTTCTTGCTCCTGCCAGCCACACTATGGAAAGGGAAACGGGTGAACTTTGAAAGCAAACAGATTTCACAGTTGTCATCGGGTGGCTGTCCGTTCAGCTTCAAACCCTTGACGGCTCCATCCTTCTCCAGCTGCTTCAATAAGGGCATTGCCACATGCCCCAAGCGTCAGTGTGCCGTTGCCCAATCCGTCTCCCCAGATCTGGCCGACACTTTCACGCCAACCCCTCCAACGGCGTTGCACCCCCCTTGAGATGCAGACCCCTCTCTAGCCTGCCCCCCACCGTGCCACGCCAACGCCGGCAGCTGCCACATGGATCTGTACACGTCCTTGCTCTCGTGCAGATCCCAAAGCACCCGATTGCCCAGCTGCCCCTTGTATGTGCGAGCCCCATCCGTGCTAGTGCTCACCCCAGCCTTGGCAAGCTTACGGAGGGAGATGAGGTTGGCCTTGAGGTCGGGGACGAGGAGAACGTCGTGCAGCACCACCGGCTTGCCATCCGCTCCCTTAAACGCAGCTCGTCCCGCACCAGCCACCTTCAGCGAGTGTCCAGAGGCGGAGCACACTTCGTTAATCGGTGCAGCGCGTACGTCGTCCAGCAGGTCTTTGCGCGGCGTCATCGTCCAAGCAGCGCCCGTGTCCAACACCCAATAGTCCAGGGGGTGCAGCTCTGCTCCAACCTTGGCAGAGGCGTCTCCTTGCTCCCCCTGCTCTCCAATATGGAAGAACTGGCCCGCGGTGCGCTCCTTCTTCTTCTCCGCACCAGCGTTGCTCTTCGGGTTGTTGTCGGACGAATCAGCGACCATGTTGGCGCCGTTTTTCTGGTTCCTTCGCGCGCCGCCATCCTGTTGACGATTCTGGGGGGTCCATCCATCGGGTTTCTTATAGCACAAAAACCAGGGGTGCCCTTCCTTCTCACAATACCAGCAACTCCCTTTCATTTTGCCACCAGCACCCGATTTGCCCCCACGTCCAGATTTCGCACCGCGACCCCAACCGATACCTCCTTGTTGGTCGTTGGAGTCGTCGTCTTTCTTTGCACCGCGCCCAGCACCACCGAAGCCACGTCCTCTGCCACGTCGGTTCCCTTGCATCCCGTAGCCACTGCTGCCGTCGTCTCCACCCCTCAGTTGGCGGCGACGGAAGTCCTCCTCCAGAATCTTCGTCCGCACCCACTCGAGTGTCCACGAGCTCTGGTTCTGCGGCAGGCTCAATCCGCTCGTGAATTGAAGCCACGATTCCGGCAGCAGCGAGAGCATCTTCAGGCACTTGGTCTGCTCCGGGTAGGTGATTCCCGCGGTCGCCAACTTCGCGTAGAGGTCGCGCATCTTGTCCAGAACAGGTTGCACCGGCTCTCCCTCGCTCAGGCGCAACGCGGACAGCTCCCTCTCCAGCATCAACGTTGCGACAACGGAGGTCGGGGCATGCAGCTCCTTCAACACGGTCCACGCCTTCGGACCGCATTCAACCTCCGGCAGCAGGTGCATGACGTGGTGACGCTGGTTCAGCTCCAAACTCTGCGACATCAAATAGTAGCCAGCCGAGGAGCGCTCGTCCCAATCTTCCTGCAGCGTGGGGTCACTCGGTCTAGGCTCCTCCCCAATCATTAGTTTCAGCAAACCGATCTGACGGAAATATAATTGCATTTTCCAGGCCCAATCATCATAGCCCTCACCATTGAACTTCTCGACGGTGAAGTTTTTCAGCACCTCCTTGATCAGCGAGCCCTGGCTTGTTCGCGCTCCCCTTGGCGCTGAAACACCAGAATCTTGGCTGCCGCTACGATCTTGGGCTGAAGATTCACCAGCTCCCGCCGAGGTGTTGCCCGCCATAGCTAACTATAACGAGGATCACTATAACACAGCTCTGATACCAGCTTGTTGGTGTAAGGGCCTAATAAACTCAAGCTATTAGGACTTAATCAAACTTAAAACCTCTCCTCGGGGTCACCTCCAAGGGTCCCTGGATGCCTGGTACAAGACCAGCCCCTATCCTCGGGTCCGAGTTTGTAGAGAGAGGGATCAAGAAGGATTTAGTCAAAACAGCAAGAGTACCTTGAACGTCGCGCAGCGTGCCGTGCAGACCGTCGATCGGATTAAGCTGAGAATTCGCTATATCGAAGCTCGCTCCAAGAGCTTTAAAATGAGCCAAGTTGCCTCACGAAAAGTTCTGCCATTACTAAGTTATGGCTCGGACAGCGTTTGCCTAGCGTTGGAGTACTAGCATACTAGCGTTGACTCGGGTAGCATTCCGCCGTCGAATAGCGCAGAAACGAAATTCCAGCGAGGAAGGAATTCGCTTGAATCAATTTGACTATATCCAGGTACAAACAGAGAAGGAATAAATAGTTCTAGCTAGTAAGGACCTTGGGAATCAACCTGGGAACAACCAGGGATGATCCCAAATAATTCCAAGCAACAGAACCAACCTGGCTGGACAAAATAGCAGGTGGTAGGTTGGTAAACAACCTCTGGTTCTGTTTTTCCAACCTGGGAAAACAACAACCAGGTTCAGGTTCTAAAAACAGAACCTGTTTTATCTTTGCCCAACCAGCCAAATGCTGGTTCCGCTGGTTTCCCCTGGCCCTGTAGCATGCAGATACAGACAAACAATATCCAACCTTCACCCAAATTGTACCCCTATAGTGCCTGCCCTGCTACACTATAGTCAACCAAACAAAACAGTACAATTTCGAGTTGGATAGAACTGGATCTGCGTAATGAATTTAACCGAACCGCAAAGCTTCCATCTTGGGTTCCTTTGCGAGCTCGTCCTTTCTGCTTGCACTGTTCATAGCGCGTACAATGTTGTGCCGAAGCGCTTATCGCGCGAGTACCTGCAAATGCATCAAGCGAAAATTGCGAAAGCAAACAAACACACGAACATTCCATTCACACCCAAATGCATTCGCACATACATACTCGTACAAACAGACGGCAGGATGTCGTGCAATGTAAATTTGCACCCAACAAAATTACTACTTAACGATGTCAGTCGTCTGCCGGACCATTCTAGAGACAGCTAGGGCGCTGCTCATAGAATCTGGGCTTGGCAACTCCATGTGGCCCCACGCTGTTCGGCACGCTACCGTCGCTAGGAACAGGGTGCTCACCAAGGTTGGGGATGACTCGTGGGTGCCGTTGGAGAGGTGGCTTGGGAGGAAGCCGCCAGTGGACATGCTGAGGGTGTTTGGCTGCATGGCAGTCGCCCACGTCCCCAAGACCTACCGCAGTAAGTTGGGAGCAAGTGCAATCTGGTGTGTGCATTTGGGGCTGGCTGCTGAAAGCAAGGGATGGCTGTTGTGGGAACCATCCAAGGGTGTGTTTTTGGCCGCAGGGATGTGAAATTCATTGAAGGCATGATGTATGGGAGCTGGGAGAAACAGCCGGAGGCAAGGGTGTCCCAGCAGATGGAGCAGATCACCATGCAGTTGGACCTGACTCCTAGTGTGTGGGAGGAGGGAGAGGAGGCAGCTGCGGGGGGTGGTGATGGAGAGAAGGTACAGGAGGCACCTGCTGATGGAGGAGAGGTTAGTGATAGCACTGGTGAAGCTGCTGGATCTGAAAGAGGAGAGCAGCAGCAGAGCAAAGGTAAGGTGCCTAAGCTACCGCAAAGGAGGAAGCCGAAGGGTGTCGTTATGAAGGGGTGGGAAACACCCGTCTCTAGGCCAGGGCGCACCCGCATGGCAACAATGAAGCTGACTGCAGGATCTGACGTAGCAGAGAAGCAGCTTGGGAATGAGGAGGCAATGCTGATTTTACCTCATGGCAATGACCCGGATGAGGAGGATGAGCCTGCGTACTGTTTTCTTGCCCCTGCACCAGAGGAACCAGCTAGCATGGAGGAGGCATTAGCTGGACCAGATAGGGACAAGTGGCTGGCTTCTAGGGATGCTGAGTACCAGAGCCTGCTGGAGAATGGGACTTGGGAACTAGTGGTGCTGCCTGAGGGAAAGAAAGCGGTACAATGCAAGTGGGTGCTAAGGATCAAGACTGACGACAAGGGGCAGGTCACCATCTACAAGAGTAGGTTGGTGGCTAAGGGGTTTATGCAGAAGGAGAAGCGGGACTTCAATGAGATCTTTGCTCCCACTGCCAAACCCCCTACCCTTCGTGTCTTGTTGGCAGATGCAGCCGTTAGTGGGAAATTCATTATCCAGATGGATATATCAACGGCATTCCTCAACGGAATTTTAGAGGAGGAGGTGTTCATGACGCAGCCGCCTGGGTATGAGGATGGTACGGGCAGGGTGTGCAAGCTGAAAAGGTCCATCTACGGCTTAAAGCAGGCGCCACGCTGCTGGTACCAGAAGTTGGCAGCTATTTTAGAGGAGATGGGATTCAGGACCAGCAGCTGTGATGAGAGTCTCTTTCTCAAGGGGGAGGGGGAGAAGCTGGTGCTGTTTCTGGTCTACATGGATGTCATTCTTCTCTTCAGCAGCAGCATGAAAGAGATCCAGAAAGTGCAGCAGCAGCTGATGGAGAACTTCAAGTGCAAGAATCTTGGGGAGGTAAAGTACTACCTCGGGATGCACGTGGAGAGGGACCCAGACCACAGGTGGTTAAAGCTGCACCAGGAGAAGTTCATCAAGGAGCTGGGGGAGAAGTATGGGATTGAGAATGAGCGCAAGGTTGCAACTCCCCTGCCAGCAGAATTCAAGCTTGTGAAGGCTGCAGAGGATGAAGGGGTTGAAGCTGAGGAGCAGCAGCAATTTCAGTCCTTGGTGGGCAGCCTCTTGTATGCAGCAGTTCACACGAGGCCCGACATTTCTTTCTCGGTTGGGCAGCTGGCTAGGGTGGTGCAGAATCCATCTGAGGAGCAGGTGGATGCAGCTGAACGTGTGGTGAAGTATCTGAACTCTCACCCAAGCATTGGAGTTCAATACTCCGCATCTGCACAGGTGAAGCAGAAAGGGGTTGAGGTGCTGAAAGAGAAGGGGGAGAGGCTTGGAGAAGGCAAGCTCTTTCTCACTTGCTTTACCGATGCTACTTGGGCTTCTGAGAAGGAGGATTTCTCATCTGTGGGAGGATACATCTGCGTAGTTGGGGGTGGACCTGTTAGTTGGAGGTCCAAGAAGCAGACGGAGACGGCACTCTCTTCCGTGGAATCAGAGTACATGGCAATGTTCCATGGGGTGAAGGAGGTGATTTGGCTGAGGAGGCTGTTAGAGGAGATTGGCCAGTAGCAGAAGGTTGCTACACCGCTGTTTTGTGATAGCAAGGGGGCTCTTGGGATGGCCAGGAACGCTGTGCTTCATGGGCTGAACAAGCACATGCGTATCAAGTGGCACTGGCTGCGTAAGGAGGTGAAGAGGGGGACAGTGAATCCGATCTACATCAAGACTCACCAGCAGCCAGCAGACTTTCTCACCAAGAGGCTTGCGGATGAGCCTCATTGGCGTTGTGTGCGCATGAGTGGAATGAGCATGAACTAGCATGGAATGATGGGGATGCAGCCGACAGGCTGAGGGGGAGTGTGTTGGGTGCAAATTCGCATTGCACGACATCCTGCCGTCTGTTTGTACGAGTATGAGTGTGCGAATGCATTTGCGTCTGAATGTTGTGTTCGTGTGCTTGTTTGCTTTCGCAATTTTCGCTTGAAGCATTTGCAGGTACTCACGCAATGTGCGCTTCGGCACAACATTGTACGTGCTATGAACAGTGCAAGCAGAAAGGACGAGCTCGCAAAGGAACCCAAGATGGAAGCTTTGCAGTTCGGTTGAGTTGGTTGCGCAGATTCAGTTCTATCCAACTCGAAATTGTACTGTATTGTTTGGTTGACTATAGTGTAGCAGGGCAGGCACTATAGGGGTACAATTTAGGTAAAGGTTGGATGTTGTTTGTCTGTATCTGCATGCTACAAGGCCAGGGGAAACCAGCGGAACCAGCATTTGGCTGGTTGGGCAAAGACAAAACAGGTTCTGTTTTTAGAACCTGAACCTAGTTGTTGTTTTCCCAGGTTGGAAAAACAGAACCAGAGGTTGTATACCAACCTACCACCTGCTATTTTGTCCAGCCAGGTTGGTTCTGTTGCTTGGAATTATTTGGGATCATCCCTGGTTGTTCCCAGGTTGATTCCCAAGGTCCTTGCTAGCTAGAACTATATATTCCTTCTCTGTTTGTACCTGAATATAGTCAATTGATTCATGCGAATTCCTTCCTCGCTGGAATTTCGTTTCTACGCGGTTCGACGGCGGAATGCTACCCGAGTCAACGCTAGTACGCTAGCACTCCAACGCTAGGCAAACGCTGTCCGAGCCATAACTCCGTAATGGCAGAACTTTTCGCGAGGCAACTTGGCTCATTTTATAGCTCTTGGAGCGAGCTTCGATATGGTGATTTCTCAGCTTAATCCGATCGACGGTCTGCACGGCACGCTGCGCAACGTTCAAGGTACTCTTGCTGTTTTGACTAAGTCCCTCTTGACTCCTCTCTCTACAAACTCGGACCCGAGGATAGGGGCTGGTCTTGTACCAGGCACCCAGGGACCCTTGGAGGTGACCCCGAGGAGAGGTTTTAAGTTTGATTGAGTCTTAATAGCTTGAGTTTATTAGGCCCTTACACCAACAAAGTCCGGCGTGCCAACGCTGCAGGTTGACAGCGCCAGCATTGCTCCTGCATGACAGCAGCGCACCTACTTCGCAGGTGCTCGCAGGTGATTGGCGTGCCGTGCCTTGTCACCTGCACAGAACACATACCAAATCAACCTCGTGCTAACAAATACGTCTGATCAGTTATGTCGACCTCGGGATACTACCACCGAGGTCGGCCTCGCCACCAACATCGCCTGGGCGACCGTCGCGTGCCTTCGCAGAACCTCGTCACTCATGTAACCTAGTTGACTGGGCAACCACGTCGACTAGCTGCTCCTTCACGTGCCCGTTGACCACCCAATTCGGCGACCACTTCCAGTCGACCTCACCAGGTCGACCACACCCTTGGTTGACCAGCTCCAGGTCGACGACACTCCTGGTCGACCAACTCCACGTCGACCAGCATTCCTGTCAGCCGGCCACCCAAGTCGGCTGCACCAGTCGGCGTCTTCCTGAAATCGGCGCCCTCGCAGTGGCCCCCATGCAGGTAGACTTGCCCTGTCGACCAACTCGCCCACTGCTGCGTGTCGGCTGCTCCCTTCACACCCGGCCACGAAGTCAGCTTCGCCCAAGCGAGATCGGGGCCTAATAGAACCCCCATATTACCTTCCATATGAGTAAGTGTGTTACTTACCCATATGGTTGGTACCTAGAGTAAGAGCGTTACTTACCTATATCGAATGTACCAAGGGTAAGTGCATTAGTTACCCATATGGAAGGTACCAAGGGTAAGTATATTGCTTGCCTATATGATTGGTACCAAGAGTAAGTGCGTTACTTACACATATGGTTGGTACCAAGAGTAAGTGTGTTACTTACTCATATGGAAGGTACCATGGGTAAGTACGTTGATTACCCATATGGATGGTACCAAGAGTAAGTGTGTTACTTACCCATATGGTTGGTACCAAGATTAAGTGCGTTACTTACCCATATGGAAGGTACCAAGGGTAGATGTGTTAGTTACCCATATGGAAGGTACCCTTTGTAACTGCATTACTTACCATATGGTTGGTTCCTAGAGTTAGTGCGTTACTTAACCATATTGAAGATACCAAGGGTACGTGTGTTACCTACCCATTTGATTGGTATCTTGAGTAAGTGCGTTACTTACCCATATGTTTGGTACTAAGAGGATGTGTGTTATTTACCCATATGGATGGTACCAAGGGTAAGAGCGTTAGTTACCCATTTGGAATGTACCAAGGATAACTGCGTTACATACCCATATGGTTGGTACCTGGAGTTAAAGTGTTACTTACCCATAGGGAAGGTAGCAAGGGTGAATGTGTTACCTACCCATATGATTGGTACCTAGCGTAAGCACGTTACTTACCCATATGGTTGGTATCTACAATAAGAGCGTTACTTACCCATATCGAATGTGATGGTGTAAGGGCCTAATAAACTCAAGCTACTAAGACGCAATTCAAACTTAAAACCTCTCATCGGGGTCACCTCCAAGGGTCCCTGGGTGCCTGGTACAAGACCAGCCCCTATTCTCGGGTCCGAGTTTGTAGAGAGAGGGATAAGAAGAACGCAATCAAAATAGCGAGAGTACCTTGAACGTCGCGCAGCGTGCCGTACAGACCGTCGATCGGATTAAGCTGAGAATTCACTATATCGAAGCTCGCTCCAAGAGCTTTAAAATGAGCCAAGTTGCCTCGCAAAAAGTTATGCCATTACGAAGTTATGGCTCGGAGAGCGTTTGCCTAGCGTTGGAGTGCTAGCGTACTAGCGTTGACTCGGGTAGCATTCCGCCGTCGAACCGCGTAGACACTGTTGGTGTAAGGGCCTAATAAACTCAAGCTATTAGGACTTAATCAAACTTAAAACCTCTCCTCGGGGTCACCTCCAAGGGTCCCACGTGCATCCCAAGGTAGTACTTTACCTCCCCAAGGTTCTTGCACTTGAAGTTCTCCATCAGCTGCTGCTGCACTTTCTGGATCTCTTTCATGCTGCTGCTGAAGAGAAGAATGTCGTCCACGTAGACCAGAAACAGCACCAGCTTCTCCCCCTCCCCCTTGAGAAAGAGACTCTCATCACAGCTGCTGGTCCTGAATCCCATCTCCTCTAAAACAGCTGCCAACTTCTGGTACCAGCAGCGTGGCGCCTGCTTCAAGCCGTAGATGGACTTTTTCAGCTTGCACACCCTGCCCGTACCATCCTCATACCCAGGCGGCTGCGTCATGAACACCTCCTCCTCTAAAATTCCGTTGAGGAATGCCGTTGATATATCCATCTGGATAATGAATTTCCCACTAACGGCTGCATCTGCCAACAAGACACGAAGGGTAGGGGGTTTGGCAGTGGGAGCAAAGATCTCATTGAAGTCCCGCTTCTCCTTCTGCATAAACCCCTTAGCCACCAACCTACTCTTGTAGATGGTGACCTGCCCCTTGTCGTCAGTCTTGATCCTTAGCACCCACTTGCATTGTACCGCTTTCTTTCCCTCAGGCAGCACCACTAGTTCCCAAGTCCCATTCTCCAGCAGGCTCTGGTACTCAGCATCCCTAGAAGCCAGCCACTTGTCCCTATCTGGTCCAGCTAATGCCTCCTCCATGCTAGCTGGTTCCTCTGGTGCAGGGGCAAGAAAACAGTATGCAGGCTCATCCTCCTCATCCGGGTCATTGCCATGAGGTAAAATCAGCATTGCCTCCTCATTCCCAAGCTGCTGCTCTGCTACGTCAGATCCTGCAGTCAGCTTCATTGTTGCCATGCGGGTGCGCCCTGGCCTAGAGACGGGTGTTTCCCACCCCTTCATAACGACATCCTTCGGCTTCCTTCTTTGCGGTAGCTTAGGCACCTTACCTTTGCTCTGCTGCTGCTCTCCTCTTTCAGATCCAGCAGCTTCACCAGTGCTATCACTAACCTCTCCTCCATCAGCAGGTGCCTCCTGTACCTTCTCTCCATCACCACCCCCCGCAGCTGCCTCCTCTCCCTCCTCCCACACACTAGGAGTCAGGTCCAGCTGCATGGTGATCTGCTCCATCTGCTGGGACACCCTTGCCTCCGGCTGTTTCTCCCAGCTCCCATACATCATGCCCTCAATGAATTTTACATCCCTGCTGTCAAAAAACACACCCTTGGATGGTTCCCATAGCAGCCATCCCTTGCTTTCAGCAGCCAGCCCCAAATGCACACACCAGATTGCACTCGCCCCCAACTTACTGCGGTAGGTCTTGGGGACGTGGGCGACTGCCATGCAGCCAAACACCCTCAGCATGTCCACTGGCGGCTTCCTCCCAAGCCACCTCTCCAATGGCACCCACGAGTCATCCCCAACCTTGGTGAGCACCCTGTTCCTAGCGACGGTAGCGTGCCGGACAGCGTGAGGCCACATGAAGTTTCCAAGCCCAGATTCTATGAGCAGCGCCCTAGCTGTCTCTAGAATGGTCCGGTTCGCCCGTTCTGCTACACCGTTGGACTGTGGGGTATAAGCCGTGGTCAGCTCCCTCTGGATGCCCTGCTTCTTGAGCCAAGCCGTCATTTCAGCTCCAAGGAACTCACCACCCCGGTCTGTCCTAATCCGCTTCACCATACACTCCGCTTGCTTCTCCACGAACGGCAGCCAATCGTCCCGAATCGTGGAGGCGGCGTGATCTTTCTGCTTCAGCGGATACGCCCAGATTAGTCTGCTCCAGTCATCCACTATGGTTAGGAAATACCGCTCCCCCTTGTGCCCTTGCACCGGCAGCGGCCCCACCAAGTCCATGTGGACCAGCTCCAAAAGCTTCTTGCTCCTGCCAGCCACACTATGGAAGGGAAAACGGGTGAACTTTGAAAGGAGGCAAATTTCACAGTTATCATCGGGTGGTTGTCCGTTCAGTTTCAGACCCTTAACAGCTCCATCCTTCTCTAGCTGCTTCAGCAAAGGCATTGCCACATGCCCCAAGCGTCGGTGTGCCGTTGCCCAATCCGTCTCCCCAGATCTGGCCGACACTTTCACACCAACGCCTCCAACGGCGTTGCACTCCCCCTGGGATGCAGATTTCTCTCCAGCCTGCCCCCCACCGTGCCACGCCAATGCCGGCAGCTGCCACATGGATCTGTACACGTCCTTGCTCTCATGCAGATCCCAAAGCACCCGATTGCCCAGCTGCTGCGAGCCAATCTTGCCAAGCTTACGAAGGGAGATAAGGTTGGTCTTCAGGTCGGGGACGAGAAGAACGTCGTGCAGCACCACCGGCTTGCCATCCGCTCCCTTAAACGCAGCTCGTCCCGCACCAGCCACCTTCAACATGTGTCCAGAGGCGGAGCACACTTCATTGATTGGTGCAGCGCGTACGTTGTCCAGCAGGTCCTTCCGCGGCGTCATCGTCCAAGCAGCACCCGTGTCCAACACCCAATAGTCCAGGGGGTGCAGCTCTGCTCCAACCTTAGCAGATGCGTCTCCTTGCTCCCCCTTGTCTCCCACATGGAAGAATTGGCCCGCGGTGCGCTCCTTCTTCTTCTCCGCACCGCCGTTGCCTTTCGGGTTGTTGTCAGACGAATCAGCGACCATGTTGGCGCCGTTTTTCTGGTTCCTCCGCGCGCCGCCATCCTGGTGACGATTCTGGGGGGTCCATCCATCGGGTTTCTTATAGCACAAAAACCAGGGGTGCCCCTCCTTCTCACAATACCAGCAACTCCCTTTCATTTTGCCACCAGCACCCGACTTGCCCCCACGTCCAGATTTCGCACCGCGACCCCAACCGGTACCTCCTTGTTGGTCGTTGGAGTCGTCGTCCTTCTTTGCACCGCGTCCAGCACCACCGAAGCCACGTCCTCTGCCACGTCGGCTCCCTTGCATCCCGTACCCGCTGCTGCCGTCGTCTCCACCCCTTAGTTGGCGGCGACGGAAATCCTCCTCCAGAATCTTCGTCCGCACCCACTCGAGCGTCCACAAGCTCTGGTTCTGCGGCAGGCTCAATCCGCTTGTGAATTGAAGCCACGATTCCGGCAGCAGCGACAGCATCTTCAAGCACTTGGTCTGCTCCGGGTAGGTGATTCCCGCGATTGCCAGCTTCGCGTAGAGGTCGCGCATCTTGTCCAAAACAGGTTGCACCGGCTCTCCCTCACTCAGGCGCAACGCAGACAGCTCCCTCTCCATCATGAGCGTTGCGGCGACGGAGGTAGGGGCGTGCAGCTCCTTCAACACGGTCCACGCCTTCGGACCGCACTCAACCTCCGGCAGCAGGTGCATGACGTGGTGACGCTGATTCAGCTCCAAACTCTGCGACATCAAGTAGTAGCCAGCCGAGGCGCGCTCGTCCCAATCTTCCTGCAGGGCGGGGTCACTCGGTCTAGGCTCCTCCCCAATCATTAGTTTCAGCAATCCAATCTGACGGAAGTAGAGTTGCATTTTCCAGGCCCAATCATCATAACCCTCACCATTGAACTTCTCGACGGTGAAGTTCTTCAGCACCTCCTTGATCAGCGAGCCCTGGTGTCTTCGCGCTCCCCTTGGCGCTGAAACACCAGAATCTTGGCTGCCGCTACGATCTTGGCCTGAAGATTCACCAGCTACCGCCGAGGTGTTGCCCGCCATAGCTACCTTTAACGAGGATCACTATAACGCAGCTCTGATACCAGCTTGCTGGTGTAAGGGCCTAATAAACTCAAGCTATTAGAACTTAATCAAACTTAAAACCTCTCCTCGGGGTCACCTCCAAGGGTCCCTGGGTGCCTGGCACAAGACCAGCCCCTATCCTCGGGTCCGAGTTTGTAGAGAGAGGAACCAAGAATGACTTAGCCAAAATAGCAAGAGTACCTTGAACGTCGCGCAGCGTGCCGTGCAGACCGTCAATCGGATTAAGCTGAGAATTTTCTATATCGAAGCTCGCTTCAAGAGCTTTAAAATAAGCCAAGTTGCCTCACGAAAAGTTCTGCCATTACGAAGTTATGGCTCGGACAGCGTTTGCCTAGCGTTGGAGTGCTAGCGTACTAGCGTTGACTCGGGTAGCATTCCGCCATCGAACCGCGTAGAAACGAAATTCCAGCAAGGAAGGAATCCGCTTGAATCAATTGACTATATTCAGGTACAAACAGAGAAGGAATATATAGTTCTAGCTAGCAAGGACCTTGGGAATCAACCTGGGAACAACCAGGGATGATCCCAAATAATTCCAAGCAACAGAACCAACCTGGCTGGACAAAATAGCAGGTGGTAGGTTGGTATACAACCTCTGGTTCTGTTTTTCCAACCTTCACCTAAATTGTACCCCTATAGTGCCTGCCCTGCTACACTATAATCAACCAAACAAAACAGTACAATTTTGAGTTGGATAGAACTGAATCTGCGCAATCAACTCAACTGAACTGCAAAGCTTCCATCTTGGGTTCCTTTGCGAGCTCGTCCTTTCTGCTTGCATTGTTCATAGCGCGTACAATGTTGTGCCGAAGCGCACATTGCGCGAGTACCTGCAAATGCTTCAAGCGAAAATTGCGAAAACAAACAAACACACCATTCACACGCAAATGCATTCGCACACGCATACTCGTACAAACAGACGGCAGGATGTCGTGCAATGCGAATTTGCACCCAACAGACACGAAATTCCAGCAAGGAAGGAATCCGCTTGAATCAATTGACTATATTCAGGTACAAACAGAGAAGGAATAAATAGTTCTAGCTAGCAAGGACCTTAGGAATCAACATGGGAACAACCAGTGATGATCCCAAATAATTCCAAGCAACAAAACCAACCTGGCTAGACAAAATAGCAGGTGGTAGGTTGGTAAAACAACCTCTGGTTCTGTTTTTCCAACCTGGGAAAACAACAACCAGGTTCAGGTTCTAAAAACAGAACCTGTTTTGTTTTTGCCCAACCAGCCAAATGCTGGTTCCGCTGGTTTCCCCTGGCCTTGTAGCATGCAGATACAGACAAACAACATCCAATCTTCACCTAAATTGTACCCCTATAGTGCCTTCCCTGCTACACTATAGTCAACCAAACAATACAGAACATTTTCGAGTTGGATAGAACTGAATCTGCGCAATCAATTCAACCGAACTGCAAAGCTTCCATCTTGGGTTCCTTTGCGAGCTCGTCCTTTCTGCTTGCACTGTTCATAGCGCGTACAATGTTGTGCCGAAGCGCACATTGCGCGAGTACCTGCAAATGCTTCAAGCGAAAATTGCGAAAGCAAACAAACACACGAACACACCATTCACTCGCAAATGCATTCGCAAACGCATACTCGTACAAACAGACGGTAGGATGTCGTGCAATGTAAATTTGCACCCAACACACTCCCCCTCAGCCTGCCGGCTGCATTCCCATCATTCCATGCTAGTTCATGCTCATTCCACTCATGCGCACACAACGCCAATGAGGCTCATCCACAAGCCTCTTGGTGAGAAAGTCTTGCTGCCAAATCACCTCCTTCACCCCATGGAACATTGCCATGTACTCTGATTCCACAGAGGAGATCGCCGTCTCCGTCTGCTTGTTGGACCTCCAACTGACAGGTCCCCCCCCTACTACGCAGATGTATCCTCCCACAGATGAGGAATCCTCCTTCTCAGAAGCCCAAGTAGCATCAGTAAAGCAGGTGAGAAAGAGCTTTTCTTCTCCAAGCCTCTCCCCCTTCTCTTTCAGCACCTCAACTCCTTTCTGCTTCACCTGTGCAGATGCGGAGTATTGGACTCCAATGCTTGGGTGAGAGTTCAAATACTTCACCACGCGCTCAGCTGCATCCACCTGCTCCTCTGATGGATTCTGCACCACCCTAGCCAGCTGCCCAACCGAGAAAGAGATGTCAGGCCTCGTGTGAACAGCTGCATACAAGAGGCTGCCCACCAAGGACTGAAATTGCTGCTGCTCCTCAGCTTCAACCCCTTCATCCTCTGCAGCCTTCACAAGCTTGAATTCTGCTGGCAGGGGAGTTGCAACCTTGCGCTCAAGGTTCTTCCCAAGGTTCTTGCACTTGAAGTTCTCCATCAGCTGCTGTTGCACTTTCTGCATTTCTTTCATGCTGCTGCTGAAGAGAAGAATGTCGTCCACGTAGACCAGAAACAGCACCAGCCCCCTCCCCCTTGAGAAAGAGACTCTCATCACAGCTGCTGGTTCTGAATCCCATCTCCTCTAAAACAGCAGCCAACTTCTGGTACCAGCAGCGTGGCGCCTGCTTCAAGCCGTAGATTGACTTTTTCAGCTTGCACACCCTGCTCGTACCATCCTCATACCCAGGCGGCTGCGTCATGTACACATCCTCCTCTAAAATCCCATTGAGAAATGCCGTTGATATATCCATCTGAATGACGAATTTACCACTAACGGCTGCATCTGCCAACAAGACACGGAGGGTAGGGGGTTTGGCAGTCGGAGAAAAGATCTCATTGAAGTCCTGCTTCTCCTTCTGCATAAACCCCTTAGCCACCAGCCTACTCTTGTAGATGGTGACTTGCCCCTTGTCATCGGTCTTGATCCTCAGCACCCACTTGCATTGTACCGCTTTCTTCCCCTCCGGCAGCACCACCAGATCCCATGTTCCATTCTCTAGCAGGCTCTGGTACTCTGCATCCCTAGAAGCCAGCCACTTGTCCCTATCTGGTCCAGCTAATGCCTCCTCCATGCTAGCTGGTTCCTCTGGTGCAGGGGCAAGAAAACAGTATGCAGGCTCATCCTCCTCATCCGGGTCATAGCCATGAGGTAAAATCAGCATTGCCTCCTCATTCCCAAGCTGCTGCTCTGCTACGTCAGATCCTGCAGTCAGCTTCATTGTTGCCATGCGGGTGCGCCCTGGCCTAGAGACGGGTGTTTCCCACCCCTTCATAACGACACCCTTCGGCTTCCTCCTTTGCGGTAGCTTAGGCACATTTTCTTTGCTCTGCTGCTGCTCTCCTCTTTCAGATCCAGCAGCTTCACCAGTGCTATCACTAACCTCTCCTCCATCAGCAGGTGCCTCCTGTACCTTCTCTCCATCACCACCCCCCGCAGCTGCCTCCTCTCCCTCCTCCCACACACTAGGAGTCAGGTCCAGCTGCATGGTGATCTGCTCCATCTGCTGGGACACCCTTGCCTCCGGCTGTTTCTCCCAGCTCCCATACATCATGCCCTCAATGAATTTCACATCCCTGCTGTCAAACAACACACCCTTGGATGGTTCCCACAGCAGCCATCCCTTGCTCTCAGCAGAGAGCCCCAAATGCACACACCAGATTCCACTTGTTCCCAACTTACTGCGGTAGGTCTTGGGGACGTGGGCGACTGCCATGCAGCCAAACACCCTCAGCATGTCCACCGGCGGCTTCCTCCCAAGCCACCTCTCCAACGGCACCCACGAGTCATCCCCAACCTTGGTGAGCACCTTGTTCCTAGCGACGGTAGCGTGCCGAACAGCGTGGGGCCACATGGAGTTGCCAAGCCCAGATTCTATGAGCAGCGCCCTAGCTGTCTCTAGAATGGTCCGGTTCGCCCGTCCTAATCCGCTTCACCACACACTCGGCTTGCTTTTCCACGAACGGCAGCCAATCGTCCCGTATCGTGGAGGCAGCGTGGTCCTTCTGCTTCAGCGGATATGCCCACATCAGCCTGCTCCAGTCATCCACAATTGTAAGGAAATACCGCTCCCCCTTGTGCCCTTGCACCGGCAGCGGCCCCACCAAGTCCATGTGGACCAGCTCCAACGGCTTCTTGCTCCTGCCAGCCACACTATGGAAGGGAAAACGGGTAAACTTTGAGAGCAAACAGATTTTACAGTTGTCATCGGGTGGCTGTCCGTTCAACTTC
The DNA here is from genome assembly GCA_947470075.1 of Closterium sp. Yama58-4. Taxonomy (NCBI): domain Eukaryota; kingdom Viridiplantae; phylum Streptophyta; class Zygnematophyceae; order Desmidiales; family Closteriaceae; genus Closterium; species Closterium sp. Yama58-4. Next base: position 905,263 of record CANIUD010000604.1, on the reverse strand, counting down.
AGACCCTTAACAGCTCCATCCTTCTCCAGCTGCTTCAGCAAAGGCATTGCCACATGCCCCAAGCGTCGGTGTGCCGTTGCCCAATCCGTCTCCCCAGATCTGGCCGACACTTTCACACCAACGCCTCCAACGGCGTTGCACTCCCCCTGGGATGCAGACCCCTCTCCAGCCTGCCCCCCACCGTGCCACGCCAACGCCGGCAGCTGCCACATGGATCTGTACACGTCCTTGCTCTCATGCAGATCCCAAAGCACCCGATTGCCCAGCTGCCCCTTATAAGTGCGAGCCCCATCCGTGTTGGTGTTCACCCCAATCTTGCCAAGCTTAAGGAGCGAGAAAAGTTTGGCCTTTAGTTCGGGGACGAGGAGAACGTCGTGCAGCACAACCGGCTTGCCATCCGCTCCCTTAAACGCAGCTCGTCCCGCACCAGCCACCTTCAACATGTGTCCAGAGGCGGAGCACACCTCATTGATCGGTACAGCGCGTTCGTTGTCCAGCAGATCCTTGCGCGGCGTCATCGTCCAAGCAGCACCCGTGTCCAACAACCAAAAGTCCTAGGGGTGCAGCTCTGCTCCAACCTTGGCAGATGCGTCTCCTTGCTCCCCCTTGTCTCCCACATGGAAGAATTGGCCCGCGGTGCGCTCCTTCTTCTTCTCCGCACCGCCGTTGCCCTTCGAGTTGTTGTCGGACGATGTTGGCGCCGTTTTTCTGGTTCCTGCACGCGCCACCATCCTGGTGACGATTCTGGAGGGTCCATCCATCGGGTTTCTTATAGCACAAAAACCAGGGGTGCCCTTCCTTCTCACAATACCAGCAACTCCCTTTCATTTTGCCACCAGCACCCAACTTGCCCCCACGTCCAGATTTTGCACCGCGACCCCAACCGGTACCTCCTTGTTGGTCGTTGGAGTCATCGTCTTTCTTTGCGCCGCGTCCAGCACCACCGAAGCCACGTCCTCTGCCACGTTGGTGTTGGGTGCAAATTTACATTGCACGACATCCTGCCGTCTGTTTGTACGAGTATGCGTGTGCGAATGCATTTGGGTGTGAATGGAATGTTCGTGTGTTTGTTTGCTTTCGCAATTTTCGCTTGATGCATTTGCAGGTACTCGCGCAATGTGCGCTTCGGCACAACATTGTACGTGCTATGAACAGTGCAAGCAGAAAGGACGAGCTCGCAAAGGAACCCAAGATGGAAGCTTTGCAGTTCGGTTGAGTTGATTGCGCAGATTCAGTTCTATCCAACTCGAAATTGTACTGTTTTGTTTGGTTAACTATAGTGTAGCAGGGAAGGCACTATAGGGGTACAATTTAGGTGAAGGTTGGATGTTGTTTGTCTGTATCTGCATGCTACAAGGCCAGGGGAAACCAGCGGTTAGGCAAAGACAAAACAGGTTCTGTTTTTAGAACCTGAACCTGGTTGTTGTTTTCCCAGGTTGGAAAAACAGAACCAGAGGTTGTTTACCAACCTACCACCTGCTATTTTGTCCAGCCAGGTTGGTTCTGTTGCTTGGAATTATTTGGGATCATCCCTGGTTGTTCCCAGGTTGATTCCCAAGGTCCTTGCTAGCTAGAACTATTTAATCCTTCTCTGTTTGTACCTGAATATAGTCAAATTGATTCAAGCGAATTCCTTCCTCGCTGGAATTTCGTTTCTGCGCTATTCGACGGCGGAATGCTACCCGAGTCAACGCTAGTATGCTAGCACTCCAACGCTAGGCAAACGCTGTCCGAGCCATAACTTAGTAATGGCAGAACTTTTCGCGAGGCAACTTGGCTCATTTTAAAGCTCTTGGAGCGAGCTTCGATATAGCGAATTCTCAGCTTAATCCGATCGACGGTCTGCACGGCACGCTGCGCGACGTTCAAGGTACTCTTGCTGTTTTGACTAAGTCCTTCTTGATCCCTCTCTCTACAAACTCGGACCCGAGGATAGGGGCTGGTCTTGTACCAGGCACCCAGGGACCCTTGGAGGTGACCCCGAGGAGAGGTTTTAAGTTTGATTAAGTCCTAATAGCTTGAGTTTATTAGGCCCTTACACCAACAGTCGGCTCCCTTGCATCCCGTAGCCACTGCTGCCGTCGTCTCCACCCCTCAGTTGGCGGCGACGGAAGTCCTCCTCCAGAATCTTTGTCCGCACCCACTCGAGCGTCCACAAGCTCTGGTTCTGCGGCAGGCTCAATCCGCTCGAAAATTAAAGCCACGATTCTGGCAGCAGCGAGAGCATCTTCAGGCACTTGGTCTGCTCCGGATAGGTGATTCCCGCGATCGCCAGCTTCGCGTAGAGATCACGCATCTTGTCCAGGATGGGTTGCACCGGCTCTCCCTCGCTCAGGCGCAATGCGGACAGCTCCCTCTCCATCATGAGCGTAGCGGCGACGGAGGTCGGGGCGTGCAGCTCCTTCAACATGGTCCACGCCTTTGGACCGCACTCAACCTCCGGCAGCAGGTGCATGACGTGGTGACGCTGGTTCAGCTCCAAACTCTGCGACATCAAGTAGTAGCCAGCCGCTCGTCCCAATCTTCCTGAAGGGCGGGGTCACTTGGTCTAGGCTCCTCCCCAATCATTAGTTTCAGCAAACCGATCTGACGGAAATAGAGTTGCATTTTCCAGGCCCAATCATCATAGCCCTCACTATTGAAGTTTTTCAGCACCTCCTTGATCAGCGAGCCCTGGCTTGTTCGCGCTCCCCTTGGCGCTCCCCTTCAACACCAGAATCTTGGCTGCCGCTACAATCTTGGGCTGAAGATTCACCAGCTACCGCCGAGGTGTTGCCCGCCATAGCTACCTATAACGAGGATCACTATAATGCAGCTCTGATACCAGCTTGTTGGTGTAAGAGCCTAATAAACTCAAGCTACTAAGACGCAATTCAAACTTAAAACCTCTTCTCGGGGTCACCTCCAAGGGTCCCTGGGTGCCTGGTACAAGACCAGCCCCTATCCTCGGGTCCGAGTTTGTAGAGAGAGGGATAAGAAGAACGCAATCAAAATAGCGAGAGTACCTTGAACGTTGCGCAGCGTGCCGTGCAGACCATCGATCGGATTAAGCTGATAATTCACTATATTGAAACTCGCTCCAAGAGCCAAGTTGCCTCGCAAAAAGTTCTGCCATTACGAAGTTATGGCTCGGACAGCGTTTGCCCAGCGTTGGAGTGCTAGCGTACTAGCATTGACAGATAGCATTCCGCCGTCGAACCGCGTAGAAACAAAATTCCAGCAAGGAAGGAATCCGCTTGAATCAATTGACTATATCCAGGTACAAACAGAGAAGGAATAAATAGTTCTAGCTAGCAAGGACCTTGGGAATCAACCTGGGAACAACCAGTGATGATCCCAAATAATTCCAAGCAACAGAACCAACCTGGCTAGACAAAATAGCAGGTGGTAGGTTGGTAAACAACCTCTGGTTCTGTTTTTCCAACCTGGGAAAACAACAACCAGGTTCAGGTTCTAAAAACAGAACCTGTTTTGTTTTTGCCCAACCAGCCAAATGCTGGTTCCGCTGGTTTCCCCTGGCCTTGTAGCATGCAGATACAGACAAACAACATCCAACGTTCACCTAAATTGTACCCCTATAATGCCTGCCCTGCTACACTATAGTCAACCAAACAATACAGTACAATTTCGAGTTGGATAGAACTGAATCTGCGCAATCAATTCAACCGAACTGCAAAGCTTCCATCTTGGGTTCCTTTGCGAGCTCGTCCTTTCTGCTTGCACTGTTCATAGCGCGTACAATGTTGTGCCGAAGCGCACATTGCGCGAGTACCTGCAAATGCTTCAAGCGAAAATTGCGAAAGCAAACAAGCACACGAACACACCATTCACACGCAAATGCATTCGCACATACATACTCGTACAAACAGACGGCAGGATGTCATGCAAAGTAAATTTGCACCCAACAGAATGTACCAAGGGAAAGTGCGTTAATTATCCATATAGAAGGTACCAAGGTTAGTGTGCTACCTACCCATATAATTGGTACCTAGTGTAAGTGCACTACCTACTCATATATTTGGTACAAAGAATATCTGCGTCACTTACCCATATTTAAGGTACCAAGGGTATGTGCGTTAATTACCCATAAGATTGGGACCAAGAGTAAGTGCGTTACTTATTCATATGGTTGGTACCAAGAGTAAGTGCGTTATTTACCCATATGGTTGGTATCAACGGTGAGTGCGTTAGTTACCCATTTGATTGGTACGAAGAGTAAGTGCGTTACTTACCCATATGGTTGGTACCTAGAGTAAGTGCGTTACTCACCTATATGGCACCTATATGGAAGGTACCATAGGTAAGTGCGTTAGTTACCCATATGGAAGGTACTAAGGTTAACTGCGTTACTTTTCCATAAAGTTGGTACCAGGAGTTATTTCCTGACTTACCCATATGGTTGGTACCGATGGTAAGTGCGTTACTTACCCATATGGTTGGAACCAAGGGTACAAGCGTTACATACCCATATGGTTGGAACCAAGAATATGTGCGTTTCTTATCCATATGGTTGGTAAAAAGCTTAGGTACGTTACTTTCCGATATGATTGGTACCTAGAGTAAGTGCGTTACTTACCCATAAGAAATGTATCAAGGATGATTGCGTTCCTTAACCATATGGTTGGTACTAAGAGTATGTGCGTTACTTACCCAAATGTTTGGTACCTAGAGTAAGTGAGTCACAACTGGCTTGGACGTGTGCCGGTGTGGTTGGCTGTTGTGGGGTAAGTGTGTGAGAGTACGACGGCTTATGCCAGCTATGCTTGTTTGCTTTTATTTTATTATGCTATTTCTAGCATAGGTTTATTTTATGCATACATGAATTACTTCATTATCTAGGCTAGGTGCTTTCCTATATTTTATTATAGTTATAGCACCGAGCTAGGTTGCGTACACCAAATTCTGGGCTATTCGGTTGCCACCAAATTGCCTTCTACCGAATTCGGGAAGGTCTGTTCAGGACGCTTCGCAACCTTCGCGTAACACCTGGTTACTAGGCCTTGTGTCGAGCCTATGTATAGCCTTGTGTTGTACCCCGGTGATTCATTCAATTCACACTCTCTTTTCTGAGCTCAATCCTAGATGCTCACAAAGTGGTTCCCCGTAGCACAGAAAGAAAGGAGATTTTTGTGTTGCTGCATGTGATGCGTTGTTGGAAGCTAACTCGATCGTCGATAACTCTAGATCATGGTGGCTGATGTCGCCTTTGCATGTTGCGCGCAATAATGTTCAAAACTTGATCGAGTCGCTCAGTCAATCTATCAGTCTGGGGGAGGTATGCTGAAGCTTCGTCCTTGACAAACCCATGAGTTTTCTCTCAAACTTACTAGCGAGCTTTGGGCCGGTAGATGCTGGGGATGGTGATGTTGCAGTCGAAGAAGAGACGAGCAATTCCTTTAGTTATAGCCGTGGGTTGGTCAGAATGAAGTCCCATTTTAGAGAACGTATCGATCACTACTAGTAAAGCGTCACGCCTTCGTGAGGTCAAAGGAAGCCCAGTAAAGGATTCTATGCTAACGACATGTTTCGGCTGCAACAGTATTGGTAGAGGCTAAAGTTACTCTGCTTTTTTCTGCTTGCTACTATTCATCCACTGGCATGTGTCGCATGAGGTCCCAAATGGTTGGTACCAGGAGTAAGTGCGTTACTTACCCATATGGAAGGTACAAACAGTATGTGCGTTAGTTACCCATATGGTTGGTACCAAGAATAAGTGCGTTACTTTCCCATATGGTAGGTACCAAGGGTATGTGCATTACTTATCCATTTGGTTGGTGCCTACAGCAAGTGCATTACTTACCCATATTAGAAGGTACCAAGAGTAAGTGCGTTAGTTACCCATATGGTTGGTACCAAAAGTAAGTGCGTTAGTTTCCTATATGGATGCTACCAGGAGTAAGTGTTTTAGTTACCCATATGGAAGGTACCGAGGGTAAGCGCGTTAGTTACCCATGTGGTTTGTACCTAGAGTAAGTGCGTCACTTACCCATATTTTTGGTACCAAGAATAAGTGCGTTACTTACCCATATGGAAGGTACCAAAAGTATGTGCGTTACTTACCAATATGATTTGTACAAAGAGTACGTGTGCTACTTACCCATATGGAAGATGCCAAGAGTACTTGCATTACTTACCCATATGGTTGGTACCAAAAGTTCATCCATTACTTACCGGTATGATTGGTACCAAGAGTAAGTGCGTTACTTACCCATATGGTTGGTACCAAGGGTATGTGCGTTAGTTACCCCCATATGGTTGGTACTAGAAGTAAGTGCGTTACTCTCCATATGGTTGGTACCAAGAATATGTGCGTTACTTTCCCATATGGTAGGTACCAAGGGTAAGTGCATTACTTATCCATATGGTTGGTGCCTACAGCAAGTGCTTTACTTACCCATATTAAAAGGTACCAAGAGTAAGTGCGTTAGTTACCCATATGGTTGGTACCAAAAGTAAGTGCGTTAGTTTCCTATATGGTTGCTACCAGGAGTAAGTGTTTTAGTTACCCATATGGAAGGTACCGAGGGTAAGCGCGTTAGTTACCCATATGGTTTGTACCTAGAGTAAGTGCGTCACTTACCCATATGGTTGGTACCAAGAATAAGTGCGTTACTTACCCATATGGAAGGTACCAAAAGTATGTGCGTTACTTACCAATATGATTTGTACAATGAGTACGTGTGCTACTTACCCATATGGAAGATGCCAAGAGTAATTGCGTTACTTACCCATATGGTTGGTACCAAAAGTTCATCCATTACTTACCGGTATGATTGGTACCAAGAGTTAGTGCGTTAGTTACTCATCAGGAAGGTACCAAGAGTAAGTGCGTTATTTACCCATATGGTTGGTACCAAGAGTAAGTGCGTTACTTACCCATATGGATTGTACCAAGAGTAAGTGCGTTACTTACACATATGGTTGGTACTTATAGTATGTGTGTTACTTACCCAAATGGTTGGTACCAAGAGTAAGTGTGTTACTTACCCATATGGTTGGTACCTAGAGTAAGTGCGTTACTTACCCATATCGAATGTACCAAGGGTAAGTGCGTTAGTTACCCAGATGGAAGGTACCAAGGGTAAGTGTGTTGCTTGCCCATATGATTGGTACCTAGAGTAATTGCGTTACTTACGCATATGCTTGGTTTAAGAGTAAGTGCGTTACTTACCCATATGATTGGTACCAAGAGTAAGTGCGTTAGTTACCCATATAGAAGGTACCAAGGGTAAGTGCGTTATGGTTGGTACCAAGGATTATTGAGTTACTTAATCATATTCATATGGTTGGTACCAAGAGTAAGTGCGTTACTTACCCATATGGAAGGTACAAAGAGTAAATACGTTTGTTACCCATATAGTTGGTACCAAGAGTAAGTGCGTTCGTTACCGTCGACGACAGCGTTGCGCACTTGATGCGCTGGCTCGACCAGGAGACTGTGGCCCCTCCGTAGACGAACACGTAGCCGCCCATTCCCATCCGGTTTTGCTTGTCACCAGCGATTTCGGCGTTCAGGTAGCCGACCATCTCCAGCGTCTCTGGACCACCGCCGAACTCCAGGCGGAGTCATGCGTATTGGTAAGTTAGGCGAGGCAGCGGTCAACCTCGCCAGGGCTAGTACCACGAGGCCGCTCCACAGCTTGCCAAGCGATGGCGATGTCCCGTCCCGTCGTCGTCGCCGCGAACTGCATCAAGCCGACCTTCTGCCGATACTCCTTTTCCTGATGCTCCTGTCCCTCCTCGTCTACGAACTTGAGCTTGACGTAAGCGTTGACCTAGACCGACGTCTTCGGGGTGCGCCCAGTTTGCTCTTCATCAACGAACCGCCTACGCAGCTTCATCAAGGAGCCATAGCTTTCTTGCCGCCTGTCGTGCACGATCTCCAGCCCGAGGTACTTCTGCACCAGCGGGATCTTGCTCGCGCAGCTTGAAGGCGGCCTCCAGCAGCTCCTTCAGCTCCTTAAGCATCTTGGTGCTGCTGCTAGCGGCGAGCAGGTCGTTAACGTAGACCAACACCCATCATGACACGCCATCCCCGCCGACCTTGTAAGTAGAGCGCCGTGTCGACCTGGCTCTTCTTCCAGCCAGCACTCAGCAGCACACCATCGAGAGCCCAGTACCACATTAGCGGCGAATGCTTCAGTCCGTAGAGGTTCTTCAGCAGCTTGCACACCCCGCCAGTCTCGTCGTTGTAGTGGACCGGCTGGTACATGTACAGCACATGGTCGAGCTTGCTCTGCAGGAAGGCGTTCTTCATGTCAAGCTGCATCAGGTTGAGGTCGAGGACGGCAACGATGCTGAGGAAGACCCTCAACGTGACATAGTTGCTCACCGGCCTGTACGTCTCGTTGTAGTCGGCGCCATACACCTGCGTGAAGCCCTTCACGACCAGCCTCACCTTCTCGCGCTCGTCGGTGTCGCCGATGTGGTACTCTGTCGTCGGTACCCACCGGTTCGTCATGATGTTGGCCCTCTGTAGTGCTCAACAGGCTCCTAGGTTCCCACGCCGAGGAAGCTGTGGATTTCCTCCTCCATGGCGGCTTTCACCGCCTTGCTTTTCGAGCTTGCCAACGCCTCCTTCACCGTCATTGTGAAGATGTCCCTGCGGTGTTCGGGGTCGGCGTGCATGTCGGAATCGAGCTCCGGTATTTCTTTATCCTCCTAGGCGTCGTCGTACAGCAGGCCATCGACCTCGTTGTACACGGTGGTGAAGGCGGCCGGTACGTAGAGGTCATGTGGCCTCCGAATTCGGCCTGACTGCCGTGGTCCAGGCTGGACCTCCACCACGTCGCTGTCGGTGGACTCCGCGGCGTCCCCTTCATCGTCACTGGCTTCACTGCCCTCATCGTCCTGCTGCACTTCAATTGGCTCCCCTTCCGACTGCCCGGTTGCCGACTGCTTCGTGGTGGCCGTCACGGCTGCCTGCTCCCCTGTCTGCTGCTGCCGTGCCGATGCCTCATTCGCAGGCTTCATTAAAGCCGTCTGCACTTCCGCGTCCTGCTGCTCCCTGGTCAACGCCGACTTCACCCCCACGCCGACTTGCTGAACGTCATGTTACCCACCGGCGATGCTCCTGGCCGGCACCACAGGCGACCCCTCACTGCCCCCTTCAGCGACACTGGCCGACGGCGGTGCCAGCGTTCGCAGGTCGGCAACAAGGGGTGGGGCAGGGGGGGCAGGAGAGGGGGCGCGGACGACCTTGGAGTCCTCATCAGCAAGCTCACCCACCTCGGCGAGCAGAGGGAGCATCGCCGTCGAGGTGTCCATCGGCGGGTAGACATGCGTCTGCCCCGACGCCGGCCCGTGCTCCGACTTTCACGCCTCCATCGACATGGCCTTGTAGAACACCACGTCCGACGTGGTGACCACCCGGTTGTCGGCAATGTCGGGGAGTTGCCAGCCTTTGCTCTCCTTCAACACACCGAGGTGAAGGCCCCACCTGGCCTTCGGCTTCAGCTTCCCACCGCGCTGCTGCTCGGAAACAAGGAACTGCGCCATGCAGCCCCACACGCGTGCCAGCGACAAGTCGGGCTTCTTCCTGGTCAGCAGCTGGTAAAGCGTCGTCTCCCCCGGCAGCATCGACCTCTCCAGGTAGTTGCGCACCCAGACGGCCTGCCGCAGAGCAAGGTGCCACCAGTGCTGCTACACGCCCATGTACAGCAACATTGTCCACACCAACTCTAGCCACCACCGTCCGCATCTCTCGCTCCGCCATGCCGTTCTGCTGCGGGGTGTATGGGCAGGTCAGGTCGTGGACGATCCCCTTGCCGTCCACGAAGGCGGTGAACTCCTTCCCGAGGAACTCCCCTCCCCGGTCAGATCGCAGCTGCAGCACCGACTTCTTCGCCTGCCGCTCGACCAACACCAGCCACTGCTGGAACTCCCGCAGCACGTCCAACTTCTTGACGACCGGCCTCACCCACTCGTAGCGGGTCTTGCGGGCCTTTAGCAGCAGGAAGTACAGGCTGCCATCCTTGGCAACAACCCGAAACGGCCCGCACAGGTCGATGTGCACGACAGCCAGCACGTCGTCGGCGTCGGAGCCCTGGTCGGGGAAGGTGTGCCGCGCCATCTTCCCGCCGACGAACGAGAGACAAGGTGAACCGCTGCTGGGTGCCGATTTAAGGTCCAGCCCGATGGCCACCTCATGTTCTGCCGACCTCTGGATGGTGTCGATGCCGACGTGTGCGAGCCTCGCATGTAGCCTGTCCGTGGTCGACCTTGTCGCCGAGACTATCCCCTGCAGGGCCACCACCTCTGTCGAGGACGCCGCCGGGCAGGGACGCACGAAGGTCGGTGCAGAGGACCCGGCCGGAATACATCGCTCGACCAAGCACGTCCCGCCGCCGCTGAGACAAGGAGCTCCCGTCACGCCGTTCTCCTTTAGCTGACTGGCTGACAACATGTTTGCCCGCACGTCCGGGACGTATAGTACGTCGAGGATCAGCAACCGCTTTCCGGCTTCACCTTGCAAGGCGACGGTGCCCCGGCCCTTGACGTCCTGCAGCGCCCCATTGAAGCCGCGCACGTGCTTGACGTCGCCGCTCGGCCCCAAGTCGACGAAGGCGTCCTTCGTCCCCATCAGATGATGCAAGCAGCCGCTGTCGAGCAGGACAGCCGCAGGGTTCGCCTGCACCGCTGCTGCCATCGCCTGGAAGTCCTTGCTAGCCTCCGGCACCAAGGAGACGGTCGGCTCTATGATGCCGACCAGCGAGCACGACGCCTCCTTGTCGTCGTGCCCCTTGCCGCCAGCAGAGGAGTAGGCGTCCTTCGCCGATGTCGACTTGTTTGACCGCTTCTCCTTCCACGATTGGCTTCCTCGACGTGGACGACGGCTAGTCGACCTCCCGCGGCCTCCCTTAGCATCGTCGTCGTCGGAGTCACTGCGGTCGGGGCACTCGAAGGAGAGGTGGTCGGGGCTGTGGCAGATCCAGCACTCCCAACGCCGAATTCTAAATCATTGGCCAACTTCGTCTTGTCGACGTCCTTTGCTGGCTTCCTGCTACTGCTTCCGCCACCGCCAGTCTGCCCGCGCTGTCCCGGTCGACCTCCTTGCTTCGCTGGGGCGGCGTAGTTTACCTGCGGCAGGGGCTTCGATGACCGCTCGGCTTCCTGCAACGCCTCGTCCTGTAGGATGTAGGAGGTCAGGGAGTCCTCGTTGAGTGTCGCCCGAGAAGTCGCCGAGCCCGGTTGCAGTAGTCGGTCGCCATCTCCTGGTCGCACATCCGCAGGTGCGTCATCTGCTCCTCGAGCTGGCCGATGTACAGGTCGCCGGTGAACTGGTACGTCTGCCACGCCTTGTGGCCGGCGTCCAAGTAGTCCCTGCACGGCTTCAGGGCCATCTGCACGAACGGCAAGGAGCACTGCGAGATGATCGTGAAGGTCAAAAGATGCACGACGCGAAACTCTGCATGCAGGTCATCGTAGTTTTCCGACGGTGTCACCACTGTGCCGGCGGCAAAGCCCATCAGCCTGGCCATCTCCAACTGGCGCTTGATGGCTTCCTTCCACATGAGGATGTCGGGGCGACCGACCAGCAGGGGGGTGTCCGAGATCCTGTCCGGCGTAAATTTGAAGTAGCTGTAGCTCGGCGCTATCCTGCCCGCTTTCACATGAGTCGCGACGACACCGGCAATCCGCTTCGTCGACCTCCGACGTCACCCTGCAAGGAGCCTGCAGCCGCCGACGACCGCATCCCTCGCGCCTGAACGCCACCGACTTCATCGGCGTGTATCACTCCTCGCTGCCTTAACGTGCCTCCCGCACTGCTGCCGTCTTGATCACCGGCGTGGACGCCCAGGTAGACGCTGCCCTCGTCGTTCACCGGCCGGGAGAAGCAGGCCGAGAAGGGCGCTCTGTCGCCCACATGGCACAGATGCCAGCCTCGACGACCGCCCAGGAGATCATGGCGTCTCCTCAATTCCTCCAGCCGAGCCTCCAAGGTATCTACAACACCAGTGTCACCTACGCCAACCATGGTGGTCGCTACCGCACAGCTGCCAGCCTAGGAACAACTTAGGCAATGGGACTAAGTCGACTAGACTGAAAGGTAAGTCATGTTGCCGCCCACGCTCACCGCATCATGCGGAAATAACTACTACAACGGAAGCTAGACTACGGGCTAGGCACGGGGTAGGAGTGATCGTAGCGTTCGTTCACTTAGTCGTTTCCCTGCGTTCAAACTGCTTACAAGACTTTTACAGTCAGGTTGGCAACACAAGACTACACGAGAGCTAGCATGCAAGCAGGACAACTACCAGCGCAGAACGGTCGACCGCGTTCCAACCCGACTTGGTCGACCGCGCTCCAGCAGTGCAAAGTCGACGGCGTGCCAACGCTGCAGGCCAGCAGCGCCAGTATTGCTCCTGCATAACAGCAGCGCACCCTCCTACTTCACAGATGCTCGCAGGTGATTGGCGTGCCGTGCCTTGTCACCTGCACAGAACACATACCTCGTACTGACAAATGCATCTGATCAGCCATGTCGACCTTGGGATACCACCACCGAGGTCGGCCTCGCCACCAACACCCGGGCGACCGTCGTGTGCCTTCGCAGAACCTCGTCACTCATGTAACCTGGTTGACTGAGCAACCACGTCGACTAGCTGCTCCTTAACGTGCCCGTGGACCACCCAATTCGGCGACCACTTCCAGCTGACCTCACCAGGTCGACCACACTCTTGGTCGACCAGCTCCAGGTCGACGACACTCCTGGTCAACCAACTCCACGTCGACCAGCAGTCTTGTCAGCCGACCACCCAAGTCGGCTGCCCCAAGTCGGCGTTACCAGGTCAACGCCCTCCACAGGTTGACCTCAACGAAGTCGGCATTCTCCTGAAATCGGCGCCCTCTCAGTGGCACCCGTGCAGGTCGACCAGCCCTGTCGACCAGCTCGCCCACTGCTGCGGGTCGTCTGCGCCCTCACACTCGACCACGAAGTCAGCTTCACCCAAGCGAGAACGGGGCCTGCAGAAATCCTATATTACCTATCCATGTGATTGGTACCAAGAGTAAGTGTGTTACTTACCCATATGGTTGGTACCTAGAGTAAGTGCGTTACTTACCCATATCGAATGTACCAAGGGTAAGTGCGTTAGTTACCCATATGGAAGGTACCAAGGGTAAGTGTGTTGCTTGCCCATATGATTGGTACCTAGAGTTTGTGCGTTACTTACACATATGGAACGTACCAAGGGTAAGTACGTTGATTACCCATATGGAAGGTACCAATAGTAAGTGTGTTACTTACCTACCCGGTCGATACCAAGATTAAGTGCGTTACTTACCCATATGGAAGGTACCAAGGGTACATACGTTAGTTACCCATATGGAAGGTACCCTTTGTAACTGTGTTACTTACCCATATGGTTTGTTCCTGGAGTTGGTGCGTTAATTAACCATATCGAAGATACCAAGGGTAGTTGTGTTACCTACCCATATGATTGGTACCTTGAGTAAGTGCGTTACTTACCTATATGGTTGGTACTAAGAGTAAGTGCGTTACTTACCCATATGGAAGGTACCAATGGTAAGTGCGTTAGTCACCTATATGGAATGTACCAAGGGTTACTGTTAGCATTACATACCCATATGGTTGGTACTTGGAGTTAGTGTATTACTTACCCATAGGGAAGGTACCAATGGTAAATGTGTTACCTGCCCATATGATTGGTACCTAGCGTAAGCACGTTATTTACCCATATGGTTGGTACCAAGAATAAGTGCGTTACTTATCCATATCGAATGTACCAAGGGTAAGTGCGCATACTCATATATTTTGTACAAATAATATGTGCATTACTTACACATATTAAAGGTACCAAGGGTAAGTGCGCTAATTACCCATATGAGTAAGTGACGCACTTACTCATATATTTGTGCGTTGCTTACTCATATATTGGTACAAATAATATGTGCGTTACTTACACATATTAAAGGTACCAAGGGTAAGTGCGCTAATTACCCATATGATTGGTACCAAGAGTAAGTGCGTTATTTACCCATATGGTTGGTACTAAGAGTAAGTGCGTTACTTACCCATATGGTTGGTATCAAGGGAGTTAGTTACCAATTTGATTGGTACGAAGAATAAGTGTGTTACTTACCCATATAGTTGGTACCTAGAGTAAGTGCGCTACTCACCTATATGGAAGGTACCAAAGGTAAGTGCGTTAGTTACTTATATGGAAGGTACTAAGGTTAACTGCGTTACTTTCCTATATAGTTGGTACCAGGAGTTATTTCCTTACTTACCCATATGGTTGGAACCAAGGGTAAGAGCGTTACATACCCATATGGTTGGAAGCAAGAATAAGTGTGTTAATTACCCATGTGGTTGGTAAAAAGTTGAGGTACGTTACTTTCCGATATGGTTGGTACCTAGAGTAAGTGCGTTACTTACCCATAAGAAATGTATCAAAGATGATTGTGTTACTTACCCATATGGTTGGTACTAATAGTAAGTGCATTACTTACCCAAATGGTTGGTACCTAGAGTAAGTGAGTCTTAATCGGCTTGGACATGTGCCGGTATAGTTGGCTGTTGTGGTGTAAGTGTGTGAGAGTACGACGGTTTATGCCAGCTATGCTTGGTTGCCTTTACTTTATTATGCTATATCTATGGCTTCGATCTTCCGTGGGTCCAGGTGTACGCCCTCTGCACCCACCATGTGCCCGAGAAACTGCTTGTTCTTCGGGGCGAAGTCGGTCTTTGACAGCTTCATGTGGAACTTATTGTTCCGCAGAATCTCAAAAATTTTCCGCAAATGTTCTACGTGCTCCTTCATGTTCTTGGAGTAGATCAGTATGTCGTCTACGTACACTACCGCGCATTCGTCCAACACGCCGTATGATGTGATTCATCTCTGCCTGAAACATTATTGGTGTGTTGCAGAGTCCAAACAGCATCTGGTGCGGCCGTAGGTCCAGCTTCGAAAGCACCGTTGCACCACGCATTTGATCATCTAAGTGCGGTAAGTGGTTTTTTTTTTTTTTTTTTTTTTTTTTTTACTGCCTGTTTGTTCAGTGCCTGGTTGTTGATGCACATCCATTAACTACCGCACGGCATTGGAGTGAAGAGAACAGGTGCATCGTAGGGAGAGGTGGATGGGCAGATCAGTTTTCTATCCAGTCGATACTCAATCTGTCTCTGTCAGCTCGGTCGGACTAAGACGGTATGGTGTATGGGAGACGGGTTTCGCACCTGCTTCCTCCACGATTTTGTGCTCGTGGGTTCATGCTGGAGGCACTTCCGGAAGCAGGTCATTCGGCATGATGTCTTTGTACTCTGTAACACCTCCTGTATTGTTGCAAGTAGCTCTGATTTCAGCTTTTCCTCCTCTGCTAAGTAACCCGTGTTAATCTTGTTGAGAGGACCGAGCAACTGGTTCAGAATTGATGGAATAAATTGATTGATTCAGCTAGGTACAACACGAGGCTATATAGTCTCGACACGAGGCCGAGTAACGAGGTATTACGCAAACGTTCCGAGGGTCGCCAAGCGCTCCAGATGAAGCCTTCCCAAATTCGGTAGAAACTGTTCGGTGGTAATCAAATAGCACGAATTCAGTGTACGCAATCCTAGTTCGGTGCTATAACTATAATAAGAAAAGCACCTAACCTAAGAAATCAAGCAAAAGCACGGATGATTTAAAAAAAAAAACAAAAAAAAAAAAAACACGCCCCAAGATGAAATCTAACCCTTTGATGTTCATGATTGGTAAAGTTGGCTTCCATCTTAACGCACGTATATGCTGTTGGTGTAAGGGCCTAATAAACTCAAGCTATTAGGACTCAATCAAACTTAAAACCTCTCCTCAGGGTCACCTCCAAGGGTCCCTGGGTGCCTGGTACAAGACTAGCCCCTATCCTCGGGTCCGAGTTTGTAGAGAGAGGGATCAAGGAGGACTTAGTCAAAACAGCAAGAGTACCTTGAACGTCGCGCAGCGTGCCGTGCAGACCGTCGATCGGATTAAGCTGAGAATTCGCTATATCGAAGCTCGCTCCAAGAGCTTTAAAATAAGCCAAGTTGCCTCGCGAAAAGTTCTGCCATTACTAAGTTCTGGCTCGGACAGCGTTTGCCTAGCGTTGGAGTGCTAGCATACTAGCATTGACTCGGGTAGCATTCCGCCATCGAATAGCGCAGAAACGAAATTCCAGCAAGGAAGGAATTCGCTTGAATCAATTGACTATATTCAGGTACAAACAGAGAAGGATTAAATAGTTCTAGCTAGCAAGGACCTTGGGAATCAACCTGGGAACAACCAGGGATGATCCCAAATAATTCCAAGCAACAGAACCAACCTGGCTGGACAAAATAGCAGGTGGTAGGTTGGTAAACAACCTCTGGTTCTGTTTTTCCAACCTGGGAAAACAACAACCAGGTTCAGGTTCTAATAACAGAACCTGTTTTGTCTTTGCCCAACCAGCCAAATGCTGGTTCTGCTGGTTTCCCCTGGCCTTGTAGCATGCAGATACAGACAAACAACATCCAACCTTCACTTAAATTGTACCCTTATAGTGCCTTCCCTGCTACACTACAGTCAACCAAACAAAACAGTACAATTTTGAGTTGGATAGAACTGAATCTGCGCAATCAACTCAACCGAACTGCAAAGCTTCCATCCTGGGTTCCTTTGCGAGCTCGTCCTTTCTGCTTGCACTGTTCATAGCGCGTACAATGTTGTGCCGAAGCGCACATTGCGCGAGTACCTGCAAATGCATCAAGCGAAAATTGCGAAAGCAAACAAACACACGAACATTCCATTCACACCCAAATGCATTCGCACACACATACTCGTACAAACAGACGGCAGGATGTCGTGCAATGTGCATTTGCACCCAACACACTCCCCCTCAGCCTGCCGGCTGCATCCCCATCATTCCATGCTAGTTCATGCTCATTCCACTCATGCGCACACAACACCAATGAGGCTCATCCGCAAGCCTCTTGGTGAGAAAGTCTGCTGGCTGCTGGTGATTCTTGATGTAGATCGGATTCACCGTCCCCCTCTTCACCTCCTTACGCAGCCAGTGCCACTTGATACGCATGTGCTTGTTCAGGCCATGAAGCACAGCGTTCCTGGCCATCCCAAGAGCCTCCTTGCTATCACAAAACAGCGGCGTAGCAACTTTCTGCTCCTGGCCAATCTCCTCTAACAGCCTCCTCAGCCAAATCACCTCCTTCACCCCATGGAACATCGCCATGTACTCTGATTCTACGGAAGAGAGTGCCGTCTCCGTCTGCTTCTTGGACCTCCAACTAACAGGTCCTCCCCCAACTACGCAGATGTATCCTCCCACAGATGAGGAATCCTCCTTCTCAGAAGCCCACATAGCATCGGTAAAGCAAGTTAGAAAGAGCTTGCCTTCTCCAAGCCTCTCCCCCTTCTCTTTCAGCACCTCCACCCCTTTCTGCTTCACCTATGCAGATGCGGAGTATTGAACTCCAATGCTTGGGTGAGAGTTCAGGTACTTCACCACACGCTCAGCTGCATCCACCTGCTCCTCTGATGGATTCTGCACCACCCTAGCCAGCTGCCCAACTGAGAGAGAGATGTCGGGCCTCGTGTGAACTGCTGCGTACAAGAGGCTGCCCACCAAGGACTGAAATTGCTGCTGCTCCTCGGCTTCAACCCCTTCATCCTCTGCAGCCTTTACAAGCTTGAATTCTGCTGGCAGGGGAGTTGCAACCTTGCGCTCATTCTCAATCCCATACTTCTCCCCCAGCTCCTTGATGAACTTCTCCTGGTGCAGCTTCAACCACCTGTGATCAGGATCCCTCTCCACGTGCATCTCGAGGTAGTACTTTACCTCCCCAAGGTTCTTGCACTTGAAGTTTTCCATCAGTTGCTGCTGCACTTTCTGGATCTCCTTCATGCTGCTGCTGAAGAGAAGAATGTCGTCCACGTAGACCAGAAACAGCACCAGCTTCTCCCCCTCGCCCTTGAGAAAGAGGCTCTCATCACAGCTGCTGGTCCTGAATCCCATCTCCTCTAATACAGCTGCCAACTTCTGGTACCAGCAGCGTGGCGCCTGCTTCAAGCCGTAGATGGACTTGTTGAGCTTGCACACCCTGCCCGTACCATCCTCATACCCAGGCGGCTGCGTCATGTACACATCCTTCTCTGAATAAAATCCCATTCAGGAATGCCGTTGAAATATCCATCTGAATGATGAATTTTCCACTAACTGCTGCATCTGCCAACAAGACACGGAGGGTAGGGGGTTTGGTAGTGGGAGCAAAGATCTCGTTGAAGTCTTGCTTCTCCTTCTGCATAAACCCCTTCGCCACCAGCCTACTCTTGTAGATGGTGACCTGCCCCTTGTCATCGGTCTTGATCCTCAGCACCCACTTGCATTGTATCGCTTTCTTCCCATCAGGCAGCACCACCAGATCCCATGTCCCATTCTCCAGCAGGCTCTGGTACTCAGCATCCCTAGAAGCCAGCCACTTGTCCCTATCTGGTCCAGCTAATGCCTCCTCCATGCTAGCTGGTTCCTCTGGTGCAGGGGCAAGAAAACAGTACGCAGGCTCGTCCTCCTCATCCGGGTCATAGCCATGAGGTAGAATCAGCATTGCCTCCTCGGTCCCAAGCTGCTGCTCCGCTACACCTGATCCTGCAGTCAGCTTCTTAGTAGCCATACGGGTACGTCCTGGCCTGGAGACGGGTGTCTCCCATCCCCTCATAACGACACCCTTCGGCTTCTTAGTTTTCCCCTGCTGCTGCTCTCCTCCCTCGGATCCAGCAGCTCCACTAGTGCTGCCGCCAGTTTCTACACCATTTTCTCCACCAGCAGATGCCTCCTGTACCTTCTCTCCATCACCATTTCCAGCAGCTGCCTCCTCTCCCTCCTCCCACACACTAGGAGTCAGGTCCAGCTGCATGGTGATCTGCTCCATCTGCTGGGACACCCGGGCCTCCGGCTGTTTCTCCCAGCTCCCATACATCATGGCCTCAATGAATTTCACATCCCTGCTGTCAAACAACACACCCTTGGATGGTTCCCACAGCAGCCATCCCTTGCTCTCAGCAGCCAGCCCCAAATGCACACACCAGATTGCACTCGCCCCCAACTTACTGCGGTAGGTCTTGGGGACGTGGGCGACTGCCATGCAACCGAACACCCTCAGCATGTCCACCGGCGGCTTCCTCCTAAGCCACCTCTCCAAAGGCACCCACGAGTCATCCCCAACCTTGGTGAGCACCCTGTTCCTAGCGACGGTGGCGTGCCGGACAGCATGAGGCCACATAGAATTTCTCAGCCCAGATTCTATGAGCAGCGCCCTAGCTGTCTCCAGAATGGTCCGGTTTGCCCGTTCTGCTACACCATTGGACTGTGGGGTGTAAGCCGTGGTCAGCTCTCTCTGGATGCCCTGCTTCTTGAGCCAGGCCGTCATTTCAGCTCCAAGGAACTCACCACCCCGGTCTGTCCTAATCCGCTTCACTACACACTCCGCCTGCTTCTCCACGAACGGCAGCCAATCGTCCCGTATCGTAGAGGCGGCGTGGTCCTTCTGCTTCAGCGGATACGCCCACATCAGCCTGCTCCAGTCATCCACAATTGTAAGAAAATACCGCTCCCCCTTGTGCCCTTGCACCGGCAGCGGCCCCACCAAGTCCATGTGGACCAGCTCCAAAGGCTTCTTGCTCCTGCCAGCCACACTATGGAAAGGGAAACGGGTGAACTTTGAAAGCAAACAGATTTCACAGTTGTCATCGGGTGGCTGTCCGTTCAGCTTCAAACCCTTGACAGCTCCATCCTTCTCCAGCTGCTTCAATAAGGGCATTGCCACATGCCCCAAGCGTCGGTGTGCCGTTGCCCAATCTGTCTCCCCAGATCTGGCCGACACTTTTACGCCAACCCCTCCAACGGCGTTGCACTCCCCCTGGGATGCAGAACCCTCTCTAGCATGCCCTCCACCGTGCCACGCCAACGCCGGCAGCTGCCACATGGATCTGTACACGTCCTTGCTCTCGTGCAGATCCCAAAGCACCCGATTGCCCAGCTGCCCCTTGTACGTGCGAGCCCCATCCGTGCTAGTGCTCACCCCAGCCTTGCCAAGCTTACGGAGGGAGATGAGGTTGGCCTTGAGGTCGGGGACGAGGAGAACATCGTGCAGCACCACCGGCTTGCCATCCGCTCCCTTAAATGCAGCTCGTCCCGCACCAGCCACCTTCAGCGCGTGTCCAGAGGCGGAGCACACCTCATTGATCGGTGCAGCGCGCACGTCGTCCAGCAGGTCCTTGCGCGGCGTCATCGTCCATGCAGCGCCCGTGTCCAACACCCAATAGTCCAGGGGGTGCAGCTCTGCTCCAACCTTGGCAGATGCGTCTCCTTGCTCCCCCTTGTCTCCCACATGGAAGAACTGGCCTGCGGTGCTATCCTTCTTCTTCTCCGCACCACCGTTGCTCTTCGGGGTGTTGTCGGACGAATCAGCGACCATGTTCGCGCCGTTTTTCTGGTTCCTTCGCGCGCCGCCATCCTGTTGACGATTCTGGGGGGTCCATCCATCGGGTTTCTTATAGCACAAAAACCAGGGGTGCCCCTCCTTCTCACAATACCAGCAACTCCCTTTCATTTTGCCACCAGCACCCGACTTGCCCCCACGTCCAGATTTCGAACCGCGACCCCAACCGGTACCTCCTTGTTGGTCGTTGGAGTCGTCGTCCTTCTTTGCACCGCGCCCAGCACCACCGAAGCCACGTCCTCTGCCACGTCGGTTCCCTTGCATCCCGTAGCCGCTGCTGCCGTCGTCTCCACCCCTCAGTTGGCGGCGACGGAAGTCCTCCTCCAGAATCTTCGTCCGCACCCACTCGAGCGTCCACGAGCTCTGGTTCTGCGGCAGGCTCAATCCGCTCGTGAATTGAAGCCACGATTCCGGCAGCAGCGAGAGCATCTTCAGGCATTTGGTCTGCTCCGGGTAGGTGATTCCCGCGGTCGCCAACTTCGCGTAGAGGTCGCGCATCTTGTCCAGGACAGGTTGCACCGGCTCTCCCTCGCTCAGGCGCAACGCGGACAGCTCCCTCTCCAGCATCAACGTTGCAACAACGGAGGTCGGGGCGTGCAGCTCCTTCAACACGGTCCACGCCTTCGGACCGCATTCAACCTCCGGCAGCAGATGCATGACGTGGTGACGCTGGTTCAGCTCCAAACTCTGCGACATCAGATAGTAGCCAGCCGAGGAGCGCTCGTCCCAATCTTCCTGAAGGGCGGGGTCACTCGGTCTAGGCTCCTCCCCAATCATTAGTTTCAGCAAACCGATCTGACGGAAATAAAGCTGCATTTTCCAGGCCCAATCATCATAGCCCTCACCATTGAACTTCTCGACGGTGAAATTCTTCAGCACCTCCTTGATGAGCGAGCTCTGGTTGGTTCGCGCTCCCCTTGGCGCCGAAACACCAGAATCTTGGCTGCCACTACGATCTTGGGCTGAAGATTCACCAGCTCCCGCCGAGGTGTTGCCCGCCATAGCTAACTATAACGAGGATCACTATAACGCAGCTCTGATACCAGCTTGTTGGTGTAAGGGCCTAATAAACTCAAGCTATTAGGACTCAATCAAACTTAAAACCTCTCCTCAGGGTCACCTCCAAGGGTCCCTGGGTGCCTGGTACAAGACTAGCCCCTATCCTCGGGTCCGAGTTTGTAGAGAGAGGGATCAAGGAGGACTTAGTCAAAACAGCAAGAGTACCTTGAACGTCGCGCAGCGTGCCGTGCAGACCGTCGATCGGATTAAGCTGAGAATTCGCTATATCGAAGCTCGCTCCAAGAGCTTTAAAATAAGCCAAGTTGCCTCGCGAAAAGTTCTGCCATTACTAAGTTCTGGCTCGGACAGCGTTTGCCTAGCGTTGGAGTGCTAGCATACTAGCATTGACTCGGGTAGCATTCCGCCATCGAATAGCGCAGAAACGAAATTCCAGCGAGGAAGGAATTCGCTTGAATCAATTGACTATATTCAGGTACAAACAGAGAAGGATTAAATAGTTCTAGCTAGCAAGGACCTTGGGAATCAACCTGGGAACAACCAGGGATGATCCCAAATAATTCCAAGCAACAGAACCAACCTGGCTGGACAAAATAGCAGGTGGTAGGTTGGTAAACAACCTCTGGTTCTGTTTTTCCAACCTGGGAAAACAACAACCAGGTTCAGGTTCTAATAACAGAACCTGTTTTGTCTTTGCCCAACCAGCCAAATGCTGGTTCTGCTGGTTTCCCCTGGCCTTGTAGCATGCAGATACAGACAAACAACATCCAACCTTCACCTAAATTGTACCCCTATAGTGCCTTCCCTGCTACACTACAGTCAACCAAACAAAACAGTACAATTTTGAGTTGGATAGAACTGAATCTGCGCAATCAACTCAACCGAACTGCAAAGCTTCCATCCTGGGTTCCTTTGCGAGCTCGTCCTTTCTGCTTGCACTGTTCATAGCGCGTACAATGTTGTGCCGAAGCGCACATTGCGCGAGTACCTGCAAATGCATCAAGCGAAAATTGCGAAAGCAAACAAACACACGAACATTCCATTCACACCCAAATGCATTCGCACACACATACTCGTACAAACAGACGGCAGGATGTCGTGCAATGTGCATTTGCACCCAACATATGCAGCTGCAGTATTGATTTGCCGTGGATGGGAAGCTTCGAACCGTCCACCATTGTTGCTGTGCACTTGGTCTCCTCCGAGGACTCTCCAATTTTCTCCAACGTCCCGCGGTCGCACAAAAAGTGGGACGCACCACTGTCCACCGGTGCCTGGAGACGCCGTGCTTTGCATAACACCTCGAGAATTATTAATTTTTGCTGCGCTGGGAAACCAGAGATAGTCTTGTTAATGGGACCATAGGGTACATCAAAAAAATCATTGCCCCATTTTCGTAAATCTGACTGAGCACTCTTGGCTTCTGAATTCACCTGTGGGGTGAAATGACTATAATTGGTTCTTTTGAGCTTGTAACCTTCCCCTAAGCCTTGGCAGCGTTGTAGGCTTTTTCTGTGGGCAATGGGGAGCCTTAACACGGTGCTGGGGGGAGATCATTAATACAGGACGTACGACCCTTTTTTACGCTCTCGAGTTGATTGTCTAATTTCTTAGCCTCTAATTCTCCCATCAAGTTTTTCAAAAGATTGAAAACCACAGGAAATAATACTCTTATTTAAAGTATCTTTATTGGATATAAATTCTTACTCTCGAGGGTATTCAGCTAGAGTTTACCGGTCGATGCAGAGTCTTATTTCGTGGAGTCTCCCTTTGTCTCAGCGAGTTCCCCTGTTGCCGGACAGTCATGCCATAATAAATTCGTGCCATCGTTTTTCCCTTTTTTTGCCCGCTTTGAAGTCGCCACGTCGTCGTCTTTTTCCCTTTTTGGGATGTTTTCGTGATCGCTTGGTCAGTCCGTGCAGGTGCCGCATTGTTGTTGCCCTGCAACTCCACTCGTACCTTCTTCAATTTCTAACATGCCAAGCTTCATTGCCTGGCTGCGCCGCAAAAACTCTTTTTTTGGCCGCATCTTCGCATCGGCCTTGTGGATATCCATTGGGTCGGCAGTTGTGGGGGGTGCCAATTGCTCCGTGCCGAAATTCTGTTCCGGCACGTTATGCTATGTGTCGAATTAACGTCGAGTCAATGCATCAAATCGTTCGACTACACACACCATGTCGCGGTGGTTACTGTAGTTTGCTGCAATGACCTGTCGGCTGACTTCGGTTTTTAGCCCCTCAGTGTACGCTTGATTTTTTTCCCCTTCGGTCAGGTCGGTAATTATGTTGAACGCTGCGTGTGCTGTGTGACGTTGCTGTATTGTCTGCTGCCGCGCCATGGAGCTCCAATTAGTCGGTTCGAAGCATTTTGTCAAAGCTGCCCAAAACTGCGCCCACGATCACTCGCCTCGGATCTTGTCGCTATTGTAAATCGATTCGAGTGCCGGGCCTTGCAGCAGTGTCGCTGCGAGCCAAATACGCATTGCATCGTTTGTCAGGGTCATACGTCTAACGGCCTCGAAGTAAATTTCAAGGGTCACAATCAATCGACGGACGTCTGTATCCCTCGCATTCGGATTGAACGTCTCAGGTAGCCTTGGACGTAATGCCTCAAGATTACTATTGCTGGTGCTGCTGGTGCTGCTAGGTGAAATGTCGGTGTCGCGGCTGCTATTGCTGCCATCGCCGCTACATTCGCTGATGCGTTTGCTATTGCCGTGGCGGATGCGGAGTGGTTCGCGAGTAGTGCTTCGATTTGTTGAAGTGCCGCTCGCGTCTGGTCCAAGTCGCTACGAAGGGATGCGACATCATGCACGAAGTTATTGCCCTGGTCCTCCAAGCTTGACATCGCGTCCAAAAAGCGAAAAGCGAGGGGGACCAAAAAAGCACGGAACCGGTATTACTTACCCGAAATCAGTGCATCCCGTTTGTCGCCCCCGCGGTTTTTTTTTTTTTTTTTTTTTTTTTTTTGTAAACCGCGGTTCAAAAACTTTTTGTGTAAACGAGCTCTGATTACCGAGTGTGAGGATTACGGGTCCATAAATGATTGATTGCTCACCGGGGTACAACACAAAGCTATATATAGTTCTGACACAAGTTCTAGTAACCAGGTGTTACACGAAGGTTTAGAGGGGTCGCGAAGCATCCCAAATGAAGCCTTCATGACTCTGGTAGAAGTCGTTCACTAGAAACCGAATAGCACAAATTCGGTGCATGCAATCCTAATTCGGCACTATAGCTAAAATAAAATATACGAAGCATCCAACCTACGAAATCAAGCAAAAGCATGCATGATAAAATAAATCTAAGCTAGATAAACCATAAATAAGTCAAGGCAAGCAAGTAATGCAAAGCAAAGCTGCCATACTCTTTCAACATGGAAAAGTAAACTCTTGGTACCCATCATATGGGTAAGTTGCGCACTTACGCTTGGAATCAGCCATATGGGTAAGTAACGCACTTACTCTTGGTACCAACAATTTAGGTAATTAACGCAGTTAAGCTTGGTACCAACCATTTGGGGAAGTAACGCACATACTCTTCGTACCAACCACATAGGTAAGAAACGAACATCTCTTGGTACCAACGATTTCGGTAAGTAGCGCACTTACTCTTGGTAACACACTTAACGTTCAACTGTACGGGAAAGTAACACACTTAAGCTTGGTATCAACTATATGGGTAAGCAACGCACTTACTCTTGGTACCAACCATATGGGTAAGTAGCACACTTACTCTTGGTACCAGCAATTTGTGTAAGTAACGCACTCTCACTCGGTACCAACCATATGGATAAGAAATGCACTTACGCTTGGTACCAACCATATCTCAATTAGAATTGTGTGTTAGCCGTGCGTAGCCGACTTCGTGGTTGGGTGTACGGAAAGAGCAGCCGACAAACTGCTGAGAGCGACGCCGACTTAGGCACGCAAAACAGGCTTGGTCGACCTGCACACGGCCATTGCAAAGCTGTCGACTATCTGAAATCGGCGGCCGACTTCTATTGATGATCGACGACGGGGCTCATCGACCTGGTAGTGGCGCCGACCTGGGAGGGCGCCAACTTTGGGAGGTCGACTTTGCAAAGTCGACCTGAATGGGGCGCCGACTTGTCGACGCCAATCTGGGGAAGCCGACTTGGTGCAGTCGGCAAACAGAAAGTCCAGTTGACCAGTAACGGTCGACCTGGGTTGGTGAAGTCGGCTGGTGGTCATCGACTTGGGCGGTCAACAAGCATGTACAAGTTTTAGTCGACTTTTACCGAGCAAGTCGACGCCGACTTGGTGGTTTTCAGGTCGACCAAGTTACAAGGGTGACGAGGTTCTGCAGGGGTGCGCGATATGTTGGTGTAAGGGCCTAATAGACTCAAGCTATTAAGACTCAATCAAACTTAAAACCTCTCCTCGGGGTCACCTCCAAGGGTCCCTGGGTGCCTGGTATAAGACCAGCCCCTATCCTCGGGTCCGAGTATGTAGAGAGAGGAGTCAAGAATGACTTAGCCAAAATAACAACCTTGAACGTCGCGCAGCGTGCCGTGCAGACCGTCGATCGGATTAAGCTGAGAATTCGCTATATCGAAGCTCTCTCCAAGAGCTTTGAAAAGACCCAAGTTGCCTCGCAAAATTATTTGCCATTACAAAGCTATGGCTCGGACATCGTTTGCCTAGCGTTGGAGTGCTAGCGTACTAGCGTTGACTTGGGTAGCATTCCGCCGTCGAACCGCGCAGAAACAAAATGTTGTTTCTGCATGCTACAAGGCCAAGGGAAACCAGCGGAACCAGCATTTGGCTGGTTGGGCAAAAACAAAACAGGTTCTGTTTTTAGAACCTGAACCTGGTTGTTATTTTCCCAGGTTGGAAAAAACAGAACCAGGTGTTCTCCAACCTACCACCTGCTATTTTGTCAAGCCAGGTTGTCTCTATTGCTTGGAATTATTTGGGATCATCCCTGGTTGTTTCCAGGTTGATTCCCAAGGTCCTTGCTAGCTATAACTATTTATTCCTTCTCTGTTTGTACCTGGATATAGTCAAATTGATTCAAGCGGATTCCTTCCCTGAATCTGCGCAATCAACTCAACCGAACTACAAAGCTTCCATCTTGGGTTCCTTTGCGAGCTCGTCTTTTCTGCTTGCACTGTTCATAGCGCGTACAATGTTGTGCCGAAGCGCACATTGAGCGAGTACCTGCAAATTCTTCAAGCGAAAATTGCGAAAGCAAACAAATACACGAACACACTATTCATACGCAAATGCATTCACGCACGCATACTCGTACAAACACATGGCGGGATGTCGTGCAATGTGAATTTGCACCCAACACACTCCCCCTCAGCCTGCCGGCTGCATTCCCATCATTCCATGCTAGTTCATGCTCATTCCACTCATGCGCACACAACGCCAATGAGGCTCATCCGCAAGCCTCTTGGTGAGAAAATCTGCTGGCTGCTGGTGAGTCTTGATGTAGATCGGGTTCACCGTCCCCCTTTTCACCTCCTTACGCAGCCAGTGCCACTTGATACGCATGTGCTTGTTCAGCCCATGAAGCACAGCGTTCCTGGCCATCCCAAGAGCCCCCTTGCTATCACAAAACAGCGGCGTAGCAACCTTCTGCTCCTGGCCAATCTCCTCTAACAGCCTCCTCAGCCAAATCACCTCCTTCACCCCATGAAACATCGCCATGTATTCTGATTCCACAGAAGAAAGCGCCATCTCCGTCTGCTTCTTGGACCTCCAACTAACAGGTCCTCCCCCAACTACGCAGATGTATCCTTTTACAGATGTGGAATCCTCCTTCTCAGAAATCCACGTAGCATCGGTAAAGCAAGTGAGAAACAGCTTCCCTTCTCCAAGCCGCTCCCCCTTGTCTTTCAGCACCTCAACCCCTTTTTGCTTCACCTGTGCAGATGCGGAGTATTGAACTCCAATGCTTGGGTGAGAGTTCAAATACTTCACCACACGATCAGTTGTATCCCCTGCTCCTCAGATGGATTCTGCACCACCCTAGCCAGCTGCCCAACCGAGAAAGAGATGTCGGGCCTCGTATGAACCGCTGCATATAAGAGGCTGCTCACCAAGGACTGAAATTGCTGCTGCTCCTCGGCTTCAACCCCTTCATCCTCTGCAGCCTTCACAAGCTTGAATTCTGCTGGTAGGGGAGTTGCAACCTTGCGCTCATTCTCAATCCCATACTTCTTCCCCAGCTCCTTAATAAACTTCTCCTGGTCCAGCTTCAACCACCTGTAATCTGGATCCCCCTCCACGTGCATCCCAAAAATAATACTTTACCTCCCCAAGGTTCTTGCACTTGAAGTTCTCCATCAGCTGCTGCTGCACCTTTTGGATCTCCTTCATGCTGCTGCTGAAGAGAAGAATGTCGTCTACATAGACCAGAAACAGCACCAGCTTCTCCCCCTCCCCCTTGAGAAAGAGGCTCTCATCACAGCTACTGGTCCTGAATCCCATCTTCTCTAAAACAGCTGCCAACTTCTGGTACCAGCAGCGTGGCGCCTGCTTCAAGCCGTAGATGGACTTTTTCAGCTTGCACACCCTGCCCGTACCATCCTCATACCCAGGTGGCTGCGTCATCTACACATCCTCCTATATAATCCCATTGAGAAATGCCATTGATATATCCATCTGAATGATGAATTTCCCACTAATGGCTGCATCTGCCAACAAGACACGGAAGGTAGGGGGTTTGGCAGTGGGAGCAAAGATCTCGTTAAAGTCCTGCTTCTCCTTCTGCATAAACCCTTTAGCCACCAGCCTACTCTTGTAGATGGTGACCTGTCCCTTGTCATCGGTCTTGATCCTTAGCACCCACTTGCACTGTACGGCTTTCTTCCCCTCGGGCAGCACCACCAGATCCCATGTTCCATTCTCTAGCAGGCTCTGGTACTCAGCATCTTTAGAAACCAGCCACTTCTCCCTGTCTGGTCCAGCTAATACGTCCTCCATGCTAGCTGGTTCCTCTGGTGCAGGGGCAAGAAAACAGTAGGCAGGTTCATCCTCCTCATCCGGGTCATAGCCATGAGGTAGAATCAGCATTGCCTCCTCGGTCCCAAGCTGCTGCTCCGCTACACCTGATCTTGCAGTTAGCTTCTTAGTAGCCATACGGGAACGCACTGGCCCGAAGACGGGTGTCTCCCATCCCTTCAGAATGACACCCTTCAGATTCTTAGTTTCCCCCTACTGCTGCTCTCCTCCCTCGGATCCAGCAGCTCCACTAGTGCTGCCGCCAGTTTCCACACCACCAGTAGGTACCTCCTGTACCTTCTCTCCATCACCATTTCCCACAGCTGCCTCCTCTCCCTCCTCCCACACACTAGGAGTCAGGTCCAGCTGCATGGTGATCTGCTCCATCTGCTGGGATACCCTTGCCTCCGGCTGTTTCTCCCAGCTCTCATACATCATGCCCTCAATAAATTTCACATCCCTGCTGTCAAACAACACACCCTTGGATGGTTCCCACAGCAGCCATTTCTTTCCCCAGATTGCACTCGCCCCCAACTTACTACGGTAGGTCTTGGGGACGTGGGCAACTGCCATGCAGCCAAACACCCTCAGCATGTCCACCGACGGCTTCCTCCCAAGCCACCTCTCCAACAGCACCCACGAGTCATCCCCAACCTTGGTGAGCACCCTGTTCCTAGCGACGGTAGCGTGCCGGACAGCGTGAGGCCACATGGAGTTGCCAAGCCCAGATTCTATGAGCAGCGCCCTAGCTGTCTCCAGAATGGTCTGGTTTGCCCGTTCTGCTACACCATTGGTGTGTGGGGTTTAAGTCGTGGTCAGCTCCCTCTGGATGCCCTGCTTCTTGAGCCAGGCCGTCATTTCAGCTCCAAGGAACTCACCACCCTGGTCTGTCCTAATCCGCTTCACTACATGTTGGTGTAAGGGCCTAATAAACTCAAGCTATTAGGACTTAATCAAACTTAAAACCTCTCCTCGGAGTCACCTCCAAGGGTCCCTGGGTGCCTGGCACAAGACCAGCCCCTATCCTCGGGTCCGAGTTTGTAGAGAGAGGAACCAAGAATGACTTAGCCAAAATAGCAAGAGTACCTTGAACGTCGCGCAGCGTGCCGTGCAGACCGTCGATCGGATTAAGCTAAGAATTTTCGATATCGAAGCTCTCTTGAAGAGCTTTAAAATAAGCCAGTTTGCCTCGCGAAAAGTTCTGCCATTACGATGTTATGGCTCGGACAGCGTTTGCCTAGCGTTGGAGTGCTAGCGTACTAGCGTTGACTCGGGTAGCATTCCGCCATCGAACCGCGTAGAAACGACATTCTAGCAAGGAAGGAATCCGCTTGAATCAATTGACTATATTCAGGTACAAACAGAGAAGGAATATATAGTTCTAGCTAGCAAGGACCTTGGGAATCAACCTGGAAACAACCAGGGATGATCCCAAATAATTCCAAGCAACAGAACCAACCTGGCTGGACAAAATAGCAGGTGGTAGGTTGGTATACAACCTCTGGTTCTGTTTTTCCAACCTGGGAAAACAACAACCAGGTTCAGGTTCTAAAAACAGAACATGTTTTGTCTTTGCCCAAACAGCCAAATGCTGGTTCCGCTGGTTTTCCCTGGCCTTGTAGCATGCAGATACAGACAAACAACATCCAACCTTCACCTAAATTGTACCCCTATAGTGCCTGCCCTGCTACACTATAGTCAACCAAACAATACAGTACAATTTCGAGTTGGATAGAACTGAATCTGCGCAATCAATTCAACCGAACTGCAAAGCTTCTATCTTGGGTTCCTTTGCGAGCTCGTCCTTTCTGCTTGCACTGTTCATAGCGCGTACAATGTTGTGCCGAAGCGCACATTGCGCGAGTACCTGCAAATGCTTCAAGCGAAAATTGCGAAAACAAACAAACACACCATTCACACGCAAATGCATTCGCACACGCATACTCGTACAAACAGACGGCAGGATGTCGTGCAATGCGAATTTGCACCCAACACACTCCCCCTCAGCCTGCCGGCTGCATTCCCATCATTCCATGCTAGTTCATGCTCATTCCACTCATGCGCACACAACGCCAATGAGGCTCATCCGCAAGCCTCTTGGTGAGAAAATCTGCTGGCTGCTGGTGAGTCTTGATGTAGATCGGGTTTACTATCCCCCTCTTCACCTCCTTACGCAGCCAGTGCCACTTGATACGCATGTGCTTGTTCAGCCCATGAAGCACAGCGTTCCTGGCCATCCCAAGAGCCCCCTTGCTGTCACAAAACAGCGGCGTAGCAACCTTCTGCTCCTGGCCAATCTCCTCTAACAGCCTCCTCAGCCAAATCACCTCCTTCACCCCATGGAACATTGCCATGTACTCTGATTCTATAGAAGAGAGTGCTGTCTCCGTCTGCTTCTTGGACCTCCAACTAACAGGTCCACCCCCAACTACGCAGATGTATCCTCCCACAGATGAGGAATCCTCCTTCTCAGAAGCCCAAGTAGCATCGGTAAAGCAAGTGAGAAAGAGCTTGCCTTCTCCAAGCCTCTCCCCCTTCTCTTTCAGCACCTCAACCCCTTTCTGCTTCACCTGTGCAGATGCGGAGTATTGAACTCCAATGCTTGGGTGAGAGTTCAGATACTTCTCCACCACCTGTGATCCAGATCCCTCTCCACGTGCATCCCGAGGTAGTACTTTACCTCCCCAAGGTTCTTGCATTTGAAGTTCTCCATCAGCTGCTGCTGCACTTTCTGGATCTCTTTCATGCTGCTGCTGAAGAGAAGAATGTCGTCCACGTAGACCAGAAACAGCACCAGCTTCTCCCCCTCCCCCTTGAGAAAGAGGCTCTCATCACAGCTGCTGGTCCTAAATCCCATCTCCTCTAAAACAGCTGCCAACTTCTGGTACCAGCAGCGTGGCGCCTGCTTCAAGCCGTAGATGGACTTTTTCAGCTTGCACACCCTGCCCGTACCATCCTCATACCCAGGCGGCTGCGTCATGAACACCTCCTCCTCTAAAATTCCGTTGAGGAATGCCGTTGATATATCCATCTGGATAATGAATTTCCCACTAACGGCTGCATCTGCCAACAAGACACGAAGGGTAGGGGGTTTGGCAGTGGGAGCAAAGATCTCATTGAAGTCCCGCTTCTCCTTCTGCATAAACCCCTTAGCCACCAACCTACTCTTGTAGATGGTGACCTGCCCCTTGTCGTCAGTCTTGATCCTTAGCACCCACTTGCATTGTACCGCTTTCTTTCCCTCAGGCAGCACCACTAGTTCCCAAGTCCCATTCTCCAGCAGGCTCTGGTACTCAGCATCCCTAGAAGCCAGCCACTTGTCCCTATCTGGTCCAGCTAATGCCTCCTCCATGCTAGCTGGTTCCTCTGGTGCAAGGGCAAGAAAACAGTACGCAGGCTCATCCTCCTCATCCGGGTCATTGCCATGAGGTAAAATCAGCATTGCCTCCTCATTCCCAAGCTGCTGCTCTGCTACATCAGATCCTGCAGTCAGCTTCATTGTTGCCATGCGGGTGCGCCCTGGCCTAGAGACGGGTGTTTCCCACCCCTTCATAACGACACCCTTCGGCTTCCTTCTTTGCGGTAGCTTAGGCACCTTACCTTTGCTCTGCTGCTGCTCTCCTCTTTCAGATCCAGCAGCTTCACCAGTGCTATCACTAACCTCTCCTCCATCAGCAGGTGCCTCCTGTACCTTCTCTCCATCACCACCCCCCGCAGCTGCCTCCTCTCCCTCCTCCCACACACTAGGAGTCAGGTCCAGCTACATGGTGATCTGCTCCATCTGCTGGGACACCCTTGCCTCCGGCTGTTTCTCCCAGCTCCCATACATCATGCCCTCAATGAATTTTACATCCCTGCTGTCAAAAAACACACCCTTGGATGGTTCCCACAGCAGCCATCCCTTGCTTTCAGCAGCCAGCCCCAAATGCACACACCAGATTGCACTCGCCCCCAACTTACTGCGGTAGGTCTTGGGGATGTGGGCGACTGCCATGCAGCCAAACACCCTCAGCATGTCCACTGGCGGCTTCCTCCCAAGCCACCTCTCCAATGGCACCCACGAGTCATCCCCAACCTTGGTGAGCACCCTGTTCCTAGCGACGGAAGCGTGCAGAACTGCGTGGGGCCACATGGAGTTGCCAAGCCCAGATTCTATGAGCAGCGCCCTAGCTGTCTCTAGAATGGTCCGGTTCGCCCGTTCTGCTACACCGTTGGACTGTGGGGTATAAGCCGTGGTCAGCTCCCTTTGGATGCCCTGCTTCTTGAGCCAAGCCGTCATTTCAGCTCCAAGGAACTCACCACCCCGGTCTGTCCTAATCCGATTCACCATACACTCCGCTTGTTTCTCCACGAAAGGCAGTCAATCGTCCCGAATCGTGGAGGCGGCGTGATCTTTCTGCTTCAGCAGATACGCCCACATTAGCCTGCTCCAGTCATCCACTATGGTTAGGAAATACCGCTCCCCCTTGTGCCCTTGCACCGGCAGCGGCCCCACCAAGTCCATGTGGACCAGCTCCAACGGCTTCTTGCTCCTGCCAGCCACACTATGGAAGTGAAAATGGGTGAACTTTGAAAGGAGGCAAATTTCACAGTTATCATCGGGTAGTTATCCGTTCAGCTTCAGACCCTTAACAGCTCCATCCTTCTCTAGCTGCTTCAGCAAAGGCATTGCCACATGCCCCAAGCGTCGGTGTGCCACTACCCAATCCGTCTCCCCAGATCTGGCCGACACTTTCACACCAACGCCTCCAACGGCGTTGCACTCCCCCTGGGATGCAGACCCCTCTCCAGCCTGCCCCCCACCGTGCCACGCCAACGCCGGCAGCTGCCACATGGATTTGTACACGTCCTTGCTCTCATGAGCTCGTACAGATCCCAAAGCACCCGATTGCCCAGCTGCCCCTTGTAAGTGCGAGCCCCATCCGTGTTGGTGTTCACCCCAATCTTGCCAAGCTTACGGAGCGAGATAAGGTTGGCCTTTAGTTCGGGGACGAGGAGAACGTCGTGCAGCACAACCGGCTTGCCATCCGCTCCCTTAAACGCAGCTCGTCCCGCACCAGCCACCTTCAACATGTGTCCAGAGGCGGAGCACACCTCATTGATGGGTGGAGCGCGAACGTTATCCAGCAGGTCCTTCCGCGGCGTCATCGTCCAAGCAGCACCCGTGTCCAACACCCAATAGTCCAGGGGGTGCAGCTCTGCTCCAACCTTAGCAGATGTGTCTCCTTGCTCCCCCTTGTCTCCCACATGGAAAAATTGGCCCGCGGTGCGCTCCTTCTTCTTCTCCGCACCGCCGTTGCCTTTCGGGTTGTTGTCAGACGAATCAGCGACCATGTTGGCGCCGTTTTTCTGGTTCCTCCGCGCGCCGCCATCCTGGTGACGATTCTGGGGGGTCCATCCATTGGGTTTCTTATAGCACAAAAACCAGGGGTGCCCCTCCTTCTCACAATACCAGCAACTCCCTTTCATTTTGCCACCAGCACCCGACTTGCCCCCACGTCCAGATTTCGCACCGCGACCCCAACCGGTACCTCCTTGTTGGTCGTTGGAGTCGTCGTCCTTCTTTGCACCGCGTCCAGCACCACCGAAGCCACGTCCTCTGCCACGTCGGCTCCCTTGCATCCCGTACCCGCTGCTGCCGTCGTCTCCACCCCTTAGTTGGCGGCAACGGAAATCCTCCTCCAGAATCACCGTCCGCACCCACTCGAGCGTCCGTAAGCTCTGGTTCTGCGGCAGGCTCAATCCGCTTGTGAATTGAAGCCACGATTCCGGCAGCAGCGACAGCATCTTCAAGCACTTGGTCTGCTCCGGGTAGGTGATTCCCGCGATCGCCAGCTTCGCGTAGAGGTCGCGCATCTTGTCCAAAACAGGTTGCACCGGCTCTCCCTCGCTCAGGCGCAACGCGGACAGCTCCCTCTCCATCATGAGTGTTGCGGCAATGGAGGTCGGGGCGTGCAGCTCCTTCAACACGGTCCACGCCTTCGGACCGCACTCAACCTCCGGCAGCAGGTGCATGACGTGGTGACGCTGGTTCAGCTCCAAACTCTGCGACATCAAGTAGTAGCCAGCCGAGGCGCGCTCGTCCCAATCTTCCTGCAGGGCGGGGTCACTCGGTCTAGGCTCCTCCCCAATCATTAGTTTCAGCAAACCGATCTGACGGAAATAGAGTTACATATTCCAGGCCCAATCATCATAGCCCTCACCATTAAACTTCTCGACGGTGAAGTTTTTCAGCACCTCCTTGATCATCAAGCCCTGGCTTGTTCGCGCTCCCCTTGGCGCCGAAACACCAGAATCTTGGCTGCCGCTACGATCTTGGGCTGAAGATTCACCAGCTACCGCCGAGGTGTTGCCCGCCATAGCTACCTATAACGAGGATCACTATAACGCAGCTCTGATACCAGCTTGTTGGTGTAAGGGCCTAATAAACTCAAGCTATTAGGACTTAATCAAACTTAAAACCTCTCCTCGGGGTCACCTCCAAGGGTCCCTGGGTGCCTGGCACAAGACCAGCCCCTATCCTCGGGTCCGAGTTTGTAGAGAGAGGAACCAAGAATGACTTAGCCAAAATAACAAGAGTACCTTGAACGTCGCGCAGCGTGCCGTGCAGACCGTCGATCGGATTAAGCTGAGAATTTTCTATATCGAAGCTCTCTCCAAGAGCTTTAAAATAAGCCAAGTTGCCTCGCGAAAAGTTCTGCCATTACGAAGTTATGGCTCGGACAGCGTTTGCCTAGCATTGGAGTGCTAGCGTACTAGCGTTGACTCGGGTAGCATTCCGCCATCGAACCGCATAGAAACGAAATTCCAGCAAGGAAGGAATCCGCTTGAATCAATTGACTATATTCAGGTACAAACAGAGAAGGAATATATAGTTCTAGCTAGCAAGGACCTTGGGAATCAACCTGGGAACAACCAGGGATGATCCCAAATAATTCCAAGCAACAGAACCAACCTGGCTGGACAAAATAGCAGGTGGTAGGTTGGTAAACAACCTCTGGTTCTGTTTTTCCAACCTGGGAAAACAACAACCAGGTTCAGGTTCTAAAAACAGAACCTGTTTTGTCTTTGCCCAACCAGCCAAATGCTGGTTCCGCTGGTTTCCCCTGGCCTTGTAGCATGCAGATACAGACAAACAACATCCAACCTTCACCTAAATTGTACCCCTATAGTGCCTGCCCTGCTACACTATAGTCAACCAAACAATACAGTACAATTTCGAGTTGGATAGAACTGAATCTGCGCAATCAATTCAACCGAACTGCAAAGCTTCCATCTTGGGTTCCTTTGCGAGCTCGTCCTTTCTGCTTGCACTGTTCATAGCGCGTACAATGTTGTGCCGAAGCGCACATTGCGCGAGTACCTGCAAATGCTTCAAGCAAAAATTTCGAAAACAAACATACGAACACACCATTCACACACAAATGCATTCGCACACGCATACTCGTACAAACAGACGGCAGGATGTCGTGCAATGCGAATTTGCACCCAACACTACACACTCCGCCTGCTTTTCCACGAACGGCAGCAAAACATCCCGTATCGTGGAGGCGGCATGGTCCTTCTTCTTCAGCGGATACGCCCACAATCGTAAGGAAGTACCGCTCATCCTTGTGCCCTTGCACCAGCAGCGGCCCCACCAAGTCCATGTGGACTAGCTCAAACGGCTTCTTGCTCCTGCCAGCTATACTATGGAAGGGGAAACGAGTAAACTTTGAGAGCAAACAGAATTCACAGTTATCATCGGATGGCTGTCCATTCAGTTTCAGACCTTTAACGGCTCCATCCTTCTCCAGCTGCTTCAGCAAAGGCATTGCCACATGCCCCAAGCGTCGGTGTGCCGTTGCCCAATCCATCTCCTCAGATCTGGCCGACACTTTCACACCAACCCCTCCAACGGCGTTGCACTCCCCCTGGGATGCAGACCCCTCTCCAGCCTGCCCCCCACCGTGCCACGCCAACGCCGGCAGCTGCCACATGGATCTGTAGACGTCCTTACTCTCATGCAGATCCCAAAGCACCCGATTGCCCAGCTGCCCCTTATAAGTGCGAGCCCCATCCGTGTTGGTGTTCACCCCAGCCTTGCCAAGCTTACGGAGGTCGGGGACGAGGAGAACGTCGTGCAGCACCACCGGCTTGCCATCCGCTCCCTTAAACGCAGCTCGTCCCGCACCAGCCACCTTCAACATGTGTCCAGAGGCGGAGCACACCTCATTGATCGGTGTAGCACGTACGTTGTCCAGCCGGTCCTTGCGCGGCGTCATCGTCTAAACAGCGCCTATGTCCAACACTCTATAGTCCAGGGGCCGAGTGCAGCTCTGCTCCAACCTTGGCAGATGCATCTCCTTGCTCCCCCTTGTCTCCCACATGGAAAAATTGGCCCGTAATGCGCTCCTTCTTCTTCTCCGCACCGCCGTTGCCCTTCGGGTTGTTGTCGGACGAATCAGCGACCATGTTGGCGCCGTTTTTCTGGTTATTCCGCGCGCCGCCATCCTGGTGACGATTCTGGGGGGTCCATCCATCGGGTTTCTTATAGCACAAAAACCAGGGATGCCCTTCCTTCTCACAATACCAGCAACTCCCTTTCATTTTGCCACCAGCACCCGATTTGCCCCCACGTCCAGATTTTGCACCGCGACCCCAACCGGTACCTCCTTGTTGGTCGTTGGAGTCGCCTTCCTTCATTACACCGCGCCCAGCACCACCAAAGCCGCGTCCTCTGCCACGTTGCATCCCGTAGCCGCTACTGTCGTCGTCTCCACCCCTCAAATGGCGTCGACGGAAGTCCTCCTCCAGAATCTTTGTCCGCACCCATTCGAGCGTCCACAACCTTGTTGGGTGCATATTCACTTTGCACGACATCCTGCCGTCTGTTTGTACGAGTATGTGTGTGCGAGTGCATTTGCGTGTGAATGGTGTCTTCGTGTGTTTGTTTGCTTTCGCAATTTTCGCTTGAAGCATTTGCAGGTACTCGCGCAATGTGCGCTTCGGCACAACATTGTACGCGCTATGAACAGTGCAAGCAGAAAGGACGAGCTCGCAAAGGAACCCAAGATGGAAGCTTTGCAGTTCGGTTGAATTGATTGCGCAGATTCAGTTCTATCCAACTCGAAATTGTACTGTTTTGTTTGGTTGACTATAGTGTAGCAGGGC
Organism: Closterium sp. Yama58-4; assembly: GCA_947470075.1. NCBI lineage: Eukaryota > Viridiplantae > Streptophyta > Zygnematophyceae > Desmidiales > Closteriaceae > Closterium > Closterium sp. Yama58-4. Next base: position 867,650 of record CANIUD010000604.1, on the reverse strand, counting down.
AGACACTATAGGGGTACAATTTAGGTGAAGGTTGGATGTTGTTTGTCTGTATCTGCATGCTACAAGGCCAGGGGAAACCAGCAGAACCAGCATTTGGCTGGTTGGGCAAAGACAAAACAGGTTCTGTTTTTTGAACCTGAACCTGGTTGTTGTTTCCCAGGTTGGAAAAACAGAACCAGAGGTTGTTTTCCAACCTACCACCTGCTGTTTTGTCCAGCCAGGTTGGTTCTGTTGCTTGGAATTATTTGGGATTATCCCTGGTTGTTCCCAGGTTGATTCACAAGGTCCTTGCTAGCTAGAACTATTTATTCCTTCTCTGTTTGTACCTGAATATAGTCAATTGATTCAAGCGAATTCCTTCCTCGCTGGAATTTCGTTTCTACGCGGTTCGACGGCGGAATGCTACCCGAGTCAACGCTAGTACGCTAGCACTCCAACGCTAGGCAAACGCTGTCCGAGCCATAACTTCGTAATGACAGAACTTTTCGCGAGGCAACTTGGCTTATTTTAAAGCTCTTGGAGAGAGCTTCGATATAGAAAATTCTCAGCTTAATCCGATCGACGGTCTGCACGGCACGCTGCGCAACGTTCAAGGTACTCTTGTTATTTTGGCTAAGTCTTTCTTGACTCCTCTCTCTACAAACTCGGACTCGAGGATAGGGGCTGGTCTTGTGCCAGGCACCCAGGGACCCTTGGAGGTGATCCCGAGGAGAGGTTTTAAGTTTGATTAAGTCCTAATAGCTTGAGTTTATTAGGCTCTCACACCAACAAACCGCTGGTTCTGCGGCAGGCTCAATCCGCTCGTGAATTGAAGCCACGATTCCGGCAGCAGCGATAGCATCTTCAGGCACTTGGTCTGCTCCGGGTAGGTGATTCCCGCGATCGCCAACTTCGCGTAGAGGTCGCGCATCTTGTCCAGAACAGGTTGCACCGGCTCTCCCTCGCTCAAGCGCAACGTTGGCATCTCCCTCTCCATCATGAGCGTAGCGGCGACGGAGGTCGGGGCGTGCAGCTCCTTCAACACCGTCCACGCCTTCGGACCGCACTCAACCTCCGGCAGCAGGTGCATGACGTGGTGACGCTGGTTCAGCTCCAAACTCTGCGACATCAAATAGTAGCCAGCCGAGACGCGCTAGTCCCAATCTTCCTGAAGGGCGGGGTCACTCGGTCTAGGCTCCTCCCCAATCATTAGTTTCAGCAAACCGATCTGACGGAAATATAGTTGCATTTTCCAGGCCCAATCATCATAGCCCTCACCATTGAACTTCTCGACAGTGAAGTTTTCAGCACCTCCTTGATCAGCGAGCCCTGGCTTGTTCGCGCTCCCCTTGGTGCCGAAACACCAGAATCTTGGCTGCCGCTACGATCTTGGGCTGAAGATTCACCAGCTCCCGCCGAGGTGTTGCCCGCCATAGCTACCTATTACGAGGATCACTATAGCAACCGCAGGCTCTGATACCAGCTTGTTGGTGCAAATTCACATTGCACGACATCATGCCGTCTGTTTGTACGAGTATGCGTGTGCGAATGTATTTGCGTGTGAATGGTGTGTTCGTGTGTTTGTTTGCTTTCGCAATTTTCGCTTGAAGCATTTGCAGGTACTCGCGCAATATGCACTTCGGCACGACATTAGTGTATGCGCTATGAACAGTGCAAGCAGAAAGGACGAGCTTGCAAAGGAACCCAAGATGGAAGCTTTGCAGTTCGGTTGAGCTGATTGCTCAGATTTAGTTCTATCCAACTCAAAATTGTACTGTTTTGTTTGGTCGACTATAGTGTAGCAGGGCAGGCACTATAGAGGTACAATTTAGGTGAAGGTTGGATGTTGTTTGTCTGTATCTGCATGCTACAAGGCCAAGGGAAACCAGCGGAACCAGCATTTGGCTAGTTGGGCAAAGACAAAACAGGTTCTGTTTTTAGAACCTGAACTTGGTTGTTGTTTTCCCAGGTTGGAAAAACAGAACCAGAGGTTGTTTTCCAACCTACCACCTGCTGTTTTGTCCAGCCAGGTTGGTTCTGTTGCTTGGAATTATTTGGGATTATCCCTGGTGTCAAACATTGTACATGTTGTATTTGTGTAGGCTGTAGTGGGTTAGCCTATAGGGGGGTCACAGCATTAGGGTTTCATATTTGTACTCCCAATTCTTGCTAGTTCATCATTCCAGTCCGTTATTTCTGACATGGTTTCAGAGCAGGTCCTTCGCTAGGACCGTTCTTAGGGCCCACCGTTACCTACATACCTACCTACCTACCGTGCGCCTCGTGCGCCTACGCGCCCTCGTGCGCCTCCTACCTACCGCGCGCGCGCAGCCCGCCAGCCGCCCGCGCGCGACTCGACTTTTTTTTAGCGCGCGTATCCCGCTAGCCGCCCGCGCGCGGTCGATTTCGCTGCGCGCGCCCCGCTAGCCGCACGCGCGCGGCTGTTTTCTTTACGCGCGGCCCCGCACGCTGCCCGCGCGCTGCCTGTGCGCCTCGCTGACGCGCCCGCTGCTGCAGCCGCCCGTCGCCCGCTCGCGCACACCCCGCCGTGGCCCCGCAGGCCCGCAGCTCGCCGCCGCAGCTGCCGCACGCCCGTTGCCCGCAGCCGCCCGTCCGCCGACGCCGCTGCCGCCCGTGCACCGACGCCGCTGCCACCCGTGCGCTGCTCCCGCTGCTGCTTGCGCACCGCTCGCTGCTGCAGCCGCCCGTGCGCTGTCGGCGCTGCTGCCCGTGCGTATAAGCCGCTGCCGCCCGTGCGCCTCTGCAGCCGCCGCCCGCGAGTCGCCCGCTACCGCTAGTGCGCCGCAGCTCCTGCCCTTCGGTCGCGCACCGCTGCAGCTCCTGCTGTCGCGCTCCCTACTACTGCCGCTCGTGCACCACGCCGGCCCCGTTGACCCTGCGCACACCTTTCCAGCGGCCTTGTTCCTACTGCTACTACTGCTACCGCTACTGTTTCTCCTACTACTGCTACTGTCACTATGGCTAGTCCTCCCGTTCTAGCTTTCGATGCCGAGGGCCGCCCAGTGAAATTCGAAACCTGGCTAGATGACCTGCACCTGTTCCTACAGCTCACTGCCAAGGAAGATATCTCACTGTACGACCACGCCCTAGGCCATGCCACTGCCCCTGACTCGTCTGCTGACAGCACTCTGCGTTCCCAGTGGCAGACCCGTGATGCGCACGCTCGCTTTGCTATTCGCAACTCCCTGCCGCTAGACGAGCGCGAGCACTTCGGCCAGTGCAAGACTGCTAAGGACCTCTACACCGCTGTAGTTGCCCGCTACTCCTCACCCGCTTCTGCCACGCTAGGCCGCCTCACTCTCCCCTACCTGTTCCCCGACCTAGCCTCCTTTCACACTGTCGCAGACCTCATCACCCACCTTAAGACTAGTGAGGCCCGCTTTCGCGCTGCTATGCCTGCCGAGTTTCTCACTAGCAACCCCCCCCGCTCTGGATCACTCTCTACCACATCGTCACCCGCCTCCCTGACTCTCTGCGCGCAGTCAGGGACCACTTCCTCTCTCGCTCCCCCACTGAGCTCACTGTTGCCCTCCTCGAGAAGGAACTGCTTGCAGCTGAGGCGAGCATCGTCGCTGTAGGCACCTCTCGTGGCGACCCCCGCACCCCGTTCTTTGAGGGGTGTTCCCCTTCCCCCCTCCTCCCCTCTGTCGCCTCTGCTGCTGCTGTCGACCTTCTTGGTGCTGAGAAGGTCGGGACCGCGTCTGCTTCGAGCGGGCGCCGCAGGGGCAAAGGGGGGCAGGGGTGGGGGTGGTGGCGGAGGAGGTGGGGGTGGAGGCGGTGGGAGTGGAGGCGCGGCTGGGGAGACTAGTGGCGGCAGTGGGGGAGGAGACAGCAGCGGTGGGAGTGGTGGTGGAGGCGGCAGCGGAGGCGGAGGTGGTCGTGGCGGCGGCAGGGGTGGAGGTGGCCGGGGCGGCGGCGGTGGGGGTGGTGGTCGTGGAGGCACTGGCGGAGGGCAGAGTCAGCAGCCCGCCCCGACGCTTCAGGCCGCCCGTGAGTGGTATGCGCAGCGTAGCTTTACCTGCACGTACGTCATTCGCACAGGTGACCGCAGCGGCCAGCAGTGTGGGAGGCCGCACCCTACGCAGCGCTGCTTCGCGCGCCTTAACGACGCGTGGCGCACTCAGTTTCCTGCTGCCACTGAGCTGCCGCGCTGGGCTGATCTGGAAAAGAGGGGTGTTGATATTTGGGCTTTAGACTTTGATGCTATTCTCACTGCCATGTATGCGATGTCTATTAGTGGAGAGGGTGCTCAGTACTTGCGTGTTCCGCCCGACCCGGGCATTCAGGCCAGTCCGGCTGCCGCTCTAGGTGCTAGTGCGTCTGCTCCCACAGGTCCTGGTGAGGCTGCAGCCCTAGGTGCTCGTGCGTCCGTGCCCCCTGGTACTGAGTCGACTGCAGCACTGCACACCTTCACCCTGGACTCAGGTGCTTCTCGCTCTTTCTTTCGTGACCGCACTGTCCTTGAGCCACTCGCTCGGCCAGTTGCTGTCTCCCTTGCTGACCCCTCTGGGGGTCCGGTCATTGCGACCTCCTCCACTGTCCTTCCTTGTCCGGCGGTCCCGTCCGGCACGCTGTCAGGTCTCTACCTCCCCTCGTTCTCTACGAACTTGGTGGCAGGTAGTGCGCTCCAGGACGGGGGTGTTCACCAGTTCACCCCTGCCTACGAGCGCGTGACACACTGCACGTGTGCTCGGACGGGTCGCCACCTGGCTACCTTCACTCGGGAGCCGGGGTCGGACCTTTACACACTGACCACTGAGTCCCCTCAGGTAGCTGCGTCCGCGTCTGCGTCTGCGTCAGGTCAGCTGTCCGCCCCCTGCTCGTGTCGCTCTCTGGCGCATGAGACTGTCCTTTGGCACCACCGCCTTGGTCACCCGTCTGTGCAGCGCCTTCGGGCCATGCACAAACGGGACCTTGTTGCTGGTCTTCCCAGGGTGCTCCCTCCCCTTCCAGCCTCGCCTGCTCCTCCCTGTCTTCCCTGTGTCGAGGGGCGGCAGCGCGCCGCTCCTCACTCCTCCTCCTTTCCCCCGACGACTGCTCCTTTGCAGACGCTCCACATGGACGTGTGGGGCCCAGCCCGCGTCCGTGGCCAGGGTCAGGAGAGGTACTTCCTGATTGTTGTTGACGACTTCTCGCGCTACACCACGGTCTTCCCCTTGCGCACCAAGGGTGACGTCCCTGATGTCTTGATCCCTTGGATCCGCAGATCTCGTCTCCAGCTCAGTGAGCGTTTCCGCTCCGACTTCCCTGTCCTGCGTCTGCACTCTGACAGAGGTGGAGAGTTTTCCTCTGGCCTCTTGGAGGCCTTCTGTCAGCAGGAGGGCATTGAGCAGTCGTTCACGCTTCCGGCCTCTCCACAGCAGAATGGGGTTGCTGAGCGCCGCATTGGCTTGGTCATGGAGGTCGCTCGTACCTCCTTGGTTCATGCGGCTGCCCCCCACTTTCTGTGGCCGTTTGCAGTCCGATACGCTGCGCATCAGCTCAACCTCTGGCCCCGTGTCTCCTTGCCCGAGACTTCTCCGACACTGCGTTGGACGGGAGAGGCTGGCGATGCGTCGCGTTTTCGGGTCTGGGGATCCCGAGCTTTTGTCCGCGACACGTCCGCGGACAAGCTCTCCCGTCGCGCTGTCCCCTGCGTCTTTCTTGGCTTTGTCCCGGACGCCCCTGGTTGGCAGTTCTACCACCCCACCTCGCGGCGTGTCCTGGCCTCTCAGGACGTCACTTTTGACGAGTCCGTCCCCTACTACCGCCTCTTCCCCTACCGCACTGCCCCGCTCCCCCCCCGCCTCTCTTCCTCGCTCCAGGTGCTGAGGTACCAGACCCCCTCCCCCCTCAGGGTGCCGCTCCCTCAGGTGTGTCCCAGGTAGACCCGGGTGACCCGGGTGACCCGGGTGTGTTCGTGCTGCGTCTGGGGGTGCTGAGCCTGGGGGTGCTGCGTCTGGGGGTGCTGAGCCTGGGAGTGCTGAGTCTGGGGGTGCGGAGCCTGGGGGTGCTGAGCCTGGGGGTGCTGAGTCTGGAGGTGCGGAGCCTGGAGGTGCTGAGCCTGGGGGTGCTGAGTCTGGGGGTGCTGAGTCTGGGGGTGCTGAGCCTGAGCGTGCTACACCTGGAGGAGCCCTCTCCTCCCAGCAGCTGCAGGAGAGGTACCTCGAGTACTGCCGCCTCCGGAGAGGTGCTGCTGGAGCTCGTCCCGGTACTTCCCCTCCTACCCAGGAGCTCCCCCCCATTCAGCAGATCCGCGAGTGGTACACACGGCGCTGCAGTCTTCGGAGTGGTGCTCCTGGTGCTGCGGACCCTGGGGGTGGCGCTGCTGCTGGTGCTGAGGACCCGGACGTTGGAGCTGCTGCTGGAGCTGCGGACCCGGGCGGTGGCGCTGCTGCTGGTGCTGAGGACCCGGACGGTGGAGCTCCTGCTGGTGCTGAGGACTCGGACGGTGGAGCTGCTGCTGGAGCTGAGGACCCGAGCGGTGGCGCTGCTGCTGCTGCTGAGGACCCGGGCGTTGGAGCTACTACTGGTGCTGAGGACCCAGACGGTGGAGCTGCTGCTGGTGCTGAGGACTCGGACGGTGGAGCTGCTGCTGGAGCTGAGGACCCGAGCGGTGGCGCTGCTGCTGCTGCTGAGGACCCGGGCGTTGGAGCTACTACTGGTGCTGAGGACCCGGCCGCTGGAGTCTCCTCTGCTTCTGGAGACGCTGCGCAGCCGCGACCGTACTTCGTACCGCTCCTTCAGCAGGTTCTTGGGCAGGCTCCTCCTCCTTGTCCTCCTCCCTCCGTAGAGTGTCCTCTGCCTGTCCAGCCGCAGTCACAGTTACCGCCTACCTCGCCTCTCCCTGCTCCCTCTCCTTACACTGGTCCCACAGGAGGTCTTACAGAGCGTCGTGAGCCTGAGTCTCGTCCTGCGTCGCCTGTTCGTCCTCCTCGCACTGGTAGTCGTGTCCGTCGTGAGCGTCCTCCTCCTGTCCCAGGCACTCACTACATGACTCTGCGTCCCTCTACTGCTCCTCAGCGTGTCCCTCTACCGTCTCCTCCTGCGTCCTCTTTGCCTGACGTTCCGGACCCTGAGTCTGACCGGTATCGTGCTGAGCACCCTACTGTCACGCGTCTCCTTGCTACTGTTGTCACTGACCCTACCTTTGAGTCCTCGGCTGCGTCTGCTCTGGTCGCTGAGTTGGTTGACTTTGCTGCTGCCTGTCGTCTAGACTACGCTACTAGCCTTGTTGCTGAGTCTGAGTCTGAGTCTGTCTGTCCTCCGTCCGTCGGGGGTGAGTGTGCTCTTGGCACGGACGTCCTTGAGGACAGACAGGAGGAGTTCCAGTGTCTTGCTGCTGCTTTGCCCCGTCTCGTGTCCTTGCTAGTTGCCCCTGAGGGAGACCCGGATGCACCAGACATCCCGACCCCGCGCACTTACGCTGAGGCGATGGCGGGTCCCTACTCCTCTCAGTGGCAGACAGCCATGGACGCCGAGATGGCTTCCTGGAAGTCCACACACACCTACGTCGACGAGGTTCCCCCTCCTGGGGCGAACATCGTCAGTGGCATGTGGATTTTCAGGGTGAAGCGGCCGCCGGATTCTCCGCCTGTCTTCAAGGCGCGTTACGTGGCTCGAGGCTTCAGTCAGCGAGAGGGAGTTGACTTCTTCCAGACCTTCTCCCCCACCCCGAAGATGACTACTCTTCGGGTGCTGCTGCACATAGCCGCTCACCGCGACTACGAGCTTCACTCACTTGACTTCAGCACTGCTTTCTTGCAGGGCAGCCTGCACGAGGAGATCTGGCTGCGCCGCCCACCTGGCTTCACTAGGTCGTTTCCTCCTGGTACCCAGTGGAGGCTTCAGCGGCCGGTCTACGGTCTCCGCCAGGCTCCGCGTGAGTGGCACGACACACTGAGGACTACACTTGCGGCTCTTGGGTTCGCGCCTTCTACAGCTGACCCGTCGCTGTTCCTGCGCACCGACACTTCGCTGCCGCCGTTCTACATCCTCGTGTACGTCGACGACTTGGTCTTTGCCACTGCTGACACTGCAGGACTCGCCTACGTGAAGTCGGAGCTGCAGAGGAGACACACGTGCACAGACCTGGGTGAGCTGACAAGTTATCTTGGCTTGCGGATCACCCGGGACAGAGCACGGCGCACCATCACCCTGACTCAGTCACACATGGTGCAGCAGGTTCTCCAGCGCTTCCGCTTCACGTACTCCTCGCCTCAGTCCACTCCTCTGCCTACCGGTCACTCGCTCTCAGCTCTGCCTTCGGATGAGTCCGTAGAGCCGAGTGGCCCGTATCCAGAGCTTGTGGGCTGCCTCATGTACCTGATGACCTGCACTCGACCTGACCTTGCATACCCTCTTAGCATCCTTGCACGCTATGTCGCTCCTGGCCGTCACAGGAAGGAGCACATGGATGCCGCTAAGAGGGTGTTGCGCTACTTGTGCAGTACGTCGGGCATGGGGCTTGTGCTTGGAGGGCGAGACCGAGTTGTTCTCACAGGGCACTCAGACGCTTCTTGGGCAGACGACCAGGCCACTCAGCGGTCGTCTCAGGGTTACACCTTCAGTCTTGGCTCTGGCTCAGTTTCTTGGCGCTCTACACGCTCTTCTTCTGTTCTCGGCTCCAGTTGCGAGGCTGAGATCTACGCTACAGCCATGGCTGCCCAGGAGCTACGCTGGCTGACCTACCTGCTGACCGACCTCGGAGAGCCGCCTCGTTCTCCTCCAGTACTGTACGTCGACAACAAGGCTGCCATTGCCTTGTGTGAGGAGCACAGACTGGAGCACAGAACGAAGCACATCGCCCTGAGGTACTTCCTTGCTCGTGAGCTGCAGCAGCGCGGTCAGCTTTGTATTCGCTACGTGGCCACTGAGGCCAACACTGCTGATGTGTTCACCAAGGCGCTTCAGCCTCGTGACCATCAGCGCTTCTGCACTCTACTAGGCCTTGTGCCTACTGGACCTCACTTACTTACCTCTTGACTTTGCTTGTACTGTGATCACTATATATATCTGTACCTGCATGTTTACTCTTGCTAGGTTGTGATCACTGTATCTCTTGCTCTGTTATAAACCTGCATGTGAACTGGTCTTGTGACCACTAGCTTGTGCTCAGAATTTGTGTGGAATCCTTGAGATCCACCCTGAGCTTGTTGTTGCCTTGCTTTGCCTTGACTGGTCTTGTGACCCCTTGTTCTCCCCTACTTTGCCTATGGGGGTGTGTCAAACATTGTACATGTTGTATTTGTGTAGGCTGTAGTGGGTTAGCCTATAGGGGGGTCACAGCATTAGGGTTTCATATTTGTACTCCCAATTCTTGCTAGTTCATCATTCCAGTCCGTTATTTCTGACACCTGGTTGTTCCCAGGTTGATTCCCAAGGTCCTTGCTAGCTAGAACTATTTATTCCTTCTCTGTTTGTACCTGAATATAGTCAATTGATTCATGCGAATTCCTTCCTCGCTGGAATTTTGTTTCTACGCGGTTCGACTGCGGAATGCTACCCGAGTCAACGCTAGTACGCTAGCACTCCAACGCTAGGCAAACGCTGTCCGAGCCATAACTTCGTAATGGCGGAACTTTTTGTTGGGTACAAATTTACATTGCACGACATCCTGCCGTCTGTTTGTACGAGTATGCGTGTGCGAATGCATTTGGGTGTGAATGGAATGTTCGTGTGTTTGTTTGCTTTCGCAATTTTCGCTTGATGCATTTGCAGGTACTCGCGCAATGTGCGCTTCGGCACAACATTGTACGCGCTATGAACAGTGCAAGCAGAAAGGACGAGCTCGCAAAGGAACCCAAGATGGAAGCTTTGCAGTTTGGTTGAGTTGATTGCGCAGATTCAGTTCTATCCAACTCGAAATTGTACTGTTTTGTTTGGTTAACTATAGTGTAGCAGGGAAGGCACTATAGGGGTACAATTTAGGTGAAGGTTGGATGTTGTTTGTCTGTATCTGCATGCTACAAGGCCAGGGGAAACCAGCGGAACCAGCTTTTGGCTGGTAAAGCAAAGACAAAACAGGTTCTGTTTTTAGAACCTGAACCTGGTTGTTGTTTTCCCAGGTTGGAAAAACAGAACCAGAGGTTGTTTACCAACCTACCACCTGCTATTTTGTCCAGCCAGGTTGGTTCTGTTGCTTGGAATTATTTGGGATCATCCCTGGTTGTTCCCAGGTTGATTCCCAAGGTCCTTGCTAGCTAGAACTATTTAATCCTTCTCTGTTTGTACCTGAATATAGTCAAATTGATTCAAGCGAATTCCTTCCTCGCTGGAATTTCGTTTCTGCGCTATTCGACGGCGGAATGCTACCCGAGTCAACGCTACTATGCTAGCACTCCAACGCTAGGCAAACGCTGTCCGAGCCAGAACTTAGTAATGGCAGAACTTTTCGCGAGGCAACTTGGCTCATTTTAAAGCTCTTGGAGCGAGCTTCGATATAGCGAATTCTCAGCTTAATCCGACCGACGGTCTGCACGGCACGCTGCGCGACGTTCAAGGTACTCTTGCTGTTTTGACTAAGTCCTTCTTGATCCCTCTCTCTACAAACTCGGACCCGAGGATAGGGGCTGGTCTTGTACCAGGCACCCAGGGACCCTTGGAGGTGACCCCGAGGAGAGGTTTTAAGTTTGATTAAGTCCTAATAGCTTGAGTTTATTAGGCCCTTACACCAACAAGCTGGTATCAGAGCTGCGTTATAGTGATCCTCGTTATAGGTAGCTATGGCGGGCAACACCTCGGCAGGAGCTGGTGAATCTTCAGCCCAAGATCGTAGCGGCAGCCAAGATTCTGGTCTTTCAGCGCCAAGGGGAGCGCGAACAAACCAGGGCTCGCTTGTCAAGGAGGTGCTGAAGAATTTCACCGTCGAGAAGTTCAATGGTGAGGGCTATGATGATTGGGCCTGGAAAATGCAATTATATTTCCGTCAGATCGGTTTGCTGAAACTAATGATTGGGGAGGAGCCTAGACCGAGTGACCCCACGCTGCAGGAAGATTGGGACGAGCGCTCCTCGGCTGGCTACTATTTGATGTCGCAGAGTTTGGAGCTGAACCAGCGTCACCACGTCATGCACCTGCTGCCGGAGGTTGAATGCGGTCCGAAGGCGTGGACCGTGTTGAAGGAGCTGCACGCCCCGACCTCCGTTGTCGCAACGTTGATGCTGGAGAGGGAGCTGTCCGCGTTGCGCCTGAGCGAGGGAGAGCCGGTGCAACCAGTCCTGGACAAGATGCGCGACCTCTACGCGAAGTTGGCGACCGCGGGAATCACCTACCCGGAGCAGACCAAGTGCTTGAAGATGCTCTCGCTGCTGCCGGAATCGTGGCTTCAATTTACGAGCGGATTGAGCCTGCCGCAGAACCAGAGCTTGTGGACGCTCGAGTGGGTGCGGACGAAGATTCTGGAGGAGGACTTCCGTCGCCGCCAACTGAGGGGTGGAGACGACGGCAGCAGCGGCTACGGGATGCAAGGGAGCCGACGTGGCAGAGGACGTGGCTTCGGTGGTGCTGGACGCGGTGCAAAGAAAGACGACGACTCCAACGACCAACAAGGAGGTACCGGTTGGGGTCGCGGTGCGAAATCTGGACGTGGGGGCAAGTCGGGTGCTGGTGGCAAAATGAAAGGGAGTTGCTGGTATTGTGAGAAGGAAGGGCACCCCTGGTTTTTGTGCTATAAGAAACCCGATGGATGGACCCCCCAGAATCGTCACCAGGATGGCGGCGCGCGGAGGAACCAGAAAAACGGCGCCAACATGGTCGCTGATTCGTCCGACAACAACCCGAAGGGCAACGGCGGTGCGGAGAAGAAGAAGGAGCGCACCGCGGGCCAATTCTTCCATGTGGGAGACAAGGGGGAGCAAGGAGACGCCTCTGCCAAAGTTGGAGCAGAGCTGCACCCCCTAGACTATTGGGTGTTGGACACAGGCGCTGCTTGGACGATGACGCCGCGCAAGGACCTGCTGGACGAAGTACGAGCTGCACCGATCAATGAAGTGTGCTCCGCCTCTGGACACATGTTGAAGGTGGCTGGTGCGGGACGAGCTGCGTTTAAGGGAGCGGATGGCAAGCCGGTGGTGCTGTGCGACGTTCTCTTCGTCCCCGACCTGAAGGCCAACCTTATCTCCCTCCGTAAGCTTGGCAAGGCTGGGGTGAACACCAACACGGATGGGGCACGCACTTATAAGGGGAAGCTGGGCAATCGGGTGCTTTGGGATCTGCACGAGAGCAAGGACGTGTACAGATCTATGTGGCAGCTGCCGGCCCTGGCGTGGCATGGTGGGGGGCAGGCTGGAGAGGGGTCTGCATCCCAGGGGGAGTGCAATGCCGTTGGAGGGGTTGGTGTGAAAGTGTCGGCCAGATCTGGGGAGACAGATTGGGCAACGGCACACCGGCGCTTAGGGCATGTGGCAATGCCTTTGCTGAAGCAGCTGGAGAAGGATGGAGCCGTTAAGGGTCTGAAGCTGAACGGACAGCCACCCGATTACAACTGTGAAATCTGTTTGCTTTCAAAGTTCACCCGTTTCCCTTTCCATAGTGTGGCTGGCAGGAGCAAGAAGCCTTTGGAGCTGGTCCACATGGACTTGGTGGGGCCGCTGCCGGTGCAAGGGCACAAGGGGGAGCGGTATTTTCTTACAATTGTGGATGACTGGAGCAGGCTGATGTGGGCGTATCCGCTGAAGCAGAAGGACCATGCCGCCTCCACGATACGGGACGATTGGCTGCCATTCGTGGAGAAGCAGGCGGAGTGTGTAGTGAAGCGGATTAGGACAGACCGGGGTGGTGAGTTCCTTGGAGCTGAAATGACGGCCTGGCTCAAGAAGCAGGGCATCCAGAGAGAGCTGACCACGGCTTATACCCCACAGTCCAATGGTGTAGCAGAACGGGCAAACCGGACCATTCTGGAGACAGCTAGGGCGCTGCTCATAGAATCTGGGCTGAGCAATTCTATGTGGCCTCATGCTGTCCGGCACGCCACTGTCGCTAGGAACAGGGTGCTCACCAAGGTTGGGGATGACTCGTGGGTGCCGTTGGAGAGGTGGCTTGGGAGGAAGCCGCCGGTGGACATGCTGAGGGTGTTCGGTTGCATGGCAGTCGCCCACGTCCCCAAGACCTACCGCAGTAAGTTGGGGGCGAGTGCAATCTGGTGTGTGCATTTGGGGCTGGCTGCTGAGAGCAAGGGATGGCTGCTGTGGGAACCATCCAAGGGTGTGTTGTTTGACAGCAGGGATGTGAAATTCATTGAGGGCATGATGTATGGGAGCTGGGAGAAACAGCCGGAGGCAAGGGTGTCCCAGCAGATGGAGCAGATCACCATGCAGCTGGACCTGACTCCTAGTGTGTGGGAGGAGGGAGAGGAGGCAGCTGCTGGAAATGGTGATGGAGAGAAGGTACAGGAGGCATCTGCTGGTGGAGAAAATGGTGTGGAAACTGGCGGCAGCACTAGTGGAGCTGCTGGACCCGAGGGAGGAGAGAAGCAGCAGGGAAAAACTAAGAAGCCGAAGGGTGTCGTTATGAAGGGATGGGAGACACCCGTCTCCAGGCCAGGACGTACCCGTATGGCTACTAAGAAGCTGACTGCAGGAACTGATGCAGCAGAGCAGCAGCTAGGGACCGAAGAGGCATTGCTGATTCTACCTCATGGCTATGACCCGGATGAGGAGGATGAGCCTGCGTACTGTTTTCTTGCCCCTGCACCAGAGGAACCAGCTAGCATGGAGGAGGCATTAGCTGGACCAGATAGGGACAAGTGGCTGGCTTCTAGGGATGCTGAGTACCAGAGTCTGCTGGAGAATAGGACATGGGATCTGGTGGTGCTGCCTGATGGAAAGAAAGCGATACAATGCAAGTGGGTGCTGAGGATCAAGACCGATGACAAGGGGCAGGTCACCATCTACAAGAGTAGGCTGGTGGCGAAGGGGTTTATGCAGAAGGAGAAGCAGGACTTCAACGAGATCTTTGCTCCCACTGCCAAACCCCCTACCCTCCGTGTCTTGTTGGCAGATGCAGCTGTTAGTGGGAAATTCATCATTCAGATGGATATTTCAACGGCATTCCTGAATGGGATTTTAGAGGAGGATGTGTACATGACGCAACCGCCTGGGTATGAGGATGGTACGGGCAGGGTGTGCAAGCTCAACAAGTCCATCTACGGCTTGAAGCAGGCGCCACGCTGCTGGTACCAGAAGTTGGCAGCTGTTTTAGAGGAGATGGGATTCAGGACCAGCAGCTGTGATGAGAGCCTCTTTCTCAAGGGTGAGGGGGAGAAGCTGGTGCTGTTTCTGGTCTATGTGGACGACATTCTTCTCTTCAGCAGCAGCATGAAGGAGATCCAGAAAGTGCAGCAGCAACTGATGGAAAACTTCAAGTGCAAGAACCTTGGGGAGGTAAAGTACTACCTCGGGATGCACGTGGAGAGGGATCCAGATCACAGGTGGTTGAAGCTGCACCAGGAGAAGTTCATCAAGGAGCTGGGGGAGAAGTATGGGATTGAGAATGAGCGCAAGGTTGCAACTCCCCTGCCAGCAGAATTCAAGCTTGTGAAGGCTACAGAGGATGAAGGGGTTGAAGCTGAAGAGCAGCAGCAATTTCAGTCCTTGGTGGGCAGCCTCTTGTACGCAGCAGTTCACACGAGGCCCGACATCTCTTTCTCGGTTGGGCAGCTGGCTAGGGTGGTGCAGAATCCATCAGAGGAGCAGGTGGATGCAGCTGAGCGTGTGGATGCAGCTGAGCGTGTGGTGAAGTACCTGAACTCTCACCCAAGCATTGGAGTTCAATACTCCGCATCTGCACAGGTGAAGCAAAAAGGGGTGGAGGTGCTGAAAGAGAAGGGGGAGAGGCTTGGAGAAGGCAAGCTATTTCTCACTTGCTTTACCGATGCTACATGGGCTTCTGAGAAGGAGGATTCCTCATCTGTGGGAGGATACATCTGCGTAGTTGGGGGAGGACCTGTTAGTTGGAGGTCCAAGAAGCAGACGGAGACGGCACTCTCTTCCGTAGAATCAGAGTACATGGCGATGTTCCATGGGGTGAAGGAGGTGATTTGGCTGAGGAGGCTGTTAGAGGAGATTGGCCAGGAGCAGAAAGTTGCTACGCCGCTGTTTTGTGATAACAAGGGGGCTCTTGGGATGGCCAGGAACGCTGTGCTTCATGGCCTGAACAAGCACATGCGTATCAAGTGGCACTGGCTGCGTAAGGAGGTGAAGAGGGGGACGGTGAATCCAATCTACATCAAGACTCACCAGCAGCCAGCAGACTTTCTCACCAAGAGGCTTGCGGATGAGCCTCATTGGCGTTGTGTGCGCATGAGTGGAATGAGCATCAACTAGCATGGAATGATGGGGATGCAGCCGGCAGGCTGAGGGGGAGTGTGTTGGGTACAAATTTACATTGCACGACATCCTGCCGTCTGTTTGTACGAGTATGCGTGTGCGAATGCATTTGGGTGTGAATGGAATGTTCGTGTGTTTGTTTGCTTTCGCAATTTTCGCTTGATGCATTTGCAGGTACTCGCGCAATGTGCGCTTCGGCACAACATTGTACGCGCTATGAACAGTGCAAGCAGAAAGGACGAGCTCGCAAAGGAACCCAAGATGGAAGCTTTGCAGTTTGGTTGAGTTGATTGCGCAGATTCAGTTCTATCCAACTCGAAATTGTACTGTTTTGTTTGGTTAACTATAGTGTAGCAGGGAAGGCACTATAGGGGTACAATTTAGGTGAAGGTTGGATGTTGTTTGTCTGTATCTGCATGCTACAAGGCCAGGGGAAACCAGCGGAACCAGCATTTGGCTGGTTAAAGCAAAGACAAAACAGGTTCTGTTTTTAGAACCTGAACCTGGTTGTTGTTTTCCCAGGTTGGAAAAACAGAACCAGAGGTTGTTTACCAACCTACCACCTGCTATTTTGTCCAGCCAGGTTGGTTCTGTTGCTTGGAATTATTTGGGATCATCCCTGGTTGTTCCCAGGTTGATTCTCAAGGTCCTTGCTAGCTAGAACTATTTAATCCTTCTCTGTTTGTACCTGAATATAGTCAAATTGATTCAAGCGAATTCCTTCCTCGCTGGAATTTCGTTTCTGCGCTATTCGACGGCGGAATGCTACCCGAGTCAACGCTACTATGCTAGCACTCCAACGCTAGGCAAACGCTGTCCGAGCCAGAACTTAGTAATGGCAGAACTTTTCGCGAGGCAACTTGGCTCATTTTAAAGCTCTTGGAGCGAGCTTCGATATAGCGAATTCTCAGCTTAATCCGACCGACGGTCTGCACGGCACGCTGCGCGACGTTCAAGGTACTCTTGCTGTTTTGACTAAGTCCTTCTTGATCCCTCTCTCTACAAACTCGGACCCGAGGATAGGGGCTGGTCTTGTACCAGGCACCCAGGGACCCTTGGAGGTGACCCCGAGGAGAGGTTTTAAGTTTGATTAAGTCCTAATAGCTTGAGTTTATTAGGCCCTTACACCAACACTTTTCGCGAGGCAACTTGGCTTATTTTAAAGCTCTTGGAGAGAGCTTCGATATAGAAAATTCTCAGCTTAATCCGATCGACGGTCTACACGGCACGCTGTACAACGTTCAAGGTACTCTTGTTATTTTGGCTAAGTCTTTCTTGACTCCTCTCTCTACAAACTCGGACTCGAGGATAGGGGCTGGTCTTGTGCCAGGCACCCAGGGACCCTTGGAGGTGACCCCGAGGAGAGGTTTTAAGTTTGATTAAGTCCTAATAGCTTGAGTTTATTAGGCCCTCACACCAACAAACCGCTGGTTCTGCGGCAGGCTCAATCCGCTTGTGAATTGAAGCCACGATTCCGGCAGCAGCGACAGCATCTTCAAGCACTTGGTCTGCTCCGGGTAGGTGATTCCCGCGATCGCCAGCTTCGCGTAGAGGTCGCGCATCTTGTCCAAAACAGGTTGCACCGGCTCTCCCTCGCTCAGGCGCAACGTGGACAGCTCCCTCTCCATCATGAGCATTGCGGCAATGGAGGTCGGGGCGTGCAGCTCCTTCAACACGGTCCACGCCTTCGGACCGCACTCAACCTCCGGCAGCAGGTGCATGACGTGGTGACGCTGGTTCAGCTCCAAACTCTGCGACATCAAATAGTAGCCAGCCGAGACGCGCTAGTCCCAATCTTCCTGAAGGGCGGGGTCACTCGGTCTAGGCTCCTCCCCAATCATTAGTTTCAGCAAACCGATCTGACGGAAATATAGTTGCATTTTCCAGGCCCAATCATCATAGCCCTCACCATTGAACTTCTCGACAGTGAAGTTTTCAGCACCTCCTTGATCAGCGAGCCCTGGCTTGTTCACGCTCCACTTGGTGCCGAAACACCAGAATCTTGGCTGCCGCTACGATCTTGGGCTGAAGATTCACCAGCTCCCGCCGAGGTGTTGCCCGCCATAGCTACCTATTACGAGGATCACTATAGCAACCGCAGGCTCTGATACCAGCTTGTTGGTGCAAATTCGCATTGCACGACATCCTGCCGTCTGTTTGTACGAGTATGCGTGTGCGAATGTATTTGCGTGTGAATGGTGTGTTCGTGTGTTTGTTTGATTTCGCAATTTTTGCTTGAAGCGATTGCAGGTACTCGCGCAATATGCACTTCGGCACGACATTAGTGTATGCGCTATGAACAGTGCAAGCAGAAAGGACGAGCTTGCAAAGGAACCCAAGATGGAAGCTTTGCAGTTCGGTTGAGTTGATTGCGCAGATTCAGTTCTATCCAACTCAAAATTGTACTGTTTTGTTTGGTTGACTATAGTGTAGCAGGGCAGGCACTATAGGGGTACAATTTAGGTGAAGGTTGGATGTTGTTTGTCTGTATCTGCATGCTACAAGGCCAAGGGAAACCAGCGGAACCAGCATTTGGCTAGTTGGGCAAAGACAAAACAGGTTCTGTTTTTAGAACCTGAACTTGGTTGTTGTTTTCCCAGGTTGGAAAAACAAAACCAGAGGTTGTTAAGGCCCTTACACCAACAAGCTGGTATCAGAGCTGCGTTATAGTGATCCTTGTTATAGGTAGCTATGGCGGGCAACACCTCGGCAGGAGCTGGTGAATCTTCAGCCCAAGATCGTAGCGGCAGCCAAGATTCTGGTGTTTCGGCGCCAAGGGGAGCGCGAACAAGCCAGGGCTCGCTAAATCAAGGAGGTGCTGAAAAACTTCACCGTCGAAAAGTTCAATGGTGAGGGCTATGATGATTGGGCCTGGAAAATGCAATTATATTTCTGTCAGATCGGTTTGCTGAAACTAATGATTGGGGAGGAGCCTAGACCGAGTGACCCCGCCCTTCAGGAAGATTGGGATGAGCGCGCCTCGGCTGGCTACTATTTGATGTCGCAGAGTTTGGAGCTGAACCAGCATCACCACGTCATGCACCTGCTGCCGGAGGTTGAGTGCGGTCCGAAGGCGTGGACCGTGTTGAAGGAGCTGCACGCCCCGACCTCCGTCGCCGCTACGCTCATGATGGAGAGGGAGCTGTCCGCGTTGCACTTAAGCGAGGGAGAGTCGCAACCTGTTCTAAACAAGATGCGCGACCTCTATGCGAAGTTGGCGATCGCAAAAATCACCTACCCAGAGCAGACCAAGTGCCTGAAGATGCTATCGCTGCTGCCGGAATCGTGGCTTCAATTTACGAGTGGATTGAGCCTGTCGCAGAACCAGAGCTTATGGACGCTCGAATGGGTGCGGAAAAAGATTCTGTAGAAGGACTTCCGTCGACGCTAACTGAGGGGTGGAGACGACGGCAGCAACGGCTACGGGATGCAAGGGAGGCGACGTGGCAGAGGACGCGGCTTTGGTGGTGCTGGGCGCGATGCAACAAAGGACGACGACTCCAACGACCAACAAGGAGGTACTGGTTGGGGTCGCGGTGCAAAATCTGGACGTGGGGGCAAATCGGGTGCTAGTGTCAAAATGAAATGCTGGTATTGTGAGAAGGAAGGGCATCCCTGGTTTTTGTGCTATAAGAAACCCGATGGATGGACCCCCCAGAATCGTCACCAGGATGGCGGCGCGCGGAGGAACCAGAAAAACGGCGCGAACATGGTCGCTGATTTGTCCGACAACAACCCGAAAGGCAACGGCGGTGCGGAGAAGAAGAAGGAGCGCTCCGCTGGCCAATTCTTCCATGTGGTAGACAAGGGGGAACAACGAGATGCCTCTGCCAAGGTTGGAGCAGAGCTGCACCCCCTGGACTTTTGGGTGTTGGACACGGGTGCGCCGCGCAAGGACCTGCTGGACAACGTATCTGGATATAGTCAATTGATTCAAGCGGATTCATTCGTTGCTCGAATTTTGTTTCTACGCGGTTCGACGGCGGAATGCTACCCGAGTCAATGCTAGTACGCTAGCACTCCAACGCTAGGCAAACGCTGTTCGAGCCATAACTTCGTAATGGCAGGACTTTTCGCGATGCAACTAGGCTTATTTTAAAGCTCTTAGATTTTCAGCTTAATCCGATCGATGGTCTGCACGGCACGCTGCGCGACGTTCAAGGTACTCTTGTTATTTTGGCTAAGTCATTCTTGGTTCCTCTCTCTACAAACTCGGACCCGAGGATAGGGGCTGGTCTTGTACCAGGCACCCAGTGACCCTTGGAGGTGACCCCGAGTAGAGCTATTAAGTTTGATTAATTCCTAATAGCTTGACTGTATTAGGCCCTTACACCAACAAGCATGCCAATCAACTGCGAGCACCTGCTATCATGCAGGTGCAACGCTGTGTAGTCGCCTTGCTACAGTGTTGACTTGCAACGTTGGCAATATCCGCCTTCTCGCATCGCTGACGCGTTGCGGACTATGCGGGGCTCAAACGCGGTCGACCTTGCTGCGATGGAAGTCGACCTGCTTGTATGCTAGACAGACATGCTCCTGATATATTCAATTCTGCCCTTACCATTGTTCTCAACTTTTGCTAGTGAAACTCTTGTGGTTTTGCCCTGTGAACGTACAAGTGCTACAAAACACCTGGGAACACTACTATCACTTTCTGTCTATTCCGTAGTCTAGCTCCTGTTGTGTAGTAAATCTTCGCATGGTGCGGTGAGCGTGGACGGCCCCGCAAATTACCTTCAGATTAGCCGACTTAGGTGCGCATTACCTATTTCGTGAGTAGGCCAGCAGCCATGTTGGTCACCGTGGTTGACACTGTGGCCGAAGCGGGCGTAGCGAATACCTTGGAGGCTTAAGAGGCTGATGCGAGGAGACGCCACGAGGCTGGCGAGTTTGGGACGGTGCCCCCTTGGGCGATTCTCCTGGGGATCCTCGCGCATTGGGCGGCGGAACACCCCTCCTGACCTGCTTCTCCTCGACAGGTGCGCAACCAAGGCGGCGTCGACGAGAACGGCGGCGACCAAGTCCGTAGCAGTATGGGCGGCACGTCGAGGCCGAGAGGCAGGAAAGCCATCGGCAGTGCAGTCATCCGAGGTCGCGGGCACCTCGCATGGCGACGTGGGTAGACGTCGAAGTAGTGTGACGTCGGCATCGTGAACCCACGTGACAGCGGGCAGGATAGTGCCAACTTACAATTACTACAAGTTCTCGCTGGACAATATCTCCGTCCCCGTGATGTCGGTTGGTCGTCACGACCTCATCACGTGGAAGGAGTCCATCGAGCCCCAGCTTGAGATGGCCGGCCTGATGTGCTTCGCTGACAACAATGTGAAGATGCCGCCTATGCAGAGCGGCTTGCGAAGTTTCCCGCCGTTCAACAGTTAACCTTCATGGTCATCTCGCGGTGCTGCTCAGTGTGGTGCAGATCACCTTGAAGCAGGCCACCAGGCGTGGCAGTTCATCACAACGACGTACCAGGTCACCGACGACCTGTACATTGGCCAGCTGGAGGAGCAGCTGACGCACCTAAGGATGGGAGAACAAGAGACGGCGACCGACTGATGCAAACCAAGCCCGACGGCTTCTTGCCAACATGCGGATGGCCGGCGTCGACTATTCGACGGCGTCGTGCATCACGCACGTCTTCAAGGGCCTTCCGAGCGGCTACAACCTGATGCACCAATTGATGGTGATGCCGGGCTTGCGGAAGTCGCTCAACGAGGACACCTTGACCTCACACGTTTTCAAAGACGAGGCGATCCAGGAGGCCGCGATGTCCACAAAGCTCCTACCGCAGGCGAACTACATCGCCTTGAAAAAGCAAGAAAGTTGACCGAGGCAGCGCGGCAAGCTCGGTGGCGGTGGTAGCGGAGGTGGGAGGTTGGCCAAGGTCGCCAACAAATTGAAGTCGGCTAAGGATGGCAGTCGTGGAAGAGGAGGTCAACGTCGGGATTGCTGGGTGTGCGGCGACCCCGACCACCTCTCCTTTGAATGCCCCGATCGTGACAACAGCATCGACGACACAAGGAAGACTCTGGGAGTTCGGCCAATCGTCGATCATGTCGGCCTGAGAAGCCGCGCAAGGAGAAGCAGTCGACAAAGTCGACTATGCCAGCGAAGGACGCCAAATTCTCTTCTGGCAGCACGGGGCGAGGCAACGGCGAGGCTTCTTGTTCGCTGGTCGGCGTCGTGGAGCCGACCGTCTCGCTGGCACCCGGTGGACCTGATCACTCCAACTTTCCTCACGCCGTCACTGCTGATGACTTGGGCATCGGCGTTGACCTCCTCAACGACGCCACCTTCGTTTCGCACCGGTCGAGGAGATGCAGTCCGGGAGGGGTGTTTTTTACGCCCACTTGGCACAAATGCCCAGCTCGACGACCTCCAAGGGGAGCACTATCCTCAATTCGCCAGCCTTGTGGCATCTCTTTGCATCAGCCAAGCATGCCTCCAAGGTGTCCGTAACGCCGCCGGCTTCACCGAGGTTGGGCATCATGGTCTGCACGCACTGCCGATCCACTCACGAGCAAGGATATGTGCCCCTAAGTCGGCTAACTTGAAGGTAATTTGCGGGGCCGTCCACGCTCACCGCACCATGCGGTGATAGACTCTACAATGAAAGCTAGACTACGGGGGAAGGCACGGTTGTAGGAGTGCTTGTAGCGTTTACGCGCAACTTGTGTTATCTCTACGCGCACATTCACGGAGAGAATCGGCAAGAGTTTCACTAGCAACTGTTGCAATAATGTTGGCAAAGTTGACTACATGAAGAAGCAAGATTGCCAGCAAGTAAGCTGCACAACTGCCAACGCAGCACGGTTGACCGCGTTCCAGCACGGCAAGGTCGACCGCGCTCCAGCAGTGCAAAGTCGCGGCCTGCCAACGCTGCAAGTCGGCGACGTGCCAGCGCTGCAGCAAGGTGGCTGTACAGCGTTGCACCCGCAGGACAGCAGCGTACCCGCTTCACAAATGCTCGCAGATGATTGGCGTGCTGGGCCTCGTCACGTGCACAGCGCAGACGCCAGGCCAACCACATGCCCACGACTGCACCTGATCTGCCACGGCGACCTCGAGATACCAATGTTGAGGTCGTATCTTTGCCAGAATCTCTTGGGCGATTGTCGCGTACCTTCGCTGAACCCCGTCGCCCAGGTAACGTGGTCGACTAGGCAACCACGCCGACCAAGTGTTGCTCCGCGTGCTTGGCGACCATCCAGCTCGGCGACCACTCCTCGCCAACTTAACAAAGTCGGCCGCTCCCTGTCGGCGTCGCCAAGTCGACGCCTTCCGAAGTCCACGAAGTCGGCGTCCTCCCAAAATTCGCCAAGTCGGCCTTCTTCTAGAGTCGGCACCCTCCCAAGTCTGCGATCCCTTCCAGGTCGACACTTCCCCTCATCGGCCATCGGGGTGAAGTCGCCCGCCGGCTACCCGTCTTCGGCAGCGCGGCAGTGGCCCCATACAGGTCGACCAAGCCTGTCGACCTGCACGCCCCACTATAGGTCGGCTGCACTCCCCGCACAACGGACTACAAAGTCGGCTCCGCCCAAGCGAGGATGGGGCCAACACACAACTCCCGTTGATAGCCTGACAGTAGAGGGCCCGTCTGCTACTGACTCCCAGCGTTTCCCTGCTAATTGGTCTGTTTCTACTACTCAGCTTCCCCTTTTCCCTTATCATTTTCCCGGCACGCGAAGCAGCGCCCTTTGAACGATGCGACAGCGGCATTCACGGCGACAGCGCGTATCTTGGCGTGCTCATTCGATTCCCTGAGTTTGATGTTTCCTACTCATGTTATTGCTGTTGGAACCCGATCTTGGTCTGCATAAGAAGTCGAGCTTCCTCGCCATAGCAAGTATGTCGTTGAATTCGGTGACGTTGCGGAGCTCGATTTCTTGGATGATTCGTGTTTCAGGCCGCCGTTGTATCGACCAATGCGTTCTCCTTCGTGCATATGGCCCACCTGCTCGCACAGCACTGGGAACCTGCTAGTGTAGTCCTAGACGGATCCGAGCTGGCGCCAAGTGCGGAGCCTCTGTCGCGCCTCGGTCGAAGCCGCAATTGGCTCGAACCTCGCACGCGGACCTGTGCACCGCGCTCCCACATCCGATACTGAGGCACTTCCACAAAATACAACGGTGCCCAACATCCGGTTTGTCCTTCCCGTGTCGGTGGAGTTTCGTAGTTCACCGACTTCGTGATGATAACGCGCCACCAGTCCATGGCGGGTCCTTGCAGCAGCGGCGCGGCGTATCGAATCGTCACCAAGTCCTCCGAAACGTAGTTGGCGTTGAAGAAAACGTTCATCGTAAACAACCACACTTGAATGGTCGGACCACCCCGTTAGCTGGGATGGAACAAGGCGGACGCTTCGGCTTGAGCGGCATCAGTGACGGCAACGCTGATTCGCTGATCGGCAACGCTGATTCGCTGATCGGCACCGAATGCTAGTTGTACTCACTTTCGAGTGAGGTTTTGAGAAGTTGCAGGTTGAATTCGAAGACCCTCTAGTTCGGTGCCACATGGCAGTATTTGAACATTCGAGATGAAGGAACACTCGGGTTCGGTGAAATCCGGTGACCGAATTTCACCCCAACCGAAATGTTACACGCGGCGCATTTGCGACGCGAGTGTAGCGGTCCGTGTTACATGTGCGGTTCTATGTTATTTGCTTACTATTAATCTGATCGTTTTGTATGCATGCCTCATACCGTCATCGCCCGGATAAGACATTGTTGGATAGTAGACAGGGAGTGTCTACTATACGGGTGTCTCTTATAAACAGGCTAGCCTTTTTATACGACACCTATTTGTGTGTACGAGATAAGACATATATGTCTTATAATCAGAACCGGGGTTTAGGGGTTTTTTTATAAAGAGGGGGTGTCTTCTGAACGAACCTTTCTTACTTTAGGGGTATACATCCATACATGCATGAATCTCTACTTCTACCAAACCCCCCTCGGTCACCGCCTCCTCTGGAGCACTAGCAACAGGCTCTACACTCAGGTCTGGCACTCGCCAGGCATGCCTAGCCGTCTCCCTAGGCTCGATCATGCGGTCAGCCTCGGCCGCCGCTCCGCGGTAGTTGGGGGTCTCCTGGTACAGCACCTCCAGGCCAGTTGCCACGGCCACCTCCCGCACGCCCTCCGCCTGCATCGCCTCCTCCTCCTCCTCCTCCTCCTCCTCCTCCTCCTCCTCCTCCTCCTCCTCCTCCTCCTCCTCCTCCTCCTCCTCCTCCTCCTCTGGAGCCTTCCCGAGCAGGCGCGTGTTGTCGCCTGTGGTCCCCCCGAGGGACATGTCCTCGGAGACATCGGTGGTGCTCCTGGCGCGCAGGTGAGACATCACCAGGTGGTTCTCCGTTCCGTCCAGCTTGCTGGAGATCCCACAGTGGCGGAACGCGTCGATGATGATCTGCCTGGGGACTTGATCCCAAGCCTCCGCGATCCACTGCAGCACCACGGGGTGCGGAGGCCTCCGCAGGTTCCCTGACGGGTGGGACAGAGGACAAGGCAGCTAGATGTTAACGACAAGGACACGAAACAGAGCAGGAATTCGAAATGAACAGCCAACTCACCCTTCTTCGTCTTCAGATGGATCCCTTCACGCATGAACCACCTGGCGTAGCGCGCTCGCACGGCGACCTTGAAGCACCGGTTGATGGAGACGTCCAGGGGTTGAATCTGGCTCGTACAATCCGCTGGAATGACTGCAGGGGTGATGCTGTGCGTGCGGTACGACTGAAGCATGGTCTGGGTGATGTGGCCGCGGTAGGAGTCCAACACCAGCATCGCACGCCTCGCGCTCTGGCCGCGCTGGGGGTTCAGATGGGGCAGCACCTCCTTGGACAGCCAGGTCTGCACAGCGCTCTCGTCCATCCACCCGTTGTCCTGTGCTTGGACCACGATTCCTGCCAGGCACACAAGGGACAGACGGGCATCAGCACAGTGGGGCACGCTCGCACGACAAGGGCACGGTTGAATTCATGGCGCTTACCGTCCGGAATCTCACAGTTGGGGACGTTCTTCATCTTGAACCTTACCCACAGCCGCAGCTTCTCCCTGGATGCGGTGCACGCTAGCATCACCGTCAAGCGCGTCTTCTGGTAGCCTGCAGTGCGGATTGGGACCGAGCGCGCGCCACGGTGCTCGATCGTCCTCTCGGCCGGCATCTCCACGAACAGTGGTGTCTGGTCCGCGTTGATGATACGGGCCAGGTCGATGTTGTGCCGCGCCCTGTTGATGCGCACGAACTTCCAGAAGGACTCGCAGTCCTTCGCGCACTCTACAAACGGGACAGGAACAGAAGCGTGGAAGGGCGGTTAGACAACGAGCAAGGTAAGACATGCATACAATGGGCCGTGCGCGGCACGAACTCCTTCCACGCACCTGCCGACAGACGTTGTCCGACCTTCGTTTTCACCTACATCACCAGGTTCCAGCGGTCACGGAAACGCTGGCTCCAGTGAGAGCTCGCGTTCCAGCTCTTGCCGGTATGATGCTTCTTCATCCACTCGCGGCTCCACTTCTGGGTGTCCTTCACCGAGATGGCCACCCCGTTAGCGCGCTGAAGGCAGATGTAGCGGTACAACGCTGCCTCCATGTCGGGGTAGTGTGCGTGGCTGCCTTCTCAGGGAACGTGGGAATTGGACCCGCCACCGCTGCGTACTCATCGTCGCTGCCCAACGCCTCGTTGACGATGATGTCGTCAGGATTCGGCGCCTTCTTCGCCTTTTTCTTAGCCGCACCCTTGCTGGATCCAGGGTCTCCGTCGTCCTTGCGCTTCTTGTTGCTTGTGCGGCGACGAGCAGGGGCCTTTGCAGGGGCCTTAGCAGGGGACTTAGCAGGGGCTTCCACGACCTTTGCCTTTCCTTTCTCCGCAGCGGTGAGTAGGGGGCGACGCTCCTCCCCGGGACTGTCGTCGTCAGAAAGCACCACGCGGGCGCGCTTCGTCGTGGACTGCAGGTGATGGCGCAGCCTCCGCTTCAGTAGCGGAACGTCGTTGTCTGTCCCAAGGCTCCACGGGTCGTCGTCGGAGCCCTCACCATCAAATAAGACGGCATCCGCAGCCACCTTGTCCGCCTCCGCCACCGCGTCCGCATCCGCAGGCGCCTCTGTCTCGCGTTCCGCCTCCGCCTCGTCGGCAGCCACCACCGCTTCCTGTGCCTCCGCGTGGTCACCGCCAGCATCTTCACCTCCGTCGTTGTCGGAATCACCAGCCCGCCACTCTTCCACCTCGTCGTCGCTCCCGACCGGCTGATTCCACCATTCGTCCTCCTCAATGTCGGCAGGACCTAATTCGTCGCCCGAAGCGCTGTCGTCGTGGCCGTTCTCCGGCCAATCCTCCTCCGCGTCGTCGCCTTGTGCTTCGTCTCCGTCGTCCCCGTCACAGCTCGCACCGGAGGCGGCGGTAGGACTTCCCGCCTTGCTCGCGTTCTTCGCCATGGCTACGCGGATGTCATCGCCGGGCGATTTAATTCGCCCGTAGTTATTCACATGCACGTGAGGACGAGGTGAGGACTTGCCTAGGGGTACCTTGCTGCGCATGGTTAGAGAGCCTGCTGAGAGCAAGGTTGAGGTGAAAATTCAACCTCCATGAGCACCAAATAAAGTGAAAGCCCGACTACCCCCCCCAGCCAGAGTGCCCCATCCACAGGTGCCGAGCCGTTCCTCTACGAGGCATCTCCTCTGCCAACGTGCTGCCAGCAGCCTTCTGGAAGATGCCATGCGCTGCTGGCAGCAAAACGACGCTGGCAGCATCATTAGATGCTGCCAGCACAGATGAATCTTGCAAGCGGTGGCAGCTTTCCTGCATCCCTCACGTGGCAAGTGTAGGCGGTGCATGCATCACCACCGAGGTCGGCCTGTTTCAATGAATCTGGGTGTTTTCTACACACCTTGCAAGTGTTACAGTCAACTTAATTTTATAAGACACCCTAAAGCATCCCGTTTACAAGATAACTCAAGCATTTTTGCCCGTGTACGAGATAAAACATATATGTGTTATATCCGAGCAATGACGGTAGTGAAAACTAGAGTTTTTTGTACGTGGTACATTCCAACCAGAAATTCCAGAGAGCTTCTATACTAGCATTCAAGAGCACTACCTAACACGTGAACGCCTATGTCTCGGGAGGTACTTAGGCGATCGACGTGTTCAACGGCTCGTTGAAGAGCCACCAAAGTGCTCTATCGTTTAGAACGAATCCTAGTTCCTGCGAAAAAGAGGGCACGCCTCTACAACAGTGCGCGCGAAGTTGGCGAAGCCCCGTTAGCAGTAATGTGCGAACAACTGCTGCTGCTGTTCGCGATGTTGAAGAACGGAGTAAGGAATGTCGAAAAATTCCTTACATGTAGTGAAGATTGCACTATGTTGTCAAACAAGTACACAGTAAGAGCAAATGCATTAGCAAATACTTATGCGCGAAAAAATGCAAACGGTAACGCAGTGCGTGCAAGCTAGCTATTGCGATGCTTGCAGCGAGGTTCGAGCTAGTCCCGAAGCGTAGGAAAACTCAGGCCAGGCCAGCAATGTGTGGTTTGGCAAAAGCAGTGCGCGAAGGCGACGAAAGCTCCGATAACTGTAACGAAGCGGTTGTAAATCGGAATTATAACCAGCTTTGTCTTTGTGTATTCTAGAGCTTTCCAAAAACTATAAGGAAACGTAGTTAGAAAAATGGTTGGTCTTGGAGGCGATGTTGAAAGGCGTAGTAAGGAATGCCTAAAAAATTGTTAGAAAGATAGTCTCTATTCTCGAAAGGGCTTTGAGTGCTTCTCGCAACTACCTTAGCTCACGGCCGCTCGCAACCACCATGCCAATCCCCTAACCAGCATCACACGCGGCGACGAGGATGGCAGTTAGGTGAGCCAAGCCACGAGCAGTCTCAGAGAATGACAATTGAGCCTCTTTATCTATTACGAGACATATCGTTTCAAGCGAGATAGGTATATTCCTCCACAATGCGCAAGGCTTGGTGCCGTTCCGCGTTGCGTGTGTGACTCGCGGGAG
Source organism: Closterium sp. Yama58-4 (assembly GCA_947470075.1). Lineage (NCBI taxonomy): Eukaryota > Viridiplantae > Streptophyta > Zygnematophyceae > Desmidiales > Closteriaceae > Closterium > Closterium sp. Yama58-4. The sequence goes on along the minus strand of CANIUD010000604.1, from coordinate 839,343 downwards.
GTAGATCTGATCAGCGCGAGTGCAATCGTAGCCATCGCGCGCCGCAGCATTCCGTCGGAGTCCGTCATCGTCGGCAAGGCCAGCCTCGCGTCGGCCGCTGGACGACCGACCGTCAGCCAGATAAGGCGCGCCGAGCTGCCAGCCGGATAAGCCGCGCCGAGCTGCCGGGTTGCGCAGCGTGGGGCGCCCGCCGCTGTCGCCCGATTCGACAGTCCCAGGCGCCACGCGAGGCGGCGAGGCGGCATGGATCGCGGCGGCGGGCCGACGCGAGTGCTGCGCGCGCAGCAGCCGCTGCAGCACTCGCTGGTGGTGACGGTCAGCGTCATCATGACGGCGTGCCTCGCGCTCATGGTGAGACGACGACGATACGATACGATACGATCGCGGTGAGATAGGAGGAGCTTGCGTGAGTGAACGATCGTGATGAGCGCGGACGTTTTTGGTGTGGCATGGGTTGAAGAAAACAGAATGCCATGACACGAATGCTGTCGCATGTGGCTGTTGCTCCCAGAGTGCCCGTCATTGCGCCCCTTGACAGTGCGTGAGTGGCCGTCATTGCGCCCCTTGACAGTGCGTGAGTGGCCGTCATTGCGCCCCTTGACTGTGCGTGAGTGGCCGTCATTGCGCCCTTGACAGTGCGTGAGTGCCCGTCATTGCGCCCCTTGACAGTGCGTGAGTGCCCGTCATTGCGCCCCTTGACAGTGCGTGAGTGGTCGTCATTGCGCCCCTTCACAGTGCGTGAGTGGCCGTCATTGCGCCCCTTGACAGTGCGTGAGTGGCCGTCATTGCGCCCCTTCACAGTGCGTGAGTGGCCGTCATTGCGCCCCTTGGCGGTGCGTGAGTGGCCGTCATTGCGCCCCTTGACAGTGCGTGAGTGGCCGTCACTTTTCTGGCTCCCCACCCACCCGCCCACCCTCGCACCACGCGTGCACGGGCACATACGCCATTATTCTCGTACCACTCCTGCTGCCATCGCCAGTGCGGTCGCTGCTGCCACGGCCGGGTCACCCCTCCCTCCACGCCCACGCTCGCCTTCCTCTTCCCACCGCTTCCGCGCTCCCGTCGCCCTTCCCTCCCCCCATCACCCACTCCACCCCCTTGCCCTCCACCCCCTTGTCCCCCCCGCCCCCCGTGCCGTGGTGGGCAGTACATGCTGGTGTCGCGGCACCTGGCCAGCATGGACCAGATCGCGCTCGCACTCACTGAGAGGTACCGCCCTCCACTCACTCACACCCCCTCCCTCTCACACTCACTCTCTCCCTCTCACACTCACTCTCCCTCTCACACTCACTCTCCCTCTCACACTCACTCTCCCTCTCACAATCACACTCTCTCTCTCACTCTCACACTTCCACGCTCCTAAACTCCTACGTTCTGACGCTCTCGCAGTCTCATTCGCGCCTTCTGTTGCCCCCGGGCCACCCACTTCCCCCGCGCGCTGCCCTTCCACGTGGCGGCGCATCGCAGCATGCGCCTGCCATGCATCGCAGCATGCGCCTGCCATGCATCGCAGCATGCGCCTGCCATGCATCGCAGCATGCGCCTGCCATGCATCGCAGCATGCGCCTGCCATGCATCGCAGCATGCGCCTGCCATGCATCGCAGCATGCGCCTGCCATGCATCGCAGCATGCGCCTGCCATGCATCGCAGCATGCGCCTGCCATGCATCGCAGCATGCGCCTGCCATGCATCGCAGCATGCGCCTGCCATGCATCGCAGCATGCGCCTGCCATGCATCGCAGCATGCGCCTGCCATGCATCGCAGCATGCGCCTGCCATGCATCGCAGCATGCGCCTGCCATGCATCGCAGCATGCGCCTGCCATGCATCGCAGCCGCTCAACACGACTTGCGGCCCTCTGCCTTGCGCTTCCGCTCGCACTTTGCCCGTCCTCCCATGCCCCCTCTTCCCCCTTGTCCCTGGGGATACCCATGCGGTGCCGTGCCCCGCTGCCCCCCCGTGGCAGCATATCGGAGCAGACGACGAACCAGGCGGTGGAGTTGAAGGCGCTGGTGGCGGCGCTGGAGAACCACACCTACTCCGTGGCGGCGGCCGTCACGGACCACGTGGCCGTGCAGACGGTGCAGCTGCGCCAGCTGGCGGCGGAGCTGCGCAACCACTCGCACTTCGTGCGGGAGCACGTGGGGCAGCACGTGGACGCGCAGCAGGCGCAGCTGGCGCAGGTGCTGGCGGAGGTGAGGGCGCGCATGGGCGAGGTGGCCTCTGCCGTCATGGCGCCCCCCGCCCCGCCCCTGCCTGACAGCAGCGCCATCACCCCCTCCAACCTCACCCTGCTCGTTGCCGCCGGCCTAAGATCCCAGGTGGGTGGGTGCCATCCCAGGTGGGTGCCATCCCAGGTGTGCTGCGGTGGCAGGTGGGTCCAGCCCGTCTGACTCCAGGCAGCACTGCACTGGAGGCTGGGATGATTCACGTGTGTATGAAGTTGCGATGTTGCACTACAAGTATGGAGTGGAGGAAGGGTGTTGTGGGGTTGTGGGTGGGCCACGAACAAGATTGCCAGCAAGAACACACGGCTGCTTCTTTCCAACCCTGTGTGTTTCTCACCACCACTCCTGTTGTCTCTCTTGCAACCTGTGCGTGTGTGTGGTGCACGTGGTGCACTGCTGCGCTGTTGCCCGCCCCTGCGATGGGATGCGATGGGAGAGCAGAGGCGCACGGAGCAGGCGGTGGGCAAGCTCGTCACGGCAGTGGGCCGCCTCGCTGCCAGAGATGTGAGTAGAGTATGGCTACAGGGATGTGAGTAGAGTATGGCTACAGGGATGTGAGTAGAGCATGGCTACAGGGATGTGAGTAGAGTATGGCTACAGGGATGTGAGTAGAGTATGGCTACAGGGATGTGAGTAGAGTATGGCTACAGGGATGTGAGTAGAGTATGGCTACAGGGATGTGAGTAGAGCATGGCTACAGGGATGTGAGTAGAGTATGGCTACAGGGATGTGAGTAGAGCATGGCTACAGGGATGTGAGTAGAGTATGGCTACAGGGATGTGAGTAGAGCATGGCTACAGGGATGTGAGTAGAGCATGGCTACAGGGATGTGAGTAGAGTATGGCTACAGGGATGTGAGTAGAGTATGGCTACAGGGATGTGAGTAGAGTATGGCTACAGGGATGTGAGTAGAGTATGGCTACAGGGATGTGAGTAGAGTAGGGATGAGCAAATGGCGAACACGAACATGTTCGTGTTCGCCTGGGCTCTAACATGGCCGTTCGGCGAACCGAACAGTGTTCGGTTCGCCGAACACTTTACACCAAAAAGGGTGTTCGAAGTTCGCCAAGAGAGGCGAACATTTCGAACGTTTTGGCGAACACGAACACGTTCGCCCAGAACATGTTCGCGTTCGCCTTAAAGGACCTTCTCAGATCCAAGTAGAGTGAAATCCAAATGTTTCACATTCCCTCCCACCACCCCCCAAGCCAGTCCCGCCCTGCTTCATCCATGCTAGTGCCAGCGTGCAACGGCGAAATGCTAGATCTACGCTTAAGCAACGGCGAAATGCTAGATCTACGCTTGTGCAACGGCGAAATGCTAGATCTACGCTTAAGCAACGGCGAAATGCTAGATCTACGCTTAAGCAACGGCGAAATGCTAGATCTGAGCTTAAGCAACGGCGAAATGCCTTGATCCGCACTTAAGCAACGGCGAAATGTTAGATCTATACTTAAGCAACGGCGAAATGCCTTGATCCGCACTTAAGCAACGGCGAAATGCCTTGATCCGCACTTAAGCAACGGCGAAATGCCTTGATCTGAGCCCAAACACCAAGGCCCGCGACCTAAAAATTGGTCGCGGGCCTATTCGTCGACGAACACATTGGTGTTCATCGAAGGCCCGTGTCGAACACGAACACGTTCGTGTTCGACGCGCCTCGGCCAGCTGAGCCGGGCGAACGGCGAACGTGTTCGGGCGAACACCGAACACGTTCGCCCCGAACAATTTAGGCCAAAAAAAAATCCTGTTCGGTTCGCCTCGAACACGTTCGAGGCGAACCGAACAGGTGTTCGTCATATTGCTCATCCCTAGAGTAGAGTATGGCTACAGGGATGTGAGTAGAGTATGGCTACAGGGATGTGAGTAGAGCATGGCTACAGGGATGTGAGTAGAGTATGGCTACAGGGATGTGAGTAGAGTATGGCTACAGGGATGTGAGTAGAGTATGGCTACAGGGATGTGAGTAGAGCATGGCTACAGGGATGTGAGTAGAGCATGGCTACAGGGATGTGAGTAGAGTATGGCTACAGGGATGTGAGTAGAGTATGGCTACAGGGATGTGAGTAGAGTATGGCTACAGGGATGTGAGTAGAGTATGGCTACAGGGATGTGAGTAGAGTATGGCTACAGGGATGTGAGTAGAGTATGGCTACAGGGATGTGAGTAGAGTATGGCTACAGGGATGTGAGTAGAGTATGGCTACAGGGATGTGAGTAGAGCATGGCTACAGGGATGTGAGTAGAGTATGGCTACAGGGATGTGAGTAGAGCATGGCTACAGGGATGTGAGTAGAGTATGGCTACAGGGATGTGAGTAGAGTATGGCTACAGGGATGTGAGTAGAGTATGGCTACAGGGATGTGAGTAGAGCATGGCTACAGGGATGTGAGTAGAGCATGGCTACAGGGATGTGAGTAGAGCATGGCTACAGGGATGTGAGTAGAGCATGGCTACAGGGATGTGAGTAGAGCATGGCTACAGGGATGTGAGTAGAGCATGGCTACAGGGATGTGAGTAGAGTATGGCTACAGGGATGTGAGTAGAGTATGGCTACAGGGATGTGAGTAGAGTATGGCTACAGGGATGTGAGTAGAGCATGGCTACAGGGATGTGAGTAGAGCATGGCTACAGGGATGTGAGTAGAGTATGGCTACAGGGATGTGAGTAGAGTATGGCTACAGGGATGTGAGTAGAGCATGGCTACAGGGATGTGAGTAGAGCATGGCTACAGGGATGTGAGTAGAGTATGGCTACAGGGATGTGAGTAGAGTATGGCTACAGGGATGTGAGTAGAGTATGGCTACAGGGATGTGAGTAGAGCATGGCTACAGGGATGTGAGTAGAGTATGGCTACAGGGATGTGAGTAGAGTATGGCTACAGGGATGTGAGTAGAGTATGGCTACAGGGATGTGAGTAGAGCATGGCTACAGGGATGTGAGTAGAGCATGGCTACAGGGATGTGAGTAGAGCATGGCTACAGGGATGTGAGTAGAGCATGGCTACAGGGATGTGAGTAGAGCATGGCTACAGGGATGTGAGTAGAGCATGGCTACAGGGATGTGAGTAGAGTATGGCTACAGGGATGTGAGTAGAGTATGGCTACAGGGATGTGAGTAGAGTATGGCTACAGGGATGTGAGTAGAGCATGGCTACAGGGATGTGAGTAGAGCATGGCTACAGGGATGTGAGTAGAGTATGGCTACAGGGATGTGAGTAGAGTATGGCTACAGGGATGTGAGTAGAGCATGGCTACAGGGATGTGAGTAGAGCATGGCTACAGGGATGTGAGTAGAGTATGGCTACAGGGATGTGAGTAGAGTATGGCTACAGGGATGTGAGTAGAGTATGGCTACAGGGATGTGAGTAGAGTATGGCTACAGGGATGTGAGTAGAGTATGGCTACAGGGATGTGAGTAGAGTATGGCTACAGGGATGTGAGTAGAGTATGGCTACAGGGATGTGAGTAGAGTATGGCTACAGGGATGTGAGTAGAGTATGGCTACAGGGATGTGAGTAGAGCATGGCTACAGGGATGTGAGTAGAGTATGGCTACAGGGATGTGAGTAGAGCATGGCTACAGGGATGTGAGTAGAGTATGGCTACAGGGATGTGAGTAGAGTATGGCTACAGGGATGTGAGTAGAGTATGGCTACAGGGATGTGAGTAGAGTATGGCTACAGGGATGTGAGTAGAGTATGGCTACAGGGATGTGAGTAGAGCATGGCTACAGGGATGTGAGTAGAGCATGGCTACAGGGATGTGAGTAGAGTATGGCTACAGGGATGTGAGTAGAGTATGGCTACAGGGATGTGAGTAGAGTATGGCTACAGGGATGTGAGTAGAGCATGGCTACAGGGATGTGAGTAGAGCATGGCTACAGGGATGTGAGTAGAGCATGGCTACAGGGATGTGAGTAGAGCATGGCTACAGGGATGTGAGTAGAGCATGGCTACAGGGATGTGAGTAGAGCATGGCTACAGGGATGTGAGTAGAGTATGGCTACAGGGATGTGAGTAGAGTATGGCTACAGGGATGTGAGTAGAGTATGGCTACAGGGATGTGAGTAGAGTATGGCTACAGGGATGTGAGTAGAGTATGGCTACAGGGATGTGAGTAGAGTATGGCTACAGGGATGTGAGTAGAGTATGGCTACAGGGATGTGAGTAGAGCATGGCTACAGGGATGTGAGTAGAGCATGGCTACAGGGATGTGAGTAGAGTATGGCTACAGGGATGTGAGTAGAGTATGGCTACAGGGATGTGAGTAGAGTATGGCTACAGGGATGTGAGTAGAGTATGGCTACAGGGATGTGAGTAGAGTATGGCTACAGGGATGTGAGTAGAGTATGGCTACAGGGATGTGAGTAGAGTATGGCTACAGGGATGTGAGTAGAGTATGGCTACAGGGATGTGAGTAGAGTATGGCTACAGGGATGTGAGTAGAGCATGGCTACAGGGATGTGAGTAGAGTATGGCTACAGGGATGTGAGTAGAGCATGGCTACAGGGATGTGAGTAGAGTATGGCTACAGGGATGTGAGTAGAGTATGGCTACAGGGATGTGAGTAGAGTATGGCTACAGGGATGTGAGTAGAGTATGGCTACAGGGATGTGAGTAGAGTATGGCTACAGGGATGTGAGTAGAGCATGGCTACAGGGATGTGAGTAGAGCATGGCTACAGGGATGTGAGTAGAGTATGGCTACAGGGATGTGAGTAGAGTATGGCTACAGGGATGTGAGTAGAGTATGGCTACAGGGATGTGAGTAGAGCATGGCTACAGGGATGTGAGTAGAGCATGGCTACAGGGATGTGAGTAGAGTATGGCTACAGGGATGTGAGTAGAGTATGGCTACAGGGATGTGAGTAGAGTATGGCTACAGGGATGTGAGTAGAGTATGGCTACAGGGATGTGAGTAGAGTATGGCTACAGGGATGTGAGTAGAGTATGGCTACAGGGATGTGAGTAGAGTATGGCTACAGGGATGTGAGTAGAGTATGGCTACAGGGATGTGAGTAGAGCATGGCTACAGGGATGTGAGTAGAGCATGGCTACAGGGATGTGAGTAGAGTATGGCTACAGGGATGTGAGTAGAGTATGGCTACAGGGATGTGAGTAGAGTATGGCTACAGGGATGTGAGTAGAGCATGGCTACAGGGATGTGAGTAGAGCATGGCTACAGGGATGTGAGTAGAGTATGGCTACAGGGATGTGAGTAGAGTATGGCTACAGGGATGTGAGTAGAGTATGGCTACAGGGATGTGAGTAGAGTATGGCTACAGGGATGTGAGTAGAGCATGGCTACAGGGATGTGAGTAGAGCATGGCTACAGGGATGTGAGTAGAGCATGGCTACAGGGATGTGAGTAGAGCATGGCTACAGGGATGTGAGTAGAGCATGGCTACAGGGATGTGAGTAGAGTATGGCTACAGGGATGTGAGTAGAGTATGGCTACAGGGATGTGAGTAGAGCATGGCTACAGGGATGTGAGTAGAGCATGGCTACAGGGATGTGAGTAGAGCATGGCTACAGGGATGTGAGTAGAGTATGGCTACAGGGATGTGAGTAGAGTATGGCTACAGGGATGTGAGTAGAGTATGGCTACAGGGATGTGAGTAGAGTATGGCTACAGGGATGTGAGTAGAGTATGGCTACAGGGATGTGAGTAGAGCATGGCTACAGGGATGTGAGTAGAGCATGGCTACAGGGATGTGAGTAGAGCATGGCTACAGGGATGTGAGTAGAGCATGGCTACAGGGATGTGAGTAGAGCATGGCTACAGGGATGTGAGTAGAGCATGGCTACAGGGATGTGAGTAGAGCATGGCTACAGGGATGTGAGTAGAGCATGGCTACAGGGATGTGAGTAGAGCATGGCTACAGGGATGTGAGTAGAGCATGGCTACAGGGATGTGAGTAGAGCATGGCTACAGGGATGTGAGTAGAGCATGGCTACAGGGATGTGAGTAGAGCATGGCTACAGGGATGTGAGTAGAGCATGGCTACAGGGATGTGAGTAGAGCATGGCTACAGGGATGTGAGTAGAGCATGGCTACAGGGATGTGAGTAGAGCATGGCTACAGGGATGTGAGTAGAGCATGGCTACAGGGATGTGAGTAGAGCATGGCTACAGGGATGTGAGTAGAGCATGGCTACAGGGATGTGAGTAGAGCATGGCTACAGGGATGTGAGTAGAGCATGGCTACAGGGATGTGAGTAGAGCATGGCTACAGGGATGTGAGTAGAGCATGGCTACAGGGATGTGAGTAGAGTATGGCTACAGGGATGTGAGTAGAGTATGGCTACAGGGATGTGAGTAGAGTATGGCTACAGGGATGTGAGTAGAGTATGGCTACAGGGATGTGAGTAGAGTATGGCTACAGGGATGTGAGTAGAGTATGGCTACAGGGATGTGAGTAGAGTATGGCTACAGGGATGTGAGTAGAGCATGGCTACAGGGATGTGAGTAGAGCATGGCTACAGGGATGTGAGTAGAGTATGGCTACAGGGATGTGAGTAGAGTATGGCTACAGGGATGTGAGTAGAGTATGGCTACAGGGATGTGAGTAGAGTATGGCTACAGGGATGTGAGTAGAGTATGGCTACAGGGATGTGAGTAGAGTATGGCTACAGGGATGTGAGTAGAGTATGGCTACAGGGATGTGAGTAGAGTATGGCTACAGGGATGTGAGTAGAGTATGGCTACAGGGATGTGAGTAGAGTATGGCTACAGGGATGTGAGTAGAGTATGGCTACAGGGATGTGAGTAGAGCATGGCTACAGGGATGTGAGTAGAGTATGGCTACAGGGATGTGAGTAGAGTATGGCTACAGGGATGTGAGTAGAGTATGGCTACAGGGATGTGAGTAGAGTATGGCTACAGGGATGTGAGTAGAGTATGGCTACAGGGATGTGAGTAGAGCATGGCTACAGGGATGTGAGTAGAGCATGGCTACAGGGATGTGAGTAGAGTATGGCTACAGGGATGTGAGTAGAGTATGGCTACAGGGATGTGAGTAGAGTATGGCTACAGGGATGTGAGTAGAGCATGGCTACAGGGATGTGAGTAGAGCATGGCTACAGGGATGTGAGTAGAGTATGGCTACAGGGATGTGAGTAGAGTATGGCTACAGGGATGTGAGTAGAGTATGGCTACAGGGATGTGAGTAGAGTATGGCTACAGGGATGTGAGTAGAGTATGGCTACAGGGATGTGAGTAGAGTATGGCTACAGGGATGTGAGTAGAGTATGGCTACAGGGATGTGAGTAGAGTATGGCTACAGGGATGTGAGTAGAGTATGGCTACAGGGATGTGAGTAGAGCATGGCTACAGGGATGTGAGTAGAGTATGGCTACAGGGATGTGAGTAGAGTATGGCTACAGGGATGTGAGTAGAGTATGGCTACAGGGATGTGAGTAGAGTATGGCTACAGGGATGTGAGTAGAGTATGGCTACAGGGATGTGAGTAGAGTATGGCTACAGGGATGTGAGTAGAGCATGGCTACAGGGATGTGAGTAGAGCATGGCTACAGGGATGTGAGTAGAGTATGGCTACAGGGATGTGAGTAGAGTATGGCTACAGGGATGTGAGTAGAGTATGGCTACAGGGATGTGAGTAGAGTATGGCTACAGGGATGTGAGTAGAGCATGGCTACAGGGATGTGAGTAGAGCATGGCTACAGGGATGTGAGTAGAGCATGGCTACAGGGATGTGAGTAGAGCATGGCTACAGGGATGTGAGTAGAGCATGGCTACAGGGATGTGAGTAGAGTATGGCTACAGGGATGTGAGTAGAGTATGGCTACAGGGATGTGAGTAGAGTATGGCTACAGGGATGTGAGTAGAGCATGGCTACAGGGATGTGAGTAGAGTATGGCTACAGGGATGTGAGTAGAGCATGGCTACAGGGATGTGAGTAGAGTATGGCTACAGGGATGTGAGTAGAGTATGGCTACAGGGATGTGAGTAGAGTATGGCTACAGGGATGTGAGTAGAGTATGGCTACAGGGATGTGAGTAGAGTATGGCTACAGGGATGTGAGTAGAGCATGGCTACAGGGATGTGAGTAGAGCATGGCTACAGGGATGTGAGTAGAGCATGGCTACAGGGATGTGAGTAGAGCATGGCTACAGGGATGTGAGTAGAGCATGGCTACAGGGATGTGAGTAGAGCATGGCTACAGGGATGTGAGTAGAGCATGGCTACAGGGATGTGAGTAGAGCATGGCTACAGGGATGTGAGTAGAGCATGGCTACAGGGATGTGAGTAGAGCATGGCTACAGGGATGTGAGTAGAGCATGGCTACAGGGATGTGAGTAGAGCATGGCTACAGGGATGTGAGTAGAGCATGGCTACAGGGATGTGAGTAGAGCATGGCTACAGGGATGTGAGTAGAGCATGGCTACAGGGATGTGAGTAGAGCATGGCTACAGGGATGTGAGTAGAGCATGGCTACAGGGATGTGAGTAGAGCATGGCTACAGGGATGTGAGTAGAGTATGGCTACAGGGATGTGAGTAGAGTATGGCTACAGGGATGTGAGTAGAGTATGGCTACAGGGATGTGAGTAGAGTATGGCTACAGGGATGTGAGTAGAGTATGGCTACAGGGATGTGAGTAGAGCATGGCTACAGGGATGTGAGTAGAGCATGGCTACAGGGATGTGAGTAGAGCATGGCTACAGGGATGTGAGTAGAGCATGGCTACAGGGATGTGAGTAGAGCATGGCTACAGGGATGTGAGTAGAGCATGGCTACAGGGATGTGAGTAGAGCATGGCTACAGGGATGTGAGTAGAGCATGGCTACAGGGATGTGAGTAGAGCATGGCTACAGGGATGTGAGTAGAGCATGGCTACAGGGATGTGAGTAGAGCATGGCTACAGGGATGTGAGTAGAGCATGGCTACAGGGATGTGAGTAGAGCATGGCTACAGGGATGTGAGTAGAGCATGGCTACAGGGATGTGAGTAGAGCATGGCTACAGGGATGTGAGTAGAGCATGGCTACAGGGATGTGAGTAGAGCATGGCTACAGGGATGTGAGTAGAGTATGGCTACAGGGATGTGAGTAGAGTATGGCTACAGGGATGTGAGTAGAGTATGGCTACAGGGATGTGAGTAGAGCATGGCTACAGGGATGTGAGTAGAGCATGGCTACAGGGATGTGAGTAGAGTATGGCTACAGGGATGTGAGTAGAGTATGGCTACAGGGATGTGAGTAGAGTATGGCTACAGGGATGTGAGTAGAGTATGGCTACAGGGATGTGAGTAGAGTATGGCTACAGGGATGTGAGTAGAGTATGGCTACAGGGATGTGAGTAGAGTATGGCTACAGGGATGTGAGTAGAGTATGGCTACAGGGATGTGAGTAGAGTATGGCTACAGGGATGTGAGTAGAGTATGGCTACAGGGATGTGAGTAGAGCATGGCTACAGGGATGTGAGTAGAGTATGGCTACAGGGATGTGAGTAGAGCATGGCTACAGGGATGTGAGTAGAGTATGGCTACAGGGATGTGAGTAGAGTATGGCTACAGGGATGTGAGTAGAGTATGGCTACAGGGATGTGAGTAGAGTATGGCTACAGGGATGTGAGTAGAGCATGGCTACAGGGATGTGAGTAGAGCATGGCTACAGGGATGTGAGTAGAGTATGGCTACAGGGATGTGAGTAGAGTATGGCTACAGGGATGTGAGTAGAGTATGGCTACAGGGATGTGAGTAGAGCATGGCTACAGGGATGTGAGTAGAGCATGGCTACAGGGATGTGAGTAGAGCATGGCTACAGGGATGTGAGTAGAGTATGGCTACAGGGATGTGAGTAGAGTATGGCTACAGGGATGTGAGTAGAGTATGGCTACAGGGATGTGAGTAGAGTATGGCTACAGGGATGTGAGTAGAGTATGGCTACAGGGATGTGAGTAGAGCATGGCTACAGGGATGTGAGTAGAGTATGGCTACAGGGATGTGAGTAGAGCATGGCTACAGGGATGTGAGTAGAGTATGGCTACAGGGATGTGAGTAGAGTATGGCTACAGGGATGTGAGTAGAGTATGGCTACAGGGATGTGAGTAGAGTATGGCTACAGGGATGTGAGTAGAGTATGGCTACAGGGATGTGAGTAGAGCATGGCTACAGGGATGTGAGTAGAGCATGGCTACAGGGATGTGAGTAGAGTATGGCTACAGGGATGTGAATAGAGTATGGCTACAGGTATGTGAATAGAGTATGGCTACAGGGATGTGAGTAGAGTATGGCTACAGGGATGTGAGTAGAGCATGGCTACAGGGATGTGAGTAGAGCATGGCTACAGGGATGTGAGTAGAGCATGGCTACAGGGATGTGAGTAGAGCATGGCTACAGGGATGTGAGTAGAGCATGGCTACAGGGATGTGAGTAGAGTATGGCTACAGGGATGTGAGTAGAGTATGGCTACAGGGATGTGAGTAGAGCATGGCTACAGGGATGTGAGTAGAGTATGGCTACAGGGATGTGAGTAGAGCATGGCTACAGGGATGTGAGTAGAGTATGGCTACAGGGATGTGAGTAGAGTATGGCTACAGGGATGTGAGTAGAGTATGGCTACAGGGATGTGAGTAGAGTATGGCTACAGGGATGTGAGTAGAGTATGGCTACAGGGATGTGAGTAGAGCATGGCTACAGGGATGTGAGTAGAGTATGGCTACAGGGATGTGAGTAGAGCATGGCTACAGGGATGTGAGTAGAGCATGGCTACAGGGATGTGAGTAGAGCATGGCTACAGGGATGTGAGTAGAGCATGGCTACAGGGATGTGAGTAGAGCATGGCTACAGGGATGTGAGTAGAGCATGGCTACAGGGATGTGAGTAGAGCATGGCTACAGGGATGTGAGTAGAGCATGGCTACAGGGATGTGAGTAGAGCATGGCTACAGGGATGTGAGTAGAGCATGGCTACAGGGATGTGAGTAGAGCATGGCTACAGGGATGTGAGTAGAGCATGGCTACAGGGATGTGAGTAGAGCATGGCTACAGGGATGTGAGTAGAGCATGGCTACAGGGATGTGAGTAGAGCATGGCTACAGGGATGTGAGTAGAGCATGGCTACAGGGATGTGAGTAGAGCATGGCTATAGGGCTGTGAGTAGAGTATGGCTACAGGGATGTGAGTAGAGTATGGCTACAGGGATGTGAGTAGAGTATGGCTACAGGGATGTGAGTAGAGTATGGCTACAGGGATGTGAGTAGAGCATGGCTACAGGGATGTGAGTAGAGTATGGCTACAGGGATGTGAGTAGAGCATGGCTACAGGGATGTGAGTAGAGCATGGCTACAGGGATGTGAGTAGAGCATGGCTACAGGGATGTGAGTAGAGCATGGCTACAGGGATGTGAGTAGAGTATGGCTACAGGGATGTGAGTAGAGCATGGCTACAGGGATGTGAGTAGAGCATGGCTACAGGGATGTGAGTAGAGCATGGCTACAGGGATGTGAGTAGAGCATGGCTACAGGGATGTGAGTAGAGCATGGCTACAGGGATGTGAGTAGAGCATGGCTACAGGGATGTGAGTAGAGCATGGCTACAGGGATGTGAGTAGAGCATGGCTACAGGGATGTGAGTAGAGTATGGCTACAGGGATGTGAGTAGAGCATGGCTACAGGGATGTGAGTAGAGCATGGCTACAGGGATGTGAGTAGAGCATGGCTACAGGGATGTGAGTAGAGCATGGCTACAGGGATGTGAGTAGAGCATGGCTACAGGGATGTGAGTAGAGTATGGCTACAGGGATGTGAGTAGAGTATGGCTACAGGGATGTGAGTAGAGCATGGCTACAGGGATGTGAGTAGAGCATGGCTACAGGGATGTGAGTAGAGCATGGCTACAGGGATGTGAGTAGAGCATGGCTACAGGGATGTGAGTAGAGCATGGCTACAGGGATGTGAGTAGAGCATGGCTACAGGGATGTGAGTAGAGTATGGCTACAGGGATGTGAGTAGAGTATGGCTACAGGGATGTGAGTAGAGTATGGCTACAGGGATGTGAGTAGAGCATGGCTACAGGGATGTGAGTAGAGCATGGCTACAGGGATGTGAGTAGAGCATGGCTACAGGGATGTGAGTAGAGCATGGCTACAGGGATGTGAGTAGAGCATGGCTACAGGGATGTGAGTAGAGCATGGCTACAGGGATGTGAGTAGAGCATGGCTACAGGGATGTGAGTAGAGCATGGCTACAGGGATGTGAGTAGAGCATGGCTACAGGGATGTGAGTAGAGTATGGCTACAGGGATGTGAGTAGAGCATGGCTACAGGGATGTGAGTAGAGCATGGCTACAGGGATGTGAGTAGAGCATGGCTACAGGGATGTGAGTAGAGCATGGCTACAGGGATGTGAGTAGAGCATGGCTACAGGGATGTGAGTAGAGCATGGCTACAGGGATGTGAGTAGAGCATGGCTACAGGGATGTGAGTAGAGCATGGCTACAGGGATGTGAGTAGAGCATGGCTACAGGGATGTGAGTAGAGCATGGCTACAGGGATGTGAGTAGAGCATGGCTACAGGGATGTGAGTAGAGCATGGCTACAGGGATGTGAGTAGAGCATGGCTACAGGGATGTGAGTAGAGCATGGCTACAGGGATGTGAGTAGAGCATGGCTACAGGGATGTGAGTAGAGCATGGCTACAGGGATGTGAGTAGAGCATGGCTACAGGGATGTGAGTAGAGCATGGCTACAGGGATGTGAGTAGAGCATGGCTACAGGGATGTGAGTAGAGCATGGCTACAGGGATGTGAGTAGAGCATGGCTACAGGGATGTGAGTAGAGCATGGCTACAGGGATGTGAGTAGAGCATGGCTACAGGGATGTGAGTAGAGCATGGCTACAGGGATGTGAGTAGAGCATGGCTACAGGGATGTGAGTAGAGCATGGCTACAGGGATGTGAGTAGAGCATGGCTACAGGGATGTGAGTAGAGCATGGCTACAGGGATGTGAGTAGAGCATGGCTACAGGGATGTGAGTAGAGCATGGCTACAGGGATGTGAGTAGAGCATGGCTACAGGGATGTGAGTAGAGCATGGCTACAGGGATGTGAGTAGAGCATGGCTACAGGGATGTGAGTAGAGCATGGCTACAGGGATGTGAGTAGAGCATGGCTACAGGGATGTGAGTAGAGCATGGCTACAGGGATGTGAGTAGAGCATGGCTACAGGGATGTGAGTAGAGCATGGCTACAGGGATGTGAGTAGAGCATGGCTACAGGGATGTGACTAGAGCATGGCCTCAGGGATGTGAGTAGCGTATGGCTACAGGGATGTGAATGTGGCGCCAGAGTTGTGAGCATGGTGCCATTCATGTCACACGCGCCATGCCATTCATGTCACACGCGCCATGCCATTCATGTCACACGCGCCATGCCATTCATGTCACACGCGCCATGCCATTCATGTCACACGCGCCATGCCATTCATGTCACACGCTCCATGCCATTCATTTCACACGCGCCATGCCATTCATGTCACACGCGCCATGCCATTCATGTCACACGCGCCATGCCATTCATGTCACACGCTCCATGCCATTCATTTCACACGCGCCATGCCATTCATGTCACACGCGCCATGCCATTCATGTCACACGCGCCATTCCATTCATGTCACACGCGCCATGCCATTCATGTCACACGCGCCATGCCATTCCTGTCACACGCGCCATGCCATTCATGTAACACGCGCCATGCCATTCGTGTCACACGCGCCATGCCATTTCTTGTCACACGCGCCATGCCATTCATGTCACACGCGCCATGCCATTCATGTCACACGTGCCATGCCATTCATGTCACACGCGCCATGCCATTCATGTCACACTCGCCATGCCATTCATTTCACACGCGCCATGCCATTCATGTCACACGCGCCATGCCATTCATGTCACACGCGCCATTCCATTCATGTCACACGCGCCATGCCATTCATGTCACACGCGCCATGCCATTCGTGTCACCCGCGCCATGCCATTCATGTCACACGCGCCATGCCATTCATGTCACACGCGCCATGCCATTCATGTCACACGCGCCATGCCATTCATGTCACACGCGCCATGCCATTCATGTCACACGCGCCATGCCATTCCTGTCACACGCGCCATGCCATTCATGTCACACGCGCCATGCCATTCATGTCACACGCGCCATGCCATTCATGTCACACGCGCCATGCCATTCATGTCACACGCGCCATGCCATTCATGTCACACGCGCCATGCCATTCATGTCACACGCTCCATGCCATTCATGTCACACGCGCCATGCCATTCATGTCACACGCGCCATGCCATTCATGTCACACGCGCCATGCCATTCATGTCACACGCGCCATGCCATTCATGTCACCCGCGCCATGCCATTCATGTCACCCGCGCCATGCCATTCATGTCACACGCGCCATGCCATTCATGTCACACGCGCCATGCCATTCATGTCACACGCGCCATGCCATTCATGTCACACGCGCCATGCCATTCATGTCACCCGCGCCATGCCATTCATGTCACACGCGCCATGCCATTCATGTCACACGCGCCATCCCATTCATGTCACACGCGCCATGCCATTCATTTCACACGCGCCATGCCATTCATGTCACCCGCGCCATGCCATTCATGTCACACGCGCCATGCCATTCTTGTCACACGCGCCATGCCATTCATGTCACACGCGCCATGCCATTCATGTCACACGCGCCATGCCATTCATGTCACACGCGCCATGCCATTCATGTCACACTCGCCATGCCATTCATGTCACACGCGCCATGCCATTCATGTCACACGCGCCATGCCATTCATGTCACACTCGCCATGCCATTCATTTCACACGCGCCATGCCATTCATGTCACACGCGCCATGCCATTCATGTCACACGCGTCATGCCATTCATGTCACCCGCGCCATGCCATTCATGTCACACGCGCCATGCCATTCATGTCACACGCGCCATGCCATTCATGTCACACGCGCCATGCCATTCATGTCACCCGCGCCATGCCATTCATGTCACACGCGCCATGCCATTCTTGTCACACGCGCCATGCCATTCATGTCACACGCGCCATGCCATTCATGTCACACGCGCCATGCCATTCATGTCACACGCGCCATGCCATTCATGTCACACTCGCCATGCCATTCATGTCACACGCGCCATGCCATTCATGTCACACGCGCCATGCCATTCATGTCACACTCGCCATGCCATTCATTTCACACGCGCCATGCCATTCATGTCACACGCGCCATGCCATTCATGTCACACGCGCCATTCCATTCATGTCACACGCGCCATGCCATTCATGTCACACGCGTCATGCCATTCATGTCACCCGCGCCATGCCATTCATGTCACACGCGCCATGCCATTCATGTCACACGCGCCATGCCATTCATGTCACACGCGCCATGCCATTCATGTCACCCGCGCCATGCCATTCATGTCACACGCGCCATGCCATTCATGTCACACGCGCCATCCCATTCATGTCACACGCGCCATGCCATTCATTTCACACGCGCCATGCCATTCATGTCACCCGCGCCATGCCATTCATGTCACACACGCCATGCCATTCATGTCACACGCGCCATGCCATTCATGTCACACGCGCCATCCCATTCATGTCACACGCGCCATGCCATTCATTTCACACGCGCCATGCCATTCATGTCACCCGCGCCATGCCATTCATGTCACACGCGCCATGCCATTCTTGTCACACGCGCCATGCCATTCATGTCACACGCGCCATGCCATTCATGTCACACGCGCCATGCCATTCATGTCACACGCGCCATGCCATTCATGTCACACTCGCCATGCCATTCATGTCACACGCGCCATGCCATTCATGTCACACGCGCCATGCCATTCATGTCACACTCGCCATGCCATTCATTTCACACGCGCCATGCCATTCATGTCACACGCGCCATGCCATTCATGTCACACGCGCCATTCCATTCATGTCACACGCGCCATGCCATTCATGTCACACGCGTCATGCCATTCATGTCACCCGCGCCATGCCATTCATGTCACACGCGCCATGCCATTCATGTCACACGCGCCATGCCATTCATGTCACCCGCGCCATGCCATTCATGTCACACGCGCCATGCCATTCATGTCACACGCGCCATCCCATTCATGTCACACGCGCCATGCCATTCATTTCACACGCGCCATGCCATTCATGTCACCCGCGCCATGCCATTCATGTCACACACGCCATGCCATTCATGTCACACGCGCCATGCCATTCATGTCACACGCGCCATGCCATTCATTTCACACGCGCCATGCCATTCATGTCACACGCGCCATGCCATTCATGTCACACGCGCCATGCCATTCATGTCACACGCGCCATGCCATTCATGTCACACGCGCCATGCCATTCATGTCACACGCGCCATGCCATTCATGTCACACGCGCCATGCCATTCATGTCACACGCGCCATGCCATTCATGTCACACGCGCCATGCCATTCCTGTCACACGCGCCATGCCATTCATGTCACACGCGCCATGCCATTCATGTCACACGCGCCATGCCATTCATGTCACACGCGCCATGCCATTCATGTCACACGCGCCATGCCATTCATGTCACACGCGCCATGCCATTCATGTCACACGCGCCATGCCATTCATGTCACACGCGCCATGCCATTCATGTCACACGCTCCATGCCATTCATGTCACACGCGCCATGCCATTCATGTCACACGCGCCATGCCATTCATGTCACACGCGCCATGCCATTCATGTCACACGCGCCATGCCATTCATGTCACCCGCGCCATGCCATTCATGTCACCCGCGCCATGCCATTCATGTCACACGCGCCATGCCATTCATGTCACACGCGCCATGCCATTCATGTCACACGCGCCATGCCATTCATGTCACCCGCGCCATGCCATTCATGTCACACGCGCCATGCCATTCATGTCACACGCGCCATGCCATTCATGTCACACGCGCCATGCCATTCATGTCACACGCGCCATGCCATTCATGTCACACGCGCCATGCCATTCATGTCACACGCGCCATGCCATTCATGTCACACGCGCCATGCCATTCATGTCACACGCGCCATGCCATTCATGTCACCCGTGCCATGCCATTCATGTCACACGCGCCATGCCATTCATGTCACACGCGCCATGCCATTCGTGTCACACGCGCCATGCCATTCTTGTCACACGCGCCATGCCATTCATGTCACACGCGCCATGCCATTCATGTCACTCGCGCCATGCCATTCATGTCACACTCGCCATGCCATTCATTTCACACGCGCCATGCCATTCATGTCACACGCGCCATGCCATTCATGTCACACGCGCCATTCCATTCATGTCACACGCGCCATGCCATTCATGTCACACGCGCCATGCCATTCATGTCACCCGCGCCATGCCATTCATGTCACACGCGCCATGCCATTCATGTCACACGCGCCATGCCATTCATGTCACACGCGCCATGCCATTCATGTCACCCGCGCCATGCCATTCATGTCACACGCGCCATGCCATTCATGTCACACGCGCCATGCCATTCATGTCACACGCGCCATGCCATTCATGTCACACGCGCCATGCCATTCATGTCACACGCGCCATGCCCCTGCCTGCTGTGCCATAACATACCGTGCCATTGGATGTGCTGCGGTGGGCGGTGGTGGCAGGACGAGGAGGGGGGGCTGGGCACGGAGACGCTGAGGGAGGTGGTGTCGGCCGTCAAGAAACACATGCAGCTCTCGCGCTCGCTGCAGGTGAGTCAAGAAGCAATTGCAGCTCTCGCGCTCGCTGCAGGTGCGCCGCTGCCAGTGCCCTCCCTGCCACTCCTTCCCTTCCCTTGCCGTAGCTCCAAAATTGAAGCACGCATCCCTTGATCTGCCTTCCCTCTCCCCACTCCTCCACCTCAAGTGCCACTATCCCCCCGCTGCTCCCATCCCATCACTCCTCTCTCCTTCCCTACGTGCCTCTCGCTGTGCATGGCGCGTGGGGCGCACTGCTGGGTGGGGAGGGGCAGAGTGCGGTGGAGGGGTTGGCGGAGCGGGTGGATGCGCAGGCACAGCTCAAAGGGGGCGAGGCCACCCCGCAGGTGAGATGGCACCCCGCAGGTGAGATGGCACCCCGCAGGTGCGTGTGGTGTGGAGTGGAGCAGATGCAGGGGTGCATGCAGCGAGGGAAGCACAGAGACACGAGATGACTGGCATGGCTGGCAAGAGACACTTGTGGCAGCTGATGTGGCAGCATGTGGCAGCTGATGTGGCAGCTGATGTGGCAGCATGTGGCAGCTGATGTGGCAGCTGATGTGGCAGCATGTGGCAGCTGATGTGGCAGCTGATGTGGCAGCATGTGGCAACTTATGTGGCATCGTGTGGCACAGCAAGAGCGAGTGCTGACCAACTCTTGTCTCTCACTCACCTCCTCCTCTCTGTATGCACATGCCTCGTCATTCTCTTCTCCACTCCCATCTCTGCTCTCACACCGCTCTCTGCCTGCGGTGTGTGGGGCGGGGGCATGGGTGGCGGTGTGGGCGGCAGGAGGAGAAGATCCTGGCGGTGCTGAAGGCGCTGGTGGCGCATCTGCGCGCCAAGGAGAAGGCGGGGCTCTCCGACGCGCTGCTGCAGGGCCAGGTGGGGGCGGGGGAACGGTTGCTGGTGGGGGTGGGGGGGACGAGGAGGTTGGGGTGGTGGACGGGTGGAGGAGGGCTGCTCATGGGGAAGGGCTAGTGAGGGAGAGTGGCAGGCAAGTCAGAGAGAGGAGGTGGTGAGTGATAGAGGAGAGGAGGTGGTGCGTGAGATACATAATCTATTCTAAGCTTCCTCACATTCGTAACTCGTTCACTGCAGAGTCTGGAGAGGGTTGGGTTGGGATAGATAAAAGAGTGGGATTCGATGTTGTTAGTTAATTGGCTAAGATGGTTTGGGAAGAATCAACGATGCGATCGTACAAGTTGGTGGCACTTACTGTTGCATTGCATTGCATGACTTGTAGCGTATAATCAGAACAAGCAGTAGATTACACGATAAGCCAACACGTATGCGCGCGTGGTTTCCCAATTAGATGCGCCGTGTGTCCACGCTCACTGGCATCAACAACCCGCTCACTTTCGTCACTCCCCACTCACTGCTTCTACCTCTGTCCCATCCTCCCCCTTCCTTTCCCCGTTTCCTCTCGCTTACCCATTTCCTCTCGACCCTCCACTTGCCGCCCTGCCCCTCTGTCTGCCTGCGGTGCGTGTGTGTGCGGGGCATGGAGCGCAGAGGCGCATGGAGGGGGTGGTGGGGGCGCTGGTGGGCGAGGTGCGCAACAAGACAGCATTCCTCAGCCTGCTGCGCGCCGTGCGCGCGCAGACGGCCATCGTGGCGAAGCTGGGCACGCGCATCGCCAGCCTCGAGACGCGCGTGCTGCCCTCCACCTCCCTGCCCGCCGCCGCCCTCGCCACCGCCGACGCCACCGCCCTTGCCGCCTCTGCCGCTGGCGCGGGTGGTGCGGGTGGAGTGGGGGCGGGTGAGGCGTCGGTGGTGGTGGCGGCGGTGACGGAGACGCAGACGGGCATGGCGGTGGTGGTGAGGGAGGTGCAGCGGCAGAGCGAGGCGGTGGCGGAGCTGCAGGCCATGCTGGAGGCGAGCCGCGGGGCGGACATGCTGCAGCTGGCGCACAAGACGCACGAGGCACTGCACGACCTGGTGCTGGCCGTGCGACAGCAGGGCAAGCTGCTCGTGTCCCTCGATGACCGCCTCGCCCACATGGAGGCCCACGTGGGCGGCGGGGGCGCGGGGCAGGCGGATGGCGACGTGGCGCGGCTGGAGAGGGCGGTGGCAGCGGAGGCGCAGGGCGGAGGGGACGTGCTGCAGGCGGCTGAGGCGGTGATCGGCGGCATGGAGGGCGGGCAGCAGGGCGGGGGGCAAGCGCAGGAGGGGCAGGGCGAACAACAGGGGGGGGAAGGGGGGCAGCAGGAGGGGCAGAGGGAGCAGCAGGAGGGGCAGAGGGAGCAACAAAGGGGGGAAGGAGGGCAGCAGGAGGGGCAGGGGGAGCACGAGCAGGGGCAGCATGAAGGGGAGCAATCGAGGAATGAAGATCTGGCAGGTGAGGTGCTGTTGCTGGCAGGTGAGGTGGTGTTGCTGGCAGGTGAGGTGCTGTTGCTGGCAGGTGAGGTGGTGTTGCTGGCAGGTGAGGTGGTGTTGCTGGCAGGTGAGGTGGTGTTGGCGGCGGTGGTGGGCACACCATTTGGGTCGTGTGCCCTAGTGAAGCTGTGCGTGTCATGCTGCACAAGCACACGTCCATGTGCACAAGCACACGTCCATGTGCACAAGCACACGTCCATGTGCACAAGCACACGTCCATGTGCACAAGCATGCACCATGCACGTGCTACTCTCACCTACACCATGCACGTGCTGCTCTCACCTACACCATGCGCGTGCTGCTCTCACCTACACCATGCGCGTGCTGCTCACACCTACACCATGCGCGTGCTGCTCTCACCTACACCATGCACGTGCTGCTCTCACCTACACCATGCACGTGCTGCTCTCACCTACACCATGCACGTGCTGCTCTCACCTACACCATGCGCGTGCTGCTCTCACCTACACCATGCGCGTGCTGCTCTCACCTACACCATGCACGTGCTGCTCTCACCTACACCATGCACGTGCTGCTCTCACCTACACCATGCACGTGCTGCTCTCACCTACACCATGCACGTGCTGCTCTCACCTACACCATGCACGTGCTGCTCTCACCTACACCATGCACGTGCTGCTCTCACCATGCACGTGCTCCTCTCACTCTATGCATCCCCGTTGCTGTGTCCCCGTGCAACGCACTTAATGCACGTGTCACTTGATGCGCGTGTCACTTGATGCGCGTGTCACTTGATGCGCGTGTCACTTGATGCGCGTGTCACTTGATGCGCGTGTCACTTGATGCGCGTGTCACTTGATGCGCGTGTCACTTGATGCGCGTGTCACTTGATGCGCGTGTCACTTGATGCGCGTGTCACTTGATGCGCATGTCACTTGATGCGTGCTGGGCTGGGCATGAGCCGGCCGCCTGACATGGACCCTCGGAGTGATTCCACCGTTCCATGAGTCCCACCCTCAACCGGAATTGCCGACTGGAAGTGGGTGCTCATGCGTGCGCACACACGTCCCACTTGTGCCTGCTCGCTCACACCACATCCATCCCTCCTCCCACCCACCTCTACCACCCCCTTCCTCCCGCTTCTCTTACTTGCCCCTCTCTCTCTCCCATCAGACGCCAGCAAGTGGTCGCAGCATGCATTTGCAGGCTCGCCCTCCTTCACTCGCTTCAGGTTAGCCCCCACCCGCCCACCCGCCCACCCACCCCACCCGCCCACCTGCCCACCCGCCCCACCCGCCCCACCCGAGGCCAGCCAAGGCCCTCTGATTCATCACATGTGCAACCACGAGTTCGCACCGTGCATCACCGCACCGTGCATCACCGCACCGTGCATCACCGCACCGTGCATCCCCATGCATCTGTTCGCGTGGACCTCTCTGAAATCCCTAGCCTCCTCTGCCCGCCTCACCTCCCTGTGTGTGTGCCCCTGTGTGGCGCCATGCCCATGTGCGTGTGTGGCTCTGGCAGTGGGTATCGCATGGGGGCGCGCAAGCTGGCAGCGGTAGGGTTTGGGCCCACGGACCTGCAGCACACGCGCACCGTGGGCAAGTGCAGGTGAGCAACTGCGCGATAGGTGCCTGCCGCACTGCCTGCCGCACTGCCTGCCGCCACCTGCTCTCAACGCCTGTGCTCACTTGCGCTCCTCTTTATTTGACTCTTTCACTCAGTACGCATGAGCACACGTGTCGCAATTATGATCCATCTTTCCCCCGGCCAGTGTGCACACCTCGTTAGTCCATCACCCTGCGCCCTCGCCACAACCCCGCCAGCTGGCAGGCATCAGAGGGCGTGCTGCCGTGCGTGGCGGGCATCACCTACTCGCTGTCCGCCAACCCCGGGCGCAACCAGGAGATGCTCGTCACCGCTGCCTTTGACGCTGATGTGCCCAACACCGGCGGCCACCTCACCATCGCCATCGACGGCCAGCCCTTTGTGCTCTACAGGTACGATAGTCCTTTAGAGAAAAGATAAGTCAGCCCTTTATGTGTGATGTGCAGCATGCAGTGCACACATGGTTTGCTGCATGGTTTGCTGGAGTTGAAATGAAGCATCCACCCGCGGCGCGGCCCCGCTGCATGTGTACTCATGCACGACACATGTACTTGTCATTGTGGGCATGCATGGGTGTCATTGTGGGCATGCATGGGTGTCATTGTGGGCATGCATGGGTGTCATTGTGGGCATGCATGGGTGTCATTGTGGGCATGCATGGGTGTCATTGTGGGCATGCATGGGTGTCATTGTGGGCATGCATGGGTGTCAATACCTAATCATCACTTTGCACCTCCCCTCCATTCTTTCCTCGTCCTCACGCGCAACAGTGAGCGTGCCAGTGAGCACGGGGCGCTGGACCCGCCGTTGGACCTGGCGGTGGAGGTGCAGGTGTGCGCGCTGCCGCCCGACCCCGCCCACCCCGCGCCGCTGCACTCCCTGCACGAGTTCCTCGAGTTCTACCGCCTCTCCGGGGCCGCACGCGTTGTCCTGTATGACAACGGGGCGTGGCAGCAGGGCGGCATGGCGGAGCAGGTGGCGGGCAGGTGCAGCGCGGCGAGGTGGTGGTGGTGCCGTTCCATGGCAGCCGTGACCATGACCTGCACCGCCAGGGCAAGGTGAGACCTGCACCGGCAGGGCAAGGTGAGACCTGCACCGCCAGGGCAAGGTGAGACCTGCACCGGCAGGGCAAGGTGAGACCTGCACCGCCAGGGCAAGGTGAGACCTGCACCGGCAGGGCAAGGTGAGACCTGCACCGCCAGGGCAAGGTGAGACCTGCAGCGCCAGGGCAAGGTGAGACCTGCACCGGCAGGGCAAGGTGAGACCTGCACCGGCAGGGCAAGGTGAGACCTGCACCGGCAGGGCAAGGTGAGACCTGCACCGGCAGGGCAAGGTGAGACCTGCACCGCCAGGGCAAGGTGAGACCTGCAGCGCCAGGGCAAGGTGAGACCTGCACCGCCAGGGCAAGGTGAGACCTGCACCGGCAGGGCAAGGTGAGACCTGCACCGCCAGGGCAAGGTGAGAGGTGCACCGCCAGGGCAAGGTGAGACCTGCACCGCCAGGGCAAGGTGAGACCTGCACCGGCAGGGCAAGGTGAGACCTGCACCGCCAGGGCAAGGTGAGACCTGCAGCGGCAGGGCAAGGTGAGACCTGCAGCGGCAGGGCAAGGTGAGTGCGGTGCGCCCGCATCCCACCATGAGCGTAATTCACATCTCCCTCTCTTTTTCCACTCCATCGCCATTCCTTGTCAATCCCGTCAGTCCTCCAATCTGAGTGTTCCTCATCATGCGCTGCTCTCCCGCTGCACGTGAGTGTGGCAGGGCTTGGCGGCGCAGGACTGTGTGTGGGGGGCGGGGTACACGGCGAGGTGGGTGGTGCCGGCGGAGCTCAACGAGTTCCTCTTCACCGGCTCTCAGCCTGCCGCGCTGCCCGCCTTCCTGCGCGCGCACTCAGAGGCTGCGGTGGTGACGGTGGGGTCGCTGTGGTGGTCCACCAACAAGTGCTCGCTGGACTTCCCTGCAGGCGAGCAGGGCGGGGGCAAGTTCTGGATGGAGCGCATGGTGTTCCGCTGGCCCTGGCCTGTCTGCCACGACACCACCGCCTTCCCCGACGCCAACCTCTGCCTCGGCGAGACCGGCTACCGCAAACCCATCGTCGACCCCAGAAAGGTCTGCCACGCCGTACCGCCCGCCCACCCACGTGATTGCCACCCACCCACGTGATTGCCACCACCCACGTGATTGCCACCCACCCACGTTTTTGCCACCCACCCACGTGATTGCCACCCACCCACGTGATTGCCACCCACCCACGTGATTGCCACCCACCCACGTGATTGCCACCCACCCACGTGATTGCCACCCACCCACGTGATTGCCACCCACCCACGTGATTGCCACCCACCCACGTGATTGCCACCCACCCACGTGATTGCCACCCACCCACGTGATTGCCACCCACCCACGTGATTGCCACCCACCCACGTGATGAAGGGAGGTGGGCCAGGGATGAAGGAGGTGGGCCAGGGATGAAGGGAGGTGGGCCAGGGATGAAGGGAGGTGGGCCAGGGATGAAGGGAGGTGGGCCAGGGATGAAGGGAGGTGGGCCAGGGATGAAGGGAGGTGGGCCAGGGATGAAGGGAGGTGGGCCAGGGATGAAGGGAGGTGGGCGCATGGGCAGCTGTGCGACTCTAGTGCACTTGCACACTCGCCTTGTCCCCATTCACTCTAACATGCAACGCATATGTCAGCACGTGTAGAGTGGCGGGGCCCCATCGCCCACCATCGCCCCCCCCCATCACCACTGTGCACACCCCACACCTGCAAAGCGCACGCCTCACCATCTCATGTGCGCTGTGTGTGCCAATGCCGGTGTGGCAGGTGGAGGTGGTGGGGGCGTTTGAGGCGCGGGCGGGGGGAGGCGAGGGGGCGGAGGTGGACGTGCGCACGGAGGAGGCGGTGTACAACCACCTGCAGGACCTCTTCAACGACCCCTCCCTCTGGTGCTCCGAGCTCTTCAACGACGACCAGGTGCGCCCCCCACCACAACCAGGGGCTTCCAGGACGGTAGGCAGCTGCTATGAGTGTTGCTGGTAGGGTGGGCGGGTGAAGAATGAGTGCCTTGTTGATACCAAGTACGCATCACCTCCCTCCCAATCGCCCCCTCCACCATCTCGCCCGCACTGCTATGCTCACCCAAGAACCATTCTCCCCGCCCGTCCATGGTTGCGGTGCGTGGTGGTGGTGGTGGGGGTGGTGGCAGGGCCCCGAGTGGTGGGTGCGCGACACCTTCCTGCGCGACTACGCGCACTCGCTGCGAGCAGGCCGCGTCTGTGACTTCGATAAGGGCCAGGTGCGACTGGGGAACGTGGGGGGTGGGATCTGCTGCTCTCACTGCCCGCTGCTGCACGCCAATCACTGTTCCATCCATGTCATCCCAGTTATCTCCCATCCCTCTCATCTCCCATCCCTCTCATCTCCCATCCCTCTCATCTCCCATCCCTCTCATCTCCCATCCCTCTCATAACTTATCCCTCTCATCTCCCATCCCTCTCATCTCCCATCCCTCTCATCCCCCATCCCTCTCATCTCCCATCCCTCTCATCTCCCATCCCTCTCATCCCTCTCATCTCCCATCCCTCTCATCTCCCATCCCTCTCATCTCCCATCCCTCTCATCTCCCATCCCTCTCATCTCCATCCCTCTCATCTCCCATCCCTCTCATCTCCCATCCCTCTCATCTCCCATCCCTCTCATCTCCCATCCCTCTCATCTCCCATCCCTCTCATCTCCCATCCCTCTCATCTCCCATCCCTCTCATCTCCCATCCCTCTCATCTCCCATCCCTCTCATCTCCCATCCCTCTCATCTCCCATCCCTCTCATCTCCCATCCCTCTCATCTCCCATCCCTCTCATCTCCCATCCCTCTCATCTCCCATCCCTCTCATCTCCCATCCCTCTCATCTCCCATCCCTCTCATCTCCCATCCCTCTCATCTCCCATCCCTCTCATCTCCCATCCCTCTCATCTCCCATCCCTCTCATCTCCCATCCCTCTCATCTCCCATCCCTCTCATCTCCCATCCCTCTCATCTCCCATCCCTCTCATCTCCCATCCCTCTCATCTCCCATCCCTCTCATCTCCCATCCCTCTCATCTCCCATCCCTCTCATCTCCCATCCCTCTCATCTCCCATCCCTCTCATCTCCCATCCCTCTCATCTCCCATCCCTCTCATCTCCCATCCCTCTCATCTCCCATCCCTCTCATCTCCCATCCCTCTCATCTCCCATCCCTCTCATCTCCCATCCCTCTCATCTCATCTCCCATCCCTCTCATCTCCCATCCCTCTCATCTCCCATCCCTCTCATCTCCCATCCCTCTCATCTCCCATCCCTCTCATCTCCCATCCCTCTCATCTCCCATCCCTCTCATCTCCCATCCCTCTCATCTCCCATCCCTCTCATCTCCCATCCCTCTCATCTCCCATCCCTCTCATCTCCCATCCCTCTCATCTCCCATCCCTCTCATCTCCCATCCCTCTCATCTCCCATCCCTCTCATCTCCCATCCCTCTCATCTCCCATCCCTCTCATCTCCCATCCCTCTCATCTCCCATCCCTCTCATCTCCCATCCCTCTCATCTCCCATCCCTCTCATCTCCCATCCCTCTCATCTCCCATCCCTCTCATCTCCCATCCCTCTCATCTCCCATCCCTCTCATCTCCCATCCCTCTCATCTCCCATCCCTCTCATCTCCCATCCCTCTCATCTCCCATCCCTCTCATCTCCCATCCCTCTCATCTCCCATCCCTCTCATCTCCCATCCCTCTCATCTCCCATCCCTCTCATCTCCCATCCCTCTCATCTCCCATCCCTCTCATCTCCCATCCCTCTCATCTCCCATCCCTCTCATCTCCCATCCCTCTCATCTCCCATCCCTCTCATCTCCCATCCCTCTCATCTCCCATCCCTCTCATCTCCCATCCCTCTCATCTCCCATCCCTCTCATCTCCCATCCCTCTCATCTCCCATCCCTCTCATCTCCCATCCCTCTCATCTCCCATCCCTCTCATCTCCCATCCCTCTCATCTCCCATCCCTCTCATCTCCCATCCCTCTCATCTCCCATCCCTCTCATCTCCCATCCCTCTCATCTCCCATCCCTCTCATCTCCCATCCCTCTCATCTCCCATCCCTCTCATCTCCCATCCCTCTCATCTCCCATCCCTCTCATCTCCCATCCCTCTCATCTCCCATCCCTCTCATCTCCCATCCCTCTCATCTCCCATCCCTCTCATCTCCCATCCCTCTCATCTCCCATCCCTCTCATCTCCCATCCCTCTCATCTCCCATCCCTCTCATCTCCCATCCCTCTCATCTCCCATCCCTCTCATCTCCCATCCTCTCATCTCCCATCCCTCTCATCTCCCATCCCTCTCATCTCC
Organism: Closterium sp. Yama58-4; assembly: GCA_947470075.1. Taxonomy (NCBI): domain Eukaryota; kingdom Viridiplantae; phylum Streptophyta; class Zygnematophyceae; order Desmidiales; family Closteriaceae; genus Closterium; species Closterium sp. Yama58-4. The sequence goes on along the minus strand of CANIUD010000604.1, from coordinate 809,977 downwards.
CATCCCTCTCATCTCCCATCCCTCTCATCTCCCATCCCTCTCATCTCCCATCCCTCTCATCTCCCATCCCTCTCATCTCCCATCCCTCTCATCTCCCATCCCTCTCATCTCCCATCCCTCTCATCTCCCATCCCTCTCATCTCCCATCCCTCTCATCTCCCATCCCTCTCATCTCCCATCCCTCTCATCTCCCATCCCTCTCATCTCCCATCCCTCTCATCTCCCATCCCTCTCATCTCCCATCCCTCTCATCTCCCATCCCTCTCATCTCCCATCCCTCTCATCTCCCATCCCTCTCATCTCCCATCCCTCTCATCTCCCATCCCTCTCATCTCCCATCCCTCTCATCTCCCATCCCTCTCATCTCCCATCCCTCTCATCTCCCATCCCTCTCATCTCCCATCCCTCTCATCTCCCATCCCTCTCATCTCCCATCCCTCTCATCTCCCATCCCTCTCATCTCCCATCCCTCTCATCTCCCATCCCTCTCATCTCCCATCCCTCTCATCTCCCATCCCTCTCATCTCCCATCCCTCTCATCTCCCATCCCTCTCATCTCCCATCCCTCTCATCTCCCATCCCTCTCATCTCCCATCCCTCTCATCTCCCATCCCTCTCATCTCCCATCCCTCTCATCTCCCATCCCTCTCATCTCCCATCCCTCTCATCTCCCATCCCTCTCATCTCCCATCCCTCTCATCTCCCATCCCTCTCATCTCCCATCCCTCTCATCTCCCATCCCTCTCATCTCCCATCCCTCTCATCTCCCATCCCTCTCATCTCCCATCCCTCTCATCTCCCATCCCTCTCATCTCCCATCCCTCTCATCTCCCATCCCTCTCATCTCCCATCCCTCTCATCTCCCATCCCTCTCATCTCCCATCCCTCTCATCTCCCATCCCTCTCATCTCCCATCCCTCTCATCTCCCATCCCTCTCATCTCCCATCCCTCTCATCTCCCATCCCTCTCATCTCCCATCCCTCTCATCTCCCATCCCTCTCATCTCCCATCCCTCTCATCTCCCATCCCTCTCATCTCCCATCCCTCTCATCTCCCATCCCTCTCATCTCCCATCCCTCTCATCTCCCATCCCTCTCATCTCCCATCCCTCTCATCTCCCATCCCTCTCATCTCCCATCCCTCTCATCTCCCATCCCTCTCATCTCCCATCCCTCTCATCTCCCATCCCTCTCATCTCCCATCCCTCTCATCTCCCATCCCTCTCATCTCCCATCCCTCTCATCTCCCATCCCTCTCATCTCCCATCCCTCTCATCTCCCATCCCTCTCATCTCCCATCCCTCTCATCTCCCATCCCTCTCATCTCCCATCCCTCTCATCTCCCATCCCTCTCATCTCCCATCCCTCTCATCTCCCATCCCTCTCATCTCCCATCCCTCTCATCTCCCATCCCTCTCATCTCCCATCCCTCTCATCTCCCATCCCTCTCATCTCCCATCCCTCTCATCTCCCATCCCTCTCATCTCCCATCCCTCTCATCTCCCATCCCTCTCATCTCCCATCCCTCTCATCTCCCATCCCTCTCATCTCCCATCCCTCTCATCTCCCATCCCTCTCATCTCCCATCCCTCTCATCTCCCATCCCTCTCATCTCCCATCCCTCTCATCTCCCATCCCTCTCATCTCCCATCCCTCTCATCTCCCATCCCTCTCATCTCCCATCCCTCTCATCTCCCATCCCTCTCATCTCCCATCCCTCTCATCTCCCATCCCTCTCATCTCCCATCCCTCTCATCTCCCATCCCTCTCATCTCCCATCCCTCTCATCTCCCATCCCTCTCATCTCCCATCCCTCTCATCTCCCATCCCTCTCATCTCCCATCCCTCTCATCTCCCATCCCTCTCATCTCCCATCCCTCTCATCTCCCATCCCTCTCATCTCCCATCCCTCTCATCTCCCATCCCTCTCATCTCCCATCCCTCTCATCTCCCATCCCTCTCATCTCCCATCCCTCTCATCTCCCATCCCTCTCATCTCCCATCCCTCTCATCTCCCATCCCTCTCATCTCCCATCCCTCTCATCTCCCATCCCTCTCATCTCCCATCCCTCTCATCTCCCATCCCTCTCATCTCCCATCCCTCTCATCTCCCATCCCTCTCATCTCCCATCCCTCTCATCTCCCATCCCTCTCATCTCCCATCCCTCTCATCTCCCATCCCTCTCATCTCCCATCCCTCTCATCTCCCATCCCTCTCATCTCCCATCCCTCTCATCTCCCATCCCTCTCATCTCCCATCCCTCTCATCTCCCATCCCTCTCATCTCCCATCCCTCTCATCTCCCATCCCTCTCATCTCCCATCCCTCTCATCTCCCATCCCTCTCATCTCCCATCCCTCTCATCTCCCATCCCTCTCATCTCCCATCCCTCTCATCTCCCATCCCTCTCATCTCCCATCCCTCTCATCTCCCATCCCTCTCATCTCCCATCCCTCTCATCTCCCATCCCTCTCATCTCCCATCCCTCTCATCTCCCATCCCTCTCATCTCCCATCCCTCTCATCTCCCATCCCTCTCATCTCCCATCCCTCTCATCTCCCATCCCTCTCATCTCCCATCCCTCTCATCTCCCATCCCTCTCATCTCCCATCCCTCTCATCTCCCATCCCTCTCATCTCCCATCCCTCTCATCTCCCATCCCTCTCATCTCCCATCCCTCTCATCTCCCATCCCTCTCATCTCCCATCCCTCTCATCTCCCATCCCTCTCATCTCCCATCCCTCTCATCTCCCATCCCTCTCATCTCCCATCCCTCTCATCTCCCATCCCTCTCATCTCCCATCCCTCTCATCTCCCATCCCTCTCATCTCCCATCCCTCTCATCTCCCATCCCTCTCATCTCCCATCCCTCTCATCTCCCATCCCTCTCATCTCCCATCCCTCTCATCTCCCATCCCTCTCATCTCCCATCCCTCTCATCTCCCATCCCTCTCATCTCCCATCCCTCTCATCTCCCATCCCTCTCATCTCCCATCCCTCTCATCTCCCATCCCTCTCATCTCCCATCCCTCTCATCTCCCATCCCTCTCATCTCCCATCCCTCTCATCTCCCATCCCTCTCATCTCCCATCCCTCTCATCTCCCATCCCTCTCATCTCCCATCCCTCTCATCTCCCATCCCTCTCATCTCCCATCCCTCTCATCTCCCATCCCTCTCATCTCCCATCCCTCTCATCTCCCATCCCTCTCATCTCCCATCCCTCTCATCTCCCATCCCTCTCATCTCCCATCCCTCTCATCTCCCATCCCTCTCATCTCCCATCCCTCTCATCTCCCATCCCTCTCATCTCCCATCCCTCTCATCTCCCATCCCTCTCATCTCCCATCCCTCTCATCTCCCATCCCTCTCATCTCCCATCCCTCTCATCTCCCATCCCTCTCATCTCCCATCCCTCTCATCTCCCATCCCTCTCATCTCCCATCCCTCTCATCTCCCATCCCTCTCATCTCCCATCCCTCTCATCTCCCATCCCTCTCATCTCCCATCCCTCTCATCTCCCATCCCTCTCATCTCCCATCCCTCTCATCTCCCATCCCTCTCATCTCCCATCCCTCTCATCTCCCATCCCTCTCATCTCCCATCCCTCTCATCTCCCATCCCTCTCATCTCCCATCCCTCTCATCTCCCATCCCTCTCATCTCCCATCCCTCTCATCTCCCATCCCTCTCATCTCCCATCCCTCTCATCTCCCATCCCTCTCATCTCCCATCCCTCTCATCTCCCATCCCTCTCATCTCCCATCCCTCTCATCTCCCATCCCTCTCATCTCCCATCCCTCTCATCTCCCATCCCTCTCATCTCCCATCCCTCTCATCTCCCATCCCTCTCATCTCCCATCCCTCTCATCTCCCATCCCTCTCATCTCCCATCCCTCTCATCTCCCATCCCTCTCATCTCCCATCCCTCTCATCTCCCATCCCTCTCATCTCCCATCCCTCTCATCTCCCATCCCTCTCATCTCCCATCCCTCTCATCTCCCATCCCTCTCATCTCCCATCCCTCTCATCTCCCATCCCTCTCATCTCCCATCCCTCTCATCTCCCATCCCTCTCATCTCCCATCCCTCTCATCTCCCATCCCTCTCATCTCCCATCCCTCTCATCTCCCATCCCTCTCATCTCCCATCCCTCTCATCTCCCATCCCTCTCATCTCCCATCCCTCTCATCTCCCATCCCTCTCATCTCCCATCCCTCTCATCTCCCATCCCTCTCATCTCCCATCCCTCTCATCTCCCATCCCTCTCATCTCCCATCCCTCTCATCTCCCATCCCTCTCATCTCCCATCCCTCTCATCTCCCATCCCTCTCATCTCCCATCCCTCTCATCTCCCATCCCTCTCATCTCCCATCCCTCTCATCTCCCATCCCTCTCATCTCCCATCCCTCTCATCTCCCATCCCTCTCATCTCCCATCCCTCTCATCTCCCATCCCTCTCATCTCCCATCCCTCTCATCTCCCATCCCTCTCATCTCCCATCCCTCTCATCTCCCATCCCTCTCATCTCCCATCCCTCTCATCTCCCATCCCTCTCATCTCCCATCCCTCTCATCTCCCATCCCTCTCATCTCCCATCCCTCTCATCTCCCATCCCTCTCATCTCCCATCCCTCTCATCTCCCATCCCTCTCATCTCCCATCCCTCTCATCTCCCATCCCTCTCATCTCCCATCTTTGTCATTTCCCATACTTGGCTCCCACCTTTGCCCTGCGCCCCCCCTTTAACCGGAATTCTTTCTCATCTTTCTTTACTCAATCTGTCACCTGGCATCACCCATCCCTTCTCCTCCCCACACCTTTTCCAGTGCGAGCCGCTGCCGCAACAATGAATTATCAGGTTTGGGGATTGAGGCTCGCAACAAGTTACGCAGGGTCTTCTTCTGGCCCATCAACTCACGAGTTGCTTCAACACCATGCACTCGCTTCGTGCGCTACAACGTTCTTAGTGACCATCAAAAGCCATGGTAGTCCCCTCGTTTTGGGTTGGCAATGGACACGTTTGAACCTACAGAATCGATATTGAAAAAAAAGGGGGGGGTTGGCTATAGACTTTTGCCTGAAAACAATTCAGATTCTAAGTGCGTGTCCCCTCCAAGTTCGAGCTTGGCCAAACTCCGAACTTCTAGAGAGGTTTTTCACGGTCAAATACAGTTGAAAGGTGTGCCGCCACGGTGCAAAGCGGTTAGAGTTCGAACTTCGATTAAATTTCCCATAAGAACACCCCTGACATGTAAGCTGATGTCCAAGTTGAAGTTTGGACAATTCTCTAAGTCCGTGGCGACTTCGTGTAGACTTGAATAACATCGACCCGGATGTGCTGAAGCGCGGATCTGGTGCACTTTCTTGCTAGTTTCTCAGACCAATCACAAGCAGTAAACGCACTGCGGCGCCTCCACAATTGGCTTCTCTTTCTCGAATCGACCACGTGGCACCAATCGCCCACTTTCAGCGCCGCCCTGCTAGTTTCCCACCCCGTCCAGTTTAGCTCGACACGTTGGCAATCGGAACTTCAGCTCTGTCTGTCTGGTATGGCCACGTCAGCCGCGATACTCCCTTAGTTTTTCAGGAAATTTCGCCGGAAATTTCGCCTTTCAGTGCTTGTCCGCTCCCCTGTTTCTCACCCTTGATCTTCCTTGCTCGCTTGCCAGCTGCATAACCTGCACTGCACGGCCCACAAAGAGACGGAGATCTGATCGCCTGGCACATTTCCCCTCTCGCCGCCCCTCCTTCGTCTGCGATGTCCCTCGCAATCGCTCACGCCACCGGGGCCTCCCCTTGCTCCTCCGCGTTCTCTGCCGCGCGCGCCCGGCCCTCAGCGCCACTCTCCTCCGCGCACCAACACACGCCGCGCCTTGCCGTTCTCCGCGTGGCCCCCCCATTCACGGCATCCCCTTCGCGCGCCTCCCCCCAGATGTCCGCCTCCAACCCACCCTCCGCAGCCGGCGCGGGAGCGGCAGCGCCGGCGGAAGGGAAGGAGCAGAAGCTGTGGGGCGGGCGGTTCGAGGAGGCTGTGACGCCGGCCGTGGAGCGGTTCGGGCAGTCGGTGTCGTACGACCAGAAGCTGTACCGCTTCGACATCCAGGGCAGCAAGGCGCACGCCGCCATGCTCGCGCAGCAGGTCAGCCCGCCGCAAGTGTTCCCCGTGTCGCAAGCGATGGCATTGAGCGATTTCGAGGCACCCCGATGATTGATCTGATGGAACGTGCGATGTAATGAACGGAAACATGTAACATGGTAACCACGCGTCCAGATCCCCGTGAAATTGCGATGCTGCCGCTGTCACCCGTGACCCTCCTCCCCATCACCGCCGCCTCCTCGCGCTGCCACCCGTTGCCGCCTCGTCGCGCTGCGCTCGTCCTGTACCACCTGCTCGGCGCCACATTCTGCCCTCAGCTTACCGGTTCCCTTCCGCCTCCCTTGCCGTCCGCGCATCCCTCGTTCCGCCCACCGTCATTCCGCCACCTGCGTCGCGTGCTGTGTCGCTCACCTCTCTCTCTGCAACCCCCTTCCCCCTTCGCTGTGTGCACACCTTTCACCCCGCGCCCCGCCCCACCCCGCCCTGCCGCAGGGGCTGATGACGGCGGCGGAGCGCGACGCGATCGTGGGCGGGCTGGAGGAGATCGAGCGGCGCATCGAGGCGGGGGTGTTCGAGTGGCGCGCAGACCGCGAGGACGTGCACATGAACATCGAGGCGTCGCTCACGGACCTCGTGGGCGAGCCGGCCAAGAAGCTGCACACGGCGCGCAGCCGCAACGACCAGGTCTGCACGGACGTGCGCCTGTGGTGCCGCCACGCCATCGCGCAGCTGCTCGACCGCATTGCGCGCCTGCAGGCGGCGCTCGTGCGGCTGGCGGACGCGAACGCGGGGCTGGTGGTGCCCGGCTACACCCACCTGCAGCGCGCGCAGCCGCTGCTCCTCGCGCACGTGCTGCTCGCCTACGTCGAAATGGTGCGTCGCGCAACCACGTGGTGAGCGGCGGAACGAGTTCACTTTGGCAGTCACCTTGGATGGGCGCTGCACGAGGCCTGCCATGCACCACTGCATCGCCGCATTGCTGCATCCTCATCCTCTCCCCTTCCTCTTGCTCTGCTCTCCCGCCCCTGTGATCGTCTTTCCATGGCGCTTGAGCGCGCGCGCAGCTGGAGAGGGACGCGGGGCGGCTGAGGGACTGCGGGGAGCGCCTCAACTTCTCGCCGCTGGGCAGCTGCGCGCTGGCGGGCACGGGGCTGCCCATCGACCGCCACCTCACCGCCTCCGCGCTCGGCTTCTCCGCACCCCTCCGCAACAGGTGCGCCCCTCCGCAACAGGTGCGCCCCTCCGCAACAGTTGCGCCCCTCCGCAACAGGTGCCCCCCTCCGCAACAGGTGCCCCCCTCCGCAACAGGTGCCCCCCTCCGCAATAGGTGCGCCCCTCCGCAACAGGTGCGCCCCTCCGCAACAGGTGCGCCCTTCCGCAACAGGTGCGCCTCTGGTGAGACAGGGACGGATAAGGGGGTAGGTGGGAGCGTGATAGGGACAGGGGGGGTTCGGAAGGGGAAGAATGGAAGGGAGGGGAGCACGAGCCAAGGGAGGGGGGCACGAGGCAAGGGGAGCAAGAGCAGAGGTAGGACGTGGCGCAAGGAGGGGTGGCGTGAATGGGCAGCAGAGACGCATGCATGCAGTTGGCGGGTGAATGCTGCGCACACCACAGCGTGTACCACATGCACTGCACTGCCGTGCCGTGCCGCGAGGTGTGGGGTACCACCCCTGTGAGCAGTGTCGTGTGTGGTGCTTCTTGCACCACCACCATGTCTCAGCCGGCCACCATTGTGACTCTCTCATCACCACTCCCTCATCCCTGCCTGTCCTCCCCTGCGCGCGGCATGGCATGGTGTGTGGCACGGCATGGCATGGTGCGTGGCACGGAGGGCAGTGTGGACGCGGTGTCGGACCGCGACTTCCTGATAGAGCTGCTGGCGGCCAACAGCATCATCGCCGTGCACCTGTCACGCCTGGCAGAGGAGTGGGTGCTGTGGGCGTCGGAGGAGTTTGGCTTCCTCACGCCGTCAGACCGCGTGTCAACAGGCAGCAGCATCATGCCGCAGAAGAAGAACCCCGACCCCATGGAGCTCGTGCGCGGCAAGGCGGCGCGCGTCATCGGCGACCTCACCACGGTGCTGGTGCTGTGCAAGGGGCTGCCGCTGGCGTACAACCGCGACCTGCAGGAGGACAAGGAGCCGCTCTTCGACAGCGTTGAGACCGTGCTCGCCTCACTGGAGGTGACGGCGGAGTTTGCGGGCAACGTGACGTTCAACCGCGCGCGCATCGAGCAGTCGCTGCCTGCCGGCCACCTGGACGCCACCACGCTGGCCGACTACCTCGTCTACAAGGTCCCTGCTGCCCGCCCAGCAAGTGCTGCCCGCCCAGCAAGTGCTGCGCTGCATGTCACATGTCCCTGCAATGCTCTCCTGCTGTATCTGCCTCGTGCCCGTCTGTCAAGCTCATGTCGTCCACCTTAAGTCTGCCACCAGTGGAACCACACACTTCCTCAACCTGCACTGCTCCTTTTCCTTCTCCATTTCCACCCCCACTCCCCCCCAACCCCCTCCGTATGATGGGCCAACGGCGTGGGTGTGCAGGGCATGCCGTTCCGCACGTCGCATGACGTGGTGGGGCGGGCGGTGGCCATAGCGGTGGCGCTCGGAGTGGAGCTGGGCACGCTGTCGCTGGAGGAGCTGCGCGCCATCAACCCCATCTTTGAGGACGACGTGTACTCGTTCCTGGGCGTGCACAACTCCATCACCAAGTTCACCTCCTTCGGCTCCACCGGCGCTGCCCGTGTGGATGAGCAGCTCAAGTTCTGGCGGGACAAGCTGCAGCTGTGACGGCCGTGAATGATGGTCACAGTCAAAGATATATAGCGGGGCTGCTTATTACATGTTACTGTCAGAAGAGGTAGTGGAATGATGGTCACTAGGTAGAATCGAGGTGGAAGAAGGATGTCCAAAATTGTAATGTACCCTCTAAACATAGATTGACACACAACCATACGCAAAGTGAGGGGCATCAAAGCGAGCAAGAGAGAAAAATGGTTGCAACCCAAAACCAGTCAACAGAAACAAAGCAAGAGTGCTACGACTAGCCCCACCTCAGGAGCCGTTGCTATTGACTCTCCTCTCCCTGTTCCTTCGCGCTCCTCCCCGTTGCCCAAGTCCCTGACCGAGCATCGGGAGGCTGGGTCTCGTGCTTCCTCTCCGGCTACCTCGCCTGTTCGTGCTCATGCCTCTCGTGCTCGCCATGTTCGTCCTCCTGTTCCTACCTAGTGAGCACACTATGTCACTTCGTCCTCCATCCGTTACACAACGTCCTGTTCTGCTGTATCCTCTAGCGTCCTCTTTACCTGACGTTCTTGACCCTGAATCTGACCGTGCTCATGCTGCTAGTCTTACTTTTGAGTCTGCTGCTGCGTCTGCCTTAGTCACTGAGCTTGTTGACTTTGCTGCTGCGTGTCGCCTCGACTACTTTGCGAGTCTTGTCATTGAGTCTGAGTCTGTGTCTGACTGTCCTTCAGCGGTCGAGGGTGAGCGGCTGCTGCCATGCTACTCGTGTACCTCATCTCGCTGCCATGCTACTTGCCCCTGAGGGAGACCCGGATGCACGAGTCATCCTGACCTCGCGCTTTTATACAAAGGCGATCTCGGGTCCTTACTCCTCTCAGTGGCAGATGGCCATGGATGCAGAGATGGCATCCTGAAAATCCACATGCACCTACGGTACTTTGATGCAGTTCCCCCTCCTTGGACCAACATAGTCGATGGCATGTGGATTTTCAAGGTGAATCATCTTGGGTTCTCCGCCTGTCTTCAAGGCTTGTTACGTTGCACGAGGCTTCAGTCAGCGGCAGGGAGTTGACTTCTTCCAGATCTTCTCCCCCACCCCGAAGATGACTACTCTTCGGGAATTACTGCACGTTGCAGCATAGCGTGACTACGAGATGCACTCGCTTTACTTCTCTACAGCCTTCCTGCAGGGCAGCCTTCACGATGAGATCTGTCTGCGTCGCCCACCTAGCTTCACTGGGTCGATTTCTGAGGGTACCCAGTGGAGTCTCCGGCGGCCAGTCTACGGTCTCCGCCAGGCACCCAGGGAGTGGCACGACACACTAAGGACGACACTTGCGGCTCTTGGGTTTGCTCCCTTCAACTGCTGACCCGTCGCTGCTTCTTCGCACCGACCCTTCTCTGCCGCCGTTCTACATCTCCGCGTACGTCGACGATTTGGTCTTTGCTACCATTGTCACTGAGGCACTGGCCCTTGTGAAGGCGGAGCTACAGAAAGGACACACCTGCACTGACCTGGGTGAGGTGCGCAGCTATCTTGGTATGCAGCTCACTCGGGACAGAGCAAGGCGAACCATCATTCTGACTCAGTCACACATGGTGCAGCAGGTCCTGACGCACTTCTGCTTTCGGTTCTCCTCGCCACAGCCCACTCCTCTGCCTATGAGCCACTTGCTCTCAGCTCCACCTCAGGATGAATCTGTAGAGCCGAGTGGTCCGTATCCTAAGCTTGTGGATTGCCTCATGTACTTGATGACTTGCACTCGACCTGACCTCGCGTACCCTCTCAGCATTCTTGCTCACTTCATTGCACCCGGGAGACAGGAAGGAGCACTCGACAGCTGCGTAGAGGGTACTGCGTTACTTGTGTAGTACATCATGCATGGGGTTTGTGCTTAGAGGATGGGGTTCAGTTGTGCTCACTGGGCACTCAGACACTTTTTGGGCAGATGACTAGGAGACTCAGAGGTTGTCACAAGGTTACACATTCAATTTCGGCTCTGGTTCTGTCTCCTGGAGGTCCACCCGCTCGTCTTCTGTTCTCAACTCCAGTTGTGAGGCCGACATCTACACGGGGGACATTGCTGCTCAAGAGTTTATCCTGGCTGACCTACTTGCTGACTGACTTGGGTGAGCGGCCTTATTCTCCTCCGGTCCTGTACGTCGACAACAAGGCCATGATTGCCTTGTGTCGGGAGCAGAGACTGGAGCACGGAACAAAGCACATCACTTTGCGTTACTTCGTCGCACGAAACCAGCAGCAGCGTGGTCAGCTTCTCCTTGCTTTCGTGGCCTCACAAGCCAGACACTGTTGATATCTTCGCCAAGGCCTTAGGGTCTGGTGATCATCGAGTTTGCTCTTGAATTTGCCTAGTACTGTGATCAATATACATATATATCTGCATGCTTATGCTTACCAGATTATGATCATTGTACGGCTTGTGCTCTTTATAGCTCTGCATGTATACTGGCCTTGTGCCGCTTGCGTGTGCTCGGACTGTGTGGTGACTTTGTGATCCACCCTGAGCTTTGCTTTGTTGCTTCTCTTGACTGGTCTTGTGACATCTTGTTGTTCGTGCTGTTCTCCCCCACTTCGCCTATGGGGGTGTGTCAGAATTCTCATGTCCTTCTATATGTCTCAACCAAATGGGGTCCGACGGTCGGTCTACGGCGGTCGACCACCGTCGACCTGACCGTCGGGCAGAAAAAAACAAAATACCCATCGGATGGCATGCCATCCGAGGGAGGCATCAACCCTAAGTACATGCCTCCCTGTGTTTAGGGTTGATGCCTCCCTGACCGGATGCATGCCCTAAAAATTCACACTGATATTAAGAGTAATTCTTTTGAGAACTTTCTTTCCACTATTGGTAAAAACTAGTGACAAAGATTTAGCTTGAAAATCAGTGTGACCAAAATTTCTAGTCTGAAAATCAATGTATAAAAAAACCAATGTATATCAATGTACACAACTAGGTTAGTGAGCAATAAAGTCAAACTAGCGCAACTTCCGAGCAACCATGGCACAAGCGTAGATCTTGGCCTCAATTCTAGACTACGCCACAAACGACGATCGGATAGGCACCACGAAAACCTCCAAAGCCCAAGCTGAAATAGCAGCTCTGGGTCGACCTGCATGTCTCCCAGTCGTCGGCGTAGGATAAGTCACAGTGTCACATAAGTCGCACTCATTGTATCCCTCCCAGAACAAACATCATGCATGATGTGGTGGTCAGTGTCAGAATCCCGGTCATTAGACCACTTGGATAAAACGGCTTGTTCTAGTTGCGAGTCAATGGGCCCATAATCCCCGAGGCGATCGCAATGCCTGTAACCCTTCCCTAGGATCAATCGGGGATCCTGAGTGCCGATCTACTAACACCCCCCCACACTTGAAGGCCTAGGACACTAACAGCGCCTTCGGCAGCACGTGAACAAATGGGGATTCGAACCCGAGACGTTTCGCTCTGATACCATGTCAGAATCCCAGTCAGTAAACCACTAGGATAAAAGGGCTTGTTTTAGTAGAGGGTCAATGCGCCCATAACCTCCCAAGCGAACACATTTGTGGCCCTTCTGTAGGATTAATCGGGCATCCCTAGTACCGGTCTACTAACAGCCATGTGGTTCGCGACCCTCTTAGCAGCTGTCCAGCGAACCTGACGGTGCCTCCCGTGCGACGATAACTATTACAACGGGAGTTAGATCATGGGGAAGGCACGGTTGTGAGAGTGATCATAGTGTTTCTTAGATTTTTCTCGATTCATGGGAATAATTGGCAAGAGTTTCACTAGCAAAAGTTGTGAACAATGAATGACAATAGCAAAGCAACATTGGCTACATCAGGGGCAAGTCTGCCTAGCATGCAAGCATGTCGACCTCCAGCTCGGCATGGTCGACCCCCTTCCAGCGCAGCAAAGTCTGCACCGCTTTAGCACTGTAGAAAGGCGGCTTGCCAACACACCAAGTCGACGGCGTGCCAATGCTGCACAGCGTTGCACCCGCATGACAGCAGCGCACCTACTTCGCAGGTGCTCGCAGTTGGTTGGCGTGCTGTGCCCCGTCACGTGCATAGTGCAGACGCTAAGTCGACCAGGTGCCACTGACTGCGCCTGATCAGCCACGTCGATCTCGAGATACTACCTCCGAGGTCGCCTTTGCCAGAACCTCCTGGGCGACTGTCGCAGAGCCTCGTCACCCGGGTAACTTGGACGACCTGGAAACCACCAGGCCAGCATCGACTTTCTTTGTAAAAGTCGACCAGTAGTTGAACGTGCTCGTCGACCATCCAAGTCGACGACCACCAGCCCACTTCACCAAGTCGGCCACCCTCCAAGTCGACCACTCCAGGTCGACCAGACTGACTGTCTACCGACTTCACCAAATTGGCTTCTCCACGTCGGCCTCCCAAGTCGGCGTCGACTTGGGGAGTGGCGATAGGTGCCCGCCAACTGCTGTATGTGGTTCTCGACCACCCACGTTGACGACTGCCCTATGGCTTTACGAAGTCGGCGTCACCCCCCTGGTCGACGAGTCGCTTCGTCGATCACCAAACGTCGCTGGCTTTGTCAAAGTCGGCTCCACAATAGGCAACTTCCTCCAAATCATCTAACCATCGAAGTCGGCCAATCACGCTGACTTCATCCCCAAGTCGGCTAGCTAAGCCGACTTAGCCGACCACAAAGTCGGCTATTCGCAGGTTGACAAAGCCCTTCGTCAACCACTCCAGTAATGGTCAGCCGTCAACTTCTCGACGATGGGGATAAAGAAAGGAGTGGAGCCAGAAAGAACGAGAAGTCATGGGTCGGCTTAAAGAGGGCGTCTCCTATTTTTTTCCGTTTTACAGTTGGTCCTATTTAACACTTGGTTGGGCTCTGTGACTGGCCGACGAATCACAAAATCTGTGACTAGCTGGGGTCGCGTTTCTTTCGAAACCAATCAGTGACGCTAGAATCCAACCAAGTGTTAAATGCTCGTAAATATGAGATGCGAGCTTTAAGAGGGATTGAAACCGAGGTCAGCAAGAGTAGAGCGGGGAGTATTGTGCTTCTCTTGTAGAGCCTGGCGAAGACCATAGACTGGCCGCCTCAGGCTCCAATTGGCACCAGGTGGGAAAGCGGCAGTGAAGCCAGGAAGACGACACAACCAGATCTCCTCGTCCTGGCTAACCTAGAGGAAGGTAGTAGAGAAGTGTCACGAGTGCAGCTCGTAGTTACACTGTGCTCCGGCGTACAGGAGTACCCAAAGAGTGGTCATCTTTGTTTCAGAATAACTAGGCAAGAATGAATGAACTAGCAGAAGTTTGGGTACAAATATGAAACCCTAGTTGGGGTTGTACCCCATATTGGCTACCCCACTACAGCCTACCAACATATAACACATTACAACTTAACACACCCCCATAGGCAAAGTGGGGGAGAACAAAGGGTCACAAGACCAGTCCAGCAAAGCAACGCAAGCCCAGGGTGGATCACAACGTCACCACACTCCGAGCACAAGCAAAGGCCACAAGGCCAGTTCACATGCAGTGCTAGATATAGTACAAGACAAGCAACACAGTGATCAAAACCTAGCAAGCAAGCAACAAGATATATATAAAGTACAAAGAATGTCAAGCAGTGAGCAAGTGAGGAAACGTGGACACAAGGCCTAAAGAAGTACAGTGTCGCTGATGATCACTAGGCGGGAGCGCCTTGGTGAAGATATCAGCAGTGTTGGCCTTCGAGTCCACGTACACAAGCCGAAGCTGACCGCGCTGCTGAAGCTCTCGAGCAAGAAAGTAGCGAAGAGCAATGTGCTTCGTCCTGTGCTCCAGTCTGTGCTCCTGACACAAGGCAAGAGCCGCCTTGTTGTCACCGTACAGAACTGGAGGAGAACTAGGCCGCTCTCCCAAGTCAGTCAGCAGGTAGGTGAGCCAGCGTAACTCCTGTGCAGCCATGGCTGTGGCGTAGATCTCAGCCTCACAACTAGAGCCGAGAACAGAGGAAGAGCGGGTGGACCGCCACGAGACAGAACCAGAGCCAAGGCTGAAGGTGTAACCCTGTGACGACCGCTGCGTAGCCAGGTCGTCCACCCAAGAAGCGTCCGAGTGGCCAGTGAGGACAACTCTGTCGTGTCCTCCAAGCACCAGCCCCATGCCTGATGTACTGCACAAGTAGCGCAGCACCCTCTTAGCAGCCTCCCAGTGCTCTCGCCTGTGTCTCCCAGGCGCAACGTAACGAGCAAGGATGCTAAGAGGGTACGCGAGGTCAGGTCGCGTGCAAGTCATCAGGTACATGAGGCAGCCCACAAGCTCTGGGTACGGGCCACTCGGCTCTACGGACTCGTCCGGAGGTGGAGCTGAGAGCGAGTGGCTGGTAGCCAGAGGTGTGGCCTGTGGTGAGGAGAACTGGAAGCCGAAGCGCTGAAGGACCTGCTGCACCATGTGTGACTGAGTCAGGGTGATGGTGCGGCGAGCTCTGTCCCGGGTGATCTGCAAGCCAAGGTAGCTGCGCAGCTCACCCAGGTCAGTGCAGGTGTGTCTCTTCTGCAGCTCCGACTTCACACGAGCGAGTGCCTCAGTGTCAGCAGTAGCAAAGACCAAGTCGTCGACGTACACGAGAATGTAGAACGGCGGCAGCGACGTGTCTGTGCGCAGAAACAGCGACGGGTCAGCAGTAGACGGCGCGAACCCAAGAGCCGCAAGTGTAGTCCTCAGTGTGTCGTGCCACTCGCGTGGCGCCTGGCGGAGACCGTAGACTGGCCGCCGGAGGCTCCACTGGGTACCAGGAGGAAACGACCCAGTAAAGCCAGGTGGGCGGCGCAGCCAGATCTCCTCGTGCAGGCTGCCCTGCAGGAACGCTGTGCTGAAGTCAAGAGAGTGAAGCTCGTAGTCACGCTGAGCAGCAACGTGCAGCAGAACCCGAAGAGTGGTCATCTTCGGGGTGGGGGAGAAGGTCTGGAAGAAGTCGACCCCCTGACGCTGACTGAAGCCTCGAGCCACGTAACGCGCCTTGAAGACAGGCGGAGAACCTGGCGGCCGCTTCACCCTGAAAATCCACATGCCATCGACGATGTTCGCCCCAGGAGGGGGAACCTCGTCGACGTAGGTGCCTGTGGACTTCCAGGATGCCATCTCTGCGTCCATGGCTGTCTGCCACTGAGAGGAGTAGGGACCCGAGATCGCCTCTGCGTAAGTGCGCGGAGTGGGGATGTCTAGTGCATCCGGGTCTCCCTCAGGGGCAAGCAACCAGGCCACGAGATGAGGTACAGCAGCCGCGAGAGAGTCAAAGTCCTCCTGCCTGTCCTCAAGGACGTCCGTGCCAAGAGCACACTCACCCCCGACGGACGGAGGACAGACAGACGCAGACTCAGACCCAGCAACAAGGCGAGCAGCGTAGTCTAGACGACAGGCAGCAGCAAAGTCAACCAACTCAGCGACCAGAGCAGACGCAGCCGAGGACGCAAAGGTAGGGTCAGTGACAACAGTAGCTAGGAGACGCGTGACAGTAGGGTGCTCAGCACGATACCGGTCAGACTCAGGGTCCGGAACAGCAGGCAAAGAGGACGCAGGAGGAGACGGCAGAGGGACACGCTGAGGAGCAGTAGAGGGACGCAGAGTCATGTAGTGAGTGCCTGGGACAGGAGGAGGACGCTCACGACGGACACGACGACCAGTGCGAGCAGTACGGACAGGCGACGCAGGACGAGACGCAGGCTCACGACGCTCTGTAAGACCTCCTGTGGGACCAGTGTAAGGAGAGGGAGCAGGGAGAGGCGAGGCAGGCGGTAACTGTGACTGCGGCTGGACAGTCGGAGGACACTCTACGGAGGGAGAAGGACAAGGAGGAGGAGCCTGCCCAAGAACCTGCTGAAGGAGCGGTACGAAGTACGGCCGCGGCCGCGCAGCGTCTCCAGAAGCAGAAGAGACTCCAGCGTCCGGGTCCCCAGCACCAGCAGCAGCGCCACCGCTCGGGTCCTCAGCTCCAGCAGCAGCTCCACCAGGTGGGTCCGCAGCACCAGCAGCAGCAGCACCCCCAGGGTCGGCAGCTACAACTCCGCTAGCGCCGCCAGCTCCAGAGTCCCCAGCTCCAGCAGCTCCAGTCGTAGTGCGCCCAGAACAACCAGTCCCGGCAGCTCCAGTACCCCCAGCTCCAGCCGAGCCACCAGGACGGCGAAAGCGCCGGACGTACCAGTCACGAAGCTGCTGTGGTGTGAGAGACTGCTCAGCACCCCGAACCGGAGCACCCCCAGACGCAGCAACCCGAGGCTCCGTAGGCTCAGTAGCAGTACCCCCAGGCTCAGTACCCGCAGGCGCAGCACCCCCAGACTCAGCACCCCCAGACTCCGCACACGCCGGCTCAGGACCCCCAGTCGCAGCACCCCCAGGCTCAGCACCCCCAGGCGCCGAACTCTCAGGCACAGTACCCTCAGCTCCAGCACCCGTAGTCCCAGCACCCCCAGGCCCAGCACCCGCAGGCTCAGCACTCCCAGCAGCACCACCTGCAGCAGCACCTGAGTCACCTGTGACCTCGACAGGCTCAGCGACGGGAGGAGGGTCTACCTGAGAGACACCTGAAGGAGCAGGACCCTGAGGGGGAAGGGGGTCTACCGGAGGGGGACCAGGAGCAAGGAAAAGCGGCGGGGGAGGGAGGGGGGCAGTGCGGTAGGGGAAGAGACGGTAAAAAGGGACCGACTCGTCAAAGGTGACGTCCTGAGAGGCGAAGACCCGGCGCGAGGTGGGGTGGTAAAACTGCCAGCCCGGCGCGTCAGGGACAAAGCCAAGGAAGACACAGGGAAGCGTGCGGGAGGAGAGCTTGTCCGCGGACGTATCGCGGACAAGGGCACGAGCACCCCACACCCGGAAGCGCGACGCATCGCCAACCTCCCCCGTCCAACGCAGTGTGGGCGAGGTCTCCGGCAAGGAGACACGGGGCCAGAGGTTGAGCTGATGCGCGGCGTACCGGACAGCAAACGGCCACAGAAAATGGGGAGCCGCCGCGTGGACCAAGGAGGTACGAGCGACCTCCATGACCAGGCCAATGCGGCGCTCAGCAACCCCATTCTGCTGTGGGGAGTCCGGAAGCGTGAAGGTCTGCTCGATGCCCTCCGCCTGACAGAAGGTCCTCAAGAGGTCGGAGGAAAACTCACCACCTCTGTCAGAGTGCAGACGCAGGACAGGAAGATCCGTCTGGAAACGGCGGCGGAGCTGGAGACGAACTGTGCGGATCCAAGGGATCAGAACAGCAGGGACCTCACCCTTGGTGCGCAAGGGGAAGACCGTGGTGTAACGCGAGTAGTCGTCGACAACCAGCAAAAAGTACCGCTCACCGCCCTGACCACGAACGCGGGCTGGGCCCCACACGTCCAGGTGGAGGGTCTGCAGAGGAGCCTCTGTCGGGGGGAACGAGGAGGAGTGAGGAGCGGCGCGCTGCCGCCCCTCGACGCAAGGAAGGCAAGGCGGCGCAGGCGAGGCAGGGAGGGGAGGGAGGGACCTGGGAAGACCAGACACAAGGTGGCGACGGTGCATGCCACGGAGGCGTGGCAAGGAGGGGTGACCCAGGCGGTGGTGCCAGAGAAGAGTCTGGTGCGACAGGGAACGACACTCACAGGCGTGGGCTACCAGACCTGACGCGGACACCTGACCGACAGCAGCGACCTGAGGAGACGCAGTGGTCAGTGTGTAGAGACTCGACCCCGGCCGACGAGTAAACGTAGCCAGGTGACGGCCGGTCCTGGAGCACGTGCAGATCGCCACACGCTGTCCTCCAGGGGTGAAGGTGTCAACCCAGTGATCCTGGATAACAGCGTTGCTCACCAGGTTCGTCGAGAACGAGGGGAGGTGGAAACCCGTCAACGAGCCAGACGGAACCGCCGGACAAGGGAGCACAGTGGTGGACCGGGCAAGGACCGGGCCCCCAGAGGGGTCAGCCAAGGAGACTGGGACCGGTGCAGGAAGCGGTGTGAGCTCAGTACTGTCTCGAAAGAAGCAGCGGGAAGCACCTGAGTCAAGGGTGAAGGTGTGACAGGGCTCAGCCGGTGCAGTACCTGAGAGAGCAGTCTCTGTGGGTGCTGTACCTGAGAGAGCAGACTCGCAAGCAGCAGGGACAGTGCTGGAGGGAGCAGGTACAGGGGGCACCATACCAGAGAGAGCAGACTCACTAGTACCTAGGGCAGCGGGCCCTATACCTGGGTCAGGCGGCACACACAAGTAACAGTCTCCCTCGGCACTAACAGTCAATGCATACATGGCAGCAATAATAGCATCATAGTCAAGAGCAAAGATATCAACCCCAGCCCTCATCAGCTCAGCCCAGCGAGGGCGCTCAACATCCTCGCCCATCTCCTCACGCCAAGCGTCGTCAAGGCGGAAGAAGCAGCGGTACTGAGTGTGGAACTTTCCACACGTCTGCCCCTTGCGATCACCTGTGCGAATGACATAGGAACAGCGGCCACTGCCCCCCGACGTCCCACGCTGAGCAAGCCACTCACGAAGCTGCTGGGTCGACTGGGGACGCTGCTGCTGCTGGGAGCTCTGGCCCGAGCCTGTGCCTCCACTCCGACCTCCACCGCCGCCACTACCTCCGCTCCGACCGCCACCACCGCCACCGCCACCGCCACTACCGCCACCGCCGCCACTGCCGCCGCTGCCACCACCGCCACTGCTCCCGCCGCCGCCCCCGCCTCCGCCGCCGGCCCCACTCCCACCGGCACTCCCGCCACCGCTCCCTCCAGCACCGCCTCCCCCCCCACCTCCCCCACCCCCTCCCCCCCCAGCGCCACCCCCGCCACCCTTGCCCCCCTTGCCCTTGCCGGTGCGGCGCCTCCCACCAGGAGCAGAAGCAGCGCCAGCAGTCTCAGCACCAAGGAAGTCAACAGCAGCAGCAGTAGCATAGGAGGGAGCGAGGGGAGAGGGAGAGCATCCCTCAAAGATGGGGGTGCGAGGAGCGCCGCGAGCAGCACCTACAGCTACAATGCTCTTCTCGGCTGCTAGCAGCTTCTCCTCTAGGAGGGGGACAGTGAGCTCAGTGGGACAGCGAGCAAGGAAATAGTCGCGCACTGAGCTGAGGGTGTCAGGGAGACGGGTGACTATGAAGTGGAGTGCCCAGTACAGGGGAGGGGGGTTCTTAGCGCAGAACTCGGTGGGAAGGGCGGCACGCAGGCGAGCATCACTAGTGCGAAGGTGGGTGATAAGATCGGCGACTGTAGCAAAGGTGGACAGGTCAGGGAACAGGTAAGGCAGCATGAGACGGCTAAGCTCGGCTGTGGCAGGTGAGGAGTAGCGAGCAACGACAGCGTCGTATAGGGCTTTAGCGGTTTTGCAGTCGCCAAAGTGCTCTAGCTCAGCTAACGGCAGGTGACTGCGAATAGCCAGGCGAGCTGCAGCGTCACGAGTCTGCCACTGTGAACGTACACTAAGCTCGGCTGTGGCAGCAGGAGCAGCGGCAGCACCAGACGCGTAGTCATAGAGGGAGATGTGGTCCGTGCTATTGCTCATAAGATACAACTGCAGGTCGTCGAGCCAGGAAGTGAACTGCACGAAACGGCCCTCAGCATCGAAGGAAAGAACGCGAATAGAGGCCATAGCTCAGGCGTGAGGGCACAGCAGAGCAGCGGCAGCAGCAGAGGGGACGCGCTAGAGCGAAGCTAGCAGCCACAGCAGGAGCAAGCGGCGGTGCACAGGCAGGGAGCAGCAGGCGAGGCGGGCAGCGCTGCAGGCGGGAAGTGCGGCGGGCGGGCTGCGAAGCGGGCAGCGGGGCGGGCGGGCGACGCGGCGAGCGGGCAGCGCGGCGGGCGGCTGCGAAGCGGGCAGCGGGCGGGCGGGCGACGCTGCGAGCGGGCAGCGGGCGGGCGGGCGACGCTGCGAGCGGGCAGCGAGCGAGCGGGCGACGCTGCGAAGCGGGCAGCGGGCGGGCGGGCGACGCTGCGAGCGGGCAGCAAGCGGGCGGGCGACGCTGCGAAGCAGGTAGCGGGCGGGCGGGCGGCGCTGCGAGCGGGCAGCGAAGCGGGCGGGCCGCGAAGCGGGCAGCGAGCGGGCGGGCGGGCTGCGAAGCGGGCAGCGGGGCGAGCGGGCGACGCTGCGAGCAGGCAGCGCGGCGGGCGAGGGGCGAGCGGGCAGCGTGGCGGACGGGCGACGCTGCGAGCGGGCGGCTCGGCGGGCGGGCGACGCTGCGAGGGGCGCGCGAGGGCGCTAGCGAGGGGCGCGCGAGGGCGCTAGCAAGGGGCGCGCGAGGGCGCTAACGAGGGGCGCGCGAGGGCGCTAACGAGGGGCGCGCGAGGGCGCTAACGAGGGGCGCGCGAGGGCGCTAACGAGGGCGCACGAGGGCGCTACGAGGCTAGGGCACGGGGTAGCGTGGTAACCGCATGCGAGCGGTGGTGGGCCCTTAAAAAAAAACGGTCGGTAGGTCCTAGGGACCTCCTGCTCTGAATACCATTTCAGAATAACTAGGCAAGAATGAATGAACTAGCAGAAGTTTGGGTACAAATATGAAACCCTAGTTGGGGTTGTACCCCATATTGGCTACCCCACTACAGCCTACCAACATATAACACATTACAACTTAACACTTTGGGGTAGAGAAAAGGGTTTGAAATGAGTCAACTTTCTTACGTTGACTAAATTATATCGCAACGTAGCGTGCCTTGAAGAGCGTGCCTTGAAGATTCATATGACATCAACTACGTTCACCCCATGAGGGGGAATTGCATCCACGCATGTGCCAGAGGACCTCCAAGACTGTAAGGGTTGAAGATCCAGTTCATGAAATTGATTATGAATCTTGGGTACAACTACGTGGCTTCATATAAGCACGATACAAGGCGAGTAACCAGGACGTTATGCGTATGTTCTATGCATCAGGAACCGTCGGGAAAGAAACCTTCGCGAATTCGGTGAAAGAAATTCGGCCGAAATTCGCGCACGGAAAAACACACGGCAATAACCTAAATTCCCCTGAATTTGGTGCACGCAACCTAGTTCGGTGCTAAAATTGTAATATTGCAAAGAAACCTGGAATAAGCATAAAACGAGTATGAGGAAGGTAGAATATGTGAGATGATGAAAGATATAGTAAATATGGGTAGCATAGCTGCTTTAAACCACAAAGACGCCATCTCTAAGATCATGGATGTTATCCACTAAGAGGCCCACTATCTCGAAACCGCCCCTACGTAAGTGCAAGGAGTCAGGATGTCTGGAACGGCAAGGTTACCCTTAGAGGGTAGGAGCACGGCACAGAGACGGAGAGCAGCGGTTGCAAGGAACCCGATTTCAAACTTTTTGTCCTCTAGAATGTTACAGCCAAGGATAAACTCAACCTCGATGACCCCGAGCCCGAGCGGAGGTCAAAACAGGAGGTAGAAATAGTGATAAACGATGCATGAGGCGAGGGGAGTATGGACGGATTTGGAACACGAGGAGGAAGAGAACGAAGAAGAAGAGAGTGGAGGTCTAGAAAAGGAGACGACACAGAGAACTACAAGACCAAAGAGAAGGAAGGGAAGAAGGTGACAACCGTGATCGAGGAGAAGAATGACCCGGAGACGCATCTGTGGGAGGAAACGTGAGTTCACTCGCAAGGGGGCGACGGCGGAGATGACGAACGGCTGGGATAGTGGGAAGGTAAGCCAAGAGTCTGAAGACCACTCACTGGTGGCGACGACCATTTCTGCTGCTAATGTTGGTGCAGCTACTGTTCCCACTGCCATTGCTGCTGCTGCCGAGGCTGCTATGACTGCTGATGCCGCTGCCAGGGCTGCTACCGCTGCCACTGCCGCCATTGCTACTGTTGCTGCTCCTGCTGCTGTAGATACTGGAACCTTGTCGGATAATGGTGGCCAACCAATGTAGGCACTGTAGAATATGCGCCTCCAGCTCCAACATTGAGAGGGTACGACGAATGTGCTATACTTTACTTGCTTGATTCTACTTCATCATGCATTATCTAGCTCAGCTTTATCATATTTTGCTTGCTTTTGCTTGATTTCCTAGGTTCGTTGTTTTTACTATGTTTATTTTAGTTAAAAGCACCGAACTTGGTTGAATGAACTGAATTCTAGGCTTTTCGGTTGCCACCGAATTGCTTTTTACTGGATTCAAGAATGACCTGTTCGGGACGTTTTGTGACATGCGGAACCTTCTAGTAATTCCCAGGTTGCTGCCTTTAGGTCAAGAACTCTTAGGAACTCCTCATGCTATGTATGTTGTTATAAACTCTAGTGCTTCTTACCCTGTTTACTCGAGTGTTGTTAACTTAGGTGCTAGTCTTGCTAAGGTGCCTGTTGCTAGTATAGGTACTTGTGTAGACACTTGTCCAGGAGCTGCTCCGGAGGACACTTCGCTGTCTTTCACTATGGACTCCAGAGGTTCGCACTCTTTCACTGCACAACACTTACCCCGCTTCCTACGCCGGTCTCTGTAGCACTGGCGTATCCCGCTCTGGGACTAGTCACTGCTCACTACACTACTACGCTTCCGTGCTCGGCTGCTCCCTCCAGTTCTATGACCGGCTTCCACGTCCCCTCGTTCTCGAGGAACTTGGTGGGCGTGAGGCCACTCGTGAGTGAGCATGTGGGTGTGTGGATTGAGCCCTCTGGCGAGACAGCGGTTTGTGTCGACGGGGACATGTATGCACCTCTCGCCACCTTTACCGCTGATCTGGGCTCTGGTCTCTACACACTTCACACTGGCCCCCGAGAACAGCAGCAACAGCGGCGGCATTAGTAGCAGCAGCAGCAGCAGCAGCAGCTGCCTCCGACCCCTGTCACTGCCCCCCTTCAGGTTATCGCGTCTCACCAGGTTGCCGCGTCTCCCCAGGTAGTTGTTTCTGGTTAGGTTCCAGTGTCTGGTCCACTTGCTGCGCCGTGCTGCTGCCGGTCGCTTGCCCACCCCACTGCTTCGTGGCATCACCAGATGGGGCATCACCAGATGGGGCACCCATCCATTTCTCGCCTGCGCACTATGTCTAGTCAGCGTCTTGTCTTGGGCCTCCTAAGAGTCTTCCCGTCATTGCCGTCTTCACTTGCGCCACCCTGCGGTCGCTGCATCGAGGGTCGGCTGCGCGCCACCCCTCACTCCTCCTCCCTTCGTCCAGCCACTGAGCCCTTCGAGACTGTCCACTTGGACGTCTGGGGCCTCGCCTCGCGCTTTGGCCCTGAGCGAGAGAGTTTCTTTCTCGTGGCCGTTGACGACTACTCCCGCTACACCACAGTGTTCCCCCTGGCGAAGAAGTCTGACGTGACTTCTACGCTGATCCGGTGGTTACTTACCACTGCGGACACTCGTGGTCGTCGTGCCAACTGTCTTCACTCCGACCGTGGGGGTGAGTTTCGCTCCGGCATTCTTGCTGGATTCTGTCGCGAGCAGGGCATCCGTCAGTCCTGGACGCTTCCAAAGTCCCCACAGCAGAATGGGGTTGCTGAGCACCGCATAGGCTTGGTCATGGAGATTGCACGCACGTCCATGATTCGCGCCTATGCGCCCCATTTTCTGTGGCCCTACGCGGTTCGGTACGCCGCTCACCAGCTGAACCTCTGGCCACGTGTCTCTCGGCCAGAGGTTTCACCGACCAGTCTTTGGACCGGGTCCCCTGGTGCTGTGTCACGTTTTGGGGTGTGGGGTTTCTTGAGGTTTCACCGACCAGTCTTTGGACCGGGTCCCCGGTGCTACGTCGCATTCTCGTGTCAAGGGTTGCTTGACACTTGTTCGCGACACCTCCACGGACAAGATCTCGCCTCGCGCTGTTCCCTGCATTTTGCTTGCTTTCCCTGAGGACTCCTCTGACTACACCTTTTACCACCCTCCCCTTCACCGGTTCTTTGACTCTCGTGACGTCAGTTTCGACGAGTCCGTCCCCTACTACGTCAGGTACCCCTGTCGAGGTTTACCGGTTCCTCCTCCCCCTCTCAACCTGACTTCTACTCCCTCTCCTGCTCCCCCAGTACAGCCTCCCCTCCCTGGTCCCGCCTCGTCAGGTGTGTCCCACGCTACCCCTCCCCCCTTGGTAGCCCCTCAGGTGCAGTCTCCTTCCCTGCAGTCCTCCTCACAGCCTACACCAGACTCTAGAGGTTTTTGTGGCAATGACCTTGGAGATGCTAGCTCTAGAGGTGCTGGAGTTGGAGCACAGAGCGTATTTGTGTGAGGTCCTTGTTCTGGGGTTGCTGGAGTTGGAATTGGGCCTGTGACTCCAGGCGACTCTAGTCTTCGGGGAGCTGGTGTTAGTGGAGTTGTCCTTGGGGGTGCTACGACTGGGGGTGCACCCTCTGCTGGACCTGGAGAGCCTGGGACGGACCATGTCACTTCAGGTGGTGCTGGCTCTAGGGGTGGTGCGACTGGTTCTTTGGAGAGCGGTCCTGAGGCTACCACCGCTCTGGGCACTACTCCTCCCACCCACCCCTATGCGACCCGGCTCCAGGCCCGTGTTCACTTTGCCCGTGAGGAGCGACTAGAGTTGGAGCGAGTTGGAGCGGCAGCAGCTAGAGCTACAGAGGCTGGAGGAGGAGGAGCAGCAGCAGCGGCAGCAGCAGCAGCAGCAGCAGCAGCAGCAGCAGCAGCAGCAGCAGCAGCAGCAGCAGCAGCAGCAGCAGCAGCAGCAGCAGCAGCAGCAGCAGCAGCAGCAGCAGCAGCAGCAGCAGCAGCAGCAGCAGCAGCAGCAGCAGCAGCGGCAGCAGCAGCAGCAGCAGCAGCAGCAGCAGCGGCAGCAGCAGCAGCAGCAGCAGCAGCAGCAGCAGCAGCAGCAGCAGCAGCAGCAGCAGCAGCAGCAGCAGCAGCAGCAGCAGCAGCAGCAGCAGCAGCAGCAGCAGCAGCAGCAGCAGCAGCCGGAGCAGCAGCAGCAGCAGCCAGAGCAAGTGCAGCCACAGCAGCAGTCGAAGAAGCAGGAGCAGCGTCAGTTGTCATAGCTGGAGAAGCAGCGGTCGCATCCGCAGCTGGATGGCATGTGGATCTACAGGGTGAAGCGGCCACCAGGATCTCCTCCGGTCTTCAAGGTGCGCTATATGGTCAGAGGTTTCAGTCAGCGCGAGGGAGTTGACTTCTTTCAGACCTTCGCGCCTACCCCGAAGATGACCACTCTTCGGGTGTTGCTACACGTAGCAGCACAGAGGGACTACGAGTTACACTCTCTTATACTTCTCTACTGCTTTCCTTCAGGGTAGCCTACACGAGGAGGTCTGGTTGCGTCGTCCCTCTGCCTTCACTGGCACTTTCCCTCCTGGGAGCCAGTGGAGGCTTTAGCGACCAGTCTACGGACTCCGTCAGGCTCCTCGTGAGCAGCATGACACTCTTCGCTCTAACCTTTCTGACCTTGGTTTCCAGCCTTCTTCTGCCGACCCGTCGCTGTTTGTTCGTCGTGGCTCCACACCGTTCTTTGTACTGGTCTACGTTGACGACCTGGTTTTCGCCACTGCTGACAGGGTTGCTTTGGCTGACGTGAAGCTCGAACTGCAGAAGAGACACACTTGCACTAACCTTAATGAGCTGCGCCACTACCTTGGCCTGCAGATCACCAGGGACAGAGCCGCTCGCACCATTACACTCTCACAATAACACATAATGCAGCAAGTCCTTCAGCACTCCACTGTACAGCACTCACCTCTTGCCATTGCTACAGACTCACCAGACCTTTTCCTGGCGAACCGTTCGAGCCTTTACACAGAGCTTGTGGGCTTCCTCATGTACGAGATGACTTGTACTCGCCCGGACCTCACCTTCCTTATCAGCATCCTTGCTCGCTTTGTTGCGCCAGGGAGACACCGTCCAATTCATTCGATAACTGCTGTGAGGGTGGCGAAGTACCTAGCGACGACATCAGGCGTGGGGCTGGTTCTTGGAGGGAGACAGGACGTTGCGCTGACTGGTCACTGTGACTCTTCTTACGCTGACGACGCCAAGACGCACAGGTTTACTCAGTGGTGTTGTTTCAGCCTGGGCTCTGGAGCTGTTTCGTGGAGGTCCACGCGTTCCTCCTCGGTCTCGACCTCTACTGCTGAGGCCGAGATCCACGCTGGAGCTATGGCTGCACAGGAGCTGCGCTGGCTGACGTTCTTGCTCACTGACCTTGATGAGCGGCCGAGCTCTGTGCTGGCCTTGTTCACTGACAACAAGGC
Source organism: Closterium sp. Yama58-4 (assembly GCA_947470075.1). Lineage (NCBI taxonomy): Eukaryota > Viridiplantae > Streptophyta > Zygnematophyceae > Desmidiales > Closteriaceae > Closterium > Closterium sp. Yama58-4. The sequence continues at coordinate 783,058 of CANIUD010000604.1, read as the reverse complement.
GTCGATTCTCCTCTGTCGAGAGCCGCGACTGGAGAGCAGAGTGAAGCACATTAACGTCAGGTACTTTCTTCTGCAAGAGTTGCAGAGGCGTGGACAGGCTCGCTTCGACTTTGTCGAGTTCGGGGCCAACACTGCACACATCTTCACCAAGGCCCTGCCGCCTTGTGATCACCAGTGTTGTTGTGTGCAGTTAGGTCTCGTTGACACAGGTTCTCGCCTTGCATAGTCTTGGGTTCTCTCCTTGCTTTGTTTGTACACTTTACATATACCTCTGTGAACTGTTGAACTAGCCTTGTGGCTCTTTTGCTTGTGCTCGGAGTGTGTGGTGTCGCTGTGATCCACCCTGAGCTTAGTTTCTTTGTGCCTTACACTTTGCTTTGTTTCTTGGTTTTGCTTGACACCCCTCACTTAGACTATGGGGGTGTGTCAAATGTTGTAGTCTTAGTGATGCGTGATATAGGGGGGTACAACTGTTAGGGTTAGGTTTATGTACCCCAACCAACCTTTAGTCAAACCAACACGTTAATTCTTGACAGTTGCAAGTACAAAATTTTCGTGTCATTCATGCTGAAACAGTGGCAGCAGCATTGCTGTGAGTATATCTCCTCGTTTTAGGCGGATCAATCAGCTTCACCACTGATGTGAACATTCTTTATCAGACTTTTATCAGGGCTGACGTTTCGTTTTGGGACTCCCTGATTCCGGTAAAAATTTTGCCCCTCTATTATGAGGGCCCATATTTGGCGAGGTAGCTACTGTGATGGCTCTGTGTCAAACAAAGTCCTACTCTGACAGTGCAGGGTTCACAGCTCAAAAACAGGGTTGCTATTTACAGTGCACTATTTTTCAAAATGATACAACTGCTTGCACTTTCCTAGGCTATCTAATGCACTGGCTTGTCAATGAAGTACACCTCCTCCACGTCCTCATCGTCCGATAGAAATGGATTGTCCTCCACTTCCTCCTCCTCCCCCACAATCTCCTGATCGTCGCCGAAGGCCTGTTCCACTTCATCGTCCTCCTCCTCCTCCCCCTCATCCTCGTTCTCCCCAGCATTTCCAGCAGCCACATCTTCACCCTCCTTCTGCTTCCCCTTCCTCTCCCTCTCTGCCACAGCCAGCTTCAAGCTCTTCGTAGGGCGCCTCCTCCGCATGGACCTCCACACCTCCAGTACCTCCGGCCAGTTGATTTCATACTTCAGGAGCGATATCTGCATCAGCTCCCCCAGACGCGCGTTGCACAGTGCTCCTCGCACCCAGGGCTTGATGACGTTCTGCCTCGAGAACCCCCTCTCGCACTCCACGGTGGAGAGGGGGAGCACAGCCAGCGCCTGCCACAGTAGGATGAGGTTGGGCCATCTCCTGCCAGGCACATTCGTTCACACAACACAACGGGAACAACACAACGGAAATAGTTGGCCATTCGAATTTACAGTCTAAGAGTCATATAATCAGACTTCGGCTACCTCTTTGAGTCTGGACTCCCGAGAAAGTTGGACAGGCCCTGGGTGAAGCTCTCCATCTCATGGTGTGTCTCCATGATTGCGCAGATCGGCAGCTCCCTCTCTACTGCTTTGAGGTCGAATCCCGGCAGCTTGTTGCGGAACAGCCTGCTGCATCCGTTCAGCCACTCCTTACACTTCTTCTCTCGCTGAGCCTTGATCTTCGGCCACTTCCCCGGCCGGAACAGCTTCGTAGGCCCCAGCTTCTTAAGGTCATCCAGCCGGTCGTTGAGGTTGTCCAGGCAGTCAGTAACGGGCAAATTTGCGGCACAGCTTCACGCAGTCTGCGTAGGTGCTTCCTTGTTTGTGTCCCTTCAGCTTCCTCTCATGCATGGTGTCGAGGTGGTTGATAGGGCGCCCAGCACCGTCCACGCCTCGCACCCGGACCTGCTTGCCTCCACCCTCCTTGTGGACTTTGAGGAATTTCACCAGCCAGCTCTTCCCTTCGCCCCCGAAAGCTTTCTCTGGCGTCAAGTAGCGCTCTGTCAGGTCACCCGTGGTGGACTCGACCGTCTTTGCAATCTCTGTCACGTCCAGCTGTCACAGAGCAGGTGTACATAATACGGAGTATGATGAGCAACAGTGTAGTTACAAACGTCACGTAGCAACAACATACTAATATTCGACCTCACCTCTCGTCTCTGGAAGCAGCGGTTGAGGTCGTTCATGTCCGCCAAGATGTCGGCCAAGAAAAACAAGCAGAACTGGAACTTGTAGCAGGTCACAATCTCGTAGGCCTTGTGATTGTACTCCCAGAGCAGCACGATGCAAGCGCCGAGGACCTTGCACAGCCTGCCCACCGTATCACCTCGAGACAGCCACCGAATTGTGTGGATCCCTTGGACTTCCAGGTTGGTCTTGTAAATCACACGCTGCAGGTACTTGAACCGCTGACTCCACATGCTGGAGTCTCTGAGCAGCAACGCCACTGCTGAGATCCGCGTTCGATTCCGCGGCGTCCTTCACAGCCAACGCCTCCCTGTGGGAAGCATGGAACACAAATTAATGTTTGTTGGTAAACCAAACAGCGTAGATAACCAGCAGTAAAACAGACCGACTCACATACCGATGAGCGATGCAGTGACATGAAAACAGATGCAGCACGTGTTCCCGAAGACGCGGCCACCAATCCGTTCTCTCTTCCGGTCATGACCGACGCCCCGTCCGTGCTGATGCCGACGATCTTGGACACATCCACGGCAGCGGAGCGGAGAAGGTTCAGAAGCACCTCAAACAGAGACCCTGCATCACACCGCTCGACTATCAGCAAAGTGAAAAACTCGTATGCGACCTGGCGGTTCTTCAGAAACGTAAGGTACACTATCATGTGTCTCCCTCGCGTGCGATCAGTGCTCTCGTCGCATTGGATGCCCAGGAACGGTGATGCCAGGATGTGGTCCATGTGCACCCGTGTGAGGTATGTGCTGATGCTGTGGACCATCTGCTGGAAGCCGTAGCTGCAAAAAAGGACAGAGAAATGATCAGTAAACGAGAGGCAAGCAGGAATGTCAGCTACATATATTTGATGCTATCAAATTGAAGCCTCTACAGTGTCAGATAAACGCCGTAGGACTGCTGGGGAATGTCTGGTGTGTCCTGCTCCGCAAGATGCCGCATCAGCTTAGGAAACATGCTAGTCGGCGCGTCGCACTGGCACAGAAACTGAGTGGACCGCATCAGTCGTATCGCGCGGCGGCCCTCGACGTCGCATTTGATGAAGTCCAAAATCACCTGCTGCCCCTCACGGATTCCCGCCGCAATCTTCATCTGCCGGTCCACCGCCGCCGTGTGTGCGTCCGTATGCTCGTGCGGCCGGAACAACTGTGTCTGCAAGTCTCGGCCGCCGTCGTCTCCTTGCATGGCGTGCCTCGTGTTCCCCTTGCCGTACGACATGCAGATGCTGCACTTCACGTGGGGGAAACCGTCTTTGGTTTTCCCAAACACGAGCCAAGAGAAGTATCCCGACCACTTCGTCTCGTAATTAATACTCGCCTCTAAGTACATCTGCTCTCGCAGCTGCGCCTTGGTGAGTGCGGGTGAGCCGAAACCCGCACGCACCGGAATGTCACCTTCCTCCGGCAGCTCAGCTTCTTTCGGCGGAGGCTCAGCAGGCTTTTCAGGCGGTGGAATACGGCGGCCTCCCACCACTAGAGTACTCTGGTACCACTTCCCAGATCGCGCACGCTTGGGAGTGGAAGTAGCCGACGGCGGGCCCAAGGACACCCGCACCGTGCTTTGGAGTGGGACTGGGCGAGGGCGGTGGAGGATCTTTGCTGCAGCCAGTAACAACCGGGGGAAGAGTGAACGCGACAGGTCTAGGAGAATCATTAGGAGTAGGGGTCACTATAGCGGCAGAGTCATAAACGATAGACCTAGGTGCTTCTGGTGTGACGGGAGTAGCCGTAGCTCTAAGAAAATCTAGCCTAGAACGGGGAGCATCCGATGCTACCTCCTGCTGGGACGGCGCTGTTGGTTTCGCCGGTACAGGTGGCTCGTCAGGGCCAGACTCCGGAGCAGCTTCGTCGGCCGCCATGGCCTCCATGGCGGCGAGATTGGTGGCTAAACTTTGCGAGAGGAAAATGAGAGATTGAATGCACGGAATGGAAAAATAACAGCAGTGTACAAAGGAACCACGACTGTTGGTAGGGGGAGGGAAGGGAAGGTTGGAGATGGCGGGATCAGCACGAAACCACCGCGCCGCGCACCAAGGACTTGATGGCAACATGCCCTTCTGGCCAATGGCAGATGCGTGCTGTGCACTGTGCGGTGCGCGTGGCAGCACCGTATCAGTGATTTGGGTGCGTTGTCGCTGTTGCCAGCTGTGATGTACAGCACGGGGGTGTTTTTCCTGGTCGGTATTACGTCACACTCCCGCGCGTGGAGGGGGTACCTCATGTGGGGCCACGCGAAGTAATGATTTCGCACAAGGGGGGGGTATCAAAAGGAAACTTCGAGGAACCTTCCTTCTGATACCCTCGCATTCAGGGTCCACCGAACGCATACTCTACATAGACATAGTCTGGAACTACACTACTCTGAGCCTAGCTACAAGATTTCAGAGTTCGTTAACTATCTATCTGATTGGATCAGAGTTCACAAAGTAAAAAACTGAGTTTGCAGGGACGACCATGTGAGATGCCTGTAATCACCCTGAAATCAGGGTAATTACCCTGATAAAATCAGCCCTGGCTTTTATACGATTGAACTCTGAAATTTCAGCGTGGCCCCGGAAAATCAAGATCCAAAAAGAAAAATATGCCCTGGAAAATGAAGGGATTTTCACAAAAAAAACCCTGATGCATCAGGGAGGCCTAAAACGAGTGTGAGGGCCTGTTGAATATTATCTTTTGCCTTGGTACTTGAATAATAGTTTCTGTTCAACTTACAGCTGCTGTTATCAAAAGACAAACCAACTCGCCAAGTCATTTCAAGGGCAGCGGGTGCTATAATGAATGCATCTCGTAAGAGAACGTGGCGCAAATATGAAGTTTTTCAGATGCGGTGAGAACTGTTCATGGTGTCTCGCGTTGCGATCCCCAGACCGTGACTACTTCGAGTCTCCCCGTCCTCAATGAAACCCAGGGTTGTTCGCCGCGCACAGAGACCAGCCCTTGCCCCCGTTAGTGCAACGCGGGTTTGCCCTGCCCAGGGCCATTCGAACCTAGCCACTCGTGTGTGAAGCGCTCATAACGAGGGCCGCAGCAGATTCACCTGCAGGCATCAGCCAACTCGCTTTCCCCACGTGGCTCATCTGCTGCTTGCGCGCTCGCTCACACCACCCTCCACCGCCCAGCTACCTCCGCCCCGCACTCTCCACTTGACTCTCGTCCGCACGCACTTGACAACAACCGAGCCCATTGCTGCGCATCTCGCCGCAAGCTGGCGGAGTTGGGGGTTGGGCGGAGCGCAACTCCGCAGCAGAGGCGAGTAAGGGCAGGTGTGTCCCGTCCCGTCTTGGGGCTCACTTGCCTTCACCCGCCACCCGTGCCTCGCACAAACTCATTCACTGCCGCAACCCTGGATGCTAGTAAGCCTTAGCTTTTGAGGGACTTTCACGTCAACCATGGCGCACTACGATTGAGAATTTCATTAGGGCACTGACACAGATGGAGACGGGACCGAGCTTGGCATTGAAAAGACAACGACGTACTCTGACTCTGTGTGACTGTTGACTCTGAAGGGCGTACGCTGTGCTAGTTTGCATATTTATCGAACTAAGCGCGTTAAACGGACCTGAACGCGCAAGCGTCCCCACCCCTTGGAATCTCGAGTAGACCCGCCTGCAGCCGCCGTGCCACAGCCGTCGGCGATGGGCCCCCTGACGGGCGTGGGGTGCTTCGCCATGCGCGCCGGCGCGCGGTCGGGATACAGCAGCCAGGCGGGGCGAGCGGGGAATGCGGCGGACGAGGCGGAGGTTTCTAAGTGGTCGTCGCTGCCGCCCGAGCTGCTGCGCGAGGTGATCGCGCGGCTGGAGGAGGACGACCGCGACTGGCCGCAACGTCGCAGCGTCGTCGCGTGCGCCGGCGTCTGCAAGGCGTGGCGCGAAATGACTCGGTGCGCACACGCCCCCGCCCTGCTCCCCTTGCCCCCTTCTCTCTCCCGTCCTTCACCCCATTGTAACTCTTGTGAGTTTCAAATATCCGTCCCTCTCGTATGTTCCTTGGTCTCTCTCCGAGGACTTTCGTGCCCGCGTGCGTCAAGGCGTAGTGATTTCAAAACTCCCTAGTCCATTCCCGCATTCGTCGTCCCACCTTCCTATGCACCCCTACCTCCCCCTCTTCCACCCCCGCTGTTTCTCTCGCTAATGCAAAACATTCTTCCTCCCCACGCGTCCCCTCTCACCGCGCCATCACATCTCTCCCCACGTTCCTCCACATTGTCCCTCGACCTCCCCCTTCTGCTCTGCGCGCCCTCGCTCCACCCCTTTCCCCCCCGCTTTCCCGCCCCATTCCTTGGACCTTCATCCCCCGCCACGGGGCGCGCAGCGATCTGCTGCAGGCGGTGGGGTCGTTCGAGGCGGGGCAGATCTCCTTCCCCGACGAGCTGCGCCGCCCGGGCCCGCGGGACCGCAGCGTCGAGTGCTTCATCCGCCGCAGCCGCAAGACGGGCACCTTCACGCTCTTCCTCGGCGTGCCGCCCGCGCCCACCGAGACCGGCAAGTTCCTCATGGCGGCGCGCAAGTGCGGCTGGCGCCCCTCCAGGTACGCGCTCGCCGCCGCGAGTGGGGGGGAGGTGGGGCAGTGGGTGGGGGGGGATGGGCGCGGGTGGTGCGAGGAGCAGATGGCTGCGGCCGCCGTGTTGCGGGGGGCGTGAGTTTTCACGCGCGTGCTCGCTAATGCGCTATGTTTTCGTCCGTTCCGCCTTTTTAAGTTGTTTCCCCCCTTCGTCCCTTCATTTTTCTCCATGTTATTTTGTTCCCTTCCGCTTTCGCCTTGCTGGCGCCCTCTTCCCCCCTTCCCCCCACATCCCCCATCCCTCCCCTCCCCTCCCCCCCCCTGCGCGCAGCATGGAGTACATCGTCTCGCTGGATCCGCGCGACTTCTCGCGATCGCGCTCGTCGTTCGTCGGTCGACTGCGCGCCAACTTCCTCTCCACGCGCTTCGCCATCTACGAGTCGCCCAACGAGGCCAGTCCCGCGCCCACCCCCCTTCACTCTCCCCGCGCCCTTTAACCCTCCCGCCGTTGCTTTGCTCTCGCCGTCTGCTCGGGCGCGCCTCGAGTCACGTGCTTTGCGCGGCCTACGCCACTCGCCCTCACCCCTACCACGTCGTCCCTCTCCTCCACCACCCCTGCTTTCTTTCCCCGCACCATCTTCTCAACCTTCCCCCCTTTTCCTCCTCTCACCCCCTCTCCGTCCCTCGTCTCCCCCGAGCAGCCCGTGAACCCGGTGTGTTCGCCGCCCATCGCCAGCAGCAAGGTGCATCCCGGCTACAGCCCGCTCCTCGCGCCCTCGCCCGCCCCCTCGCTCGCGCTCCCCGACGCCTCAGCGAGCGGCAGCAGCGGCAGCAGCAGCAGCAGCCGGTGGCTGACGGCCAGCGCGTCGTCGCTCTCCGCCGCCAAGAGCCCCGACTTAACTCCCGCCTCCGCCTCCGCCGCGCACTCCGCGGCCTCCGCCTCGTCGTCCGCCTCGTCCGCCGCGTCGTCGGCGCTGCGCCCGTCGTTCCTCTCCTCCTCCTTCGACGCCAGCAACGGCGGGCTCTCCGCGCTGCTCTCCTCCCCCTCCACCTCCTGCGCGCCCCCCGTCTGCCACAAGCCCTCCGCCGCCACGCTCTCCCCGTGCCTCTCCCCCGCGCCCTCCGCGCTGCCCCTCGACGGCCCCGTCGTCTCCGTCGCCTACGCGCTCAACGTGCTCGGCGCGCGCGGGCCGCGCCGCATCCTGTGCACGCTGCACCACGTGCCAGCTGGCGCCACGGGATCGGGCGGCGACGACGAGGGGCCGGGAAAGAGCGGCGATGCTGACGGGGAAGGGGCGAGGGGGAGAGCAGCGGGGATGGCGGGCGGAGGGGGAGGCGGAGTGGAGATCTCGCTGGAGGGCGGGCTGATGGGCGCCGCCGCGGAGTCAGCGGCCAGCCAGGGCATGGCGGGGCTGTCGCCGCCGCCTCTCTCGCTGGGGGAAAGCGCCACCCCGTCGCGCCCCCTCCCCGCGCAGCGCTCCCTGGCGTCCCCCGCGTTCACTCCGCCGTCCGCGTCGTCGGCGTCGTCGCTGCTCTCCTCGCCGCCCGCCTTCACGCTCTCCGACTCCTCCCCCGCCCTCTCCTCGCCCGCCCCCGCCTCCCCCTACACGCCCGCGCTCGCCAGCTCCCCGCGCTCCCTCCTCAGGCCCGCGGGCAGCAGCAGCAGCATGGGTGGGTCCGCGCGGCACCTGGGGCGGTCGTTGCTGGGGCAGAGGCACGGCGCGGCGGACGAGGTGGAGGAGGGCGCGGAGGGCGAGGGCGGGGTCGCCATGGACGCGTCTGCCGCGCTCGCGCCCACTCCGCCCTTCGCCTCTCCCGTCTTCGCCCCCACCGCGTCCCTCTCCCCCGTCCTCCCCTCCTCCGCCGCTTCCCCCGCCCCGCCAGAGGCGGACCTGCTTCCCCCCGCCGTGGTGCCGCTGTGTGCGGCGCCAGAGGCGTGCGAGTGCCGGCAGTGCGGGGGGCGGCACAGACACGCGGCGGGGCAGGGGCAGGCGGGGGGCGAGCAGGCGCTGCTGGAGGAGCCCATGATCCTGAGGAACAAGCCGCCCCGCTGGCACGAACAGCTGCAGGTAAGCTCCCACGCAGTACACGGAGGGCGCGGGGCAGGGAGGGCGAAGTGTAGTGAGAGCGCCGCTGCTTGTGTTGATGCCTCAACTTTTATGCTTGCTCAACTGTGGCTCAACTCCTGTGTGTGTGTGCGTGTGGATGTGTGGGTGGCATGGGTGTGTGTATGGGTTTGGGGTTGGAGGTTGGGGTGGGGGTGGGGTTGTTGGTGTGGCTGTGTGGGTGGTTGGGCGCAAATGTGAGTGCACGGTCACGGGGCATGCATGGCAGTGTTGGTGTCTCAACTTCCGAGGGCGAGTGACAGTGGCGTCGGTGAAGAACTTTCAGCTCATAGAGGGCAATGCGGGCGGGGCGGTGGACGATGCGGACAAGCCGGTGCTGCTGCAGTTCGGCAAGATCGGCAAGGACGTCTTCACCATGGACTACCGCTACCCGCTCTCCGCCTTCCAGGTAACCCCGAAGCCTTCCAGGTAACCCCGAAGCCTTCCACCTGCGCCCCACCCTTACCCGTTTTCCTCAATTCATGATGTGTAATCGCACCCTTGAGATGAATGTGCAGAGAGCTGGGTGTGGTATGGAAGCATGCCATGCAGGCTGCAGCAAGCACAGGACTGCTTGCCTCAACATCTCTCTCTCTTTTCTGGGCCTCCTGACCCTGTCCCCCTTGCGTGCAGGCCTTTGCCATCTGTCTGAGCAGCTTTGACACCAAAGTAGCCTGCGAGTGACCCCCCCGCCCATGGCCCCGCCACCATCCCACTCCCCCGCCCCCCTCCGCCTCTGATGGAGTGCATGCATGATGCATTTCCGTCCCAAGCCATGCCACCGCCAGCTGGTAGCAGCCCCCCTAGATAGCACCTAGTGCCTGGTCCCTCCTAGGAAATGCATCATTTGGGCTCTTGTAGGAATGTGTTCGTTGCATGACTGGTCTCGCTCCTCGCGAGATGCCATGAGCGCACGGCCCAGTGAGGGCGGATTCTTTGTGTCCACGGCTACCCTGTGGACTAGACTGGGCCGGCTGAGTTGGGGATGCCAAGGAAGCTGGGATGAGGGTTAGGTTAGTAGGATACTAGGAGGAGATGGAACTGCATGATTTGCCAGGCCAACTTTATGAGCCAATGTGTTTTGCAAACGGTTAGCCTGTTTGCAAGCAGTAGGAAATAAGCAGAAGTCTTTCGAAATGCTTTTGGTGGGTGCAAGTCTTCTGTTCTTGGTTCAAATGCTGCAGTAAGGAATACACAAACCACCCACCAAAGACTGCCTTTCTAGATAGACCTTGTGTAATGCAGCATTGTCTCAGAATGGAGTTTGTGAGGAATCCAAATGGTATTACCAATATTGGGCCACTTGAGCAAAGTTGCAGAGATTGTTCTGCATTGCACGTGCTTCACGTGAGGTGCAACTACCGCTGTGCTGTGCTGCCGTCCCCTGTAACACATGCAGCGCCTCTAGAAACCGTTTGGAACACCATCCCAGAACAAGCGGGGGAAAATGGCGTTGCGCTGTGTTGCGTTTGAAAGGAAACAGAAGAGAAGAAGACGGGCCAAGGCAAGCATGCTAGGTCTATAAGCAAGCGAGGGTTATAGCAGCAGCGAGCAAGGCAGGCTCAGCCGTTGGTACGTTGCAGCGACCATTTGAGCCCTGAGCGCACACCGCGTGTGGCCTCCACTATCTATGTTCGCTTCAGCCCTACCCCCTCTGCGCCCTTGCCTCTCAGCAACGCCATCCCCACCTCCCTGTGCCATACGGTGGGAACGGAGGGAGGAAGGGATCATGAGTGCACAAGTGGATAGCACCCCATGTGCTATGAGTGTACTGTAACACCGTATCAGAACCGTGCAGGGGATTTGGGTGAGGTTATGGAGTTTATGGACCCGACGCCCCCTGCCATTGTCACAGCCCTTACATCTACCACCCCCCTGTGTAGTCACACCCACATTGACATCATTCCCACCTAATTTTTCGTACATGCTAGAACCAAATCTCACGCATCACAGCTGTCTGGAACTACATTCATGCGAGGACTTGAGGGAATTGCAGTGGAGTGGAGGAATGGAGAGAGGAAATAAGAGGGGGAAGAGGGAGGGGTTGGGCGGAGAGTTGAGGGCTGGGAGAGCAGGGAGTCGTCTGCAGGGCCTTGCTGCTGCTCTGCTGCCCTCATGTGGCCCGCCCACTGCCATGCTCACGGGCTGCCGTAACCGGGAAAAAACCGGGAGAAAATACTCTCACATGGGCTCTGGAAAACGACAAGAAAGCGGCGAGGGCAGTGGAGTGTGGGGGAGTAGAGAGGGGTGGGAAGAGGGGAGTGGGGGGGGGGGGAGGGTGGAAGGATGTGTGGCATGGGTGCAAAAGAAGGCACGGGAAGGCGAAGTGAGAGCATGTGCAGGGCAGTGGCGTACAGGGGGGTGAGAGAGTGCAGCATAAGGCGGCAGCCCATGAGAAGGACAAGGCCATGCTTCATGAGGCTCTAACAGACGGCGCCCAGGGTGGTGTGGTGGCAAGAGAGGAAGGGAAAGAAGGGTGGGAGAAGAGCGCCCAGTGACGGTGCAACGGCCTCAAGGTGGTGGGAAATGTCAGATGAGCGACAGACAGCACGATGGAATGGCACGTGGGTTGTGGGAGGACATGTGCATGCGAGGGCAGCATGAGATGAGAGTGTGAGCCCAGCCTGCCATGCCGTGCCCGCCACACCCACTGGAGAGGGAAAGGGGTGTTAGAGCTATACAGAGAACTTTGGCTTGAAGGACTGGTTTGCCTCGCGTAGCCACTGGGGGGAAAGAGGGTGATATGCACGAGGGAGGAAGGGGGAATGCCCAAACGAGAAGGATGCCAGTGGGACGAGCAGCGGGGAAGGGTGGAACAAGGAGGGAAGAGGTGGGATTGGGAGAGAACGGGAGAAAAGAGGAGGGAGATAAGGAAGGGAGGGAAGAAAGCAACGCCCCCCACTGCTCTCCATGCCCTCACCAACTGATCCCCACCCCCCAAATCTCCATACTCCCCTCTGATCCCCACAACGCCCCCACCCCTGCCCACCTTGATCCGACAGCGGATGAGCGAGGGTAAGACTGTCGATGTGCGTGGCCGTGAGGTGGTTTGCTGTGGGCGTTATCAAGTGACGGTGAGAAGGGGGAGAGTGGAGAGGACGAGGTGGGGCGCGCCTTGAGAGGCCCACGCCAGGGCAGGTCAGCTTGCTGCGTGTGGACGGGAGTGGAGATGGAAAGGGAAGGGGGAAAGAGGGAAGAGAGGGGGAAAAAGGGGAAGAAGGGGGTGCTGATAAAGAACATGGACGGGAGCAGGTGAAAGGATGGACTGGTGGAGGCTGAGTGGTGGGAGGAAGCAGATGGCGTTGATGCTGGTGGGCACATGGCAGGCACATGGCAGGCTGTGATAGGCTGGCTGGGCAGAAAGCAGAAACGAAGGTAAGCGGGCAGATTGCAAGAAAGAAAGGCAGCGCGGAACAACAAAGAGAGCAAGGGCGCTAGTGTAACCATGTGAGACAATGGCAGCATGTGAGGATGAGAGAAGAAATGAGACAACGCCACACAATGTGTGAGACACGTGCGTCAGAGGGAATAAGCACATTGAGTGCGGGCGCCCACATTGCTGCTTCCACCTGCACATGGAAGATCTCCCCTTGAGAGCTCCATGGGTACCCAGTGAGAGAACCAGTAGATGTGGGTTGAGGTGGGTTGAGGTGGGTTAAGGTAAGTTTAAGATGGGTGGTGGTGGGTTGAGGCGGGTGGAGTCACAATGCAGCAGCAATGGCGATTCACAAGCCAGCTTGCTCTCTCCACTTTGCCTCATCCCCCCACCTCGTTCTCCCCAACAGCCCACAGTGTGTGATTCGAGGCGCAGCAGCAGCTACTGCAACAGCGGCAGCGGTGGCAACAGCAGTTGTTGAGACGCCTGAAACAGCTGCTGCACCCACCACCCCAGGCACACGCACTTTGACTAACCCGTGCCCCATTATCCCACCCAGGGGTATCACACCCCCAGGGCATGGCATGGAAGGGCGTGATGCAAGCACGCCTTACAGTTGCTGTGAAGCGACCTGTGTGACGCCCGCAGCAATGCCCGCTGGAACAGAGGTCGCGTGACTCAAAACGGATGTGATGAGGCTTGTGGCCAGAAAGCACAACTCTTGAGAAGCCATGGGCACGGGCCTTTCAGCAGGGACGAGCTGGCAGAGGGGACACGGGGGGGGGAGGGGGGGGGGTCATTGCAGAGGCAGGGAGAGCGAGGATGGTGAGTGGAACAGCAAGTGCGCTTTGTGAGTGTGTGCGGCAGACAACTGGCCTGCGACGGAACGGGCGTGCTGCCCTTGGCATGTGTTACATGTGGTGTGAGCTTGCGGTGCTCAAGGCTTGCACCACATCTGCTGCCCTCGGCTGCCCAGTGCCCCTGAGCTCGCTGCCTCGTGCACGTGCGCATTGGAGCATCACACCTCACATCATGACGTCAGCATGACAACATGGCAGCATGGGATAAGCATGACAGCATGCGATGAGCATGCGACAAGCATGACAACATGCTGACCTTTGCTGACCTTTCCGCCTGGCCTTTGGGAGATGAAGGGAGGGAAGAGGAGGGAAGAGGAGGACAGAGGAAGGAGTGAATGAAGGGAGCTTTTAACGGAGTCCCACCCCCCTAATACCCCATCCTACAGCACCAGAGTGACTGGCAGAGAGGTCACCAGAGAAATGGGTGGCGAATGGGACTGGCTGCGGGGCCAGCTCACGCCTTCCAGCACCACGCTGGCACATGGAGGTCACGTCATGAACCCACCTCGCACACACACCTCTCCATGCGCGATCGCATATCCACCATCAACTGTTACAACCACTATCCACCACAACACCCTGAGGCGATCACAGCTGGCGCGCTCAACGCGTGACTCACGACTCACTCGCGTCGTGCAGCGCCGTGTTGATCACCACGCAAACGCCCCTCCGCGCCATGGAGCCCGCCACCATCAATGACCTTCATCCCGCCCGTCTCCATACATGATCCACGTCGCCCACCCCATGTACCGCTTCGTCGCCCACCCCATGCACCGCTTCTTCACCCCATGCACCGCTTCTTCACCCCATGCACCGCTCCTTCACCCCATGCACCGCTCCTTCACCCCATGCACCGCTCCTTCACCCCATGCACCGCTCCTTCACCCCATGCACCGCTCCTTCTAATCTCTTCAAATGATAATCCCCGCAACCCCGTGCACTGAAAGATCCGCTCCGCCACGCGCGCGCAGCACAGAGGGTTAGGAAACGCGCTGAACGCGCACGGATTAGTCGAGGCTCACGACGCGAACGAAACTGCATACGCGAATAAGCGCGGGAGTGACGAGGAAATTGCTTTCGTGTAAATGACGAATCTATGGGCATGGGATGTTTCGGATTGTGCGACATCGTGGCGACGCGACGGAGTCTAAGCTGCAAACACGAATAAGCGCGGAAGTGACGAACCTGTGGGCGTGGGATGCTTCGGATCGTGGCGACGCGACGGAGGGAGCGCTGTGGGGCACGAGACGGACTAAAAAACAAATGCATGCGCTGCTCGAAGCAGAGTACGGCACATGATGCGCAGTCGATCGCGCTAAGGTGATCCGCGCGTTGATATACTCGCCGTCAATCGCGCTAATAGCAACTAACGATGACGACCGAGCACCAGCGCCGCGACAACATTAATGAAGTGAAGTGGGATAAGATAGTGGGAGTTGCGAAGGAGCCATATCGGGGATAGACCCATGATTCTTCCGTTTTCTATAGTATACCCTCGAAATCCAACAAAGGACAATCTAGTGAAGACTTTCGAGCCCCAATATAGTGACGGGCGGGTCTGAGTTGCTAACTTTTAGACAGAAGCAATCACTTATGCGACGTTTAGAGTAGTGAAAAGGTGCATTTGTGCCTGGCAGATGATACTGCCAATGTGATCGGCACTATAAACTGAACCTTGTGCACTCATCAGACCCCCCTTGCGAAGGCAGTGCACCCCACGAGCTCGAATCCAAACCCTAACTTCCAAGTGATTGGGGCACAGAAAAAAACGGTTTGAACCGATATGAAACGGTAGGCCACCAGCTCACAAGTGCGCCCTCGCAAGTGAGTTTGTTTCGTTCCTCGATAATCTCCCATGACGCACAGCTGCGGAATTGACGGAGCCTTTGGATGTTGAATTCTACGGAGCCTTTCGGAATTGACCCCCTAACGCGGAATTTGACGGAGCCTTTGACGGACGTGTTTCCCGCCTTCGCATTCTGTCTCCTTACAGTGGGTTTTGGCATGAAACCAAGGTTCTGCATGACCCCAACCGAAAGAAGAGAATCTCTAGGGATGCGTAATGCTTTCAGTCAGAACGAGCCGCCTGATCCCTCGCAAGGAGGCTCGGCATGCCTTCCGAAGCAGGAAACCCGAACTCACGGAGGGCAGCAGAGCTCAACATTTCGTTCCGCAGCCTTGCCCGCACCCCCCTGAAATCGATTAGCCAGTCAACTCCTTTCCAATTTCTGCCCTAGTTGATTGTTTTCACCCCGGGAGCATTTCAGGTTTTCCCGGAGCCTTCCAGTTCGGCAGCGGTTTCCTCCCATACCGTTCCCCCCTCCTCGTTGCTCCTCCCCACAACCCTCCCCCTCTGCTCTCCCTCCTGACACACTTACCTTCAAATTCGCTCTACCACCATCTGGTCATCTTCATTCAGACTTTTCTTCTCAGTTTCCCAGCAACCTTACGCTTACCCTCGTTCTTGTTACGACAATTCCCTACCACTTCGTGTACGCCCGTAGCTCCGTTTACCGTAACTACTTCGAATCAGCTACTATGGCTGATTATTCCTCTGATTATCCAACTTTCTATGAAGCCCTAGCCTTCTTTAGGAACAGGGAAGCACTCATGCAGTCGCCGCTTCTTGTTTCAGCCTCCGCATCTGCGTATCTGGCTGCAGCAGAAGAGGAGGAGCATCCCTGGAGCGAGGCTGCATGGGACTCCTCTGACGCTGCAGAGGACCCATCCGATGCTGCAGAGGGGGCATTCTTGGCACCAGAAACGTCAGATGACGCTGCAGGGTCCTCCTCTGAAGCCTCAGTGGATCATTTTGGTCCCACTGAAGGCCTCGTTGAGGCTGCAGTGGTTTCTTCTGACGCTGCAGGTGACTCTTCTGAGGATGCTTCACAGACGGAGAGCAGTTTCAGCAGCAGCTCCAGCAGCAGCTTCAGCAGCAGTGCGGGCAAAGAGAGCGTTGTTTATCACAGGCTGTACTCCACTGGAGAATACATTAACAGCAGCCGCTTCAGCTATGCCTTTGCTTGGGCAAACGTCACCAGAGACGTGCTCAGTGGCGTCTACAGCACCTTGAAGAAGGGCACAAGTGAAGTCTCAGAAACGGCAGCAACGTTGTGTACAGCAGTTTCTGTTGACGTGGGAGGTGCTATAACTTCTGACTTGGAAGCTGCTATGGCTGCTGACTTGGGAGTTGCTATTGTAGCTGACGTGGGAGGTGCTGTGACCGCTGAAGTTGGAGCTGATGTGGCTGCTGTGGCTGCGAGAGTGAAATTGGCAGAACTCCCCTGCACCTAGGGCACCGCAACAATATAGGAAACAAGCATTGAGAGGAAAGAGGGGCACGACGAGGGGGGGGGGGGGGGGGCTGCAAAGGGCAGCAGGTAGGGAAGGAGAAAATGAGGAAATTTTGAGGTTTCGAAGAGAGCGGGATGGGCAGGAGGACGTGCAAAGGGGCGGGTAGGGGGACAGGGTAGAGTTCAGAAAGGTGATGAGTTGTGGAAAGTGATGGGCGATGCTAAGTGAAAGGGCAAGAGGATGGGGTGGCGGAAAGGAGGAAGATGAAGATTGCGGTGTGGCGGACTGCAAAGGGACAAGGGTGGATGGAGTGAGAGAGGGTACAAGTGGAGGGAAATTTGGTGGGGGAGATGAGGAGGATGAGATGGAATTAAAGGAAAGTTGAAAAGATGTGATCGTTGAAGCACAAACACCGAAAGAAGATAAAGGGAAGGAGAATGAAGGACAGGATGTCGAGAGAGAGTAAATGTGAACAGGAAGGGGTGGAAAATTGGAGAGCGGGAGTGGGCGGATGCCACTGCCTGCAGTGTTTGACACATAAGAGTATGGATGACAAGGCTGGTTGCAACGAGCAAGGATGTGGTGTGACACGCATGAGAGCATGGATGTGTGCCGCTGCCTTCACGCATCCCCAAGCCTGGCTCTGGATGCGCTGCCAGCAAGGCTCGGACGAGGACGGCAGCAGCAAGTGCAAACGTGCTGCCGTCCCTCATTCCCAAGCCACGGCGCTGCAGGAATGCAACTCGTGCAGTGGAGGCTTCTTCAGGGGCTGCTGATCCTGTGGTAACCCGTGCTGTAGTCACAGCAAGCAGCAACACAGGCGACCAGGAGGGGAGGAGGAATGGCAGTGTGGTATGCAGAGGGAGGCGGGCTATCAGGGTGAGCAAGACAGCGGTGTCGACTTCAAGGGCCGTCGATGGTGCTGTGGTAACCATTCCTGTAATGGCAGCAAGCAGCAGCACAAGGCAGCAGAAGGAGAGGAAGAGTGGCGGTGCGGAATGCAGAGGGAGGCGACCCTCCAGGGCGAGTAAGGCAGCAGCAGCAGCAGCAGCAGCAGCAAGGCCTCCTTGGAGGCCGTGAGAGGTGCAGTGTGTGGTGGAGAGTGGAACAGTGGGGGTTGATTGGAGAGAGCAGAGAGCATCAAGGTACAGCTGGGGAAGGCACGGGGTGGTGGACAGTGGGGAGGAAGGCGGCAACACTTTTTGCACCCTGCTGGTCAGGGTGTTGTAGCAACTGGATGGTGGGTTGGAGCATGGAGGCTGGATTGTGGGAGGGACTTGGACGACTGAAGCTGCTCACGTGCTCTCCAATGGGTCAGAGGCTGGGCCATGTGATGACCGAGGCTTGTCATGGGATGCTGCTGCTGATAGCGTGCTGCGTTGCGTACTGTGCTGCTTAGTTAGCTGAGTTCTTACCATAGAAAATAGTTATACCGTATTCTCCTGGATATAAGTCCTGGGGGACTTTCCTAAAATAGAGGCAAAATGACTAGGGTGAACCTTTAATCGGAACGAGTTGTAAGAGTCCCGGGTACACTTAATAATCATGTACACTTATGCGATTGAGGGGTGTACACTTGAATTTGAAGGGGGGGGGGGGGGGGGGTATTATATTTGAACCGAAAAAATCTCGCGTGCGCGAAACTCGCGCCAGCGGCGCGTCAGAAGCGTCAGATTTCGCATCTGACATGATTGGTGTGTCAGAACCCGAATCTGACACAAATGACGCGTCAGATTTCCGATTCTGTGCCTCTAAAAGCTGACGCGCATTTTCAATTTTGACTGTGTATACAGAAAAGGGGGGTCTTAAAATGTTTTATAGACAAAGAGGGGTCCTCTCAAAAGTCCTGGGGGTCTTTTTTTCGGGAGGGTCCTATATCCGGGAGAATACGGTATATGTATGTGCATGCTCGTGCAATGGGGTTCAGGGAATCAAGAACCCTACGGATGGTGCGGAGGGACGGAGAACCCAGATGGTTAGAGGTGGCAGTGAGGGACTGTGGGGCGGGAGGGGGCGACCTGTGGGTGGTGAGCGACATCACGGACCACCTGATTGTGCGGGAGAAGTTCCGATTGCTCTATGAAGCCTCCTCGGTGAGTGGTTGGTTGGTGGGCTTTGCTTGACTGCTTTCATTTGGTGAACCCTCCCCAACCTACAAGCACACCTGTGGGTGGTGAGCGACATCACGGACCATCTGATTGTGCGGGAGGAGTTCCGCCTGCTTTACGAGGCCTCCTAAGTCAGTGGTGGCCTCCTAAGTCAGTGGTGGCCTCCTAGTTTAGCTTAGTTTGCCTGAACAGAGACATGGTACACCGAGTAATCAAATGCAGCACCAATGAACGCCTGCTTGCCAGCATGGTATAGTGGAACAACTGCTTCCTGCCAAACTAAACCTCAAGATCCAACGTCATTATATCCAAGACATGTTACCAATCTTTGAAAATTTTCATTTAGCATGCAGTGAGGTGCACCAGCGCGGAGGTCAGTGCATGTGATGCTACCGGTATCACATGCAGCATTCCTTCGAGCTGCACTCTGTTAGAGCATGTCAGAGCAAGCAGGGTACACCAACTTTCCCTGTTTGCAGCGCTTCAATTTCAGATCAGAGCAAGTAGGCAGATTTTCCCTTACAGTATCATGGTGCCTCATTTGCTGCCTGGAGCGCCCACCCTTCTCCTCTTCCTCTCCCCCCGTTCCCCCCCTCCATGGAGGTGTTTTCACGGCCGCAGCACCGCCATGCTGCTGCTGTCTCCCCCTGTGCTCCGCACCACCTGCAGCTTCGCATGTCTGTCAGCATGATTTGCCACAGCCGTAACACGCGGTTGCCACCACTGCCTCCACCATCACCGTTGCTGCTGCCGCTGCCACCACTCCCTGCCCATGACAAACATCATGCGCCTCATGAGGCGTTACAGTGTAACGCCGCTACATAAGACCGCACTTCACTGGAATGACAAGCTTTTTTCCTCCTTCCCTCTCCCTCTCCCTCACCTTCTCCCTCTTCCCTTCGGCCTCCTCCTCCATGACCGTTCTCTCTGTCTGCCGCATGCCTGTCTGATTGGCCCCTTTCGTCACTCCCTCTGCTGCTTGGCATCATGGCGAGTGGCAAGGTGAGGCATGCACGGAATGGCAGCAGCCGCCAGGGAATGCCTCATCCCTCCCGGACAGCCCACAGTGTTTGTTTGTAACGACCTTTCAGCACTCACAGCGACCAGCAGCAGCTCGTGCAACAGCGGCGGTGGTGAGAGCGGTTGTTGAGACGGCTGAACCAGCTGCTGCACCCACCACCCCAGCCACAAAAGCTCTTGACTCACGCACGCACCTTGATCTCACCCAAAGTGATCACCCCCAAGGGCAAGGCAATGAAGGGCGTGGTGCAAGCTGGCAGCTGGATGCAGGCCCTCTGGAGCCACCTGCGCGCGAGGTGAGGTGAGATCGAAACGCCACAAGGAAGCCCGCTGGAAGAGAAGAGAGCTGCCTCCGTGGAAAAGGACGTCCGAGGGAACAGCAACACTTCAGGTGGCGATGCAATCCAGTCATGAGCCCTTCCCCACGGACGAGCTGCCAGAGGCGAAACAGGGGAGCATAGCACAGACAGGCCGAGGAACGCGAATGTGCTGAGCTGAGCTATGGGGATTGGATTGTGTTGGTTTGCATTTCTTGAGTGTGAGCAAGGGGCTGCAGCATGACGTCAGCATGCATCGTGGCAGCATGCGGTGCGCATGGGATATGCATGACCCCATGCGATGATGAGCATGGGATAAGCGTGACAGCATGCGATGAGCATAGGATAAGAGCATGGGATAAGCGTGACGGCATGACATTGTGGATGAACTTCTAAACTTTACTCATATCCGACAACCAGTGCGCGTGTCACTTGGCTCTGCTACGTGAATCGAGTACTCGATAACGGAGACGACTTGGATGGATTCACGAGCGGAAGCACGCGGCGAGATTGATACACGAGGAGCGAGAAGCGAACGAAATTGCAGTATAAAACAGCTATCGCAACAGCGACGAAAAAAAAAAAGCAAGGAAGACGAAAAGCAAAACGAATGATTGCGATGCTCGAGGCAAAAGCAAACTGCGCCGTCAACCGCGGTATGCTAATCACCACGTAGCTATGCTGCTGCTGAGTCGTGGGGTGAGTAAATGAGGAACATCGCAGGATGACGAAAAGCGTGACCTGACTCGCAGGAAGAAGGTTGGGAGTCATCGATCTCAGGAGCTAGACCCGAGAAACGTAAGTGTTGACAGTTTTAACCCAAGATAGGGTCGTCTTACAATTTGCAAGGAGACCACGATGTTCGAAATTAAAGAGACGCTTACAGCGGAATCTCCAAATCTTAGTATAACGAAAACACTTAAGTGATGAGACGCAGGGGAGACGCTGGCTGGGTTTGACATTTGTGATCTACGCGACTGGGGCAGTTCGAACCGAATGGAGGATGCCCCAATGAACACAATCTCAATCCAACACCCTTACGTAAGCGCAAGGATAATGTGATAGGGTTCAGCAGAGAGGATTTGCACCACAACATGGAAGCGAGAACCTCTGTAACGAGTTCAGATTCGAAATTTTGGAACTCAGATTTAGGGTAATTACCTTGGGGGTAACACACTTAGAGCTCAATTGCCCCTAAGGTAAGACACGTGTCGAAATCGTAACGAAGATGTCGTCTCGTAGCCACCATGGTAACCAGCATTCCTAGATGGTCACCATTTTTGCCTGAATGGTAATGAACAGTGCATCCGGAAATCCTGGCTGGTAACTTCGCGTCCCAACCAAACTGTACACCGTACAAGTCAGGTTTGACTTCCCAATCCTTGGTGTTTTTGGCCTTCCCTCGTCTTTTCTTGGGGATTCCAACCGGGCAAGGCCAGGGGCAGAGGGCGGCAATTAGGGAGCGGTTGGAGAAGTTTTGGGCTGGGGAGTGGCAGCAGCTGTTTGAGTTGGCGGTGGCGGCGATGCAACCTGCGGCTCGCCCCTTGTCCTTCACCCCACCCGAGCATGATCCTGATGCCGTGCGCCTATCCCGCTGCCGTACAAGGTGCAAAGTGGGAGAATGGAGTCGGGGTTTGGCGTGCCTTACGGCTGGTAGCATCGCTCAGCCCTCTCAGCACATGGTGGACGCGCTACGAGCGAAACACCCATCGTGCGAGTCCGCCATTCCTGGGTGGGTGCAGGAGGAGACAGTCGAGCCTTCCCTTATCCCACAGCTCTCAGTGGAGGTACTCGGCCAGGCGATCCACTCAGCGGCTAGGGCGTCCGCACCAGGACCGTCGGGGTGGGTGACGGAGCACCTGCGCGACACTTTTCTCTCTGAGCCCGCGTATCTGTCCCACCTGCTAGAGGTCTTCACCCAGTGGACCAAGGGAGAGGTAGCGGAGCGCGTGCGACCCTGGCTCACTGCGTCCAACTTGGTGGGCCTGTCGAAGCCGAATGGTGACGTTCGCCCGGTGGCTATAGGCGAGGTGCTCCCCCGCATACTATCTCGGGCCATATGCATCGTGCTTCGCCCGAAGATGATGTCGCACTTTGCTCCGTGTAACCAGTTTGGAGTCGGGTCCAGGTCGGGAGTGGAAGTCCTCGCACATGCCTTTCGCTCCGCCATCTCTACTCACCCGTCGTGGTGCGCGCTGCAAATTGACGTGGCGAACGCTTTCAACTCCTTCCATCGGCGGGAAATGTTTGAGGGTCTTCGACAGTCGCCTTTCAAGGGATTGATTCCATTTCTGCGTGTCTTCTACGGCACTCCTAGCGACCTCTATCTCCGAGCGGGCCCTTTTGTCGAAGCTTTGGCTTCCGAGCGGGGCTCGAGGCAAGGGGATCCATTGGGTCCGTTTCTGTTCGCGTTCACACAGCAGCTGGTTATGGAACCAACCAAAACGGAGTACGCCGACTTACTCTTCCTCAGCTATGCTGACGATACGTATATCCTATGAGGCCTTGCGGGAACGACTGGACGGGCTGGGTTTGGAGGTGCAGCCGCATAAGTGTAAGCTATGGGAGCGAGGGAGGGACCAGGATGGGGAGGAGAGAAATGAGACTGTCCCGCCCGGCATGCAGCAGACATGGACGGGGCTCACTGTGGTAGGGGTGCCCATTGGGGAGGAGGACTGGGAGGTGGCTAGCCTGCGTCGCCGGCTGACGGAGCTGCATGCACCTGTCCCCTGGCTTCCTCTGCTTGACCACCCACAGATTGCGTCCCATTTGTTGGCGATCGCAGTGTCGGCGCGCCCGATCTACCTCACACGGACGATGCCTCCACGACCTGAGGTTGTGGAGGCTTTTCGGGACTGGGACACGAAGCTGGAAGATTGTTTCGAGGAGCTGTTTCCAGATAGTACCTGGGATCACGATTCGGGGAAGTCCCAGATGGCTCGTTTACAGCTGCACCTTCCTGCCAGACTCGGGGGGTTCGGCATTCGATCTGCGGCTGACCTTAGTCCTCTGTCGTATGCATGTGGCTGGTGCCAAGCAGTGAGCGATGTGGCTCGGTTGGGGGTGGCAGGTGAGGAGCGGATGTTTGAGGAGTTTTTCCGCACGCCCGAGGCTACGACCTTGTTGGACCCCTGGTTTGCGAGAGCAGTGGATCTGCTTCCACAGTCGGTTCGGCAGGAGATGCCACCCCTTGCCTTGTGCACCGCTGATCCGCCTATGCTGCTCTTCCCCACACAACACCGTCGCCTGGCGGTTGAGAGCCTCCAATCTCTTCGAGGCATGGCCCACAACGATGCCACCCTGGCCCGTTTGACATCCCTTCAGGGCCCGGGGGCTGGGGCGTGGGTTTCTGCCGTTCCTTCGCACGAGGAGGCTACCTTCACCGCAGCCGAGTGGAGCATCTGCGCGTCCATGCGCCTAGGCCTCCCTATTCAGCAGCTGATAGTGGCCGGCAAGTGCGCGTGTGGGTTTGAGTTTGCTGATCCCTCTGACCCGCATCATGCCCTTCGCTGCAAGTATCAGTATGCACCTTCTCGGGTTCACGATGCGGTTAAATTTGTGGTGGCGAAGATAGCTAAGGGTGCGGGTGGGATTGTGACCATGGAAGACGACACGTTGCTCCCAGGGAAGAGGGTTGATGTGGCGGTTCGGAAACTGAGGGAGGGGGAGGAGCACGCGCTGGAGGTTAGTGTGGTAGATCCTATCTCGCTATCCGCGCAGCACCATGGACAGATTGGTCGCAAGGTGGGTTTTGCCGCGAGAGAGAGAGAAAAGCGGAAGACGGCGGACTACAAATCGCTTCTACAGCGGCATGGGGGAGTGCAGTTCACACCACTCATTGCTGAGACATGGGGATGCTTGGGGGGGAGTTTTGGACGGTGGCTTAAGAAGCAGGGTGACGCGCAGATCGAGATAGCAAAGACGAAAGGGGCGGCGCGAGCTACGGGAAAGGGTTTCTCGGCTTATTTGCTCGGATCGCTCAAAGCGGCTGTGGGTGTGGCTTTGCAACGGGCTCAGGCGCGTGTGATCTTGTTACGCGCGGCGTCGATGATGAGAGGCCCAGAGGCTGTTTGGGTGGAGCGGGAGGATGTTGAGGAGGAGATGGGATGGGATGCTCCGTGGGCGGATGCACCATACTTGGTAGACATGCGGGTTTAGGGAGTGGGTTTAGGGGGGGAGGTTTGGTTCGATGGGAGTGCAGTTGGGGTGCTTTGATGGGAGGGCTTGATGGTGTTTTAAATGTGTGTGCTATTGGGGTTTTCTTGGGGTTGTGTGTGCTGCTTTTTCTTCCTTCTTCCCTGTTTTTCTTCCTCCTATCATTTTTCCCCTATTCCCCTCCTTCTTTCTTCCTCTCTCCTTTTTTCTACTCACGTTATTCCTCCTTTTCTCCTCTCTTCCCGTTTCCACTCCTTTTCCTTGCGTTATTATGCTACATTGTAATATTTTGAAATTACTCCTATACAAACTACCATACAGAATTAACAGTCCAAAAAAAAAAAAAAAAAAAACAACAACAACAACAACAAGAGGCGACGAAGTCGTCGTAGGGTTGCGAAGCGTTTTACGTAAGTACACAATTGTGTACACCTTCAGAAACTATACATAATACTGTAGTATGACACTAGATTGGGTACTTTCTCTTTGTTGGCAGAGTTACCAAAACTTGCATTCGCAGGATTCGATCCCGAGTCTTCACTTCCACACGTTCAACTTCAACCGACTGCGCCAACGCCGATGCAGAACTTTCCCTATAAAGTTTCACCACATTAGAATTTGTGATCCCTAGGTAAGAGGAGCCCTAATCTCTCAGGTAGATTTAACTTAGAAGAATACGAGCTAGACTAACATGTCTCAAACACTTCTCATGATCGTTTACTCTAGTGTTCTCCGGTTTTGAAGGATGCAAGTTGACTAAAGCTTAGGTTCTAGGCTTGTTGTAAAGTCGTCAGCCTTAGTTCTTTCATAAGCCTGCATCCGTACATCTGTTTCTTCATTGACCCCTTTCCTCCGTTGCAACCTCCTTACCTCGTATTTGCATTTTTATTTGACGTTCTTACTTCCTTACTTCTTATGTTCTTGCTATGTCAATTTAAACATCCACCATTCCTTGCCGTAGCAGCCATTATTTCGACCGAGGAGCACGTCATTCCTTTCTTGTGCGCCTTGTTGTTACCATTCCACACTTGTGTTATCCATTTTCTTGATTTCTATTCAGCTTTTCTACCCATTCATTCGTTGTTCTCATTCAACTATGCGCGATCCAGTCGTAGGTGGGTGAGTTCGTACTTATGAAAACTTCATTATCTAATTCTTTTACCAACAACTCAGGTGTTTTTTATTTTATATTCTCCTTACTTTCGTTACATTCTCTAGATAATTAGCTGCTTCTAATTCCGGTCCTATCTTTCTTCCTTCAACCTCTAGATTGTAATATCGATTTGGTAATTCATTCTTTATACATTGCCTTCTCGTTTTTATGTTGTAAAGATTTTAGCCTTTTCATGTTTTCAAGGTTCATAAGCCTTTCGCTCGTTCCCTTTCATTTTAGTGGAGAAAAACTTTTAGCATTTTGAATATGAGGTATATTCTCCCTCTCTGCATTTTGATTCCTCTCCCCTTCTTTCGATGATCATTCTTCTTTCCTTTGTTCTGTACTTTTCCATTCTTACCTACGTGTAGCTCTTTGGAATTTTTTTCTTACCTTTTTTCTCTTTCTTCTTTTCCGTTTACTCCAATTCCCTGCTATTTGTGTTCAGAAAGCCAGCTTGTTTTTTTTTTTTTTTTGTTTTTTTTTTCAAAGTCGCCATCTATATCCCCTCAACTTCTATTCCCCATTTCCCCCCTTTCGTTTCCCTATTTCCTACTTTTCATAGGCTTTGCTGTACCATTCGGGAATTGAAAGTCTTTTTTAAAGGAGGAACGATCACATTTGTGACGATTAGGTCTAATTGTGTTGTATTGCTTGGTAGCGATCTTTTGCATTTTCTGTGTGTGTTTTTTTTTCCTTACTAAGTTCTTTTTGCATTGGCTTGTTCCGAGCTTCTGTGCGTGCGTATGTGTCCGTATGTGTGGCATTCATCTACCATATCATTATCCATCTGTTATTTCATTAACAATGCATGTCTGTGGTTTTTAGAAATGAGAATCAGTTCTATCATTTCCCAAAGGTTCATTGAGTTACACTCGAACGGGTACGCTCACTTGAACTGGATTTGGTAGGTTGATCTCGTTTTTAGACTTCACAGATTGTGTTGTTTCATGTGATAGTTGATTATTCAAAAGCTAAGCTATTGACCTCCCCCCCATGCTAGGCAGGGGATGGCGGTAGCTTAGTTTTTGGGTTGTTAACTGTCACGCATTTTATCATGTGCATGTGCATCATTCATGACATATCACATGCATTATATAGCATCATTCCATGCATTATGCATTGCATATCATCATTTATGCATTACGCATGCATCTCTTTATCATTACACAACATCATCTAACAGTAACATATAATGCAAACAGTACAGCAAATCTACACTAAAAAATTGGGAAAATATCATTTGGTTTAATGCACTATGAACAATACTACCGTATTCAAAACTGCTCAACATGCATACAGTATGGGAAGGGTATTATTGTAGTTGACAAATTTTATTTTCATGATTTTATAAAAAATATAAATATGAAAATAAAATTTGGCAAAATCAATCGTAAAAGGGTTGCTTCGCAACCCAAAAACGGTGACCATCTAGGCATGATGGTTACCATGGTGGCGATGAGACGACATCTCTGTTACGATCTGGACACGTGGCTTACTTTGCGTGCGATCGAGCTCAATGAGTGTTACCGCGGAGGTAATTACCATCAAATTTAGCTATGTCCTCTCGATAATCTCCTAGGCACCACCGCTGAATTCACGGAACGATTGCGTGGCTGCTCATTTTGCCGCTGCCGTACCACGACCCCAGACAACTCCTCGGGCACTGACATGCCGCGTATGTTTCCCGCACTGGCTTGTCCGCCAGGCGTTGCCAAACCTAGGAGGTTTCTGCCCTGATTTTCTTTTACCCGAGAAAATGAACCTCGGGAGCGTGCAATGCGTTCACCTCGCCTCGAGCCGCCGGATCTCTCGCAAGAAGGTTCGGTACTCTTCCGAGGCTGGGATTCCGACCTCAAATAGGGCAGCGGTGTTCAAACGTTTCACGCCGCTCTTGCCCGAACCCCATGAGAGTCGGGCAAGCCAGCCAATTCGTTCCAAAGAGTGCCCTAGTTGAATATTTTGACCCGGGCAGCATGTTACCACAGAGCTCATGAATTCCCGGAACCTCCCGGTTCGGCAGCACTTCCAGGAGGCTCTCGTTCCTCCCAGTTCGTCCCCTCGGGTGCTCCTCCCCACAACCCTCCCTCTCTGCTCTCCCTCTCCCTTGTCTTCAAATTCTCGATACCACCAGCTAGTCATTTTCATAGTATTCGTTCCAGTTTTCCAGCAACCTCGTCAATATTACTACTATTCTCTATCGTTAAGCTCCGATTTCGAATCAGCTATGGCTGTTTATACTTTCGACTATCCAACTTTTTATGAAGCCCTAGCCTTCTTTAGGAACAGGGAAGCACTCATGCAGTCGCCGCTTCTTGTTCCAGCCTCCGCATCTCCGTATCTGGCTGCAGCAAAAGAGGAGGAGCGTTTCTGGAGCGAGGCTGCATGGGAGTCCTCTCTTGCTGCTGTGGAGTCTTCCGAGGCTCTGGAAGTCTCCTCTGTGACGGCAGAGACGTCTTATGAGGCTGCAGGGTGCTACTCTGAAGCCTCACAGGATCATTCTGCTGGTGCTGAGGAGATCTCGGACGAGACGCCTTGTGAACCTGTAACGTACGCTCCTGAAACCGCACAAGATAATTGTGGCGGTGCTGAGGGCCTGACGGAGACTGCAAAGGCTCCTCTTGAGGCGGCAGAGGAGTCCAGCAGCAGCTGCAGCGACGGTGGCGTGTCCAAGAAGGCGAGCATCTCTAAAATCGGAATTTGCAGCGGTGACAATCACAGCAGCAGTTTCAGATTCACCATTGCGTGGGCGCAAGTCACCAAGGAGGTGATGAGTGGCGTTTTCAACACCTTCAGAAACGGCAGAAACCAGAAATCGGCCGAAACTGCAGCAGTGGTGTCTACAGCAGGGACTGCAGCGGTGGGTGGTGCAGTGGGCCCCACTGCAAGCTCAGCTCTTTCGGTTGCAACCGAAGGATCAGGCTCGAGAATCACAACAGACAGGCTGAGGGAGCTGCCTTCCCGCATTCCCAAGCCAAGCAAGGGCAGTGCAGGTGGCGCTGTGAAGCGTGGGACGAGGCTGGCAGCAGCTAGTGCATGCCTGCCGCCGTCCCTCATTCCCAAGCCACGGTCAGCCAAGACTGCAGCTGCTGCGGTGGAAACTCTGGGGACGGCCAATGCTGTGGTAACCCGTCCTGTAGTCACAGCAAGCAGCAGCACAAGGCAGCAGCAGGAGAGGAGGAATGGCAGTGTCGTGTGCAGGGGAAGGCGGCCTATCAGGGCAAATAAGGCAACTGCAACAACAAGGCCTCCTTGGAGGCCGTGAGAGGTGCAGTGTGTGGTGGAGAGTGGGAGGGTGGTGCTGATTGGAGCGAGCAGAGAGCAGCCAAGGTACAGCTGGGGAAGGGACGGGGTGGTGGACAGTGGGGAGGAAGGCGGCAACACTTTTTGCACCCTGCTGGTCAGGGTGTTGTAGCAACTGGATGGTGGGTTGGAGCATGGAGGCTGGATTGTGGGAGGGACTTGGAGGACTGAAGCTGCTCACGTGCTCTCCAATGGGTCAGAGGCTGGGCCATGTGATGACCGAGGCTTGACTTGGCATGATGCTGTTGGTACCGTAGTGTGCTGCTTAGTTAGCTGAGTTCTGAAAGTTGTTATCCATGTATGCATACTATTTATATTTAGTATTTAGATATCAATCTTGTTTGCCTGAACGGAGACATGGCACAAACAAAATTCTCAAAGGCAGCACCAATGAATAAGCCCCCCTGCCAGCATAGTATAGTGGAACCACTTCAACCATATCAACACAGTATAATTACCAGAGAACATCACTATACCTAAGGCATTTGAGCAATCTTTCATAAGTTTCAGTCAGCGTGCATCGAGCTGCACCAGCTAAGGTTTGTGCATGCGATGCTACAGGTATCACATTTCTTAGAGCAAGTTAAGCATGTCAGAGCAAGCGGGGTACACCACCAACTTTGACTGTTTGCAGCGCTTCAGCTTCAGAACAACTAAACAAATCTCTCCTTATCATGGCGCCTAATTTGTTGCCTGAAGCGCCTGGTTGCACGGTCGCAACGTCGCCATGCTGTCTCCCCCTATGCTCCGTGCCACTTGCAGCTTCGCCGCCCGCACCTGCATGTCCGCCAGCATGTTGGCCGCAGCCGTAACACGCGGTTACCACCACCGCCTCTACCACTGATGCTGCTTCCACTGCCACCAGAATCTCCTGTTTCTCCTGACAGGCCTGCACCAGTGCTCTCGTGCCAACTGTCCTCGGCTGATTGGAGGGAGACACTGTGAGGGCGAAGGAGTGGATTTGCAGAATCCATTGCAGCTCTGGCATCTGCTTTAGCCCACTGACTCCCTCTGTCCCACCCCCCTGCACGGCATCTTCATCCCCACTAGCTTCAACCCCATCCGGCGATGATGTTTCTTCTGCCTCTTCGCCATACATGCTCGACGTTGCTGCTGTCATCCCCGCGCCTTCTCTCACTCCACTCTTTCCCTCTCTGCTCTCCCCCTCCACCCCTTCTCCGCTCCCCTCCTCGTCCGCCCCTGAATCTCCCCTGCATATAACATTCCCTTCTGCCACACCAACTGCACCCACACGCTCTGAAGTGCCACATATCGAATTATCACACACTCGCTATAGCCACGCTCACTACAGTAAAGTTCCTCGCAACCTTCAGGCACAATTCTCAGACAGCTGCAATTGCGAAGATACCTCACCTTTTTCTCTCCTCATCTTTCTCTCCTCACCTTTTTCTCCTCACCTTCTTCTCTCCTCACCTTCCTCTCCTCACCTTTTACTCTCCTCCTCGCATTTCTCTCCTCACTGTTTTCTCTCCTAACCTTCCTCTCCTCACCCTTTTCTCTCCTCACCTTTCTCTCCTCACCTTTTTCTCTCCTGACCTTTCTCTCCTCACCTTCTCCTGCTCACATGCAGCATCCCTTGGGGCCACAGGAACATGTCAGCGCAATCATGCAACCAAAGATTTCCCGCTTTACATTGCTTAAAAACCAGATCACAGCAAGCAGAAAAGCCCTTTCCTAATTGCAGCGCCCCAACACAGCACACAACTCTGCACATGAGCACAAATAACTCACAATATACCCCAGAGCAACCCTCAGTTATGGCAGTACTGGCACTCACAGAACATCCCCTGTGCCTGCCTCACACTGACTGAAACCACCCCCCTCGTAGTCACACCCACCTTGAGGTCTCAACCATCCCCCACCTACTGCCGCATACTGTCTCTACTTGCTTAACCCGACACCCCAGTACCGCACATCACCGCGCTACTATGATCAGAAAGACGCAGCTAGGACGCTGCGTCCGGACGCAGCGACGCAAGACGCACGTCGAAAATTTTTTCGGGCAGCCCAAAAATTCGATCGCGATTTTGGCATTCGCGATTTCGACGCGAATGTCGAAATCGCGAAATTTCCCCACCCCAAGCCCAATTCGCCATTCAAAACCAGCACCCCTAACATTCCCTAACAACTCAACCAAAATGGAATTTCACTCAAACCTCTCACCACTTAGCATCTACGAATCCCAACCTTTGTGGCCCACCAGCACATTTAGCATGGCAACCTTTTGTGGCTTCTCATTTTCCCCTCCCAACCAATTCTCTTTCGTAAACCCATAGAGGTTTTAGATTTTAGCTTAGCTTACTACCTAAACTCCGCTATGGCTTCCCTGAGGAGGAGAAGGAGAGCGAGGAGGATGATGGGGATGTGCGATGGTAGAGTTGATGCAGGGTAGTGGTAGTTTAGTATGCATGGTCGTAATTGGTTGGATTGAAGTTAATGTGTGTGACCACCCTATATGTGTGACGCGTGACTCACCTTAATCTTACATTTTGGGGGACAAATTTGTGGTTGGGGAAAATGTTGCATTAAAGGTGTGGTAGGTCCCCATCCCCCCCTCTCCCAAGCCCTGTACTACTTTTTTTTTGCCTGCCCGGGGGTTTTTTTTTTGCCCTGCCCGGGCTTGCGTCTTTTGGTGCGTCTTACAGGTCCAGGTTCAGTGTCCTGCGTCTGGACGCATGCGTCCAGGACGCAGGACGCGTCTTTCTGATCATAGCCGCGCTACATCCCTCCGAGGCCCGCGGTGAAGGCAGCGCCCTCCTCCAGCCCGTTGCCCTTGAGACTCTCGCGCTGCACCCCCCAGCACACCCAGCCGAGAGAATCGCCCTGCTCTTTCCCCTGCTGCCCGCACCTGGCACACAAGCCGTCAGACTGAGTGGCAAGAAGGGGATACGGGGTAGGAGAGGAGGGGAAAGAGGGAGCAATAAGGGGGAGAGTGGAGGGTTGTAGGAGCAGGGAGGGAGTCACGCGCACCTGTCCCTGTTGCCCGCATGTGGTAGGCCCTCCCACCTGCTGACGGGGTGCCGTGGACTTGGAGGTATAGAGCACAAGGGGCTCTGGGAAGAGAGGAGGAAGAGCAGAGGTAGTGCAGTGTATGGGGGTGGGAGTGGAGCGGGCAGAGGGGAGTGCCAAGGAGAGGGGAGTACCCAACACGCCCCATGCCCAGCACACCCTCCAAGGAGAGCGCACTCCCTGATGGAGAATGGGAGCGCCACCCAGCTTGGCCGCAGCGGGGGGAGCCCTCTCCTCCGCTGCCTCCTCTTGTGCTGTGCTGTGCCCTGCTCTATGCGAGGGGGGGGGGGAGAGGAAGATGGGGAAAGTGGGAGGGGAACGAGGAGGAGGAGAGGAAAGTGAGGAAGGATATAAAAAGATGTTGTTGCTATGCGTGATGGTGCTGAGAAGAGAGGAGGGGGAAGAAAGGAGGGTGAAAATGGGGTAAGTGGGATACGGATGCGCACAGATTGAGGAGAGGGGTTTAACCCTCTTTCACCCACGCCCACACATCCCCCTCCACATACGCCAACAACAGAAATCATATGCCTCATGACATGAGCCGTTGCAGTGCAACGACGCTACCTGAAAGCACACCTCTTAACTAAGATGACAAGCTTTCTCCCTCGCCCTCGCTCTCCCTCTCCCCCTCGCCCTCCTTGCTTAGAGGAAAACCGGAAGGCGTTGGTGCCACAGCTCAGAACGGACTGGAAAAGAAAGGGGGAGGGGAGGGGCGGGGGAAAGGAGCGAGGAGAGGGGGAGGGGAGAGAAGGTGGGAGAGGTGAGAGAAACAGTTGTTGTGAGCGGAGTGCGGATGATGCAAGGAAGAGGGTGTGCAGCAGCGGTGGCTGATGTGCCGCGTGCATGCCGTGCCCTGCTGCCTGGCAGGCGTGCTGCCTGGCAGGCGTGCTGCCTGGCAGGCGTGGTGGCGGCAATAAGCCACTCCCATCCCACATGGTGCAGATGTCATAAATAGGCTTTGAACTGATACATTAGTAATGAGCTTGAAGCTCTTTAAGTACATCCAAGAGGGGTAGGAAAAGGATGGGGAAGGGAATCGGGGGCAATCTCTAGGGATTGGGGGTAATCCCAAGGCAATCTCCAATTGGTGGGTTGGAGATTGGTTGGAGATTACATTTGGGTTTGGTTGGGATGTAGGTGTACACCCAACCAAACACAATGTGCAAACTACACTACTCTAGGATATAGAAAATACAAAGTACAAATTGTGAGATTGAAGACTAACACTAACACCCCCCCATAGGCGTCAATCGAACTCAGGGTAGAGAAGGTGGAGCACAGAGCCCCATGGCGCCAAGGAGACGGTGGTGGGGAACTTTCCCAAGAGACTTGGTGAACAGATCAGCCAGGTTGCAGTCAGATGCAACGTATTCCACTTTCAACTGCTCTTGTTGGACAAGGTCACGGATGAAGAAGTGCCGGAGTTCAATGTGCTTGGTGCGGGTGTGATACACAGGGTCTTGAGAGATGTGGATGGTACTCTGGTTGTCACACCAGAGGGTGGGGGTGGACTGTGGGAAACCAAGCTCCTGGAGGAGGAAGGTGAGCCAACGAGCCTCCTGAGCAGCCATGGTGCCTGCGTAGAGCTCTGCCTCACATGAGGAGAGGGAGACTGCAGACGACCTGGTGGAGCGCCAACTGACAATTCCGCTCCCAAGGGTGAAGCAGTACCCCTGAGAGGAGCGTCGGTCGGTCTGGTCATCAGCCCAGGAGGAGTCGGTGTATCCTTCCAGGCGAGGAGGGGAGAGCCCACCGAGTGTGAGGACGTGAGACTTGGTGCAAGAATGACGGCGGATGAAGAGAGTCGGGTCAGCAGTTGAAGGGTGGAAGTCCAGGGAGAGGAGGACTTCTTTCACCTTGTTGTGCCATTCGCGAGGGGCTTGCTTAAGGCCGTAGACAGGGCGATTCAGCTTCCAGACAGTGTTGGGAGGGAATTCTCCTGGGAAGCCTTCTGGTCTGTCCATGAACACTGTCTCCTTGAGACGTCCTTGTAGGAAGGCGGATGAGGCATCCATGGATTTGATCTCAAAGTCTTCTCGAGCTGCGACATCCATGAGCGTACGAATGGTGGGAGGTTTGGATGTGGGGGAGAAGGTTAGGAAGAAGTCGCGGTACTGCTGCTGGGTGAAGCCCTTGGCTACGTAGCGCGCTTTGAACACCGGTGCCTCGTCTGGGAGCTGTTTTACACGGAACAACCACTTGCCCCCGACGATGTTGACTCCTGGAGGTGGAGTCTCGTCGTCGAAGGAGTGGTTGCGGGTGAATGCTGCAATCTCCGCGTCCATGGCAGCACGCCATTCGGCAGCATGAGGGCCTGAGAGAGCCTCTTGGACGGTGAGAGGGATAGGGATGGTCGGGTTCTCCGCGAAGTTGAGGGAGGGTGAGCCAGTGATGTCGGGGAAGATGTGTGAGAGCTGAGGAAGGACTGCATGGAGATCACACAGTTCCTCATGCCTGTCTTCTAGAAGGGTAGAGGGCACATCCCCCCCAGCAGGAGGAGGCGGTGTGATCGCGGTGTATCGAAGAACCATCGCGAGTGGAAGAGTAGCGCGATGTGAGCGAGTGCCATGAGCCACCGGAGAAGAGGGTGGGGCTGGCGGTGTCGGAGAGGGTGACTGAGGAGGCTTGGGCGGGGGAATGGGCCGTCGGCGGTACGTGATCAGCTCGGGCGACTGCGGGAGAGCGGGTTCCGCTGTGGTGGGGGGAACCGGGGGAAGGGGTGGGGCCGGAGGGTGGGACCGCCGATGGTAGGTGATAGGTGCGCTCGGAGGGGGCGGCGCAGCGGGAAGTGGGGAAGGTGAGGGGGAGGGAGGAGCAGCTGCCGAAGACACCGGTGAGGCCGGGTCAGTGACCTCAGAGGGAGATGGTGCGATGGCAGGAGAGGGAGGAGGTGAGGGAGCAGGAGCAGGCGGGAGGTCGGGAGGCGCATCAAAGTCTGCCCACACGAGGGAGGGTGGATCAGGGAGAGGGTCCCGTCCCAAAGGGGAGTAGAATGGGCGAGTCTCATCGAAAAGAACGTCGCGGCTCCTGACCAACTGGTGAGTGGAGGGATTGAGGAAGAGGTAGTCAGGTGAATCGGCGTTGTGCCCAAGGTAGACGCATGTCTGAGTCTTGGAGCCGAGTTTGCCACCGTTCTGCCGCCGGGCCTGAGGGTTGAGGAGGACATAGGCGGTGCACCCCCAGACGCGAAGAGAGCGAGCAGTGGGTGTTTTCCTGAGCCAAAGTGTGGTAGGAGTGGTGTCGGGAAGATGCGGGTGGGGGTAAAGATTGTAGAGGAGGGCAGCATGGTAGAGGGCGTAACCCTAGAGAGAGAGTGGAGCATTGGAGTGGCTGAGGAGGCACCGAGTGATTTGCACCAGGATGTGATTGCGGCTTTCTGCTATGCCGTTCTGCTGCGGGCTGTCGGGAAGGGTGAAGTTTTGCTGGATGCCTTCGGAGGAGCAGAAGGCTTTGAGCTTGTCGTTGCAGAATTCACCCCCCCCATCCGAGTGAAGGCGCTTGACCTTGCGGTCAAAGGTGGTCTGTGCCTGCTCAACCCACGCCATGATGACCTGTGGAGCCTCAGCCTTAGTGTGGAGGAGGTGAACAGAGACGTAGCGGGAGTGGTCATCGACGATAACAAGGAAATAACGATAGCCACCTCGTGCGAGAACAGGGGCAGGGCCCCAGACGTCCATGTGCACTAGGTCTAGCGGTGCTGCTGCGACTGTGGGTGAGGCAGTGTGGGGCTGTTGGCGCAGTTTGCTCTTAGTGAAATCAAGGCACGTGGGAGCGGGTGAGTCAGGTGGTGGAGGAAGTGCGGCTGGCAGGCCGAGGAGAAGTTTCTTGGAGGCCATGTCAGCAAGCGTGCGGAATTTTGGGTGCCCTAACCGATGGTGGTAGAGGATGGTCGGGTTGGAGAGGCTGCGACATGAGCATGGTGTGATGGTGGCTTGTGCTTGGGTGGTTGAAACCTGAGGGAGAGGTACGCGTAGCGTGTAGAGGCCGCTGCTATTGAGGGTGAAGCGGGCCAAGACCTCGTTGGTGAGGGGATCTATGATGTCGCAATAGTCCTCATTTTCCGAGAAGATGGTGCGTAGCCCCGCTTCCTGGATTTCCGTTTGAGCCACGAGATTGTGGCGTAGTGAAGGCACGCACATGCCAGTGACAGTGCCGGATGGGAAGGCGGGGCATGGGACTGTGGAGGTACCCTTGGCGAGGGTGGTGAAGCTTGAGTCAGCTCCTAAGAGAGGGATAGGTGTTGGGTAAGGTTTGAAGGAGAGTGTCTCCTTGAGCACAGTGTGAGTGGCCCCGCTGTCGAGTGTGAACTCTATGTATTGTGGTGCCTGTGATGAGCCGATGTACTGGGAGGTAGCTTCATTAATCATGGCAGTGCCAGGGAACAACAGGTTGATACGCACATCAGCAGGAGCACTATCACTAGCACTAGCCGAAGAGGGGTCCTGGATCTCAACGAGGTTGGCCTTACGAGGGCGCATCCAGTTTGGCGGCTTCTTGTCAACTCCGTGGACGGCATACCACTCGTCGTCTTTCTTCTTGAAGCACGTAGCAAGGGGGTGGTTAGTGCCACCACACACTTGTCCCTTGCGGTTGCCATACTTGACGACGTAGGGGCACGGAGGAAAGCGGTTGCGCTGGAAGGGCGCCGAGGCGAGAGCCGCTGCGACACTTGCTGGGGCCATGGGAGCGCGGATGGCGTACGCCTTGGCCTGAGCCGTGGAGTCTTTCTCGGCAGAGAGGAGTGCGGTGGAGACCTTAGCAAAGGTGAGGTCTTCCGCTGAGAGCGTGAGGAGCATCTTCCTCGTGACTTCATATGCCGAGGTGAGACCAACAAGAAGGGCGGCTGCAGGGGCTTGCTCGGGGAAGACTATACCCAGCTCCTTGAGTTCGCCATGAATGGTCTGCACCTTGGCAATGTAGTCGGCCATTCCCGAGCAGTCCTCAAGGCGAACCTGAAACATGTTGGGGATGAGAATCGCCACTCCGACCGCCGTCTTGTTCATGAACCGATCCTGGAGATACTTCCAGATGGCGTTGGAGGTAGGGTAGTTGTGGAACGTGTTGACAAGTTCGGGAGGGGTGGAGGCGATGAAGACGCTGATGATGGCAGCATCGGCCTTCTCCCATTTCCGGTACTTCTCAACAGCTTCCTCGTACGCCCTCACGTCAGCATCATTAGAAGATTCGGTCGGCTCACGGGGGAGAGTAGGCTGCTTCCCCTTGCCACGGTTGAGGAGGACGTCCTTGAGGTCAAGGCCCTGCACGTCACGGCTCAGGAGGTGCTTGTCAACTCCGTAGCTCCATGCCTTGAAGTTGGAGCTAGAGCCATCAGCTTCAAGGCGGAGCGGGGTGATGGGGTTGGCCATGGTGGAAGATGAGAGAGCCATGGTGGAGGCCCCTTAAATTCTCGCGCGGAGCGCCGCTCTTAAGTCACCGATAGTCACTTCGAAATCCGACGGACCCGAAAGGCAAAAATCGTCAATGTCGGCCGCGTCGAATTGCCTCGTAGAAGGAAATTTTAGGCCGTCAAAATTAGGTCGAATCGGCCGATTTCCGTAGATCTAACAAACCCTAATCCCACACACCCCCCCACACACCACCCTCAGCTTCGCGGCTGCGCTGCTGCTCGGCTTCACGGCTACACGGCAGCTCTGCTTCGCGGCTACGCTGCTGCTCGGCTGCGCTGCTGCACCTGTTCAGCTGCGGGGAGGGGGAAGGGGTAGGAGTGCAAATGCGGGGCGACGGGCGGCGGCCCGACGAGAAGCTGCGGGGCGACGGGCGGCGGCCCGACGAGAAGCTGCGGGGCGACGGGCGGCGGCCCGACGAGAAGCTGCGGGGCGACG
Organism: Closterium sp. Yama58-4; assembly: GCA_947470075.1. NCBI lineage: Eukaryota > Viridiplantae > Streptophyta > Zygnematophyceae > Desmidiales > Closteriaceae > Closterium > Closterium sp. Yama58-4. The sequence continues at coordinate 745,819 of CANIUD010000604.1, read as the reverse complement.
GGCGGCGGCCCGACGAGAAGCTGCGGGGCGACGGGCGGCGGCCTGACGAGGAGAAGAAGTGACGAATTGATATTCGATGAAGATGAGCGTTAGGTTATAGCGCTGACGATGCGCTTACCAGATTTAATTTCCGCCGAAGGTGACGGGAAGGTGTAGAGGGAGAAATTCCGCCGACGAATGTCGCGAATCACCGGCGACGAGGTTGACGATGGCTTCGCCGAGGTTTGCGGGACAAGTATCCGCAGAGATAAGAGGATCACGATCCGCGTATGCGGTTGAAGGGCTCTGATACCATGTCATAAATAGGCTTTGAACTGATACATTAGTAATGAGCTTGAAGCTCTTTAAGTACATCCAAGAGGGGTAGGAAAAGGATGGGGAAGGGAATCGGGGGCAATCTCTAGGGATTGGGGGTAATCCCAAGGCAATCTCCAATTGGTGGGTTGGAGATTGGTTGGAGATTACATTTGGGTTTGGTTGGGATGTAGGTGTACACCCAACCAAACACAATGTGCAAACTACACTACTCTAGGATATAGAAAATACAAAGTACAAATTGTGAGATTGAAGACTAACACTAACAGCAGAAACCTCCACGTGCATGCAGGGAGCTTCCAACCAAAACTTCCCACCCCCCTAACACCCCATGCTCCCCTCAACTGATTCCCAACCCCCCAGGTGCATATGCTCCCCATCCTAATCCTCCAACACCCCATGCTCCCCATCCCCATTCCCCAACTGCCCATGCGTCTCCCATTGATCCTCAAGAAAGTTTCCCCATCCTGCTCACCTTGCTCCAACAGCGGGCGAGTGAGGGCGACGCTGTGGATGAGAGGGCAGGTGGGTGGTTGGCGGGTATCATGAGGTGGCGGGGATGGCGGGGAGAGCGAGCAGTGGCGTGGGTTGAGTGGAGTCACTCGCGCACATGGCACTGCAAGTCAGCTTGCTGCGTGTGAAGGGGGGTGGAAATAGACGGGGGGGAGAGGGGGAGGAGAGGGGGAAAGTGGGGAAGAAGGGATTCGTATGAAAGGATGGACTGGTAGATGGTTGAGTGGTGGGAGGAAGCAGATGGCGAATTTGAGACTATGCAACACAAAGTGTTATGAATGTGTGACAAACCGTGTGTGAGTGAGTGCATGCGCTCACGTGGCTGCTCCTACCAGCCACTCACCACTCACTCGCGTCGCCCAGCGCCATGGCGACGCAGACACACGCGGAAGCCCCTCAGCGCGCCCGCAAGGTCCACATCGCCCGTCACAATCGCCATCGCCATCGCCCACATTGCCCTCCCCAACCGGCCGATCAGCTCTGCCGCGTGCGCGCAATACACGGAGTGACAGAAGGCATTCGGACGTCCCTTCAAGCTCACTCATATCCGAGTGAGGTTCACGGCGCATCTACTTTGCCCTTCTACGTGGAACGAATAGTCGATAAAGGAGACGACTCGGATAGATTGATGCGCGGAAAGTACGCGGCGAGAGCGAGAGGCGATCGAAACTGCAACACGAAAAAAGCGTGGGATTTACGCGGACACTATTCTTGAGTGCTGGTCGTTTTCGTTGCAAATGACGGACCTGTGGGCGTTAGATGGCTCGGATAGTGCGACATGCTACCGAAGTAGTTATCAATAGCGACGAAAAGCAGAAACAAGGAAGGCGAAAAGCAAAACGGATGCCCGCGCTGTTCGTGGCAGTATGGCGCTGCACTGTCGATCGCGCTATCCTAATCACCACGTAGGTTGATCCTAAGATTGAAATGTACGACTGACAGTGAAGACTTGATGGTGAGAAAGCTTGTAGTGCAACGAATCGCGTGATTCGAATGAAGCCTAGCTCGGGTGTCAATGATTTTAGGACGTGTATGATTTTGCCGAACCTGACAAATTTCAAACTCAAACCGTTCTGCACCGTGGCAAAACCTTTCGGACTGTACTCTACCGTGACAAACCGTTATAAAGTTCGAACTTTCAGTCAGGTTCGGCAAAATCACACACGCCCTTAGGAGAAAGGTAAATGTTGCCAGTTCAAAACAAGAATCCAGTTCAGAAGGCAGGAACTACGACCTTCGATTTGAAGTCAACGTCCACGGGGCACTTTGGAACTCCTGATATTGTTGTGCTAAGCATTTATAACTGGCGGTGAGTACAGGCTTTGGTGGTGACAACAAATTACGAGAGCTAAGTGCCACCAGAAGTTTTACTTAGCATCGTGCATCTAACCAGCACGCACAATACTCAACCATCGTAATGCTGGTAGACATCCTGAGGGTAAGTACCGATTAAATTCTGAGGGTACCAAGATTCGATGAAACATTTCCATGACCTTGATAGATGACTCCCTACCACGCAAAAACGCGAGAGATTCACTACTGAGTTGTTTGGCACTAGCGTTTTGTTAAACGCACACCCTTACGCAAGCACCAGGATGAAACGTGCTGACTGAAACGATTCGAAGTCTTAGCGCCACAAAACTGGAAAGGTATGAACAGAAGTCATGAGAACCTCTGTACCGAGTACAGATTCGAACCTCCCACAGGGCTCAAATCCCATCTTCAAATAGCTTGTTTCAAAGTCCAGCTTGGCTATGCTTCTCGATAATCTCCTGTCACGGACCACCGTCGGATCTTCACCGAGCCTTGGCCTGCTGCCGTTCCACGGAATCGTCGGAGCCTAGAAAACTACTGCTCTTTTTTTTTTTTTTTTTTTGGTAGGTGAAAAATGCATTATACAACGTACAACGCAAAACACCGTCGGTCGTAACCGGAGCTAGAGGGCATAGGTAGTGTATACCGTACCCTCCCAGATATCTATGGAGGCTTATAGACCAAACGCCTGAAAACTTCAACTTGCCCGCCACAAAATCCTACTATGCCGTTGCCGCATTTCAACTCTGACAGGAACGCCTCGGTAGGTTCCAGGTTCTGTATCTGTTGCTTCAGCCTGGAAGAGTTGGCTCCGAGCCTGCTCTGCCGTGCCTTGTAAAAAGGTTGGGTTCCAACAGGAAAAACCCTGATTCTGAGTTGCTGCCGAGCGGGACTTGTGTGACGGATGTTCAGTCCTGGTCCTTTGACTCCAAATCTGATTCGCCGAGAGTGGTGGGGTTGGGTTGGGAGAGCAGAAACTGCCCTGGTTCGAAGTTGCTGCCTAGCAGCTGTGCCCTGTATGCCAACGCCCCCTATGCCAGGCAGTTGCGTGAGCTGTGTGCTGGGGAATACCATAGCCAAAGTGGGGTGTAATCAGCACAATGAGCAGTCATAGCAATAGTTCATAAATATGAGCAAAGCTAGTGGTAGTCACAGCGGGCAAGTGAGGAGGAGGAGGAACTGTGGAGGGAGCGAATTGGAGACGACGACTGAAGCTGCAAACACACGGGCAACAGGAGCGCGCACACAGTGGCTACCGGGACAGCGCCCCGGACTACTGGAGTAACAGGCTCCGCGGCTAAGACGAGCGGCAGGGGCAACAGACCCACGGGCGACAGGTGCAGCAGGCTCTCTGAGCTACCAGGACAGTGCGCCCCGGATTACAGGTGCTGCAACCTCCTCCAACTGTCCCACACCCCCCTACACACATCCCCTGTTTCACCTCTAGCTCCACTCCCACATCACCCCCCTAGCGCCACTCCCTCGGCTCCCACACCTCCACCCCCCTCAGCGGCAGCTGCAGCAGTGGGAGACGAAGGAGGAGGAAGGGACGACGCACACGGAGAAACCCCACACCCGTCACCCCCACACTCCTGTCCAGGGGACGGAGGGGGGGGGGGGGGGGGGGGGGGGGGGCAGCAGAACAGAAGAGAGCGCATGAGGGCGTGGGCAGAGCAGAGCGCACGAGGGCGCGGGCAGCAGCAGAGCGCACGAGGGCGCGGGCAGCAGCAGAGCGCACGAGGGCGCGGGCAGCAGCAGAGCGCACGAGGGCGCGGGCAGCAGCAGAGCGCACGAGGGCGCGGGCAGCAGCAGAGCGCACGAGGGCGCAGAGAGCACGGGCAGCACAGGCACGGGCAGCAACGGGCGGCACAGGCACAGGCAGCACAGGTACGGGCAGCACAGGCACGGGCAGCAACAGAGCGCACGAGGGCGCGGGCAGCAGCAGAGCGCACGAGGGCGCGGGTGAGACAGAGCGCACGAGGGCGCAGAGAGCACGAGCAGCTGCTGCAGAGGTCCAGGGGCGGCTGCTCCAGGGGCCAGGGGCGGCTGCTCCAGGGGCCAGGGGCGGCTGCTGCAGGGGCGGCTGCTCCAGGGGCCAGGGGCGGCTGCTGCAGGGGCGGCTGCTCCAGGGACCAGGGGCGGCTGCTGCAGGGGCGGCTGCTCCAGGGGCCAGGGGCGGCTGCTCCAGGGGCCAGGGGCGGCTGCTGCAGGGGCGGCTGCTCCAGGGGCCAGGGGCGGCTGCTGCAGGGGCGGCTGCTCCAGGGGCCAGGGGCGGCTGCTGCAGGGGCGGCTGCTCCAGGGGCCAGGGGCGGCTGCTCCAGGGGCGGCGTCGCGGGTCCAGGGGCGGCTGCTGCAGGGGCGGCTGCTGCAGGGGCGGCTGCTCCAGGGGCAGCGGCACCAAGGGCGGCTGCACCAGGGGCAGCTGCTCCAGGGGCGGCTGCACCAGGGGCGGCTGCTCCAGGGGCGGCGGCGCTGGCGCAGGGGCGGCTCGCGCGCTGTTGCAGGGGCGGCGTCGCGAGCTGCTGCAGGGGCGGTGTCGCGAGCGACGGGCGACGGGGGGAGCAGCGGGCGGGCCCCCTGAAGGCGCCGCGACGAGCAGGGACGGCGCCCAGGGGGCGCTGCGACGTGCAGGGGCGACGCCGCGCGGGTCCCGCAGGGGCGTCGCGACGAGCAGGGACGGCGCCCAGGGGGCGCCGCGACGACCTGGGGCGACGCCTCGCGGGTCCCGCAGGGGTGTCGCGACGAGCAGGGCGACGCCGCGCGGGTCCCGCAGGGGCGACGCGACGAGCAGGAGCGGCACCCAGGGAGCGCCGCGACGAGCAGGGGCGGCGTTGAGAGGGTGCCGCGACGAGCAGGAGGCGGCACCCAGGGGGCGCCGCGACGAGCAACGGGGAGGGCAGCACGCAGGCCCCTCTGAGGGCGCTCCGACGGACGGTGAAACCGGCGCGCGCCCCGAGCGCGCGGCGGGCAGAAAAAGCCGTCACGCGCTCAGAGCGCGTGGCAGGAAGAAAAATACAGCGCCGCGCACCACGGAGCGCGCGGTGGACAGTACGGCAGCGGAAGCAGTTGGTGGGCCTGTTAAGCTAGGCGGCAGGATCATGCCGGCTCTAGATACCATGTTAGAAACACTAGGAGTGCGGCCTAGGCTTAGTAGCCTAGGCCACACTAAGAGGTAGGAGGTTGTGCCCTAGAGCTAGGGTTTGGGGTGTACGAAGGAGAATTGGAGAAGAGGAATCATGGAACTAGCAAGCAGCAGGACACACAAATAGCAAACCCTAAGGGGTTGTACTCACTATTGAGCACCCCACTGCAGGCTAGACAAATAACATAATCTGACAGCCGGAGCAGGCCTCAGAAGTTCAAGGAAGCGGAATGTGCAGCAGAAGCTCTCCAAGCCTATTTCCACCCTCTGCTACTGCTCTCCGCCTCCTCCCTCCTCTCCTCTGCCTTGTTCCTCCTCACCTCAGTTACAAATTCTCAATTCTTCAGGCTAATCGTTCTCAGAGTCTTACTTTCAAGCTTTCTCATACGAGTCTGATAGCAATCTTTCTAAATAGCTTCACAGCGTTTGTATTCCCAATTTCTACCGTACAAGCTTTGCTCCCGCGGCATTCTTCTCGTATCTTACTCAATTTATCCTGAATTATCATGGCCTCAGTTGATTATCCGACCTTCTCTGAAGCCCTTCGCTTGTGGAAGAACCGGGATGCTCCCTTGCAACTGCAGGTTTAAGTCCCGGCCTCGTCACCTCCTTGCTCGGCTGAAGAGGAGGAGGTCCCGCGAATTGAGTCTTCAGAAGAGTCTTCTGAAGCTGCAGTGGGTTCCTTTGAGGCGGAGGAATCTTCGTATGAGGCTGCAGAATACTTCCCTGAAGCTTCAGCGGAGTTTCCTGGAGCTGCAGATGGCGTCGCTGAGCCTGCAGAGGCATCCATTGAGGCTCCAGTTGAATCTTCTCACAAGAAATCACAGGAGTGTGATGGGGTCAGTGTGTGCAGCATCGTCGCCAGCATGATGAGCATGGTGGACAGCAGCTGCAAGACGCTTCTCAGCAGCAGCTTTGGTAACACGACTCATCTTTACACCAGTGAAGATCACGTGGACTGCAGCAAAAGCTTCTGCTTTGCCGTTCCTTGGGCAGCAGTGACCAGAGAGGTCGTCACTGCTGGTCACAGCAAGCTCAAGAAGGGCAGCAATGGTGACTTGAAGCGGGAACCCAACCAAGTGTTGAAGCCAGCAGCGACTACAGAGCTGGCTCCAAGCAAGCGTTCAGTCTCGAGAATGGCATTGGCTAGCTTGAAGCTGCTGCCTACGCGCATTCCCAAGCCTGGCAGCGCACGTGCCCCTGTTCTGAAGACACATGCTGAGGAGAAGGTTCTGCTCGGATCTGTGTGCTCGCGCATCCCCAAGATTGGCAGCACACGTGCTCCTGCTGTGAAGACTGTTGCAGTGGAGGACAAGGTGGTTCTGCTCGGATCTGTGTGCTCGCGCATCCCCAAGCCTGGGAGCGCATGTGCTCCTGCTGTGAAGACCTGTGAGGAGAATAAGCATGGGCGTGTGTGTTCTGAAAACGGTACAGGATCCAAAGGACAAACCAGGAGGCTGCATGAGAGAGTTGAAAGTGTGAAATTGGAGAGGAAGGGAGGCAATGCGAGGCTGACAAGGGTGGGTGCAGTGAGGCCTCCCTGGCGGCCTTGAAGACTGAGATGTGGTGATAGGAGTGGCCAGAATGGTACTTGGTGCATGTGAATGCTCCTGATGTGGCTGACACATTATCTAGGTCTAGCTTTGTATTATATTCATGTATTTCTTTAGGTCTTGTCTCATCCCTGTTGTGTTAACTTATGTCTTCAAAATCTGGTTCGCTATGGTTTGGTTGGTGAAAGGACAAATCATATAACATGGTTCTGTTCTGTATTCACCCCATACACAGACTCTCTCTTCATAACAAACAAACAATAGAATCACTGCTTCCATCAGTTGGCATGCCAGCCTTATACCATATTGCACTGCGCTTATGATGAACCCAAATGGCTGAAGTAACCTTACTGGTTACCATTTACTTTCATGCCTGCAATCGCACAACGTTCACATTGTTGCATAAATCGTTGGCATCACAACACGTGTTTGCATCGAGGGTACAATCTACAGTGTGCTGGTTTCCCCTGGTTTCAGCTGTTTTGGAACCTGCTCATAATTCAACCACAAAACAAGAATGCAGGCGTAGAGATCGGGACGAGGGGAAGGACAGAATCCGAGTCAATGCATGCATGCTAAATCTGTAAGCATGCGTGGGCCACAGCAGCAAGGAGCAAGGCGGGCTCACCCATTGGTACGTTGCAGCAGGCACTTGAGCTGTGAGTGCAATGCAATGCCAGTGGCCTCCACTTTCTCGCTTTTCTTCACCCCTATCCCCCCGCGCCCTTGCCTCTCAGCAGCGCCATCACCACCCCCCTGCGGTATGCATTGGGGCGAAGGGAGAATGAGGAAGAGCAACGTCGGTTGCCTCCACTATCTCTCTTCGCATCACCAGGCTGTGCTCTGCAGGCACACAATCCATCCACTTGTGCTGGGCACTCAATGAAAACCCAGAGAGTGTAGTTACTACCGTATGTTAGATCATTGCATTCTGTGACAGTGGGAGAAAAAGGTGAAACAATGTAAGAGTGTGTGATAGTGAGTGATAAGTGCGTGCGAATGATAGTGGGTGATAAATGTGTGAAGATGTGTGTCAGAGAGTGATGGGTGAGAATGCGTCAGTGAGTGATAAGTGCATGATTATGAGTGAGTGAGTGATAAATGTGTGAGAATGTGTGAAGTGAGTGAAACATGTGTGAAAATGTGTGTCAACGAGTCATAAATGTGTGAAAATGTGTTAATGAGTCATAACTATGTGAGATTGTGTGCCAGCATCACCAAAATGTTGACATCCCAGAACGCTCCCCCTAATTTGGCTTCCCCGCAAGAGACTTCGAGGCCTCCCGAAAATGACCCATATCTGTCAACGAGCCCGAAAGTGACATTCGGAACAGTGTACAGCGTGTCCCGAAAATGTCCCGTCTGAAAATTGTCCCTCAAAAGCAAGTAATATGTCTCAAAACCCTCTGTTAACACTGTTCACTTTGCAGTGTCCTAGTGGGTGCAAATTTCTATAGTCCGAAAGGTTGCGGGTTCGAATCTTGGCGTCGGTACATTGCGAATGTGCATGCTTTTTTTTTTTCCGTAATGGATAAATTCTCAGAATTCGTAATGTATATGATGGACTTAGAGCCTATGCTGATGTTTTTCTTAAACATCGGGATGTTTAGGTGATCTTATTCTAGTGAAACTTACTATCGGTTTACATTTAAATGCAACGACTTAGACTTTGTTTTTCTACACTCACGTCAATGTATTCTTGTCGAATCTGTTTATAGCTTGCACAATACGGAACGTTGTAACTGATACGAAATTCTCGCCAATTTCGTTTGTCGAAACGCCATCCCCCCCCCCCCCCCCCCCCCCCCCCTCACCTCCCCCTCCCAAACGATCGAAGCGTGACGAAAAATACGTGCCCCACAGATAAACGCCAACTCAGCCTCATCTGAAATGCCACCAGGTTCGCGCCACCTGTCAGCCACACCTGACTGTCACTTGCCAGCTGTCCAGAAAATAGCACACGTCCTCACAATACATGCACACCACGCAACTACAACTCAGCCCAACCACAATGTCATATACCGTTGAGGTAGAACCATCTCTCATGCTTCTACGTGTTCTATTTTTGTGTCTGGTTTCTAGGTCTCTTGTTCTTTCTAGCTTCTTAGGTTCCTGCTAGTAGGCCTGCCAGTCTTGTATTCTGTAATCATTACCTGTTACTAATTTATAGGTTCCCCGCTTCCCTCTCCTCCTTTCCCCCCATCGCCCTGCGCAGGCGCCGCCGTTTTCCCCTTCACTCCACTACGCGATTGCCGCTTCGTGGTGCTGCACGCCGCGACTGAAGGGTAGGGGAGGGGGGCGATGCTGCCTGCGGGCGAACGCGGCGCCACTGTCGGCGGAAACAGCGCGGCTGTCGCTTGTTTCGTCGCAGGCGCCGGAGAGGAGAGGGAGTGATGTGGCTGTCAGATTGATGCAAGGGAATCCAGGTATGTATTTGTTTTCGCCAATTTGTCAGATTTATTCAGGGATGTGCTTTTCACGTCGCCAACTGTTCATGCTACATGCATTTGTTTTTGCTAATGTGTGCAGATGCAGATTAGCGTTTCAACTATTTGTCGATTTTCCTTATGATGCAAGGTTAAAATGCGGTAACAAGCTCCATTGTATGTACATTCATTGTCATGTGTTTCTGACGACTTAGCATTGCTTGTAACGTTGAAGTTTCAGGATGGCTAATTGTTTGATTTGTCAATTGCAGGAACTGCTATTTATGTAATGAATATGCCACCCGTAGAGTTTGTTAACAAGCCTCAAATTTTCACTGTTGACATGTATATGTTGTATGCATTAGTTTTGTTGTAGGTGTTCGATAAACAGATGTTTTGTAGCATGTATATATATCAATGTACGAGGTTGTTATTTCCGAACCGCATGTGAAGGGCAACGAATCCCGAACCGCCTGATTCCGAACCGCTCTCAAACGTGATTGGTCCGTGATATTTCCCAAATGTGTCTTGAATGTGTCCTGAAAACATCCCGCAGAAGTCTTTCGGGCAGGAGTCAAAGAGTCTTGCGAAGCAGTTTCGGGACTCCCAGATGTGTCACTACAGATTTCCCGAAAGACACTTTCGGGATGGTTGTGAAAGCTGACCCGAAAGTCTCTTCCGAGATAGTTTCAGGCAGCTTTTGGGAGCCCAGAATTTAGCGATGAGTGAGTGATAAATGGGTGAAGAGGTGTTTCAGTGAGCGATAAATGTGTGAATGTGTGTCAGTGAGTGATAAGTGTGTGAAAAGGTGTGCCAGTGAGTGATAAACGTGACTGTGTGGCAGTGAGTGAGAAATGTGTGAAAATGTGTGTCAGTGAGTGATAAATGTATGTGTGTCAGTGAGTGACAAATGTGTGAAATTGTGTGCCAGTGAGTGATAATTGGATGAAATTGTGTGTCAGTGGGTGATAAATGTGTGAAAATGTGTGCCAGTGAGCGGAAATATTGTGAAAATGTTTGTCAGTGAGAGATAAATGTGTAAAAATGTGTGCTAGTGAGCGGAAATATTGTGAAAATGTTTGTCAATGAGCGATAAACGTGTAAAAATGTGTGTAAGTGAGTGATAAATGTGTGAAAATGTGTGCTAGTGAGTGGAAATATAGTGAAAATGTGTGTCAGTGAGTGATAAATGTGTGAAAATGTGTGCCAGTGAGTGATAAATGTGTGAAAATGTGTGTCAGAGAGTGATAAATGTGTGTCAGTGAGTGACAGATGTGTGAAATTGTGTCCTAATGAGTGATAAATGGGTGAAGGTGTGTGTTCGTGAGTGTTAAATGCGTGAATGTGAGTCAGTGAGTGATAAAGCGTGAAGATGTGTGTTAGTGAGTGATCAATGTGCGAAGATGTGTGTCAGTCAGTGATTGGGAAGTGCGTGAGAATGAGTCAGTGAGTGAATAATGCGTGAGAATGTGTGTGAGTGAGTGATAACTGTGTGCAATTGTGTGCCAGTGAGAAAAAAATGGGTGAAGATGAGAGTCAGTCAGTGAGTGATAAATCTGTAAATGGGTGAAAATGTGTTTCAGTGAGTGATAAATGGGTGAAAATGTGTCAGTGAGTAATAAATGGGTGAAAACGTGTGTCAGTGAGTGATAAACTGGTGAAAATGTGTGTCAGTGAGTGATAATGTGTGAATGTGTGTCAGTGAGTGATAAATGTGTGAAAATGTGTGCCAGTGAGAGACAACTGTGTAAAGCTGTATGTCAGTGAGTTTAGGGTTTGAGAATGCGTGCCAGTGAAGGCAGGCGCGCCTGAGATGAGATGGTTGCAGGCTAAATGACGGAATGGCACAAAATGCACTAAGGAGCATCACATGGCACACATGGCATGTATTACGTGTGACTGTTTTGTGCATCAATGTGAGTGGGTATGAAAAGGAGCAAGTAGGCTCGAATGGGTTTGGCCCTTAAGTGTGCATCGCATTCAAAGGTACAGTGGTGTGTGCAGTGCAATGGTGTGTGCAGTGCAATGTGTGTGTGCAGTGCAATGGTGTGTGCGGTGCAATGGTGTGTGCGGTGCAATGGTGTGTGCGGTGCAATGGTGTGTGCGGTGCAATGGTGTGTGCGGTGCAATGGTGTGTGCGGTGCAATGGTGTGTGCGGTGCAATGGTGTGTGCGGTGCAATGGTGTGTGCGGTGCAATGGTGTGTGCGGTGCAATGGTGTGTGCGGTGCAATGGTGTGTGCGGTGCAATGGTGTGTGCGGTGCAATGGTGTGTGCGGTGCAATGGTGTGTGCGGTGCAATGGTGTGTGCGGTGCAATGGTGTGTGCGGTGCAATGTGTGTGCGGTGCAATGGTGTGTGCGGTGCAATGGAGTGTGCGGTGCAATGGAGTGTGCGGTGCAATGGTGTGTGCGGTGCAATGGTGTGTGCAGTGCAATGGTGTGTGCAGTGCAATGGTGTGTGCAGTGCAATGGTGTGTGCGGTGCAATGGTGTGTGCGGTGCAATGGTGTGTGCGGTGCAATGGTGTGTGCGGTGCAATGGTTTGTGCGGTGCAATGGTGTGTGCGGTGCAATGGTGTGTGCGGTGCAATGGTGTGTGCGGTGCAATGGTGTGTGCGGTGCAATGGTGTGTGCGGTGGAATGGTGTGTGCGGTGCAATGGTGTGTGCAGTGCAATGGTGTGTGCAGTGCAATGGTGTGTGCAGTGGAATGGTGTGTGCAGTGCAATGGTGTGTGCAGTGCAATGGTGTGTGCAGTGGAATGGTGTGTGCAGTGCAATGGTGTGTGCAGTGCAATGGTGTGTGCAGTGCAATGGTGTGTGCGGTGCAATGGTGTGTGCGGTGCAATGGTGTGTGCGGTGCAATGGTGTGTGCGGTGCAATGGTGTGTGCGGTGCAATGGTGTGTGCGGTGCAATGGTGTGTGCGGTGCAATGGTGTGTGCGGTGCAATGGTGTGTGCGGTGCAATGGTGTGTGCTGTGCAATGGTGTGTGCGGTGCAATGGTGTGTGCGGTGCAATGGTGTGTGCGGTGCAATGGTGTGTGCAGTGCAATGGTGTGTGCAGTGCAATGGTGTGTGCAGTGCAATGGTGTGTGCAGTGCAATGGTGTGTGCAGTGCAATGGTGTGTGCAGTGCAATGGTGTGTGCGGTGCAATGGTGTGTGCGGTGCAATGGTGTGTGCGGTGCAATGGTGTGTGCGGTGCAATGGTGTGTGCAGTGCAATGGTGTGTGCAGTGCAATGGTGTGTGCAGTGCAATGGTGTGTGCAGTGCAATGGTGTGTGCAGTGCAATGGTGTGTGCAGTGCAATGGTGTGTGCAGTGCAATGGTGTGTGCAGTGCAATGGTGTGTGCAGTGCAATGGTGTGTGCAGTGCAATGGTGTGTGCAGTGCAATGGTGTGTGCAGTGCAATGGTGTGTGCAGTGCAATGGTGTGTGCAGTGCAATGGTGTGTGCAGTGCAATGGTGTGTGCAGTGCAATGGTGTGTGCGGTGCAATGGTGTGTGCGGTGCAATGGTGTGTGCGGTGCAATGGTGTGTGCGGTGCAATGGTGTGTGCAGTGCAATGGTGTGTGCGGTGCCTGGTGGCAACAACAAGCCACTCACAACGCTGCTGGACCTGCCACCCCTCTGCAGAAGAACACACATGAGGAGGGCACAGGAGGGCAGGTGAGGGAAGAGGAGGACAGGGAAGGGGAGGGGAGGGATTATGAGGGCAGGGAAAGGCAGGGGAGGGCAGATGGATTGCAAAGAGGAGAAACGCCAGGCCTTGGTGTCACAGCATTCAGAAAAAAGACCCTGTGCAATCACATTGACACTAACCCCCTGCGCATGTGCCTGCATTCACAGGAACACCACCCATCACACGCATCTAGAGGCCCCACGCACATCTAGCATGGCACGCACCTTGAGGTGGCTACCCAAGTACCCCTCTGCACGGCAGCAAGCTCCCTCAAGTGACTCACAGGCACGGCCTTCTCCCTGTTCCCCGCGCCTGGTAGGTGCACCCCATCCATCCTCTCATGCGCCCCTGTGCGCACCCCATCCATCCTCTCATGCGCCCCTGTGCGCACCCCATCCATCCTCTCATGCGCCCCTGTGCGCACCCCATCCATCCTCTCATGCGCCCCTGTGCGCACCCCATCCCTCTCATGCGCCCCGGTGCGCACCCCATCCCTCTCATGCGCCCCTGTGGTGTGCGCACCGCGCCGCATCTCTCATCCCTCCCATCGCAGCCCCCCATGCCAGCGCTCCTCCCCACGCACATCACTTGGTGCTCCCACTCCCCACTGCCCCCGCCGCCCCAACAGCCTGTCCGCCTCATCCCCACGCATGCCAGCTGGCGCCCTCTCATTGGGCAGCGAGCAGATGGCCTTGGCTGACTTGCCCGCCTCGCCTAACCCATGGGGGAGGGGGGAGGGGGAGGTGAAAGAGGGGCGCAATGTCTGGAAGAGAGGAAGGGGGGACGGCAAGAGGAGCGGGGAAATGGGGGAAGGAGGAGGGAAGGGGAGGGAAGCGGAGGGAAGGGGTGGAAGGAAGTGGAAAAGAGGGAGGAGGATGGGTGGGGAGGGAAGATGAGGGACTGAAGGAAGGAAGGGAGGGAAGAAAGGAACGCTCCCAACTGCTCCCCTCTCCAACTGATCTGCATCCCCCCAACTCCCCATACTCCCCACTGATGCCAAGAACGTTCCCCCACCGTGGCTCACCCCTGATCACCCCTGCTCACCTTCCGGCAGCGGGAGAGCAAGGGTGACACGGTGGGTGTGAGTGCAGGCGAGGTGGTGGGTGGGATTCATGAGGTGACAGGGAGAGGGGACGTCGGGAGAGGACGAGGAGGGGCACGCCTTGAGAGGACTCTCATCGCACACACCACACACCAGGGCATGTCAGCTTGCTGTGCGTGCGCGCACAGGGGTTGGAAACTGAAGGGAGGTGAGGGGGGAGAAGTGGGAAAGGGGGAAAAAACGGGGGTGATGAGAAATATAGAAGGGAGCAGCTGAAAGGATGGAATGATTTGAGTGGTGGGAGGAAGCAGATGGCGTTGATGCTGGTGGGCACGAGCATGGCACATGGCAGGCACACATGGATTGGCTGCCAAACCAGCCACGGGAATAACTGGGTACCTGCTGCAAGGGTGTGGATGAAAGCGGGTAGCGGTGGGTGTAAGTGGGTAGAGATGGGTGGAAGTGGGTGAGTGACAAGGCAAGGCATAGATCACTAACCTTGGATCCATCCTTTCACCCAAAGACCGCCTTTCGCAAATCAACACCGTCTCAATCCAACACCCACGACAGACCAGCAGCAAAAGCCATCCCATGCACCGCTCCTTCACCCCATGCACCGCTCCTTCACCCCATGCACCGCTCTTTCACCCCATCCACCGTTCCTCGCCTCCGCCGCGTGCGCGCAACAAACGGAGTGAGGAAGCTGGTGCGGCTGATCTGTTCGCAATGATAATCCCCGCGACCGTGCACTGGACGATCGGCTCCGCCACGTGCGCGCAGCACAGAGGGTGAGGAATCGCGCAGCACAGCGCGTTGAACGCGCACGGATCATTGCTAAAGGTCGACTATAGTCGATGCTCACGACGCGAACGAAACTGCAAACACGAATATGCGCGGGAGTGACGAGGAAACTGCTGTCGAACGTCGCTTTCGTTGGAAGTGACGAACCTATGGACATGGGATACCTCGGATTGTGCGACATCGTGGCGACGCGACGGAGTTAAAGCTGCAAAGACGAATAAGCGCGGAAGTGACGAACCTGTGGACGTGGGGTGCTTCGGATCGTGGCGACGTCCCAAATTTGTTGTCGAGGGAGTTGGTTACTTCGGACCCTTGTTCGTTGTGGGTACTTTCGAAGTCCAGTCAGAGGTCATTTTTGGGATGGACGCGACGGAGAGAGTGCTGTGGGGCACGAGACGGACGATAAATAGTCTACCCTCGAAATCCAACAAACGGCAATCTAGTGAAGACTTTCGGGCTTCAGTATAGTGTCGGGTGGGTTGAGTTGCTAACTTTTAGACAGACGCAATCACTTATGCGACGTTTAGAGCAGTGAAAACGGCATTTGTGTCTGACAGATGATACTGCCAATGTAATCCGAACTGTAAACTGAACCTTGTGTTCCTCACGAGCATGTCTGATCTCGCCCCCTTGCGAAGGCAGTGCACCTCACGACCCAAGAGTTTTTTTTTTCTATAGTTTACCCGTGATATTTATAACATACGGTATTCTAGGGAAGACTTTCGGGCTGACGGGCGGGACTGAGTTGTTAGCTTTTAGACAGAAGCAATCACTTATGCGACGTTTAGAGTAGTGAGAAGGTGCACTTGTGTTTGGCAGATGATGCTGCCATGAGATCCGCACTGTAAACCGAACCTTGTGCACTTGAGAGCATGTCTGATCAGGCCCCTTGCGAAGGCACCACACCCCACAACAAACCCAAATCCGAACCCTACCTCCAAGTGATTGGGGCAGAGAAAAGAATCGGTTTGAACCGATATGAAACGGTAGGTCACCAGTTCAAATCTGAACTATCACGAGTGAGGGGGAGTCCGAAGAAGTTCACATAGGTTTTACTCGTTATTTTTACGTAATTTCACTCGTCAATTTTGACTGTACCCCAACTTGTAGTCTGATCATTTCATGTCAAGTGACCGAGTGTGAATTCCAGAAAGCTGACAAGGTACAAAAACGAGATCAGCTTACTGGGTAACCAATGTCACACAGGTTTGGCGCGACATTCTCTCGCGAGCAGCAGATTTCGAATCTCAGGGGCATGACGGCTGTACGTAATGAGTGGCGAAACGTTACTGGCGAGTGTTTAGCGTTACTGCTCTTTGTGTTTGACGCAAAACGCAACGCCAGACGAATTTACGGTGTGCCTTCGGATGTGTTCCGCACATCTCGGGGCACGTTTCTAATTAGCGGTTTGAGGTGAGTTGTTCCTGTCAAGCGCCTTTGGGAACGTAAATAGTTCTGATACATGACCGAAAATGGTAACCGAGCTGGAAAATTTCCGAACTTGAACTTTTTTCGGAGCCCCTGAGTTTGTTTCGTTCCTCGATAATCTCCCATGACGCACCGCTGCGGCATTGACGGAGCCTTGGATGCTGAATTATACGAAGCCTTTCGGAATCGACCCCTAACGCGAAAACTGACGCGGAATTGACGGAGTTTGACCCCCTAACGCGGAATTTGACGGAGCCTTTGACGGACGTGTTTCCCGCCTTCGCATACTGTCTCCTTACAGTAGGTTTCGGCCTGAAACCAAGGTTCCGCACGATCCCAATCGAAAGAAGAGAATCTCTAGGGATGCGTAATGCTCTCAGTCAGAACGAACCGCCTGATCCATCGCAAAAAAGCAAGCTTCGTTTTCGGCTGTTTAGGATGATCGAGGCTTTGTTTACATGTATGCATTGCTGTTTGCCAAGTGCCCTGTAAATGGATTGTATTTCTACAACCGAGCACCACGTACAGCTCTGTAAACGACCGATGTGGGGTACAACTGTAGCACTTGCGAAACTGGCGCGAATGGGTAGATATCGCCACGTACAGCAGTTTGCGTCCGTAAGCCATGTGCTAGGTACGAGGGTGGGTGAGTTGGCGATCAACCAGGACCCAAGTTTCAGTCCGTAAATTGTCATTGCACGCGGTTCACAGTCATTGACGACCTTACGGTGGGGTGAAGCGTCGGGTCGCCGAAATCGCAGTAACCCGAGCTGTAACCGTAACCTCTTGCTTTGAACACCGGGTAACCCAGCGTAACACATAATACACTTCACAATAATACGTGCTTACCTGACCAGATTGAAATCGAAAACCGAAAGAGAGTGTAAGGAAAAACCCTTTTTCCTTACTGGGGTTTACTCAACCGCGTACAACCCCAACTTTCGGAAGTGCACGTTCGGCCGCTTTGCTTGTTGCCGAAGCAACCTCGCATCGCCTTCGGCTTTCCTTTGCCCAACCTGCACTCAACCTCGTGTTCCCGAGGTTCCCGCCTAGTTAGGTTGCCTCGCTATATAATCGCATGTCTTTCATTGTATCGTGAATCCATTGAGTCACAGCCTCGTTATTCGTTATTCCGCGCAACTCTGTTTGACAACTCATAACACCTGGTATCAGAGCTACTTTCCTAGTTCACCCCGCTTTTCCAGGGTAGTTTAGTGGCACGGGTGTGACTGGTACGGTGGGCTGCAAAGCGGTTGGTTGCAAAGTTTATTAAATTAAACTTGCCCGACTCCGATAGCTTTTGCGCTTGCACTGTTGCCGGATAGTCACGGAGACCCACTTGCCTGTTAGACGTAGCTTGCGACTCATGGACCAGGCGGCATTTGACGCGTTGATGCAGCAAGTGGCGGAGATGTCGGCAGGCATGAAGGCGTTAACGACAGAGGTGGAGAGACTACGTGAAGAAAACAACGAGCTACGCCAGGCGCGAGGTGAAGCGCGCCAGGAGTCGCCCGCTGAAGAAGGCGAGAGCACTGGTCAAGCGGTGAGCGGCAATCCGTTGGAGGAGCTCACACGCGGCTTCGAAGAAGAAGATAGGCAGCGAGCGGCGGCAGCGACAACAGTTGCAGTGACAACAATCAAGATAAAGCCTACGAGCCCGCCCCCGTTCAACCCTACCGACAAGAACACTACTGTTAAGGGGTGGTTGTTCGGCGTGGAGGTGTTCTTCACTGCAGCGAACGTCAACGACGACGCCACGCGTATTAATTACGCGGTATCGCTTCTGCGAGGCCCGGCGCTTGAGTGGTGGCGACGAACCTTGGACACGGGGACCCCGACAGGTGTGACACATGCGGCAGACGGGACTTCGGACTCTGCTATTGGGAGGGCATCATCGATATTCGGTGTGGCCACAATTCGCACGTGGAAGCAGTGGGGCGCAGCCTTACGAGAGCGTTTCGAGCATGTATCCGCCTCGGAACACGCTCGCATGAAGCTGCGTACCTGGTCGCAGTTGGCTTCTGTTCAAGACTACACGGCGTCGTTTATGGCGCTCGCGGATCAAGTGGACGACATGGCGGAAGCTGAACGGTTGGATAAATACATCAGCGGCTTGAAGTATGAGATACAGTACGAGGTGCGCCGCAGCCGTCCAGCAACATTCAACGAAGCCGTCCGATTGGCCGAGAGCACAGACGCGCTGATGCAGTGGGCGAGATCGAGTTCTCGGGAGGGAAACCGATTTCGTGGACAGACCCAGCGGGCCACGATTAACGGAGTCCATGCGCCAGACCGCCCTTTTACAGGGTTGTGTTTTAAGTGCGGGAAGCCGGGCCACATGTATAAAGACTGCCCCGACAGGACGCAGGGAAAGAAGAACGACGGGAAGGAGCCGGGAAATGGGAAGAGTCAGTAACAGACGGGCCCCTTACTGACTGCGCTCTGTCGCCCGAACCCCACCATCCCCACCGAGTCGTGGTTCCGATTCATGCAATCGATCGCACTCGGACGAATAACGGGGGTGAACATGTGGATCACCCTGTGCTGGTTGTTGGCACGGTTGTTAAGAAAAAATTAAAATGTTCGTCGATGGCGGGGCTAGCCATAGCCTCTTCAATCTGGCGACAGCAAAAAAATGCAAGTTGCAGCTGGACAGGTGTCTGCCCGAAATTGACGCCCGCCTCGTGGATGGGACGCCTCTGGCGATTTTGGAAGAAACACGGACGGTGCGGATTGAGTGCGGCGACAATTTCGGCTTCAGCATGAAGTTTCTCGCGACGACGTTGGACGGATGCGACGTGCTCCTGGGACGCGATTGGCTGCGACGGCACAACCCGGTAATCGATTGGACGACGGGATCGTGCAGCATCAGCAAGGACGGGAAGCTGATTACTCTGCCCGCGTGGACTCCGGACTGCATCGAGTCTACATGCGTCAAAGCCATCACTATTACACGCCACGTCAACAGGGGTGCGCAACTGTTCGCCGTATGCTTGCGCGAGTTGGCAGCCGACACCGACGGAAACGACATCGAGAAGCTGTGCGCAGCTGTACCACCTGATTTAGCGGAGCTGATTCGACAATACCCCGACATCTTCCCCGACGACCTGCCACCTGGACTACCACCCGAACGCCCCGAGGACCACAAAATCCAGCTGGAGCCCGGCGCGCAGCCGATTGTTCGCACTCAGTGGCGGTTGACTCAGCCCGAACTCGCGGAGCTTCGAAGTCAACTTGAGTCACTGTTGGAGAAGGACTTCATCCGACCCAGTACTTCGCCCTTTGCCGCGCCGATCCTGTTTCCACCGAAGAAGGACGGCGGCATTCGCATGTGCATCGACTATCGCGCGCTCAACCGGGTTACCATAAAATCTCGCTATCCCATCCCACGCACCGACGACCTCCTCGACCAACTTCGCGGCGCTCGCTACTTCTCGAAGATTGACCTACGCGGCGGTTACCACCAGATCAGGGTCTTCGCTGACGATTGTCACAAGACCGCCTTCCGAACCCGCTACGGCAGTTACGAGTTCACCGTGATGCCTTTCGGCCTCACGAACGCGCCATCAACATTTCAACGCACCATGAACAGGGTATTTCGCGACCTGCTAGACAAGTGTGTTATCGTCTACTTGGACGATATTCTGATTTTTAGCAGGACACGCGAGCAGCACCTCCGCGACCTCGACGCAGTGTTTAAGCGGCTACAGGAGAACCGGCTCATCACCAAAGGCTCTAAGTGCGAGTTTTTTAAGCAAGAGTTGGAGTTTTTGGGGCACGTCATCTCACGCGACGGCATCAAAATCGACCCGAAGAAAATCAAGACCATCCAGGAGTGGAAGGCCCCGACTAATGTCACGGAACTTCAGAGTTTTCTGGGGTTTGTGAATTATGTCCGGCGGTTTATCCCGAATATGGCGGGGATAACCGGCCCGCTGACCGACCTGCTGCACAAGGACAGGAACTTCGTGTGGGGGGAGGAGGCTGAGGCGGCTTTCCAGAAGTTGAAGCAGTTACTGGTGTCCCCTCCGGTTCTTCGCATCGCCGACCCATCCAAGCCGTTTGAAGTTGTCACCGACGCTTCAGATTTTGCCATCGGCGCAGTGCTGCTCCAGGATTTTGGCAACGGCTTACAACCGATCGCCTACGAGTCACGCAAGTTGCAGGCAGCCGAACGCAACTACCCGATTCACGACAAGGAGATGCTCGCCATCATTCACGCGTTTAAACTGTGGCGATGCTACCTGACAGGCGCCGATGTCACTGTGCGAACGGACCACAAGTCATTACAGTATCTTCGCGCGCAACCCAACCTCAACCCACGACAAATCCGGTGGCTCGATTACATGGAGTCACACTTCCACTACAGGATCACCTACAAGAAGGGCGCGAACAACATTGCCGACGCCCTGACCCGACCAACCGTCCAATCCGCTGCTGTGCTGATCACCCATTCGAACCCGCTTCTTTCGGGGCTATTCACCCACGGCTACACTACGGACCCGTTCTTCACGACTGGAAATCACCAGCAGGCGACGACGCAGAAAGGGAATTATTACCTAAAGGCCGGAACTGACCGGATTTGGGTTCCCGCTTACCGGCTGCTGCGCGAACTCCTTATTCAGGAGGTCCATGATTCCAACCTCTCCGGACATTTCGGGGTTGATAAAAACCAGAAGTTGTTGCACTGTCTAGGATAAAACCCTTTTTCCTTACTGGGGTTTACTCAACCGCGTACAACCCCAACTTTCGGAAGTGCACGTTCGGCCGCTTTGCTTGTTGCCGAAGCAACCTCGCATCGCCTTCGGCTTTCCTTTGCCCAACCTGCACTCAACCTCGTGCTCCCAAGGTTCCCGCCTAGTTAGGTTGCCTCGCTATATAATCGCATGTCTTTCATTGTATCGTGAATCCATTGAGTCACAGCCTCGTTATTCGTTATTCCGCGCAACTCTGTTTGAGAACTCATAACAGAGAGCATAGCCCGGATTTCAAAAGCCCTATTTCGATTTTCTTGGAACAGCATGTTAGAATCTAGAATAGAACGAGAATGGATGAACTAGCAGGAAGGTGGGTACAAGTATGAAACCCTAAGTTTGTGTACCCTCTAAGGCTAAACCCACTATAGCCTACACAATATAAACATACAATGTTTGACACACCCCCATAGGCGAAGTGGGAGACAACCAGAGGGTCACAAGACCAGTCAAAGCAAAGCAAAGCAAAACAGGCTCAGGGTGGATCTCAAGGATACCACACAAATTCCGAGCACAAGCAAGCGGTCACAAGACCAGTTCACATGCAGTTTGATAATATAGCAAGAGATACAGTGATCGCAACCTAGCAAGTGTAAGCATGCAGGTATATATATAGAGATCACAGTACAAACAGAGTCAAGAAGTAAGCAAGTGAGGTCCAGCAGGCACAAGGCCTAGAAGAGTACAGAAGCGCTGATGGTCACAAGGCTGAAGCGCCTTGGTGAACACATCAGCAGTGTTGGCCTCAGTGGCCACGTAACGCAGACAAAGCTGACCGCGCTGCTGCAGCTCTCGAGCAAGGAAGTACCGCAGGGCGATGTGCTTCGTTCTGTGCTCCAGTCTGTGCTCCTCACACAAGGCAATGGCAGCCTTGTTGTCGACGTACAGCACTAGAGGAGAACGAGGCCGCTCTCCCAAGTCGGTCAGCAGGTAGGTCAGCCAGCGTAGCTCCTAGGCCGCCATGGCTGTGGCGTAGATCTCAGCCTCACAACTGGAGCTGAGAACAGAAGAAGAGCGTGTGGAACGCCAAGAAACTGAGCCGGAGCCAAGGCTGAAGGTGTAACCCTGAGACGACCGCTGAGTAGCCTGGTCGTCCGCCCAAGAAGCGTCTGAGTGACCAGTGAGTACAACTCGGTCTCGCCCTCCAAGTACTAGCCCCATGCCCGACATACTGCACAAGTAGCGCAACACCCTCTTAGCAGCATCCATGTGCTCCTTCCTGTGACGGCCAGGAGCGACATAGCGTGCAAGGATGCTAAGAGGGTATGCAAGGTCAGGTCGAGTGCAGGTCATCAGGTACATGAGGCAGCCCACAAGCTCTGGATACGGGCCACTCGGCTCTACGGACTCATCCGAAGGCAGAGCTGAGAGCGAGTGACCTGTAGGCAGAGGAGTGGACTGAGGCAAGGAGTACGTGAAGCGGAAGCGCTGAAGGATCTGCTGCACCATGTGTGACTGAGTCAAGGTAATGGTGCGCCGTGCTCTGTCCCGGGTGATCCGCAAGCCAAGATAGCTTGTCAGTTCACCCAGGTCTGTGCACGTGTGTCTCTTCTGCAGCTCCGACTTCACGTAGGCGAGTGCCGCAGTGTCAGCAGTGGCAAAGACCAAGTCGTCGACGTACACGAGGATGTAGAACGGCGGCAGCGAGGTGTCGGTGCGTAGAAACAGCGACGGGTCAGCAGTAGAAGGAGCGAACCCAAGAGCCGCAAGTGTAGTCCTCAGTGTGTCGTGCCACTCACGCGGCGCCTGGCGGAGACCGTAGACCGGTCGCTGGAGCCTCCACTGGGTGCCAGGAGGAACCGACCCAGTGAAGCCAGGAGGGCGACGCAGCCAGATCTCCTCGTGCAGGCTGCCCTGCAAGAAAGCTGTGCTGAAGTCAAGTGAGTGAAGCTCGTAGTCGCGCTGAGCAGCTATGTGCAGCAGCACCCGAAGAGTAGTCATCTTCGGGGTGGGAGAGAAGGTCTGGAAGAAGTCTACTCCCTCTCGCTGACTGAAGCCTCGAGCAACGTAGCGCGCCTTGAAGACAGGAGGAGAACCCGGCGGCCGCTTCACCCTGAAAATCCACATGCCACTGACGATGTTCGCCCCAGGTGGGGGAACCTCGTCGACGTAGGTGCCTGTGGACTTCCAGGAAGCCATCTCTGCGTCCATGGTTGTCTGCCACTGAGAGGAGTAGGGACCCTCTATCGCCTCTGCGTAAGAGCGCGGGGTCGGGATGTCTGGTGCATCCGGGTCTCCCTCAGGGGCAACTAGCATGGACACGAGATGGGGCAAAGCAGCAGCAAAGCACTGGAACTCCTCCTGTCTGTCCTCAAGGACGTCCGTGCCAAGAGCACACTCACCCCCGACGGACGGAGGACAGACAGACTCAGACTCAGCAACAAGGCTAGCGGCGTAGTCTAGACGACACCGGGCAGCAAAGTCAACCAACTTAGCGACCAGAGCAGACGCAGCAGAGGACTCAAAGGTAGGGTCAGTGACAACAGTGGCGAGGAGACGCGTGACAGTGGGACTGGCAGCACGACGGAAGTCAGACTCCGGGTCAAGAAGAGTAGGTAGAGAGGACGCAGGAGGAGACGGTAGAGGGACACGCTGAGGAGCAGTGGAGGGACGCAGGGTCATGTAGTGAGTGCCAGGGACAGGAGGAGGACGCTCACGTGGGACATGACGACCAGTGCGAGCAGTACGAACAGGCGACGCAGGACGAGACTCAGGCTCACGACGCTCCGTAAGACCTCCTGTGGGACCAGTGTAAGGAGAGGGACCAGGGAGAGGCGAGGCAGGCGGTAACTGGGACTGCGACTGGACAGGCGGAGGACACTCTAAGGAGGGAGCAGGACAAGGAGGAGGAGCCTGACCAAGAACCTGCTGAAGGAGTGGTACGAAGTACGGTCGCGGCCGCGCAGCGTCTCCAGAACCACCAGAGACACCAGCGCCAGGGTCCTCAGCACCAGCAGTAGCTCCACCGCCCGGGTCCTCAGCACCAGCAGCAGCTCCACTGCCCGGGTCCTCAGCACCAGCAGCAGCTCCACCACTCGGGTCCTCAGCGCCAGCAGCAGCTCCACCGCTCGGGTCCTCAGCACCAGCAGTAGCTCCACCGCTCGGGTCCTCAGCACCAGCAGTAGCTCCAACTCCAGGGTCCGTAGCACCAGCAGCAGCTCCACCGGCCGGGTCCTCCGCACCAGCAGCAGCTCCACCGCCCGGGTCCTCAGCACCAGCAGCAGCTCCAACTCCAGGGTCCGCAGCACCAGGAGCGCCACTCCGAAGACTGCAGCGCCGCGTGTACCACTCTCGGATCTGCTGAAGGGAGGGGAGCTCCCGAGTAGGAGGAGAAGCACTGGCACCAGCCCCAGCAGCACCTCTCCGGAGGCTGCAGTACTGTAGGTACCTCTCCTGCAGCTGCTGCGAGGAGAGGGCTCCTCCAGGTGTAGCACGCTCAGGCTCAGCACCTCCAGGCTCAGCACCCCCAGGCTCCGCACCTCCAAGGTCTACACCCCCAGGCTCCGCACCCCCAGGCTCAGTACCCCCAGGCTCAGCACCCCCAGGCTCCGCACCCCCAGACTCAGCACCGCCAGGCTCCTCACTCGCAGGCGCAGCACCCCTAGCAGGACGAGAGTCGACAGCGACCTCGACAGGCTCAACCGGGTCTACCTGGGACACACCTGAGGGAGCGGCACCCTGAGGGGGGAGGGGGTCTACCACAGCAGCACCTGGCGCGAGGAAGAGAGGCGGGGGAGGGAGCGGGGCAGTGCGGTAGGGGAAGAGGCGGTAGTAGGGGACGGACTCGTCAAAAGTGACGTCCTGAGAGGGCAGAACCCGGCGCGAGGTGACGTGGTAAAACTGCCAACCAGGGGCGTCCGGGACAAAGCCAAGGAAGACACAAGGAACAGCGCGACGGGAGAGCTTGTCCGCGGACGTGTCGCGAACAAAAGCTCGGGATCCCCAGACCCGGAAACGCGACGCATCGCCAACCTCTCCCGTCCAACGCAGTGTCGGGGAAGTCTCCGGCAAGGAGACACGGGGCCAAAGGTTGAGCTGATGCGCAGCGTATCGGACCGCAAACGGCCACAGAAAGTGGGGAGCAGCCGCATGGATCAGGGAGGTACGAGCGACCTCCATGACCAGGCCAATGCGGCGCTCAGCAACCCCATTCTGCTGTGGAGAGGCCGGAAGCGTGAACGACTGCTCAATGCCGTGCTCGGCACAGTAGGCTGCCAAGAGGTCAGAGGTGAACTCACCACCTCTGTCAGAGTGCAAACGCAGGACAGGAAAGTCCGAGCGGAAACGCTCGCTGAGCTGGAGACGAGCTCTGCTGATCCAAGGGATCAAGACATCAGGGACGTCACCCTTGGTGCGCAAGGGGAAGACCGTGGTGTAGCGAGAGTAGTCGTCAACAACAATCAGGAAGTACCTCTCCTGACCCTGACCACGGACGCGGGCTGGGCCCCACACGTCCAGGTGGAGCGTCTGCAGGGGAGCAGTCGTCGGGGGAAAGGAGGAGGAGTGAGGAGCGGCGCGCTGCCGCCCCTCGACACAGGGAAGACAGGGAGGAGCAGGCGAGGGTGGGAGGGGAGGGAGCACCCTGGGAAGACCAGAGACAAGCTGCCGTTTGTGCATGGCACGAAGGCGCTGCACAGACGGGTGGCCAAGTCGGTGGTGCCAGAGAACGGTGTCGTGCGCCAGAGAGCGACACGAGCAGGGGGCCGACAGCTGACCTGACGCAGACGCGGACGCAGCTACCTGAGGGGACTCAGTGGTCAGTGTGTACAGGTCCGACCCCGGCTGCCTAGTGAAGGTAGCCAGGTGACGGCCCGTCCGAGCACACGTGCAGTGTGTCACGCGCTCGTAGGCAGGGGTGAACTGGTGAACACCCGCATCCTGGAGCGCACAACCCGCCACCAAGTTCGTAGAGAACGAGGGGAGGTGGAGACCTGACAGTGTGCCCGACGGGACCGCAGGACAGGGAAGAACAGTGGAGGAGGTCGCAATGACCGGACCCCCAGAGGGGTCAGCGAGGGAGACAGCAACTGGCCGAGCAAGCGGCTCAAGGGCAGTGCGGTCACGAAAGAAACAGCGAGAAGCACCTGAGTCCAGGGTGAAGGTGTGCAGGGCCTCAGTCGACTCAGTACCAGGGGGCGCAGACTCACTAGGACCTAGAGTAGCAGCCTCACCAGCACCTAGGGCAACAGACGTACTAGCACCTAGAGCAGCAGCCTCACTGACAGGACACGGCAGCTGCACCTGTCCACTACCAGAAGCTCCCGAACGATGCACTCCAGAGCGACTACCACTACGGCCACTCCGACAGCTCAAACTAGCGTACCACTCACGCGCACGAAGCAGCTGGGGCGAAGGAGGACACGGCTGCTGCACCTGTCCACTACCAGAAGCTCCCGACCGATGCACTCCAGAGCGACTACCACTACGGCCACTCCGACAGCCCAAACTAGCGTACCACTCACGCGCACGAAGCAGCTGGGGCGAAGGAGGACACGGCTGCTGCACCTGTCCACTACCAGAAGCTCCCGACCGATGCACTCCAGAGCGACTACCACTACGGCCACTCCGACAGCCCAAACTAGCGTACCACTCACGCGCACGAAGCAGCTGGGGCGAAGGAGGACACGGCTGCTGCACCTGTCCACTACCAGAAGCTCCCGACCGATGCACTCCAGAGCGACTACCACTACGGCCACCCCGACAGCCCAAACTAGCGTACCACTCACGCGCACGAAGCAGCTGGGGCGAAGGAGGACACGGCTGCTGCACCTGTCCACTACCAGAAGCTCCCGACCGACCCACTCCAGAGCGACTACCACTACGGCCACCCCGACAGCCCCGACTAGCGTACCACTCACGCGCACGAAGCTGCTGGGGCGTGGGGGACTCACGCGCACAGCCCTGGAGCTGCATCTGGCCACGTCAGGAGCAGCAGGAGCAGTGGCAGTGGGAGTAGAAAAGGCAGTTGCAGCAGTACTGGGCAATGCTCACCAGTGGTCGGCGCGGCAAGCGCAAGACGGTGGCGACAGTGGGGCCGCTACAACTGCAGGGCTGGGCCGGGCCGCAGCAGGGAGCTCCGCGGCAGCTGCGGCAGGGCGAGGCTGGGCCGCGACGGCAGCTGCTCCAGGTGCCAGGGGCGGCTGCTGCAGGTGCGGGCTGCTCCAGGGGCGGCTGCTGCAGGTGCGGGCTGTTCCAGGGGCGGCTGCTGCAGGTGCGTGCTGCTCCAGAGGGGGCTGCTGCAGTGGCGAGCGGCTCCAGGGGCTGCTGCTGCAGTGGCGGGCGGCTCCAGGGGCTGCTGCTGCAGTGGCGGGCGGCTCCAGGGGCTGCTGCTGCAGTGGCGGCTGCTCCAGGGGCTGCTGCTGCAGTGGCGGCTGCTCCAGGGGCGAGAGGCGGATTAGGTCAGGGCGACGCGGCGGGCAGGTGGCGACGCCGCGGGCAGGGCGACGCGGCGGGCAGGTGGCGACGCCGCGAGTAGGGCGACGACGCCGCGAGCAGGCGACGACGCCGCGGGCAGGCGACGACGCCGCGGGCAGGCGACGACGCCGCGGGCAGGCGACGACGCCGCGAGCAGGCGACGACGCCGCGGGCAGGCGGCGACGCCGCGGGCAGGCGACGACGCCGCGGGCAGGCGACGACGCCGCGGGCAGGCGACGGCGCCGCGGGCAGGCGACGACGCCGCGGGCAGGCGACGACGCCGCGGGCAGGCGACGACGCCGCGGGCAGGCGGCGACGCCGCGGGCAGGCGACGACGCCGCGGACAGGGGCTACGTCGCGGGCAGGCAACGACGCCGCGGGGAGGCGGCGACGCCACGGGCAGGGCGACGCGGCGGGCGGCGAGAGCCTGCAGGGGCGGCGCGCGGTCGTGCAGAGGCTGCGCGCGGGCCTGACGGGTGTGCAGGGGCGGCTCTCGGGCCTGACGGGCCTGCAGCGGCGGCTCGGGGGCCTGACGGACCTGCAGGGGCAGCTCGAGAGCGCACGAGGGCGCACGAGGGCGTACGAGGGCGCACGAGGGCGCACGAGGGTGCACGAGGGCGCACGAGGGCGCACGAGGGCGCACGAGGGCGCACGAAGGCGCACTAGCAGAGAAAGGCGCACGAGGGCGCACGAGGGCGCACGTAAGGTAGAGCGCACGAGGGCGCACGTAAGGTAGGGCGCACGAGGGCGCACGTAAGGTAGGGCGCACGAGGGCGCGCCTAGCGGAATAGTGGGCCCATTGTAGAAAGCGGTCCTAGGTAGCAACCTAGGCTCTGATACCATGTTAGAATCTAGAATAGAACGAGAATGGATGAACTAGCAGGAAGGTGGGTACAAGTATGAAACCCTAAGTTTGTGTACCCTCTAAGGCTAAACCCACTATAGCCTACACAATATAAACATACAATGTTTGACACAGCACTGGATTATGAACATTTGTTCTGTATCGACGCCCTTTAACTTGAGCTGCTGAAACTTCAATTTCGAAACGGTTGAAGATCTTAATTTTATAGTATAAGCAAATTACAAGCGAATATTGTTTTGCACAAAAGCCTAGCACGAAAATTGGTACTGCTAGTAGTCACAAGCGTAATAGGCTCATCCTCCTACGCAAATCATACTTCAATACCATTCGATCATGCCAAACAACACAACTCCCTGTACCATTCCAGAAAGCCAACAGGAATGTACATACAAGTGAAATACGTATAATACATTTACGATTAAGTGCAAGCAACTGACTCAAGCAAGGGCATGCCGTATGGTGGTTGGAGTTAACCTGTTCACAGCTACCGCAAATGGTAACGATGTTAAAAAATGAAATTATAAAGCAAACTTATACTCCTAACTCACCCAACAATGTCATCCAGCACCTTCGGTGAATCCAGATCAATCGGATAGCAGCGACCGCGGTCGTGAAATGAACCTGGCACAAAACGATGAGGAGATTGTAAGTTTATTTACGCATATAATAATCTCTACGACCTACTGAAGTTTTCAAGGAAAACGGACGTGGGGCGCAACGAGGAGCTCACCTGACGACGGCTCTGGAAGATTGCTTCAACGTAATAGCTCAGGAGGTAGACGTGCTGTGGAAAGAGCATGGAAGAACTTCAGGAGGTAGACATGCTGCTGCAAAGGTAAAGGTCGATTAGGTCTGGTGTGTGACGGACGAGAAACAAATGAATATGGAAGGAGTCGGTGGGGAAGGGGTGAAGTTGACGTGCTTAAAAGCTGATGAGTGGGGAGGGGATAAGGTATGCCCAAGCTGATGACGATTGGTTGGCAAATTCATGGTGCTTAGAAGCTTCAGGTGGTCGACAGTGATTGGATGCACTGGCAGCATGTCAACACACACGTGTAGGTGTCCAGGCGATTCCAACCCTTGAGCTCGACAAATGAAAATTTCTGATGCTGGATGACCCAGGTAGAAGTTTGTGTGAACATCGTTATTGAGTTTCAAAATCGAAATATGGCAAGTATAAAGGCAGCGAAAGTGTTTCAAGTGCTTGGGTTTGACTCATGAATACATTTCAGGTAAAAAAACATTGACTTGCTCGATGCTGTGAGGCGATGTGACCAATACGAAAGGCCAAGTTGGCCAGGGAGGTCACGGCTCGACCACACACGGGATGTTTTCGCCTCGTCACATTCGCGAACGTTCACAAGAGCAACCAATGAGAGTAGCTCGGAAGGCCAGCTAGGGTCAGCCGCATGTACAAGACAAAAAAACGTCTGCGCAACCTGGCATATTTTGACGAATGAGCGAGGCTCGGCAGGAAAGAATCTGCCGCATAGACAGGACGAACGCCAGCTCGGCAAATGTACGCGTGGCTCGGAACGGAAGACAGGCAACAAAGACAAGACAAAAGCCAGCTGCGCAAAACAGGGAGTGCGGCTGGGAAGTTGAGCATTTGCTGCACATACGAGACAATGGCGAGCTTGCAGAGAATAACAGACTCAGCACATCTGCACCGCTCACAACCTCGCATACTACAATTCTGATGTGTTGATATTGCGTTGAAAACTCGGGATATTTTAATGAAGAGTGGAAACATAATGTTAAAAAACGTATGTCAAGTAAGGAGGCTCACAAATACCATAACATTCACACCAAGGGAACGGCGTCGTCTTAGTAATTAGGTCAGTCTACCAGGGTTATAGAATCAGTCGCAATTAATATGTGTAGGTAAAGAAGCGTCAGAGCACGAGCTCGGTGTACAAGAGAGTCTCTGGTGGTTTTGTTCATCAAGCATACCTATTTACAAGCCAGGTGTCCTCGTTGATCGAATATAGGCGTAATCCTGTGTCCTTCCACCGACCTGTGCTGTGCATGAAACAACAACAGCATCTATGCAAACCACATACCACTCTCCGGCGTGGAGCAAACGTGCTCTGTTCCGTTTTGCCAGGTACCGTAGTTGCATAAGGATGTTTGATGGCAATTCCCTTCCCCAACTAAGGATGTTTCAATGCTGTCACAATATCATCATCATAGCATGGCAGCCTTTCATTTTCACTTAAGGTAACCTATCCGAACTTGAAGCACTTGAATGAGAAGAACAAGGCGAAGATGCAAGGGGAGTATCGTGTTCAACAGCAAGGCGTTCAATACGAGGCATCTTGTCATGATGCACAGGAAGTGCGGTGGTTGAAGCGGATGGGGGATTTGGACAAAGGAGTGATTTCAAGCCGGGCTCGGTTGACGTTCCTGCCCGGCTTGGTTGTGCCAGGCTTGGTTGGCATTTGGTCCCGCTTAGGTGCCCCTTAAGCGCTTGTCACGAAGCCAGCGTCATCGCATCGAGGACAGCTGCTACGCATCCTGAACTGCAACGCACAAGTACAGGACAAAGGGAGTGTGGGAAACACAGGAGAAGAAAAGGGAAGGCCATAGTGAGTGGGGCAATGAGGAGAGGGACGTAGGATTGAGGGGAGTGCAGAGACTACGACGAGCTAGCTGGAGGGAGGGGGGAAAGTGAGGGAGAGGGAGAGAGGAAAGGGCAGGAGAAGGGAGCGAAGGTCAGAGGGGGTGGAGAGAGGGCAGGGAGAGGAGGGAGATGGTTAGAGGGTGTAAGGAGAGGGCTGAAGGATGAGATTAGGTGAGATAGGGAGAGATTAGTGGGCAGAAAGGTTCAGAGTGACAGAGAAAGAGTGAGAGTGGACAGAGATACGTGGCGGATTGAGTGTGAGGCAATGGACAGGGGGGAGGGGGAGGTAGAGGAAAAGGACACGGAGACGGAGAGAACCGATGGGACGGAGCAAGAGAAAGAGGATACAGACACAGAGGGAGAGAGGGAGTGGACGGTGAGCGAGCTTGAGAACGGACGGCGAGAGGGAGAGGGAGAACGGACGGGTAGAGAGAGAACCCAAAGTGGCACTAAGGACGAAGAGCAACTCAGAAAGAGTGGGGAATGATGATACGCAACAGTGAGGATGCGGGCGACACCTTGACCGGCGTCGACAAGGCACCACCTAGATCAGAAAGAGGGAACGGAGAGAGAGAGAGAGGGAGCAGAGAGGGAGAAGGAGAGGGAACGGAGAGAGAGGGAGAGAGGGAGCAGAGAGGGAGAAGGAGAGGGAACTGAGAGAGAGGGAGAGGGAACGGATAGAGAGGGAGAGGGAACGGAGAGGGAGGGAGAGGGAGATAGAATGGAGAGGGAGGGAGATAGAATGGAGAGGGAGGGAGATAGAATGGAGAGAGAGGGAGATAGAATCGAGAGAGAGGGAGATAGAATGGAGAGAGAGGGAGAGGGAACGGAGAGGGGAGGGAGGGAGGGAGGGAGAGGGAGAGAGAGAGAGAGAGAGAGAGAGAGAGAGAGAGAGAGAGAGAGAGAGAGAGAGAGAGAGAGAGAGAGAGGGAGAGAGAGAGAGAGAGGGAGAGAGAGGGAGAGAGAGAGAGTGGCCAGGAGGGGAAAAAGAGCCCGGACGGTAGTCATCGCCCTCTCTCCCGCCTTCCCCCTCGCCCCCCCTCTCCCTCCCTCCCCTTTCTCTCACCCCCCTTGCGCCCGCCCTCTCAAACCCCTGCCTAGTGACTCACCCTTGCTGTGTGTTGAGTCACCCTCCAATGCCCCCCGTCATACGCCCTCGGCAGATGCTGCCGCTTCTGCTGCTGCTACTGCGCCGTGTGCTAGTCCCCCTGCCCCTCCTGCTGCTTCTGCTGCTGCTGGGAGGGAGGAAGGAGAGAAAAAGGAAGGGAGGGATCGAGGGAGGGAAGGAGAGAGGGAGAGAGGGAGGGAGGGAGGGAGGGAGGGAGGGAGGGAAGGGGAGGAGGAGGGAGGAGAGGGAGGAGGGAGGAGAGGGAGGGAGGGAGGGAGGGGGGAGGGAGGAGGGAGGGGGGGGAGAGAGGGAGGTGGGAGAGAGGTAAAGGGGAGGGAGGGAGGGAGGGAGCGAGGGAGGGAGGGTGGGAGGAAGGAGGGAGAGAGGGAGAGAGGGAGAGGAGAGGGAGAGAGGGAGGGAGGGAGGGAGGCAGCGAGGGAAAGAGGGAGGGAGGGAGGGAGGGAGGGAGGGAGGGAGGGAGTGAGGAGGGAGGGAGGGACGGAGGGAGGGAGAGAGAGAGAGAGGGAGGGAGGGAGGGAGGGAGGGAGGGAGGGAGGGAGGGAGGGAGGGAGGGGAGGGAGGGAGGGAGGGAGGAGGGAGGGAGGAGGGAGGGAGGGAGGGAGCGAGGGAGGAGGGAGGGAGGGAGGGAGGGAGGGAGGGAGGGAGAGAGGGAGAGAGGTAGAGAGGGAGAGAGGGAGGGAGGGAGGAGGGAGGGAGGGAGGGAGGGAGGGAGGGAGGGAGGGAGGGAGGGAGGGAGCGGAGGGAGGGGGACGGAGAGAGGGAGGGTGGGAGGGAGAGAGGTAAAGGGGGAGGGAGGGAGGGAGCGAGGGAGGGAGGGAGGGAGGAAGGAGGGAGAGAGGGAGAGAGGGAGAGAGGGAGAGAGGGAGGGAGGGAGGGAGGGAGCGAGGGAAGGAGGGAGGGAGGGAGGGAGGGAGGGAGGGAGGGAGGGAGGGAGGGAGGGAGGGAGGGAGGGAGGGAGTGAAGGAGGGAGGGACGGAGGGAGGGAGAGAGAGAGAGAGAGGGAACAGAGGGGGAGGGAGGGAGGGAGGGAGGGAGGGAGGGAGGGAGGGAGGGAGGGAGGGAGGGAGGGAGGGAGGGAGGGAGGGAGGGAGGGAGGGAGGGAGGAGGGAGCGAGGGGGCGGGAGGGAGGGAGGGAGGGAGGGAGGGGGGAGCGAGGGAGGGAGGGAGGGAGGGAGAGAGGGAGGGAGGGAGGGAGGGAGGGAGGGAGGAGGGAGGGAGGGAGGGAGGGAGGGACGGAGGAAGGGAGAGATGGAGGGTGGGAGAGAGGTAAAGAGGGAGGGAGGGAGGGGAGCGAGGGAGGGAGGGAGCGAGGGAGGGAGAGAGAGAGGGAGAGAGGGAGGGAGGGATGGAGGGAGAGAGGGAGAGAGGGAGAGAGGGAGAGAGGGAGAGAGGGAGAGAGGGAGAGAGGGAGAGAGGGAGAGAGGGAGTGAGCCAGTGAGGGAGGGAGGGAGCTTGCATGAGCAACATATTGGGACACGGCGAAACGGTTGGCGAGAGAGAGAGAAAGATTCGGAAACAAACACATACCTTGGCAGACGTGTTTCCGTCACGGCCTCGCCGTCGCCGCTTTTGATCGGGTCGGTCGCCGCCACTGCAGGTGTCATTCATGTGGAAGCGAGCAGGAGATCTGATTGCGTAGGTCACCGCGGATTGGTTGTCACCGATCCCACCGCTGTAGCAAATGTCGCCTCCAATCCCGCGTTAGAGCGCGTCGCCGGTGTCCCCGCAGATAGCGTTGTTGCAGAGCGCGTCGCCGGTGCTTGCGATGTCGCTGGCGCTTGCGATGTCGCCGGTGCTTGCGATGTCGCCAGTGCCTGCGATGTCGCCGGTGCTTGCGCAGTCGCCGCGTGCGTAGTCGCCGCGTATTGCGCAGTCGCCGCGTCTAGCGCTGTCGCCGCGACTCGGGATGGCGCAGCTTCCAGCGATGTCACTACTTGTTGTAATGTCCCTGTTCCTAAAACTCTCGCTGCATCTTTAATTGACGCCGCTCCACTTGATCTCGTAGTGCACTGTGCCATAGCGATGGTATGCTGTGATAACAAAGAGCTGCGGAGTGATCACCACGATGGTAGAATGACGGAGTAATTTACTAAGACTGACGGGAATGAGTTGTGAGATTCACAACTACTACTAGTATGAGGAGTGCCTTCGAATTCGATTCACCCGCACATCCTAGATCCTTGATGGCGCTCGGTTGAAATGGAATCGCATGAACAAAAAACATGCTTAGTGAAGGTGTAGTGCGGTGAAATCAATGATCTCGGTGAATCTCCGATCGGTGAATTTGACCAATCATTTACGAGTTCAAAACGCGTTTCGAATCTGCGGTACAGCTAGCTCCAATTATCCACCATACAATAAATGACAGGTTGCAGAATGTAACAAGTAGTTGTTACTCAAGAAACAGAAAAAGAACCCTAAATAACCTAAAAAGTACACATCACAAAAGTGACACCATCAGCAGTTTAGAGCCCCGCCACTCATTTTAACGGTTTATTATTGCTATGTATAGTAACAGAAGTATGCATTCTATCGATGCCACAGATTGTCGTTTTAAGCAAGTGACGTTTATTAGTGTATGCGCCCATATGTAATGCGATTAAATATGACATGTTAAATATAATTCATGTACGTGATGACGCAGATGTTCTCGCTACCCCAAATTCAATTAGCACATTACGGAATAGAGCTACACAATTATAGTCAAAGATTTGCAACAATGTAAAATATAATATTAGAGTAGTCAAGTTCACTTGTACATACATTGAAAGTCGACATTTCTATAACGCGAGAGGCACGACACATGGCATTCCAAGCCACCACTGTTTCACACTGTTCAGTTTAGCTTCATGCCGTCCGATCAAACTCTCCGATCTCCGTTCATTTTCTGGCGGTAAATCGCTTCCCGCTTCACGCTTCCCTCCACAGAAATCGCAACGCTGTGTGAACGAGCGAGAGGCCCTGGTTTATGGGCAAGTGAACAGTAATTTAACGACAAACTTCAAGCACTGCGGACGAACGACAGTATACGCCCATCGACGGGGTGAATCCGAAGATGCAGAACTGCCGCAAAAGAAAACTGCACAGTAAATGAGTGTTCGAAGCAGAATTCAACCCCAGAAATGACCCCTCCCCCCCCCCTACCTCAGACCCGCATTTTCACGTTTTTGCGATGTCCCTCGCAAGGAGGCTCGGCATGCCTTCCGAAGCAGGAAACCCGAACTCAAGATTTCGTTCCGCAGCCTTGCCCGCACCCCCCTGAAATCGATTAGCCAGTCAACTCCTTTCCAATGACTGCCCCGGGAGCATTTCAGGTTTTCCCGGAGCCTGCCAGTTCGGCAGCGGTTCGAGGAGCCTCGTTCCTCCCATACCGTCCCCCCCTCTCGTTGCTCCTCCCCACAACTCTCCCTCTCTGCCCTCCCTCTTGACATCTCGTCTTCAAATTCACTCTACCACCATTCAGTCATATTCATTCTATACTTCTCAGTTTCCTAGCAACCTGAAGGCTTACCCTCGTTCTTGTTACGACAATTCCCTACCACTTCGTTTTCAACGCCAGTAGCTCCGTTTACCGTAATTACTTAAAATCAGCTAGTATGGCTGATTATTCTTCTGATTATCCAACTTTTTATGAAGCCCTAGCCTTCTTTAAAAACAGGGAAGCACTCATGCTGTCGCTCTTTTTGTTCCAGCCTCCGCATCTCCGTATCTGGCTGCAGCGGAAGAGGAGGAGCATTCCTGGAGCGAGGCGGCATGGGACTCCTCTGACGCTGCAGAGGACTCATCCGAGGCTGCAGAGGAGGCATTCTTGGCACCAGAAACGTCAGATGACGCTGCCGTGTACTCCTCTGAAACTTTAGTGGATCTTTCCGGTCCCACTAAAGGCCTCGTTGAGGCTGCAGTGGTTTCCTCTCTGATGCTGCAGATGCCTCTTCTAAGAATGCTTTAGAGACGGAGAGCAGCTCCAGCAGCAGCTTCAGCAACACTGCGAGCAACACTGCCTCTTCTGTTTATCACAGGCTCTACAGCACGGGAGAATACATTGACTGCAGCCGTTTCAGCTATGCCTTTGCTTGGGCAAACGTCACCAGAGACGTGGTCAGTGGCGTCTACAGCACCTTGAAGAAGGGCAGAAGTGAAGGCTCAGAAACGGCAGCAACGTTGTCTACAGCAGTTTCTGTTGACGTGGGAGCTGCTGTGGCGGCTGCTGACGTGGGAGCTGCTGTGGCTGCGAAAGTGAAATTGGCAGCAGCCAGCCTGAGTCTGCCGCTGCCTTCAAGCATCCCCAAGCCTGGCACTGGATGGGCTGCCAGCAAGGCTCGGGCGAGGACGGCAGCAGCAAGTGCAAACGTGCTGCCGTCCCTCATTCCCAAGCCACGGTGCTGCAGGAATGCAACTCGTGCAGTGGAGGCTTCTTCACGGGCTGCTGATCCTGTGGTAACCCGTGCTGTAGTCACAGCAAGCAGCAGTACAGGAGAGCAGGAGGGGAGGAGGAATGGCAGTGTGGTATGCAGAGGGAGGCGGGCTATCAGGGTGAGGAAGACAGCGGTGTCGACTTCAAGGGCCGCCGATGGTGCTGTGGTAACCATTCGTGTAATCGCAGCAAGCAGCAGCACTAGGCAGCAGCAGGAGAGGAGGAATGGCGGTGCGGAATGCGGAGGGAGGCGACCCTCCAGGGCGAGTAAGGCAGCAGCAGCAGCAGCAAGGCCTCCTTGGAGGCCGTGAGGGCCGCAGTGTGAGGTGGAGAGTGGAACAGTGGGGGTTGATTGGAGCGAGCAGAGAGCATCAAGGTACAGCTGGGGAAGGCACGGGGTGGTGGACAGTGGGGAGGAAGGCGGCAACACTTTTTGCACCCTGCTGGTCAGGGTGTTGTAGCAACTGGATGGTGGGTTGGAGCATGGAGGCTGGATTGTGGGAGGGACTTGGATGACTGAAGCTGCTAACGTGCTCTCCAATGGGTCAGAGGCTGGGCCATGTGATGACCGAGGCTTGGCATGGGATGATGCTGCGTGCTGCTTAGTTGGCTGGCTTCTTAGAATGTAGTTATCTATGTACATGCATGCAACTAGTGATTGGTTGTAAACCTTGTTTGACCGATCAGAAACACTTACAAGCTAAATATCTAGGCAGCACCAATGCGTATGCCAGCCTACCAGTATGGTGTATTGTAGTGTGACAAGTAAGCACAGCTAGACGCTGGGCCATGTAATGACTACCGGTACTGTGCTGCATAATGGGCTGACATTCTTTGAACGTACTTTCAAAACCATCCCTTCCATAAACCCTGCAAGGTAGATGCCCTAATTCCCTTCGGGGCAAATGAGTCATTCAAGGTAGCACCTCCATTGACATGTCCGCCTCGCCTCAAGGCATGGAACTGTGACAACCAATCACTTCTGACCTAACCGCGGTAGCTTCAAAGGGAAAATCAAGCAGCATCAAAATGCAGTGAGCATGTGATGTGATGCTGTCACATGCAGCATCCTTTAGTGCCACATGAGCCTGTCACTGCAAGCATCGTACGAGTGCTTTCCCTGTTTGCAGCACGTCAGCACAGATGAGAGATGTTCCTTGTTGCGCCTTCGAGGTACGGTAGTGGGAGTTGTAGCACCCAATTAACACCACCGCCACCGCCGCTGCCGTTGCCAACACCACCACCTGCTCCTGTCTTCTCCTGCTCCTGCCTACTCCTGCTACTCACCTTCTGCTGCTCCTCACCTTCTTCTGCTCCTGACCTTCTCCTCCTCACTGTCTCCTGATTTTCTTGTTAGAACATTCCCTTTATGGGCTGAGATGCCTCTGTAACACACGAATCAAAGGCAGGCGATGGGTGAGGAGGGCAGGTGAGGGTAGGTGAGGGGAGGTGAGGGGAGGTGAAGGGACATGAGTGAATAATAAACAGCAGCCAAAAAGAAAGAAAGAAAGACGGAATATTAGGGGGAACAGAGGGGGTGGGGTTGGCATTGTGATGTGTGTGGTGTGTGGATGATGCGAGTGAAAAACACCTGGTCGCTGGCAACACGGGGCATGTGCAGTGGTGCATGTGCAGTGGTGCATGTGCAGTGGTGCATGTGCAGTGGTGCATGTGCAGTGGTGCATGTGCAGTGGTGCATGTGCAGTGGTGCATGTGCAGTGGTGCATGTGCAGTGGTGCATGTGCAGTGGTGCATGTGCAGTGGTGCATGTGCAGTGGTGCATGTGCAGTGGTGCATGTGCAGTGGTGCATGTGCAGTGGTGCATGTGCAGTGGTGCATGTGCAGTGGTGCATGTGCAGTGGTGCATGTGCAGTGGTGCATGTGCAGTGGTGCATGTGCAGTGGTGCATGTGCAGTGGTGCATGTGCAGTGGTGCATGTGCAGTGGTGCATGTGCAGTGGTGCATGTGCAGTGGTGCATGTGCAGTGGTGCATGTGCAGTGGTGCATGTGCAGTGGTGCATGTGCAGTGGTGCATGTGCAGTGGTGCATGTGCAGTGGTGCATGTGCAGTGGTGCATGTGCAGTGGTGCATGTGCAGTGGTGCATGTGCAGTGGTGCATGTGCAGTGGTGCATGTGCAGTGGTGCATGTGCAGTGGTGCATGTGCAGTGGTGCGTGCATGCACACGCACTGCTGGACCCCCCATGTGCTTCATTCCATCTCAAGCTGCCCCTCCACACAGGAGCACTCAAGAGGAGGCCGTGGGAGGGCTGCTGAGGTGAGGGTACAGGAAAGCATGGGAGATCAGTTGAGGGGACGGGAGAGCAGGGGGGCAGATGGATTGCAAAGGAGACCGTGTGCGAACACACTATTACAAACCCCCTGAGAACGTGCCTGTCTTGACAGAAACACCACCCCCC
This sequence comes from Closterium sp. Yama58-4, assembly GCA_947470075.1. Taxonomy (NCBI): domain Eukaryota; kingdom Viridiplantae; phylum Streptophyta; class Zygnematophyceae; order Desmidiales; family Closteriaceae; genus Closterium; species Closterium sp. Yama58-4. The sequence goes on along the minus strand of CANIUD010000604.1, from coordinate 706,996 downwards.
TTGAAGTCACAAGCACGTAGAGATCACACCCACCTTACGGCAGCACGCACCTTGAGGTGGCTCCACGAGTGCCCCTCCTCGGCGCGACAGCGGGCTGCGTCTAGTTGAAGCCCTGCTGCACGTGCTCACCCCTGAGACTCACCCGCACGCTCTTCTCCCTGCCGTCCGCATCTGGTGGGTGCATGGTCGGAGTGAGGGGAGAGCAAGGGTAGGAGGGGAAAGGAGGAAAGGTTAGGGGGATAGTTGAGGGTTGAGAGAGAATTCATCCACAGAATCTTGTCGCTGTTGGCCGAATGTGGTACATGCAACAGCATGCTGAACAGAGGGGGGGGGGGTGTGTGCAAAGTAGGAAGGTAGTAGAGAGGGCTCTAGGAAGGGACAATGAAGAGCAACGGGCAGCGCAGTGTAGGGGGGTGAGAGAGGGGCGGGAAGAAGAAGAGGGTGGGGGGAAGTGTGGCATGAGTGCTGAAGAAGGCATGGGAAGGAAAAAATTGACATTCAAGTCACATTCAAGTCACATTCAAGTCACATTCAAGTCACATTCAAGTCACATTCAAATCACATTCAAGTCACACTCAAGTCACATTCAAGTCACATTCAACTCAAACTGCATCCAAGTCACATTCAAGCCACTTCCAAGTTACGTACAATGCCTTCTCTTGCTCTCATATACTGCAAACTTGTTCCATGCCTAGCAGACCATGCCTAGCAGACCATGCCCAGCACACCCCATGCCCAGCACACCCCATGCCCAGCACACCCCATGCCCAGCACACCCCATGCCCAGCACACCCCATGCCCAGCACACCCCATGCCACCAAACCCCATGCCACCATACCCCTTGCCACCATACCCCATGCCACCATACCCCATGCCACCATACCCCATGCCCAGCATACCCCGTGCCACCATACCCCATTCCACCATACCCCATGCCACCATACCCCATGCCACCATACCCCATGCCACCATACCCCATGCCACCATACCCCATGCCACCATACCCCATGCCACCATACCCCATGCCACCATACCCCATGCCACCATACCCCAGATTGAATGGGAGAGGTGGCGAGTTCCGCCTGCACCTCCTCGCCTCCTTCTGCTGCCCCTTCTGCCACACCCTGCTGTGCATCATGCTCAAGGGGTGGAGGGGGCGGATGGAGGAAGTGGGAGAGGCAATGGGGAGAGCGGGGGATGTGAGTAGAGCGATGTAATGTAAGGTGTAGCTATGCCGTGCATGATGGTTATGAGAAGATGGGGAGGGGAGGGGAAGGAGGTCGAAATGGGGGAAGAGAGGGGAAGCCCACCTTCCTTCCTTTCGCTCTGCCTGCCCCATGCCCCTCTGCTTAGCCCTGCTCGCCACCCCCTCTGCTGCGCCCGGAACCATGGCGTGAGGCACGGACGGAATGGCAGCCAGCCCCTTGGATGGCCGACTGGCAGGAATGACCCCTGGACAACAATGTGGGCACCTGCGGAGAGGGCGAATTTAAGGTGGGGAGCGAGGGGTCGAGGATGACTAGAGGGGACTTGAGGGTGGATGGAGGTGCGTATAGGTTGGGAGAGATGGGTGAAGGTGGGTAGTGGTGGGTAGGGTGTAAATGCTGGGTCCACTTTGCCTCAGCCCTTCCCCCCCCCCCCCCCCTCTCCTCCCCCCCCCCCGTTGTTCTCCCCAACAGCCCACAGTATGTGTTTCGAGGCGCACCTAAACGCGCTTCCAATACTCGCAGCGAGCAACAGCTCCTGCAGCATCGGTGGTGGCGACGACAGCTGTTGAGACGCCTGAAACAGGTGGAGAGCGAGGAACGTGGAGGAGTGTCACACATGGCATGGTCAGATCACATTCATCTCAATGCCAGTCGCAGGCCACTCGCACGGCTCTGGTTGTAGCAGCGACGGCGAAGGAGTTGCAGAGGCACGGACCCTCCAGCTCTTGGATGTAGGCCGCACCGCACTGCACTAGGGGGTGGTGGAGGAAGGACAGCGGAGGGGGGATGGACAGGAGAAAGACTTGAGAGGGCGAGGGAGAGTGAGAAACTCAGCAGCGCTTGCTTGATGTGGTGGTAGTGGGTTGGTTCAGGGGTGGAGCAGGTGGCGTAGAGCAGCAGGGGGGGAAGGGGGGGATGTGGGAGGAAGGAAGTTAGGCGGGGGGAGGAGTTTAAATGGCCTGAATACAGGCAGCACCACACCACATACAAATACATACGAATGAGAGTGCTAGCGGTGCCGCTGGCTGATGGTTGCACCACACCACGGCTTTAATAGCCCTACCCCACCCTTCCTAAGGAGAGTTAGGTACAATCAGACCTCTCCCCCCTTGGGTCTACCTTGGGTAAATAGGGTAACATCAATTTCATTGGAAAATAGCCAGAGCTACGACAACTGCAGCTGTGCAACCTGAATGATACAGGAAATACAAGCCATCAGCATGCTAGCTCAACCCCATCTACACACCATGATCAACAAAGAACCTCAGCACGACAAACAACTAACCATCAACCACCACCATTCGCATGACAAATATCACCGCCAGCACCATAAGCGAAGCCTTTTGGAGCCCCATTTGCAGGCAACAGCACACATGAGAAGGGCTTGAAGCAGGCTGCAGCGGTGTCAACCGTCGGGGCGCTCGATGAATGAGCTAGGCTGCAGCGGAGTCGAATATCTTGGCCACCTCGTTCCACATGGCCCAGGGCTTGTCAATCAGATCAACGGTGTAGTTGACGTGGTGCTGGCTGGGCAGGAACTCAAACTCACACGGAATCTCCGAATCCACATACGCGTTGGTGAACGCCATTCTAACGGCCCCTTGCACCTTGAGAGGCAGCGACGCCTGCTGTGGCTGCATGGCTGCAAGCTTGTCGAGCCCGTGTGCTACAGCGTAGAAGTCAGTCAGGGTGAACCCCAGGCACGACGAGCTCACATCAGGGGGCTGGTTGGGCAAACCACCCACGGTTACCATGGGCACTTTGTGGCGTTTCCCCAGGACGTGCGTGAGAACGGCGCAGGCGGAGAAGCAGTCTCCGTCCGACAGCACCAGGAAGGGGCGCTCGCCAAGCACCGGCTGCTCCTCCTTCACGGGCAGCTGCCCCCTGTGGTCAAACTTGAACAGCGCCGAGTAGGTCCCAGCCCGGCCGGCCGCTGTGAAGCGCAGCTGGCGGAACGGCGCGTAGTCAAAGGCGCTTGCGAGTTCCGTCCCGTTGAGATCGGAGTAAACTCCGAGGTAGTAGTGCGGCGCCGTGGTGTTGTCGACGGCCAGCACGCCGATCACGTTCTCGGTGTACTGCGTACCGATGACGAAGTCCATGGGCAGTGCGATCTGAGAGTCGGGCACCTTGGCTGCCCCCATGAGCAGGCGGATGGCCTTGTATGCTGCCTGCACGTAGCCTCCCCCGTTGCCTTGCCGCGCACGTCTATGATGATCTGCGATGCGCTGGATCTGGAGTGGGGGGGAGAGACGCGGGGGAGGACATGTGGGCACTTAGCTGGGTGGCTGCCACAACGGAGCCGCCACCGTTGCCGCGCACGTCTATGATGATGTGAGAGGCGCTGGACCTGCAGGGGGGGAGAGACGCGGGGGAAGTGTGGGGGGAGGCACAGGGGGATTACATGGGAAGTGCATGGGAGATTTACAGAAAGACATGGAAAAATGGGCACGAGAGAGCAAGAGGGGGCAAGCAGGGGCAAGGGGGGGGTTACGGCGGTGACGAGTTTAAGATGAATGGCATGTGAGGCATGAGGTCGACAATGCGTTGCTAGGCATACGAGCTGCACACTGCGACGAGACGAGGAGTGGACACGGGAGAAAGGCTGGAGAGAAGGTAGTCGAATGGATGGAAGGAGGGAGGTGGAGGGGAGGGGAGTACTGACGCTGCGGCGGTCTCAAGGGCCTTGGTGACCTCCTCCTCCATGTACCTCCCCACGGCTATCCTCTGCTCAAACGTCCTCTGCTCGAGGAGGGGAATGAACCCGTGCAGCCACACCACAGCCGTGTTGTCCCCCACTAGGTATACCTGCACGCAAGCACAACAGCACGCACACAAGCACACACACCCACACGCACACCCACACAAGCTGGATGCTCGTTATAGGTTAGCTTGTAAGTGCGGCGAGCGCCTCAAATCTGATCATACCTACCAGATTCGATCAGATAAAAAAACGGTTAGATCAGAACATGTCACATGGCAGTCAGTTGCTGCTAGACGCAAGCCCCTTGCAGGCACACACCAACCGGCACAGCCGGCAAGCCCCAAACGCCCTGCGCACCGGTGCCGGCAGCAGCAGCAGCTGATGGACTCGGTACGGCACAGTGAGTCTTCCAATACCCCATGGCATTCGCGAAGTCTGCAAGCTTAGCTATCCCAATCCACGGCACCTGTACGTCCTCTGTTGTCCCTCCATCCCTGCGAATTGCAGAGGGTGCGGCACCAGCAGGGTAGATGAAGGGACACATGAAGCATGAATGAGGTCGAGTGGGGTGAAACGCAGCGAGCAATCAGCAGGGAAGAAGCAGGGGAGATCGACAGGGAGAGTTCAATGAGCATCGGGAGCTGTGACTCACGGGGTAAGGAAGGACACCAGTAAGGTGTCGTTGTCGGGAGCAACGGTTCGCTTGGCGAAGTCGCCTGGCACCTGGTGGATCATGGGCCCGTTGGGCGAAGCGGCCGCTACATTCCGCGCAAAGGACCTCGTGAACCGCGCTGCGAGGTTGCGAGTGAAGCCCACTTCCTTGTCCGCCCAATGCCGGATGAAATCTTCCGCTTTGTCCCCGTTAATAGCCACCACCTGGCACGTCGCATTGAAGCACGGAGATATACTTGCTGAATAGATTTAAATAGGTTTGTGTAAAGCATGCAAGCAGGGTGCGGTTGATTGAACAAACCAGGTGCGCACATGCCATTGGCGGATCAGGTGGCCCAATCGACTCATTGCACGCATTGCATACCTGTCGGCCCTCATAAAGGGTGAAGTCAAAACCATGCAGAGCCTTCGCAACACTGTCCAACCCTTTGGGGACATCTGACGGCACGAGGGAATACATGAGAGTAGAAGTAAAGAATGAATAAGAAGGGAGTGATTACTAGAGAGGAACGGAGCTAAGGTTCTAAAAGCCAAGTGTAACCGTGGTACAAGGGTGCAGCTATGCTTCGCAACAGAGTCCAGCAGGGAAATACAATTGACCAGCTGTAACCGTTGCGAGTAGAACTCACATCGACGTGGCGCAACGCGAATGATCTGCTGCCCATTTTCGACGACGGCCACGAGCGGCAACGGCAAGTCGAAGGAGCCAGCGAAGCAACCCGGGTCGAACATGGTGTGCCCGTCGTTGAGCGCCAAGGTCGCCTGCCGCGCCGCCATGTGCGCGTCCACCAGCCGCGCGTACTTGCCCTTCTCGCCGTTCGCCACGACCTTTCTCAGCTCCGCGACGATATCGATGCTGCTGGGCAGGTTGGTCTGGTCGGGCGAGTCCAGCGCGATGTGCTTGTACACGTAGTGATTGTCAAACGCGTTCGCGATGGACAGCAGGTCCTGCACGTCGCACTCCTTCCTGCCACGTCATCCACCGCCATTGCCACGGTGGCACACAGTAGAATTGCAATGATCAGGCCATGCCAGCATATCAGGCAGCACATCCGAGCCCAGCGAGCGTGGGATGGAAGTTCGGATTCAGGGGCGCAGTATTAGCGTGGATAGGAAAGAATGAACGACAACTTCACAGAGCGTGAGTGGCAGCGGTACACTACCTGAACAGGAACGTGGAGTAGCACGCCCTGAAGAGAGAAGGGGCCGCGAATCCAAGCCCCAGTTTCTCAACGCCAGTGCGCTTTACTTCCGCCGCCAGCACAGCACACGGGTCGGGCGCGGCTCCGGACACGACGAAAGGGTCCACAGGGGCGTCGTTGCACGATACCGCAGGAGCCGCCGCCGCCGGCGCCGGCGCTGCGGGGGCTGACGTCGCGGCAGCCTCCGCCGAAGCTCCCTCGGACTGCGCGGCGGTGAACGCGACGGCGGGCGTCGTTTCCTGTGTGGGCACAACGGGGAAGAAATTGTCGTTCCAGAGCCAGTGGCGGGCGGACGCGACGGGCGCCTGCAGCAGCAATGCGAGGACGAGCACCGGGAGAAGCCCCGAAGTGGAGAACGTGGCGCGACGCGCTCCGATGACGGCCGATGCGGCCATTGCGCTGCGGTAGGTCTTGGTCGGAGTACAAGAGAGTCCCAGCGGCGGTAGTAGCACCGCACGCTACCTGCTGGTCGATCAAATCAGAAGAAAACTGCGGAAAGGAAAGTGTGCGGTGTGGATGATAAGCGGCGAGTAAAAATACTCCCAATGGTAGAGCAGGAAATGAGAATTTGGTTCAGAGCTTTGGCGAGAGTCGAGTTGACGACTGTTCACCGCCGCCGCGACGGCGTCCATGGTGTGCGACGAGCCCTCTCGTTCGCCCAGAAAACGAGTGTCCGAACCGAATCTGCCCTGGAGTGGAATAAGGACCTGCATAAACCTTTGATTGGACGGTTCGTCGCGCCCCAGCGACACAGCCCCACTTCCTTGCGAAGCGACCTCACTAGATGTCGCAAGGGCGAGGCGGCTTCGCAAGTCTTACTACAGACTGGAAGGGCGAGGTGACCCACCAAGTCTTCGGATATGCTGGTGGCGGGAGACGGCCAGGCTTCGCAAGTCTTGTGATACAGCTCAGAGCAGGATGAGCATTTCAAATATCGTTTTGGGGGGGATCTCTTGTAGGCGGAGAGTTTTATAGTTACTTCGCACTCATCAACTATCCCGGAATAAGTTCGACACGCTGTAATTTGTATAAAATGAATTCTCAGTCTGGAACCTAATTTTTCTTGGTGTCGACTATGTGTCTGCTGACACGATAGAAACGTGTCAAACGGCTTTCTGCTGTGTACCGACTTCGTATCAGCGGTACAGTAATTCTATTGCTGCGTTTCTGCGTGAGTTTACCCAAAATGTCTGAAAATCCTAAACCGGAAGGATGACCGTCGGATGCGAAAATCTCGTGAACGGACGCGATTACACCAAGGGACATGGGTAAATAGGAGAGGTTGGTCCAGGTTGGAAATTGTACCGTTGATGAGAACAATCTTGAACGGTGTAGATTCAACCTCAGAATATCCTAGTTGGAACAACCAAAGATAGGATCGACTGATCCATTTTTCTGCAGTTTTAGGTCGCACTAAAACTGATCTATATCTATAGACACCCGAACTTACAAAAGCACCACACCCTAAGAGCGTGTTACGTACCCCTCTTTTTGGGGGCCGGTCGGGTTGCCTTGAACGGTCTGGTTGGGTAGACCAGTAGGGTTACCCGATTACCCGATACTGTACAGTGTACAGTAATTGACGTGTGTACCAGACCACTCTCACACCTGGTCGAGGCGACCAGGTGGTCTATGCGACCATGTGGTCTCGCCCACAGCCAGCTGGTCGAGGCAACCAGCCACGAACGTACCAGCCTGCAGAGCAACCGGTTGTACAGTAGAAACTACGGGCAGGTGACACTAATTATTTCAAATGTGATTGGTGTAAATAAATTTAATTCTAGGTTTGGATCACGCACATTGGTGCAGTGACTGTTGGGTCTGCCCTAATTACTGTTTTCATGGTTGGGGTCCCTAAAATAGGCGGCTGGTACATTTGCAGGTTGCCTGCTGGTACCCAACCGCCCACTGGTCGACCCGACCAGTAGGTTGGGTCGACTTTTACAGGCAACCGGGCACTGCCACCAATTTAAGGGGTACGTAACACGCTCTAACGAGAGTGCGAGCGGGAGGTTGGGAATTGTCTTGTTGGGAGTTTCGTTCCCTCGTTGCACTCGTCCAGCGAAGGATCCACGTGAGATGATACGGAACTTGTGTCAGCCACGTCAGTCGTTCAACTGTCTGAAGAACACTCCATCAACACGGTTCGACTGATGCTGACGTTGACAGGGTACGTGCCACGTCGGCTAGAGCTAAACACGACACACCAAGTGCTCGCCAAACCAGCCACACCTCCCGAACCGCTTCGCCATGCCACGGCCGAGCTTGGACAAGGTTGCCTCCGCAAGCTTGGCCATTCCTTCCTCCTGCCCCTCAGGCTTGCCGAAATGGCAAGCCGCGAGTGTACTCGTTTGTGAGTAAGGAAGCATGTCATCCCCGCTGAGCGATTTTCCAGAAAACGAGTTCTTGCCATAAACGAGTTCTTGTTCGTGTTTTCGCGATTCAACATATTTCTCGTTACAGGTTGGCCCGAAGCGGCTGGATGTAGGTGTCGACAATCAGCAGGGAGGAGATTCGAGAGCAGCTTTCGATGGCTGGATTGGGAGGAGCAACAGCCTCTGGCGCAATTCGATCTGCGATAGCAGCGACAACCGGGGCGACTTTCGCTGCGACTGGCGGCGGCACCGTGCGACGGCCTGGCAGCCTTAGAATCGACCAAGGGGCGGCGGCGCGGCGGGTGCGAGGGACGCGAACAGGTCGCGCGGCGCTTTACTGTCACGGGGGCGACGGAAAGGGCGCGAAGATGGAGGTACGGGAGAATGGCGCAGTGAGGGAGAGAGCAGCGGGCGAAAGATACCAACGTTTCCAGTGGAGGATGGGCCAACGTCAACTGCTCCCACACAGCATCATCCTCGCGTGTTGTCCGGCGCGGCGTGCCATGCTCCTTCGGCCCGCTGCTCGCTGCACTTATTCATCTCTCCTCGCCTTGTCTTTACTCTCTGGTTGCTTGTCAGACCCGCAAGGATAGGTTGGCGCGTGAAGAGCGCTGCAGGGATGAGGGTATGGACAGGTACGCGAAACGCTCCTTCGCCTGCTGCTCTCCTGCTGCTCTCCTGCTACTCTCCTGCTGCTCTCCTGCTGCTCTCCTGCTGCTCTCCTGCTACCCTCCTGCTCGTCCTGTCCTGCTGTTGCCCTCCTGCTGCCTTGCTGTGCTATTCACGCACACGCTGCACTGTCAATCCCGCCAACCTTGTCCACCTTTTCTTACAGCAGCAGGTGCAGTAACGAGTCGGGGAGCGAGAGCGGCAGCGAGAGCGAGAAAGAGAGCCTGCAGGAAGGCAGGATGGCGCGGCGCACTCACATGGTCACGGATGGCAGCAACGGCAGCGGCGACAGCGGCGACAGTGCAAGTGCGAGCACCTGCGGGGATGACGCGATGAACAGGCAGAGCAGCATGAATGAGGCGGACAGCGGCCTGCTCGCCCTCCTCTCGCCCACCACGCCCACCACGGCCAGCCCCAGCCCAAGTCCGAGTAGTGTGTTTTGGGGAAGCAGCAGGGCGAGAGCGCCTGGGCTCACGGGTGAGGGGGACGGCAGTGGCGCGGTGGCGCAGGACAGACGAGAACCGCAAGCAGGTGCGGGTGCTGTGCCCATGGCAGCAGCATCGCTGGCACACGCTGCTGAGGCAGTGGCAGCTGGCCGTGCTGACGGGGATGGCAGTGGGGCAGGGGGTGGCGGCAAGGAGATATTTGTGGTGTCGGACGGCACGGCGTGGGCGGCAGACAGGGCGGTGGAGGCTGCAGTGGGACTGCTGGACTGCGGGCTAGCGGGCGGCCGATGCTCCGTGCTCACCAGACTCTACTCACATGTAGGGGGGGAGGGGGGGACTGGTGGAGGTGCTGTGAACAAGTTCTCTTCCTGTCACTTCTCACCCTCCGTTTACCCATTGCACACGCCACTGCAGGGGATAAACTCCCCCCTCTCTCACCCCACACCTCAGGTGACAGACGCGGCGTCTCTCCTCGCCATCATCCACACAGCAGCACACTCGCTGACGCCGCTCTGCGCCACACCGCCGCGCACGCAGCAGCGGCGCTGCACGTGGCAGCCGTGGACGTGTTGGGGCCGCTGCTGGCTGCCGTGGGGGAGCACATGGGCGTGCATGCAGGGGGGGCAGGGCAAGGCGCGGGGAGCAAGCATAATGGGGAGCTGGGCGAGGAGTACTTCCGGCGCATCGAGGCCGTAGAGTTCACCATCCGGTGCGTCTCGCCCACCCTGCTTGCTTGCTTGCTGCTCCCCTGTGCTTCCTCCTGTGTCTCTCGCTCTCTGCCATGTCCGCACCTGTTTTTCCACGTCTCACAGCAAATCATCAGCACCTCATGTGGAAGCAAGGAGCTGCTGTTGCAAGCCTTCACACTTTGCCACTCACTGCACGGGCCCTCCCTCTCTGTGTGTGCACCTCTTCTCCCCTCCGTGCATGGCGAGCAGGCAGGACGATGGAGCCCTGCCGCGGAACCTGGGGCAGGCGGACATCATTCTTGTGGGTGTGTCCCGCACTGGCAAGACCCCGCTCTCCATGCACCTCGCGCACATGGGCTATAAGGTCAGCCTAGGGCTAGGCCGCTCCTTTTATAACCCCTGCATCACCTCTGCCTCTCGCCCTGCTCTCCTTGCTGCCGGGCGTGCATGCCTAGTGCTGACAGCACCCATTCGAGCCATACAGCTGCTCTTCTGAGCCCCCCGTTGCTGCGCTGCCCCGACCATGGCCTGCTCACCCCACTGCGTGCCTACCCCACCCACCTGCAGGTGGCGAACATACCGCTGGTGCCGGGAGTGGCGCCACCAGCGGAGCTGCTGCAGGCGGACAAGGTGGACCAGCGCCGCATCTTCGCCCTCACCATCGCCGCTCCCACCCTCGCCTCCATCCGCCGCGCACGCTACCACCGCCTGGCCGTGCTGCAGCCACACAGGGGCGCAGGGAGGGGGAGGTCTGGATGGGGAGGGGGGGAGACGGGGGCGACGTATGGAGAGGGCAGGGGAGGGGGAGCGGGGTACTGCAGTGCGGAGCATGTGAGGGGCGAGCTGGACGCGGCTGAGGACCTCTTCGCCCTGCACCCCCTGTGGCCCGTCCTTGGTATGCTCGTGCTTCCCCCCATGCTGCTTGTAGGCCGCAACACTCCTGATAGACAGCAACTCTCCTGCTGCTGTTATCACTCGCCGCATTCTTCTCTCTGCGGATAGCTGCTGCTAGGGTTCGTTATGGATTGTGCAGTGCTGCACGTTGCAAGTGAAATGTGTGCTGTGTTGGCATTGGAACTGTCATGTATGTGCGTGGTGTATGCATGACTTGCGCCTGCTGTTGCTCTTGCTGTTGCTGGGTGCGTGTATGCATGGGTGGGCAGATGTGACAGGAAGGCCCATCGAGGAGACAGCGGCACTCATTCTCCGCATTTACCACGAGCGCATGAACCCTCAGGCCGCACCACATGTTACACGCTGCTACTGATGCCAGCACTCACAAATGGATGGACGCAGTGCCGGGGGTTGTTATGTACATACCTGTAAGTCATGTCTGCAGCGTGTTGCTCTTTTGTCGCTTTCGCTGGAGCTGTTGAAAGAAGCCGAGTGCACATTCAGAGAAGCAATGTTTCGGATGTGCACTGCAGGAGCAGGAGATTAACAAGCGGCAACGATAAAGGATGAGCAGCAGAGGGGTGGTTAGTGATGGAGTTGATGGCAGGAGCTGCAGAGGCATGGCAATGTGCTGGAGGGGTCCTACAGCAGCTCACGGCACAACATTTGGTGTGTTGTAGGCTTTCACAAGTCAGGCCTTTCACGCAAATTTCTTAGGGTACATTCTGGGCTCTGGTGATAACCTCTGGGCAAACCTTTGTTCAAGCGAAATCATGCCTATTTTTCACCAATTGTGCTAATTGTAAGGCTTTCTACAGTGTTGACCAGAGGTTCCAGAGGTTAGACCAGAGCCTGGAATGTACCCTTAGATTTCAGTGTGTTTTTATCTATTGGCCTTAAATCTCAAGAATGAGTATTTTCAGGCTCTATAATCTTAGTGATATTGTACCCTTTCCCCCGCATGTACCATCCACAAAGTACAGAAAGAACATACAGAATGTTATAAGTACTTGTCCTACAATCGAAACGTATTCATACACCTGCACATAGCGAACGCGTCAGAAGTTCACAAAGTGGGAATTGATTTTCGCCATTCAATGTTACCAATTGCTGGCCTCATTACCGCCAGGCTCAAAAGGTAGTTTAGGGCAAGTTTCCCGAGTCGCCAGAGTCGAAAGTCTGCGACGAGTAACTCCGTCGTAAGTATCGGAGGAGTAACCTTGCGGAGGCCTACATTCTTCATGCCCTTCGAGCCCGGCGCTTTTTGCGATGGATGCGGGAGAAGGAACGCAGACTGCGGCAACAGATTCGAGTGATGTTATTGAAGGCAGCGAAACAGCAGCAGGATCGGTGGGTCTAACTCAGGAAGCGGGATCAGCAGCAGAATCGGCGGGTCTAACTCAGGAAGGCTCATCTGCGGGATCAGCAGCAGCGGCGGAGGGGAAGCAGCGAGCTGTAGGAACGGTCCCAACCGCTCTTTCCAACCAGCCGCTCCCCCCACGCTTCCCGCCTCAGGCGCCGTCCGTTATGGAAGAGGTAATCCGCGCATGGGGTGCCGTGAGAACCGCCGCAGCAGGCGCCGCAGCTGCCGCTACAAGCGCGGTCATCCGCGCTCCCGCCACTGCTGCCGCTGCTCCTCCGCGGACCCCGCCTTCCGCCGCGCCTTCGCTGTCCGCCATGGCGCCAGCCGACGTGCCTCCCGCGCTGATCGCGGTGATTGAAAAGGCTCTGCAGGAGGTGGCGAGGGGGGCGAAAGGGGGAGACGGGAGGGACGGAGGGATGGAGAGGCAGAGGGGGGGAAAAGGGGTGTTGCAGCTGCAGCGACTGGTGGCTGGGATGTGCCGATTGGAGGGGATTCGCGCGGTGGGAGGGGGAGACGGAGAGGCGCAGAGTGCAGGGGGGAAGGACGAGGCGGGGACAAACGAGAATGAGGGAGTGGGGAAGGGAGCGGACGGAGGGAGTGACGCAGGTGCGGTTGGGGCGGAGGAACGAGACGCGGCAGCTGCGCTGGTGGTGGAAACGGTACTGGCAATCATGGGGTGCAGGTACGAGGGGGACGAGGTGGCGGAGGAGGAAGAGGGCAGTGGTGACAACAGGGGCGCGGAGCGGCGGAGGAATGGCAAGGCGCCTGGGCCCGGGCCTGTGATCATGATGTCTGCTGAGGCCGCTGTGCTGGCCGCCGCGCTGCTGCCGTGGCTGCCATGCCGTGACTGCCGCCCGCCTGGGGTCACGGGCAGTGGAGCAGCGAGTGATGGCGCAGCGAGGGAGGCAGCAGAGAGTAGAGATGGCGAGGAGAGTGTCAAGACACAGGCACGCGCACCCGCTGACGCAGCGGCAGGGGCAGCTGGGTTGGGAACAGGTGCAGGATCAGCGGCAGGGGCAGTGGTGGGGAGTGGGAGGTCCCCTCGCACGCGCGTGGCACGGGTGCTGGCCACGGCGCTCTCCTCCTGCACGCGCAACCGTGCCATGTGCGCTGCTGCCCGCCTCACCTCCTCCCTCCTCGCCTCCCTCCGCATCATCCTCCTGGGCGGCGTGCGGGCCAATGGCTCGCTGCCACCTGGCGCTGCCCTGCTGGATGAAGCACCGCTGCCGGTGGAGCCGATTGTGAGCAGCGCAGGGGAGGGTGCGGATGCGCGTGAGGGTGCGGGTGAGGGTGAGGGTGGTGCAGCGCTGTATGGGGCAGCTGAGGCTGCGTGGGATGCTGGGCCTGTGCTGGCAGCGCTGCAGTCGCTGGCGTCCCACTCCGTGTCCGTGGGCGAGGTGCGCCAGTGGATGGGGTCCGTTGTCGCTCTCTCCGCCTCCCCCCCCCCTGCCACCACCCCTCCTGCCTCCATCGCATCAACAGCAACAGGGGCAGCCGGGATGGCAGGGGGAGGAGGAGGCGGAGAGAAGGGGGTAAGAGGCAGCGCAGGGGGAGGGGAGTGGGTGAGGCGGGAGAAGGCGGGGGCGCTGCTGGATGTGCTGCAGGGGGCGATGGAAGGGGAGGAGGTGAGAGCACCCGCATACACGTTCGAGCTGGACGGCGAGAGCTCAGGGCTGCTGGGGCCTGGCGACAGCAAGTGGCCGTTCGGCAACGGGTATGCGTTTGCCACGTGGATCTACGTGGAGTCGTTTTACGACACCGAGAGCTCCGCTGTCGGCGCCGCCGCCATGGCCGCCGCCATTGCTGCCGCCGCCACCGCCAAGGTCGGCCGCACCTCCGCGGTGTCCGCTGCGGCAGCTGCGAGCGCGCTGGCAGGGGAAGGGCTGATGCACATGCCGCGGCTGTACAGCTTCCTGACGGCGGAGAGTGAGGGCGTGGAGGCGTACTTCCACCGCGAGTACCTCATCGTCGAGTCCTCCACGCACCGCGGCTCCAAGAGCACCTTCCACTTCTCGCACGCCTTCCAGGCGCAGCGCTGGTACTTCATAGGTCTCGAGCATGTGTTCAAGCCGTCGCTGCTGGGCAAGGCGGAGTGCCACATGCGCCTGTACGTCGACGGCCGGCTCGTCGAGTCCCTGCCGCTCGACCTGCCGCGCATCTCGCGACCTCTCGGCTTCCTGTGCATCGGCACCAACCCGCCCGCCGCCATGGCGGGGCTGCAGCGCCGCCGCAAGCAGTGCCCGCTGTTTGCCGAGCTGGGCCCCGTCTACATTTTCAAAGAGCCCATCGGCGCTGAGCGCATGATGCGCCTTGCCGCGCGCGGCGGGGACCACCTGCCGTGCTTTGGCGCGGGCGCGGGCGTGCCGGCGCTGCTCAGCAGCGACCAGCTCATGCTGGCGGCCGATGACGCATACAGCCTGGACTCGGAGCTCGCCCCCCGCCTGCACCTGCTGTACCACCCGCGCCTGCTGCTCGGCCGCTTCTGCCCGGACGCCTCCCCTGCCAGTGCAGCCGGTGTGCACAGGCGGCCAGCGGAAGTGCTGGGGCACGTGCATGTGGCAGCGAGGCACAGGGTGCCGGAGGCCATCTGGCAGGCGGGGCAGGGGGGCCCGCTGGCGCTGCTGACGCTCGCCGTTCACGCTGTCCACCCGGACTCGTTCCTGCCCTTGCCGCTGGCTCTGTGTGCGGATCCGCCTGCTGCCGTGGCTGCAGCGCGGCTGCTGCCGCGCGTGCTGGGGGTGGTGGGGCGGGCCATGCGGCATGGCATGAACAGGGAGGAGATCAAGGGAGGGGCTCCTGCCATGCTCGCGCTCATGGTGGCGTATGGGCTCTCTACGTGCGCCCAGGGGGGGGTGGCGGGTGGTGCTGGAGGGGGGGGGGGGTGAGAGTGCGGACAAGGGGCGGAGTGAGCAGCACGGTGCAGCACTGTGTTCCCTGGATGAGCCTGAGCCTGAGCGTGAGCCGCCGTACGACAAGCAGCTGGCAGCGGCAACTGCAGCACTGGCCATGGCACCACGCTTTGGCGACCCGTTAAAGCCGCACCTCTTCCTGCACCTGCTGCTGCACCTGCCGCTGTGGGCGGCGTGCCCCCTGCCCGTGCAGCAGCAGGTGCTGACCTCGCTGGCCGCCGTGGCAGTGCGCGAGCAGCACACGCTGAGAGCAGCGGGCGCGCTGCCCGTGCTGCTGGATGGGTGCCGGCGCTGCTACTGGGTGCACCTCGAAGCCATCTCCCTGCCCCTCGGCCCCTCCTCCTCCCGCTCCGCCACTCCTGCTGCAATCAAAAGCCCTGGGGCAGAAGAGGCTGGTGGGGGAGCGGAGGTGGGAGGGGAGAGGAGAGAGCAGGAGGAGCGGGAGATGGTTTTGCGGCAGCATGCGCGGATGGGCGAGGTGAATGCGCTGGTGGACGCGGTGATGGGCGTGTTGGAGCTGCTGCTGGCCACCAGCAATGCCACCGCCATGGGGGCCGACATGCGCACTCTCGTTGCCTTCCTGCTCGACTGCCCTCACCCCAACCAGGTCACACCTCATCTCCCTCAACCCTCAACCTCAAATTGTAAGCCTACTCTTGCGATGCCATCTCCTGTGTCCATGTGCTGTCTGTCACAATGCCCTCCCGTTCACTCTGTGTGCGAGCCATCATGCCTGAATCACTTACCGCCTCGTGCCCTCTTCCTCTTTCTTCTTAACCGTTTCTGCCCCTACTTCCTCTCCCCCTGGTGCGCTCTGGCAGGTGGTGCGAGTGCTGCTGCTGGTGTACCGCCTCTTATCGCACCCCAACGCCGCGCGAGCAGCCGGCTTCTCCGTGCAGTTTTTGGCAGCAGGCGGCGCGCACATGCTGCTCGCGCTGCTGCTCAGGGAGAGCCACTGGGGCGACGCTTGCCCCCTGCTCTTCCCCCCTGTGCCTTGCAAGGCCGAGGCGGGCCGTGTGAAGGAGGTGGTGGGGGAGGAGAAGGCCGATGGTGGGGTGACGGTTGGAGGAGTGAAGGGTAAGGATGGAGGTGTGGCGAAGGAGGGGACCATCAGTGTGCAGGGCCGTGCAGGGACCACGGGTCAACGTGCTCATGGCGCTGCTGTGGACGCTAGAGATTCCTCAGACAAGGAAGCTGCTCGATCAGCCTCAGAAGCAGCAGGCGTAGCAGCAGCCGCATCAACCGAAGCAGAAGCAGCAGATGAAAGCGGGTCCGGGGGAAAAGGGCCGAGTGCAGAGCTGAAGGTGGAAGTGCCAGCAGGCAGCAGCAACAGCACTACTTCCCACGCGCTCACCCCCAAAACACCCACCCCCAACCCCGCCACCCCCGCCGCCGCCACCCCATCCTCCTGGCAAGTCTTGTTCGACCCCTTTGGCTCCCGAGCCCACCGCCCCGAGGCAGAAGCGAATGCAGCGGATGGGCAGAAAGCAGCTGGTGGCAGCAGCGGCGAGGAGGCGGCGAAGGAGACACGAGCAGGGGGGACGGACGGGGAGGCAGCAGGGGAGGCGAAGGAGGAGAGGGAGGAGCGGATCCCTGAGCCTCGAACGGGGCTGGACGTGGCTGGGGAGATCATGAGGAGGCTTCAGCAGCGAGGGCTGTTCCAAGCGTCTCCCATGAGCATTCTCGCCCCGGGACCCGCGGGGAACAGCGTCACAGTGGCACCCTCTGTGCCCATCCGGCAGCCGTTGGCGAGCAGCAGAGCAGCAGGCGCCAAGGGCTCTCACGGTCTGTCAGGGGACGTCATGGTGGCCGCAGCCGCGCTCTCCCTCTCTGCCACCGGCCGCCGCAGTGGGCGCCGCCTCGCCTCCGCCTCTTACGGCGAGCAGTCCCTGCTCGCACCGAAATCGCACGACTTCCCCCTCACGGACGGCCCAGATGGGATCTTCATCGCAGTGGTGTCGATCCTAGGGCTGTTAGCGGAGAGGGGGTATATTCGGCTGAGCAGCCCGGCGGTGCTGGGGCTGGTGCCGGGGGGGGCGGGCGCAGGGCTGGGGTCGGTGGTGGCGGATAGAGGCGTGGGGGAGCGCAATAGCAACAACGTGGGGGCGTGGGCGGTGTACGGCGCGCAGAGGGCGCTGCAGCGCGCGCCTGACAGGCTGCTCACGCCTGCTGTGTACCATGCCATCATGACTGCCGTGCTGCGCTCCGAGGTCAGTCACACGCACGTGACGTGCGGTGTAAGGTGGGTGGGTGGGTGGGTGGTAACTGTTCCCCCAAGAGGGTGCTCACGCCTGCTGTGTACCGTGTGCTCTTCGACTGCTGCGCTGCGAGCAGAGTGAGGATGTGTGGTGTGGTGACTGACTGGCGAGGCGAGCTGAGGGATGCCACGAGACGCAAGGGAAGAAAAGAATGGAACGAGAGCATGTCCTTAATCTCCATCACAATCGCCTGCTATCATTCTCTCTCCCCCCCATTAGTTATCTCCCCTCTTGTGTTCCGCCCTCCATCCTCCCGTGCATTTCCCACTGCATGCATTCGCCCCCTCCTGTTTCCCTGCAGTCATGCACATCAGCGCAAGCAGCACCTGCCAGCAGTGGCGCCAATGTCGCTGATGCCAGCACCACCAACGCCAGTGCGAGCGAGGCGGGCAGTGAGGCAGCAGCAGCAGGGCGGAGGGTGCTGGCAGGCGACACGGTGTTGGCGGAGTCGCAGCTGCAGCTGCTGCTGGCGCCGCTCAGAGCGCTGCCCTCCGCTGCTCCGCGCACCCAACTCGCCATTCTGCAGGCAACCCTTCTCCTCTCCCCTTGCCCTCCCATGCTCTCCCCTTGCCCTCCCATGCTCTCTCCATCCACTCGACATTCTCTTTCTTTTCCTTACTCCAATGACATCTGCTCCCTCTGCCTGCCCATACTGCTCCTCACATCAGTTGTTGCTGCTATGCCTCTGCTTTTGAATCGCCTCAATAGTTCCTCCCCTCGATGTTGTTACGACGCTCACCGCACCCCCTCCAACTATGCTCGCCACACCCCCTCCACCTACGCTCACCCCACCCAACTATGCTCACTGCACCGCACCCCAACCCACCCACAGGACGTGTTGCTGCTGGTGTCGCTGAGTGGCAGCAACCGCTGGCAGCTGTCGTGCCTGCCAGAGTGGCCCGAGTGGTTGCTCGAGGTGCTGCTAGACAACCTCGAGGTGAGATGCTGCTAGACAACCTCGAGGTGAGATGCTGCTAGACAACCTCGAGGTGAGATGCTGCTAGACAACCTCGAGGTGAGATGCTGCTAGACAACCTCGAGGTGAGATGCTGCTAGACAACCTCGAGGTGAGATGCTGCTAGACAACCTCGAGGTGAGATGCTGCTAGACAACCTCGAGGTGAGATGCTGCTAGACAACCTCGAGGTGAGATGCTGCTAGACAACCTCGAGGTGAGATGCTGCTAGACAACCTCGAGGTGAGATGCTGCTAGACAACCTCGAGGTGAGATGCTGCTAGACAACCTCGAGGTGAGATGCTGCTAGACAACCTCGAGGTGAGATGCTGCTAGACAACCTCGAGGTGAGATGCTGCTAGACAACCTCGAGGTGAGATGCTGCTAGACAACCTCGAGGTGAGATGCTGCTAGACAACCTCGAGGTGAGATGCTGCTAGACAACCTCGAGGTGAGATGCTGCTAGACAACCTCGAGGTGAGATGCTGCTAGACAACCTCGAGGTGAGCGGGTCAGGTCCACGTGAGCTCACATCTAGAGCTTGCACATGTGGATATGCTACTCCTGCTCAGCTGCACATGTGGATATGCTACTCCTGCTCAGCTGCACATGTGGATATGCTACTCCTGCTCAGCTGCACATGTGGATATGCCACTCCTGCGCAGCTGCACATGTGGATATGCCACTCCTGCACAGCTGCACCGTCCTTCCCTTGCATTCCCTTCTTTCCTGCCTCCCATTTTCCCTTTTCCCTCATCTACTTGTCGTTCTCACTGCACTGCACCTTCTCACCTGTGCTGTTCATCTGCGCTGCAGCGACTGCCGGCTGGTGCATGCTCCATCAGCAGCACCCAAGCTGGGGCGCAACACGCGGCAGGGGAAGGCAAAGAGGCACCCACGGCTGCGGCCGCTGCAAGTGGCAAGACAGGGGGAGGAGAGGGCGGAGAGGGGCGGGTGGAGGAGGCAGGTGCAGGTGGCGATGGTGAGGGCAGTGGCGGGGCGGTTGGCGGCAGTGGTGGTAGCAGCGGAGGGGGGCTGACAGAGGAGCAGCAGGAGCGCGTGGATGTGAATGAGATGATATTCGCTTTCCTGGGCACTGTGCTCGAACACTGCATGACCTTCAAAGACGGCTGGAAGGTGAGCCGCATCGAGTGTGCAATATGTGAAGACACTGCTGCCCACCTGCTGCCTCCCCTGGCTGGCACCTGGACGTCACTAGAATGCCATTCTGCTCGCTCGCCCTTACCTTCTCACTCTCGTTCTCAGGCTCCCCCTCTTCCTCATTGCCACGGAACCATTCTCTAACCTCTCTGTCCGCACTCCCGTTTTCCCATCATGCCTCCATGCCATCATGCCACCATGCCACCATGCCTGCCATCATGCCATCACCATGCCATCGTGCCACCATGCCATCATGCCATCATGCCACCATGCCATCATGCCTGCCATCATGCCATCACCATGCCATCATGCCATCACCATGCCATCATGCCATCACCATGCCATCGTGCCACCATGCCATCATGCCATGATGGCATGAGCAGGAGCTAGAGGCCACATTCCATTGTCTTGAGTGGATGGCTCTCATTGGTGGATCCAGCATCGGCCCCGAGCGAGTCAAGTGAGTCAACTCAGCGAGTCAATCCGCTGGTCTTCACCTACTCAACTCCTTAGCCCTGCCCATCAACTGAGCAACTCATGGGACCGAGAGAGTTAAAGGAAGCTATCGTTTAATCATCTCCCGCCACCCAGTAGCTGCTTCACCTGCTCAGCTGCACTGCTTCAGTTTTTTTGACAGGCGCAAGTCCTTTGCTGAGGCGCCTCCAACATATAATGCTTCCCACATCAATTTCGCCCCACTCTGCCGGCGGGTGCACATGCGTGCGTGCGTGCGTGCGTGCGTGTGTGTGTGCCATGTCAGGCGTGAGGAGGGCATGGCAACGGTGAAGCGGCGCCTGCTGCATGGCGTCATGGACTTCACTGCTGCGCAGCTGTGCCTGCAGGTCAGAATCACATCTCACTCTATTCTTCCCCATCTCTTCCTCCTTTCCCAGCGCTGTAATCCCTCGTTCTCTTCTCCCTCTCACTTAGCCCCTGCTTCATCACCCACCCCTTGTCTCGCCCACCCACACACCACGGCCAAGCAGGCTCAAGTGGAGGCGACAGCAGCAGCGGCAGCGGCGGCAGCAGCAGAGGCAGCAGCGCTGGCGTCCCCTCTCCCCATAGACATCCCCATCTCGCCCACGCCCACCTCCCCACACCCGCGCGCCCCCGACCCCTTGCTCACGTCCCCCACATCTGCGTGGCTGCTGGAGAACGCGGTGGCGCTGCTGATGCTGCTGGAGGACTTCCTGCGCTTCCACGCTGCGGCGCGCTCGCCCCTCGCCCTGCCCACCGTCGCCTTCGACGCCGACGACACCCTCCCCGGCTCCCGCCCTGCCGCCTGGCAGGAGGTCCCTGACCCTGACTCCCCCACAGGAGCCGGAGCGTCTGCGGGAGGTGGTGCGGGAGGGGGGTCTGTGCTGCCAGGCATGACGGCAACAGCAGCAGCGGCGGCCGCAGCGGGGTTGATGCCGCTGGCGGCGCAGCTGTCCAACCCGTTGCTCTCCGCCGGCTTGTCCTCGCGGCGCCGCAGCCCCACGGATCTGCTGACTCTCGAGATGCTCGCGCTCATGGCGGACAATGCGGGGCAGCTGACGGCCCCCATGCTGGAGCGCATCACCGCTTCCACCAGTGCCGAGCCCTTTGACGCCGTGCGCTGCGCCCTGCCCGCTTACGGGTCTATTTCGCACGAGTTACCCCTCAGTTGGGGGCACCGCAGCAAGCTGTGGTATGGCGTGGCGGTGCCGGCCGAGGGGAAGGGCGCACCGGGGTGGGGCGGCGGGCGGGTGGCGTGGGCGGCAGCAGTGGAGATTGACCCGGTGACGGGGCGGTGGCTGGACCTGCCTCTCGTGGTGAAGGCTGTTGCCATGCTGCGATCCATGCTGCTGGAGGAAGGGGAGGTGGGGCAGGGGGGTGAGAAGCAGGGGGAGAAGGGTGGTGCAGGGACGGCGGAAGGGGTGTTGGCGGTGGTGGGGGGGATAGCGAACATGTTGGGAGGGGGGAGTGCGGGGGGCGTGTTGAACCGCGCGAGTCAGTTGCTGCTGGAGGACGATCAGACGCTGCTCACTGTGATCCGCCTCGTGGGCGTGGCTGCCAGGGAGCTCAGTCACGTGGTGGATGAGGAGCAGGAGGGGGAGAGGGCAGCACCACGTGGCAAGGAGGGGGGAGTGGATGGGGCGGGCGGGGGAGTGGTGGCGTGGGAGCGAGGGGAGGTGGAGGGCATCTCTCCTGGCGTGCTCAGCTCCCTGCTCTGGCGGTACGTGCAGTGCAGTGCAGGGCAGCCATGACATGCGCATGCTCATCTCTTCACCGTTGCTATGTGCTGTGCACTCCCACCTCACCATGCTGTCTCCCGTCCCGCCCACCAAACTGCACTCTCACACTTCCCTCCTCTGCTCTTCTCGCCCCTACCTGCGTCCTGCAGTGCGGTGCTGCCGCTGCTCACAACAGCGTCACTTGACGCGCGCAAGCAGTGCGCCCTCGCAGCATCTGCCGTCCTGCACACAGAGGTCAGTCGCACGCAGAGGTCAGTCGCACAGAGGTCAGTGGCACACAGAGGTCAGTCGCACGTTCTGAACTTGTCCCTCATCTCGTGCTGCTCTGCTCGCTCTCCTGGCCGGCACCCCACTTGTCTCTACTCTTGCTGCAACCATACCATTTCACTGTTTGCGCATCCCAACCCACCTGCAATCCCCCAGACCCCCCTTCTCCTTCTCTCGCCTCTATCCCCCTCCCCTCCACCCACCCTGCACCCATCAGGCGATCCACGCCATAGCGCCATCACGCGCCATACTGCGTCCGTCGCTGATCGCAGTGGTGCAGCCGCCGCTGGCAGCGCTGCTGCGCAAGTGGCGCTCCGCCTTCGCCTTCATCCCGCACCTCACAGACTTCGAGGGCCACAACCCCTTCCTCAGGGACGATGACCGCGCTCTTGCCACCGACGCCGCAGCTGACGAGGTGGGTGCTGCTCCTCCCCTTCTCAGCTTGTGCGTGTTTCTGAGCATTCCTTGAATCCTTCCACCTCACAGACTTTGAGCGCCACAACCCCTTTTTGAGGGATGATGACCGCGCTTTTTCTACTGACGCTGCACCCCATGAGGTGGGTGGTAATCCTCACCTTATCAGGTTCTTTACGTTTTTGGTAAATGATAAAGGTTGAGGGTTCTTGTAACCGAGCAGCAGCAGACGAGGTGAGTGCCTCACACCTTTCCAGGGTCGCACACTGCCAGCTCAGCACTGCCTATCCCCTTCATTCCTTCTTTCCTAACCTTTGCCTATCCCCTTCATTCCTTCTTTCCTAACCTTTGCCTATCCCCTTCATTCCTTCTTTCCTAACCTTTGCCTATCCCCTTCATTCCTTCTTTCCTAACCTTTGCCTATCCCCTTCATTCCTTCTTTCCTAACCTTTGCCTATCCCCTTCATTCCTTCTTTCCTAACCTTTGCCTATCCCCTTCATTCCTTCTTTCCTAACCTTTGCCTATCCCCTTCATTCCTTCTTTCCTAACCTTTGCCTATCCCCTTTCCCATCCAAGTCCCAACCGACGCAATGGTCTCCCTTGCACCTCGTCCAACCCCCCAGGCATCACTGGCGCTGCTGCAAGTCATCTGGGTGGCAGCCCTGGCGTCCCCCCCTGCCTCCGCGGCCCTGGCAGCCATGGCTGCTGCTGCTGGCCCCGGATCTGCTGCCCCCCGCACCACCCTCACCTCCTCCTCCTCCGCCTCCTCCCTCTCCTCCCTCTCCTCTGCTCCTGTCACGCGCACATCTACCTACCCCAGCGCCACCCCACCCACAGGCAGCACCGTCCTTGCTGCCTCTGCCACTCACGCACCTGGGACTGGCAGTGGCACTTCTGGTGCTGTCGCCCGCACTAGCAGCCATCACGTGCCACTCGGCCAGCCTGGCGCCAGCTCAGCAGTCAGCCGGCGCATGTCTCAGCGCAGCGGCGTGACTAAGGCGGGGGGAGGGAGGCAGGAGGGGGAGCGGGAGGGGGCGACATCGTCCCAGCGGCGCATGAACGGGGACAAGGACCGCGCGCAGCGGTGGAGCCTGGGGGAGGCCATGGAGAAGGCGTGGGACTGCTGCTACGGCATCCCTGTCTCTGCTGCCACTCGCACCACTGCTGCTGGTGCTGGTGCTGGTGGTGTTGGGGGGGTGGAAGGGAGGGAGGGAGGGGCAGCAGCGGCTGGGTCAGGGGAAAGGGTGAATGGCAGTGGCACGGTGCTGGGTCCCACGCTGGGCGGGCTGCAGCAGCACCTCGATGGCTTGCGCGGGCTCATCCGCGCTCAGGTGGGTGCTCGTCTCGTCCCTACCCTACCCTCGTACAAGTCATGCATCAACACTTTCTCACCGGCACCTCAAAGTTTGTATGCACAAGGACAAGGGGAGAGGGAAGGCTCATGTGGGAGAGATGATGATTGTGTGTGCTGTATTCGCCATTTTCTCCCTGCAGCTCTTCCCTTCACCTCTCCCTGGTGCACTGGTCTCGTCACACAGGGTGACGTGGGATACGCAAGGTAGGACACACAGGAGCACCGGCACTGCACACACGCCTTGGTCTCTTCCCTTGTCCCATCCCTCGCCTCCCATGCGTGCAGAGGCTGCGGAGGGTGAAGATAGAGACGCAGATGGCACGCGCACACACAGCTGGCATGCGCATGTGGCGCTCGCTCATTTGCCAGCTGCTCGAGTCAGGGCTGCTCGTGGGGCTCCCCGGCAGCTACCACGCGCTGACGCAGCGCCGGGTGAGACAGGGGAGAGGGGTGGGGCAGTGGCAAACACGTAGCACAGTGGGGCAGTGGCAAACACGCATCACAGTGGGGCAGTGGCAAACACGCACCACAGTGGGGCAGTGGCAAACACGCATCACAGTGGGGCAGTGGCAAACACGCATCACAGTGGGGCAGTGGCAAACACGCATCACAGTGGGGCAGTGGCAAACACGCATCACAGTGGGGCAGTGGCAAACACGCATCACAGTGGGGCAGTCGCAAACACGCACCACAGTGGGGCAGTCGCAAACACGCACCACAGTGGGGCAGTCGCAAACACGCATCACAGTGGGGCAGTGGCCAACACGCATCACAGTGGGGCAGTGGCAAACACGCACCACAGTGGGGCAGTGGCAAACACGCATCACAGTGGGGCAGTGGCAAACACGTAGCACAGTGGGGCAGTGGCAAACACGCATCACAGTGGGGCAGTGGCAAACACGCACCACAGTGGGGCAGTGGCAAACACGCACCACAGTGGGGCAGTGGCAAACACGCAGCACAGTGGGGCAGTGGCAAACACGCAGCACAGTGGGGCAGTGGCAAACACGCATCACAGTGGGGCAGTGGCAAACACGCATCACAGTGGGGCAGTGGCAAACACGCATCACAGTGGGGCAGTGGCAAACACGCATCACAGTGGTGCAGTGGCAAACACGCATCACAGTGGGGCAGTGGCAAACACGCTGCACAGTGGGGCAGTCGCAAACACGCACCACAGTGGTGCAGTGGCAAACACGCATCACAGTGGGGCAGTGGCAAACACGCATCACAGTGGGGCAGTGGCAAACACGCATCACAGTGGGGCAGTGGCAAACACGCATCACAGTGGGGCAGTGGCAAACACGCATCACAGTGGGGCAGTGGCAAACACGCATCACAGTGGTGCAGTGGCAAACACGCATCACAGTGGGGCAGTGGCAAACACGCATCACAGTGGGGCAGTGGCAAACACGCATCACAGTGGTGCAGTGGCAAACACGCATCACAGTGGGGCAGTGGCAAACACGCATCACAGTGGGGCAGTGGCAAACACGCACCACAGTGGGGCAGTGGCAAACACGCATCACAGTGGGGCAGTGGCAAACACGCATCACAGTGGTGCAGTGGCAAACACGCATCACAGTGGTGCAGTAGCAAACACGCATCACAGTGGTGCAGTAGCAAACACGCATCACAGTGGGGCAGTGGCAAACACGCATCACAGTGGGGCAGTGGCAAACACGCATCACAGTGGTGCAGTGGCAAACACGCATCACAGTGGGGCAGTGGCAAACACGCATCACAGTGGGGCAGTGGCAAACACGCAGTGGCAAACACGCACCACAGTGGGGCAGTCGCAAACACGCACCACAGTGGGGCAGTCGCAAACACGCATCACAGTGGGGCAGTGGCAAACACGCATCACAGTGGGGCAGTTGCAAACACGCACCACAGTGGCGCAGTGGCAAACACGCACCACAGTGGGGCAGTGGCAAACACGCATCACAGTGGGGCAGTGGCAAACACGCATCACAGTGGTGCAGTGGCAAACACGCATCACAGTGGGGCAGTGGCAAACACGCATCACAGTGGGGCAGTGGCAAACACGCATCACAGTGGGGCAGTGGCAAACATGCATCACAGTGGGGCAGTGGCAAACACGCATCACAGTGGTGCAGTGGCAAACACGCATCACAGTGGGGCAGTGGCAAACACGCATCACAGTGGGGCAGTGGCAAACACGCATCACAGTGGTGCAGTGGCAAACACGCATCACAGTGGGGCAGTGGCAAACACGCATCACAGTGGGGCAGTGGCAAACACGCAGTGGCAAACACGCATCACAGTGGGGCAGTGGCAAACACGCATCACAGTGGTGCAGTGGCAAACACGCATCACAGTGGGGCAGTGGCAAACACGCATCACAGTGGGGCAGTGGCAAACACGCATCACAGTGGTGCAGTGGCAAACACGCATCACAGTGGGGCAGTGGCAAACACGCATCACAGTGGGGCAGTGGCAAACACGCACCACAGTGGGGCAGTGGCAAACACGCATCACAGTGGGGCAGTGGCAAACACGCATCACAGTGGGGCAGTGGCAAACACGCATCACAGTGGTGCAGTGGCAAACACGCATCACAGTGGTGCAGTAGCAAACACGCATCACAGTGGTGCAGTAGCAAACACGCATCACAGTGGGGCAGTGGCAAACACGCATCACAGTGGGGCAGTGGCAAACACGCATCACAGTGGTGCAGTGGCAAACACGCATCACAGTGGGGCAGTGGCAAACACGCATCACAGTGGGGCAGTGGCAAACACGCAGTGGCAAACACGCACCACAGTGGGGCAGTCGCAAACACGCACCACAGTGGGGCAGTCGCAAACACGCATCACAGTGGGGCAGTGGCAAACACGCATCACAGTGGGGCAGTTGCAAACACGCACCACAGTGGCGCAGTGGCAAACACGCACCACAGTGGGGCAGTGGCAAACACGCATCACAGTGGGGCAGTGGCAAACACGCATCACAGTGGTGCAGTGGCAAACACGCATCACAGTGGGGCAGTGGCAAACACGCATCACAGTGGGGCAGTGGCAAACACGCATCACAGTGGGGCAGTGGCAAACATGCATCACAGTGGGGCAGTGGCAAACACGCATCACAGTGGTGCAGTGGCAAACACGCATCACAGTGGGGCAGTGGCAAACACGCATCACAGTGGGGCAGTGGCAAACACGCATCACAGTGGTGCAGTGGCAAACACGCATCACAGTGGGGCAGTGGCAAACACGCATCACAGTGGGGCAGTGGCAAACACGCATCACAGTGGGGCAGTGGCAAACACGCATCACAGTGGGGCAGTGGCAAACACGCATCACAGTGGTGCAGTGGCAAACACGCATCACAGTGGGGCAGTGGCAAACACGCAGCACAGTGGGGCAGTGGCAAACACGCATCACAGTGGGGCAGTGGCAAACACGCATCACAGTGGGGCAGTGGCAAACACACATCACAGTGGGGCAGTGGCAAACACGCAGTGGCAAGCACGCATCACAGTGGGGCAGTGGCAAACACGCATCACAGTGGTGCAGTGGCAAACACGCATCACAGTGGGGCAGTGGCAAACACGCATCACAGTGGGGCAGTGGTAAACACACATCACAGTGGGGCAGTGGCAAACACGCAGTGGCAAGCACGCATCACAGTGGTGCAGTAGCAAACACGCATCACAGTGGGGCAGTGGCAAACACGCATCACAGTGGGGCAGTGGCAAACACGCATCACAGTGGTGCAGTGGCAAACACGCATCACAGTGGGGCAGTGGCAAACACGCATCACAGTGGGGCAGTGGCTGGCAAACACGCAGTGGCAAACACGCATCACAGTGGGGCAGTGGCAAACACGCACCTCAGTGGGGCAGTGGCAAACACGCATCTGTTAGAATTATATACTGTAGCATGCTAAGCAGCACATGTGACTGTACACCAATTGTGGTGTACAGTTGGGTTGGGACTACACCCAACATTGGGTGTAGCCTTGCACTTTGGGGTGCCAATCCACCCAATTGTGGTGGAGCCCCCAAATTGCAACCCTCTTGACTTTTGGGTACCTCACTTCACAATTGAGGCCACCACAAGCCAAGTGGGCCTAGGGTTGCCACACTTCTTAGAAGTGTGGGCAACCCAACCCTCCCCACCTATGGTTGCCTCACTTCCCAAGTGAGGTCAACCCAACCATAGGTTGGGTTCATCCTTCCCTTCCAACCTTCCCTTCCAAACTATGTATGCTAGGTTTGCTCTCTAATCCAAATCACTTGTTCAATTTACATTCTTCACAGCATCAACAGATGGTACTGGCTGCTATGAACGTCCTCCTCTTCCCATCCAAACTTGGCGCCTACATCCCTCGAACCATCTGCCCCGCCCCCTTCGCCTCGCTCTTCCCTCTCTCTCCCTCTCCACCAAACCCCAACACATTACTTCCGTGTGGAATATGCGTTGCCTTGCCCATCCATCCTGTCAGGTGTTTTGGAAGCTGGACCGAGTGGAGAGCAGTGCGCGCATGCGGCGCCGCATGGTGCGCAACTACCGCGGCTCCGACTGCCACGGGCTCGCTGCTGACTTCCGGCCCCCCTCTGATGACCCCCCGCCCGCTGCCAAGCGCGCCCGCTCCCAGGGGGACGCGGATGGGGCAGATGGGGTAGACAAGGGGGTGGTGGCAGGGGCGGTGGGCTTGCAGGAGGGGGGGGATATGGGGGTTGAGGGGAAGAAACGAGAGAAGGATGGGGAGGGAGAGGGGGTTGCAGTGGGAGGGGGAGCAGGTAGTGAGGGTGTGGGTGTGGATGGGGAGGGGAAGGTTGAGGCAAAGGAAGGGGTGGCGGAGGGGAGTGGCGCAGGGGATGTGGATGTGGAGGGCGTGGGAGGGGCCATAGTGGGAGGGGCCATAGTGGGAGGGGCTATAGTGGAAGATGCATCGGGGCTGCTGGGGGGCTGTCTGCCCGCCCCTGTGAAAGACTTCGATGCTCCTGTGCAGACGAGGGCGGATGAGGAGGGGCAGGACGGGGAGGTCGAGAGGGACAGAGGGGAGGGGGAGGGTGGAGAAGGCGAGGAGATTGAGGGGGCACGAGGTGCAGCAGAGGGGGGTGGTGAAGGCGTGAGAGCAGCAGAGGGAGGTGCAGTTGGGGGTGGTGCTGTGGAGCATGAGTTGGTGGAAGGTGGTGTCAAGCAGGCGGCAGGTGCTGATGATACTCTGGGGGCGAAAGATGCTGAGTCAGGACAAACGGCATCTGCTGCTGATTCAGACGCCAAGGGTGGTGACTCATCAGGAGCAAGAGTGTCGGCAGTGGAGGAGGGGGCGAGTGCAGCAGGGGAGGAGGGTGGGGATGGAGGAGGCAGCAAGCAGGCAGAGGGAGGCAGCAAGCAGGCAGAGGGAGGCGAGGTGGCTTGTGAACCAACATGCCACACAGCTTCAGCCTCCTCGTCTGAGCCTCCCTCCACCACCACGGCCAGCAGCAGCAGCACCGCCAGCAGCACCGCCAGCAGCACTAGTGCCAGCAGTGGCACTGCTGGTCCCTCCACTGCTGCTGCTCCTGCCTCTACTGCCACCACCGCCTCCTCTACGGCCACAGCAGCCGCAGCAGCAGCAGCAGCACCCCAGGAGGCCATCGCAGCGTCGGCAGTGGCGGCAGTGGCAGCGGCAGCAGGCGAGCAGCCGGGGCTGTCAGCAGTGGTGGGCAGCAGCGAGGTGGCGGCGGAGGTGGCGGTGGGGGAGAGGGAGCGAGTGGTGGTGGAGGTGGCGGCCATGATGGTGCTGCCCCTTCAGGTCGTGCACGGCCGCCTCCTCGTCACTGCCTCTCGCCTGCTCTTCCTCGTCGACCCCTCCGTGCATTTCAAGGAGAGCGCGCCGGGCGAGCAGGGCAGGAAAGGGAGTGCAGGAGGAAGGGGAGAGGGCGAGGAGGGAGTGGGGGGGAAGAAGGCGCGGGATAGAGTGTGGCGGCTCACATCCGTGAGGGAGGTGCTCAGCAGGCGGTGAGTGAATGAGGTGCTCAGCAGGCGGTGAGTGAATGCCAGCAGGCGGTGAGTGAATGCCAGCAGGCGGTGAGTGAATGCCAGCAGGCGGTGAGTGAATGCCAGCAGGCGGTGAGTGAATGCCAGCAGGCGGTGAGTGAATGCCAGCAGGCGGTGAGTGAATGCCAGCAGGCGGTGAGTGAATGCCAGCAGGCGGTGAGTGAATGCAGGGACCTGAGCATCCCACTGCTCCCACTGTTTCGTACTAATCTGTGCGTGCGTGTGTGCGTGCGTGCGTGCGTGCGTGCGCGCATGTTTGTTTCTCTGCTTCTGCTTTCCGCTTTTTCCATTCGACTCCAGCAAATTTTTGTTCAGGAAGTCGTCTCATTTGTGCTTGCTGTGCCTTGCTGCGTCCGCCCTCTTCCGTCCCTTGTCCCCTCACGCCCCGCATGACATCAGGTATCTGCTGCGGCGGTCGGCCCTGGAGGTGTTCATGATCGATCGCTCCAACTTCTTCTTCAACTTCGAGGCAAGGGGAGGGGAAGGGACGAAGGGGGGGCAGGGCACACACGGGACATGACTTCACCAAGATGTTCACACGAGCTGGGCTGGGGGCTTGACAAGAGGAGAGAGCACAACCACATGATGTCATGTCATGTCATGTCATGTCATGTCATGTCATGTCATGGCATGGCATGGCATGGAAGCGCATCCCCCTCCCACAAATCCTCTTCCATATGCTGGCCGGAGCAATCCTCATGCATGTGGCCTCATGCATGTGGCTGCCTGGTGTGCCACCCCCCTTCACATCACGTCACATGACATGACATGACAGGGTCCGGAGGAGCGGCTACGAGTGCACCGAGCCATCGAGCATGCCAACCCACCGCACCTGCAGCACCACTTCTCCCCCACTCTGGTGCGCCCTCCTCTCCTCTCCTCCCGTCCACCTGCACCTCTCCACACCCTTTGTACGTCATAACCTTGCCACCCATCGTACCCTTAACGCTCTTACTGCCCGCCATGACATGCTAACATCATGCTCTTGGCTGTGTATACTTGTGCAAGAATGACCGCGTTGTTCCATGTGTGTGTGTGCGTTGGTATCCCCGTGCATCCTCACCAGCGCCCGGAGAAGATGCTAGAGCGGCTGCAGCTCACTGAGAGATGGATCCGCAGGGAGGTGAGCTGCCAGGGGAGACGCATGGTGGTCGTAATGACAGCACAGCCAGGGGATTGCCCTGTGCTGCTGTTTCCCCCCCCTGTTTTTTGTCTCACACCCTTGCTGTTTGTCTCACAACCTTGTTTCCATCTCCTCATCCTGCTCGTCATATCACTAGCTTTGACTATTTCATTCATCTCAACGCTATTACCAGCTGATCTTTTACCCACTGTTTTCTTGTTGCCATGTCGCTCCCATCTCGCTTGTGCTCTGCGCTGGTCCCTCCCACCGGTAGATCACCAATTTCGACTACCTCATGCAGCTCAACACCCTGGCAGGCCGCACCTTCAACGATGTCACCCAGGTAACTCCAGCAACGTCATTTTCCTCAATGTGCCGTTTCAGTAGATTGCTTCACATTTCCATCCTTGCTGTGCTTTGCAGCACATTCTTGTCTTTGTGTTCCTTCCCGTTAACAACATCTCCTCATATCACGCTCTTTCCTCCCTCCGTCTCCTCCCTTCCCTTCCTACCCTTCTCACCACACCCTTCGTCTCTCGTCCTGCCAGTACCCCGTATTCCCCTGGGTAATTCAGGACTATACCTCAAAGGAGCTCGACCTCACCAACCCAGCCACCTTCAGAGACCTCTCCAAGGTGCCTCTTCCTTTGCCCTCCAAATACCTTCGTCTTTCCTTCACAAACAAATCGAAATGCCTTGAGTATTCTCTCCTTCTGGCTCGGCTCTCTTTCATTCCCTCATCCTGTACTTTCACCTTGCCGTTTCATCCAACTTCCCTCGCATCCCCTACACACCTCTTCGCGCTGCCCTCCCTCCGGCCTGCAGCCGGTGGGGGCGCTGGATGCAGAGCGGTTGGAGAAGTTTGTGGAGCGGTACCACAGCTTTGCGGACCCCATCATCCCCAAGTTCCACTACGGCTCGCACTACTCCAGCGCCGGCATTGTCAGTCCCACTTCACTTCACTCACAATAACCTCTGCTCATGCCCGCTCACACAGTAACCGCTGCTCATGCCCGCTCACACGGTAACCGCTGCTCATGCCCGCTCACACCCCCATGCTGCACTGCACTTCAACGTCCCTAAACTATCGTAACCCTTGCACTCACCCTCGCTGTTCCGCACCCCCTTTCCCCTCCACAACACCACCCCCCCCCTTCTCCCCCCAGGTGGCGCACTATCTGCTGCGGGTGGAGCCGTACATGCCGCTGCCGTTGGTCCTGCAGGGCGGCCAGTTCGACCACCCGACCGCCTCTTCCTTTACTGACTTGACTCACTTACCCTCCACCCCCCCACCCCCCACCCCCCCCCTTCTCCCCCCAGGTGGCGCACTATCTGCTGCGGGTGGAGCCGTACACGTCGCTGGCGCTGGCCCTGCAGGGCGGGCAGTTTGACCACCCCGACCGGCTCTTCCTGGACGTGGCTGCCACGTGGCGGGGAGTCACTTCAGACATGAGCGATGTGAAGGAGCTGGTGAGGCATGGCAAGGAGCTGGTGAGGGCAGGGGGTGGGTAACAAAGGGGGATGTAGCATGGCTGCCTGTAGCACGGCTGCCTGTAGCACGGCTGCCTGTAGCAGAGCATCATATTCATCTTGCGTGTGTGTGTGGTGCTCTTGATCCTCTATCTGTTGTATCGTTGCGATGTGTGCTGCCATGCCAGCAAACATCACCTCATCCCGACTCCCACTTACTCCCTCCCCTCTGTTGGCCGCGGTGCGGTGCGGTGTGGGCAGATACCGGAGTGGTTCTGTCTACCGGAGATGTTCACCAACATCAACGGGCTGCACCTCGGCTCCACGCAGAAGGGAGAGGTCATCGGTGCGCTCCCATCCCATCCACTGCGCACCTCACCTCTCATCTCCCTTCACACCTCCCTCTCTTTTTTTCTTCTTTTTTTTGGTGGTGGTTGGTTTCTACTGTTGTTTCCGCACCATCTCCCTCTCCCCTCCCCTCGCACCCCAACCTTCCGTCACCTCCCCTGTCCCCCTCCCCCACCCACCTCCCCCCGCTGTCACCATGGTGCGGCACTGCACGGCACCAGGGGACGTGAAGCTGCCGCCGTGGGCTGCCAGTGCGGCGGACTTTGTGCGCAAGCAGCGGGCGGCACTGGAGAGCGAGTATGTCAGCAGCAACCTGCACCATTGGATCGACCTCATCTTCGGGTACGTGCACCGTTGGATCGACCTCATCTTCGGGTACGTGCACCGTTGGATCGACCTCATCTTCGGGTGCGTGCACCGTTCCATCTAACTCTTCTCACTTTACTCGAGAAGTCTCCCCTGCCTTTCATGTTCCACACATCACATGTTGCTCGCCTCTCCACTAGCGGGTCATGCCTCTCATGCGGGTAACTCCTTTCTTCCCGGCTCGCATCCTGCTGCCCTGTGGGGTGGGCTGCCCCTCCTGCGTCTCCTCACCCTCACCACGTGGCGTGGCAGGTACAAGCAGAAGGGCAAGGAGGCCTTGGCGGCGCACAACGTGTTCTTCTACGTCACCTATGAGGGCGCTGTGGACATCGACTCCATCACCAACCCCGTCAGCCTCACCCCCCTCTCCTCTCCTCGCTCACGCTCTCTTGCTCTCTTGCTCTCTTGCTCTCTGCCCACCCGCCATCACCTTACGTCTGAGCCATCACGTCCCCACGAGCCATTGACCAACTGTCTTGCACTCACCCACTCAGCACCGTGCCATTCAAACATACTACCACCTGGCGGCTTTTCCTTCTCCTCTGCCCTCCGCAAGCACACTCTTGCTCAATCATGCCCAGCCTCCCTCACCTCCCTTCATCTCCTTGCTCCCACCACCGTCCCTGCAGGTCGTGAGGAGGGGCATGCAGGATCAGATCTCCTACTTCGGCCAGACGCCCTCGCAGCTACTCACCACACCGCACCCACCGCGCATCCCGCTGGACTACGCACTGCACCTGCACACGGTGTTCCGCAAGCCAGACGAGATCCTGCCCTACGTGCTGCCGCACCCCGACACCCTCAACGTCCCCGCCAGCCGCATCGTCGCCACCTCAGATGCGATTGTGACCGTTGATCTCAACGCTCCTGCGTGCCACGTGGCGGTGCACCAGTGGCAGCCCAACACCCCGGACGGCCACGGCTGGCCGTTTCTGTTCCAGCCCGGGCGGTCTTCGCTGACAGGTAGTGCCATTCTGCGCATGCTCACGGGGGCGGCGCTGGGCAGCAAGGGCAGCAACAGCGAGACATCCCTCTATCCGCGCCTCGTCGCGCTCCCTGCTCCGGGGATAAAGCACACGACAACAGCAGCAGGCGCGGTCGGAGGGGAGGGGAAGGAGGGTCCGGCGGGGGAAAGGAGATCATAGCGATTTCCCCGGACGGCAAGTTTCTGTTCACGGGCGGGCAGGCTGATTTCTCTGTGAAGCTGGTCTCAGTGGACTCCACTCGCGTGCTCGAGACCGCTGCCGTGCATGGCGGCCCCGTGACCTGCCTCGCTCTCTCCCCTGACGGCGCCACTCTCGCCACGGGCGCCACGGACGGGGTGGTGCTGCTGTGGCGAGTCAACCAGGCCTCCGCGCCCTTCCCTTCCTCCCCTGCCGCGGGGGTCACGGCTGGCCTCGTGGCTGCTGGCACGGGGGCGGGAGGGCGAGTGGCACGGCGCAGCAGTGCCGCACCCACGGGCCCGCACGACCCGGCGCTGGCTGCGGCCGCTGCAGCGGTGTCGGCGAGCGAGGAGCGAGCAGGCAGCATGGCAGTGGGCGGAGCAGATTACCCTGAGCGGGGCGCCGGGGGTGGCATGTCGGAGGCGGCACTGCTGCTGAGCGCAGCCGGGGGCATGGGCGGGGCGGGGGGGCTGGAGGCGCCGAGGAAGTGGAGGCGCATGGAGGGACCCGTGCAGGTGCTGCGGGGGCACCTAGACACCATCCTGTGCTGCGCCGTGTCCTCGGACCTCGACCTCGTGGCCTCCTCCTCGCGCTCGCGCGGTGTGCTCCTGCACTCCCTCATGAAGGGCCGCTTCCTGCGCCAGCTGCCAGGGGTGGGGCCGGCAGACCTGCTAGCCATCTCGCCGGAAGGCGTGGTGGTGGTGTGGGAGCGGCGGCAGCGGGCACTGCGTGCGTTCACGATCAACGGGGCGGCGGTGGCGGGGGTGAGGATCTCGGAGGAGGATGGTGATGTGAGCAGCGTGCAGGTGTCGAGCAACGGGCTGTTTGTGGCCGTGGGCACGGACTGCAGCCGGTGGCGGCACGTAAGGGAGAAGGAACGGCAGAAGGAGAGGGAGCGCGCTGCTGTGATTGCCGGGGAGAAGGTGGGGCTGGGGAAGGCTGGGAGCTTCAAAGAGGATGAGGCGCGACGCAGGGATGGTGGGGGTGAGAAGGGCGAGGGAGGAGGGGAGTTGGAAGGGGAGAAAGGGGAGGCGGGCCGTGGGCAGCGGGACGAAGGGGAAAGAGCAGGGGAGGGAGGCGAGGGGTTGACCTTAGGCAAGGAGAGCCGGGAGGGAGAGGGCGAGAGGAGGGAGGGCGGGGAGGTTGAGGGAGAGGGTGGAGGGGCGGCAGCAGGGGAGCGTGGTGCACTGCCGGACTGGAGGAGCACGGACGAAGGGGGGTCACAGAAGGAGCGTGGATCAGCGGTGTCACTTCTTGACCTCTTCTCCCTCAAGGTGCGTCACAGTTCCTCCTTAAGCTGCGGCTGCAGCCATGCCGCTTCATCACACCCTTCACCACCTGCATTCCAAGGCGTCTCGCCCATGCCTGCCTCTACTCTCTCCCATCCCCCAAATAAGCCTTCATAAACCTCTACTCTATACTGTATGCCCCATCCCCTTAGAAGCATCATTCTTAGCACCTGCTCCCATTCCCCCAATCCCTCTGCTGCACATCCCCTCCCCCATGCTGGCAGGCGCTGTGTCGGTTCAAGCTGCCGGAGGGCACGGACGTGACAGCGCTGGCGCTCTCAGCGGACAACACCAACCTGCTCTGCTCCACCTCCGCTGACCTCGCCCCCGGCCAACTCATCCTCTACAGCAACCCCCTGGTACGCCTGTGGCAGCTACAGCAACCCCCTGGTACGCCTCATCCTCATACTCTTCACTGGCCTCTCACACATCAACACTGACAGCAGCTTCCGTGTTACCAGTACTAGCTTAACAGTTGTGCTTGTTTACCCCTTACTCTCGTTTCCACTAGCCCCCATCTCCTGCCCTCCTCACTCCCATTCTGTTTCCCCCCAATTGCACCCTTGGCCGTCCTCACTCCCCCTCCTGCTCCCCCTGGCAGCTGAGTGTGAAGATGGTGGATCAGATGCTGCGCCTCGGCTGGGAGGGCAGCGACTTCGCCAGCATCTTCTGACCCTGCCTCTTGCTCGCTCTCATGTTTCGTACCCTAATCACATCATGGCTGTGTTTGTGGTAATTGGTCATTATGGTTGTTGGTGTGTTTACTAGTTCTGTAATTATTTTCTCACATTATTCTCTTGTATGGCTTGTGTAAAACGGAACGCACCAAAAGTAGCAGTGAAACTGAACAATATGGACATCCCCGGTACAATGCATTTCGACGTCCGAGTCGCGGCACAAATGCACAAACCTGACGTAACTGACGAACTTTTTGGGGGACAACTTCAGCTGCAATCCAATTTAGCCAGCGCGGTTCGCAAATGCGATGGCATGTGAGGGGTCGTTATCTGCCCGCGGTCAGAAAAAAATAAACCCCATCTGGATGGCATGCGATTAGGGGAGCCCCAAGCCTAAACGCGGAGCCCCAACCCTAAACACGGGCAGCCGCGTGGTTCTGCCCGAAAAGATCGCATTCGCAAACACGCACTGCGAAGATTGGATCGCAGTTCGAATTGACCGACTTTTTGGTCCAGGCAAAGAGGAACGTGGGGAGAGGAAAGAAACGGTGAAGGCGAGGGGAAGGGGGAGGAGTAGGACCGAGGGGGGGGGACAGTCGGGCAGGGGGGCGAAATGAGGTCGGCGGCAGCCCTGCAGCCGACCCTTCGGCGCATCCGTGCTTTCCCCCTTGGCTCTCTCCGTCGTCCAGCCGACCATGTGGTGGGGTGGGGGAGGAAGGAGGGGGGTTAGTTTGGGGAATTGTTTGTACCACAAAGTCGTTTCACGAGTGCGTTTGGCGTTTTTGTGCGTCAGGGCGAAGTCAGTCGCACTCGTATATTCGGTTACACTCACACCGGCCTTCTCGCCATAAGGCACCAGAAAGACCACCCAAGATAGACGAAGAGTCGCAACGTCGCCGCCGCTTTCGCCTCCCCGCTTGGCGCTTTACTCCCATTGGCTGTGCGTTTCCGCCCATCTCCCCTAGCTCGGCATGGCAGCCTTCAGAAAGAAATTGCAACGGAGTGGTGAAGCGAAGGGGTTGTCTGTCACGGGGAAGGCTGACCCGCGACGTCCCTGGCAGGCGCGATGCCTATACAACCTGACCGACACCCCCCATTCCTCCCAATCTGGTAACTTCGCCTCCAGTGTCGTTTAGCGCTGTCCAGGAGAGAGATATTTTGTAACCTTGCTAGCCGTAATAGACGGTGCATGCAGCCCGATAAGTTAGCTCGCACCACTCTCGCCGTCGCCCACGCGTGCCCGGTAATCCTCGAAGCAACGCATCCTAGCATTGTGCGTCAGTCGACCAGCGTGGAAGCCTAATGGAACCCAAGAGCTGCTTGACGACAGTAGTAGTGCCTTAGCGTCCCACCTCACCCCAAACATCGCGTGCACCAGTAGTTCGTACGAGTAGAACCTTAGCGTCGCGCTCGAAGTGTCCTCTGCCCGCCGTTTCAGTCCATGCGCGCCCGACGCTGCCGTCGCCACGCCCATCCGCGCTCATGCCGACACCTCCATCGTCGCACCGCCGTCGCTGATGCTCGTCGCACGACAGTGGACGATCGCTCCCCGCCGTCGCAGCCATGGTCGTCGCGAGGGCCATTCCGACACCATGCCGCGCTCCCCGTCATCGCCTAGAAACCACTCGTTAGTCGCGCGCTCGCGCTCCAACTTGTCGCACGGAGTCGCGCACTTCAGCAAGTCGCAGCGATTCAGCCTGCGAGCAGCCAGCGTCGCCGTCGCGCTCCTCGCGCTGCTTGCGCTCGCCTCGCCCCGGCCCTGCGCAGCGCGACGACCGCTCGGCTTTAAATCGCATCAACCGCCGATCGGCGTGGAGAAGAAAGGGGGCGGGAACAAGGGTGGGGGGAAGGGCGGGGGAAAAGGTGGGGGGAATAAGGGTGGGGGGAACAACGGGGGTGGAAACAACGGCGGAGGGAACAACGGCGGGGGGAACAACGGTGGAGGGAACAACGGCGGGGGGAACAATGGGGGCGGAGGCAAGGGTGGGGGGGATAAAGGCGGCCCTGTGAAAGGCATCGGGCTGCAACCCTTGTCGTGTTACTTCGCCACCAAGGTACTTCGCCACCAAGGTACTTCGCCACCAAGGTACTTCGCCACCAAGGTACTTCGCCAACAAGGTACTTCGCCACCAAGGTACTTCGCCAACAAGGTACTTCGCCAACAAGGTACTTCGCCAACAAGGTACTTCGCCGACAAGGTACATTCGTGCACTACTGAGCATGCGCGCGGTGCATGGGAGGGTATGCGCGCGGTGTATGGGAGGGCATGCGCGCGAGGAGCGGAGGCGAGAAGTGGGCGCGCAGGGCATGGGAATGCGAGCGGGTCCCGTTGAGCGCGTGTGCTCCCCTGCGCGCAGTCGCACGTTCATCTGCACGCATGAAACTGTCGCACGCACGTGCACATATCGCATGCCTTGATAGCCCTTGTTGCGTGGTATCGTCGCGAACTGTCGCGCAACGCTCGCAGTCGCCATGCCCCCTTGCGCGCACATGTCCCCTTGCGCGCACATGTTCCATGCCGCGTGCGCTCACTCACATGCCCGCGGGGACCACGGCACATGCCGTCACTTGACGTGTCATTTTCTCACCTCTCCATACCTCACCTGCCGTGTTTCGATCCCCCTGTCCCCCCTGTCCCCCGTGTCCCCTGCGCGGCCCCGTGTCCCCTGCGCGGCCCCGTGTCCCCCGTGTCCTCCGTGCCCCCAATGCGACCCCAGGCGTGCGACTTTGTGTTCAACCGCTCGGCGTCACTGGCGCCCATACTGCCGCTCGTCGCCATGCGCCCCGACCAGCCCATCTCCTCCGCCATCCTCCACAAGTCCGCCCTCCCGCCCACCTGCTCTCCGCCTCTCCCGCCCCCCACCTGCTCTCCGCCTCTCCCGCCCTCCACCTGCTCTCCGCCTCTCCGCACCTGCTCTCCGCCTCTCCCGCCCCCCATCTGCTCCCAGCCTCTCCCGCACCCCCCTTGATTTCTGCCTCTCCCTCGCGCGCCCCTCCTCTCCGCCTCATTCGCCTGACGCATAGCCTCCGCTCTGAAGTACACACTCATGCGCACGTACACGCACACTCTCCCTCTCTCTTTCTCGCACACCCACCCACACACGCGCGCGCGCATGCAAACACTACTCGTTCTTACACACATCTACCTCATGCATGCACTCTCGGTCTTTCTCACACTCTCCCTGACACACACATGCACGCACCCTCATGCAAACACACCCATTGACACACATTTTCGAGCATTATCGTCCACATACACCCACACACTCACTG
Organism: Closterium sp. Yama58-4; assembly: GCA_947470075.1. Taxonomy (NCBI): domain Eukaryota; kingdom Viridiplantae; phylum Streptophyta; class Zygnematophyceae; order Desmidiales; family Closteriaceae; genus Closterium; species Closterium sp. Yama58-4. The sequence continues at coordinate 667,520 of CANIUD010000604.1, read as the reverse complement.
GCCCTCTCACTCACCCGCACTCGCCATGTTCCCCCCCCCGTGCCCCCCACCCCACGTGCGCCATGGCACGGCATGGCAGGGCGGGCAGTCGCCCCGTGGTGTCGGCGTCCCTGCAGGCCTGCCGCGCCCTCAACACCCTTGCTGTCAGTCGCCCTCGCCTCCCTGCTTTTCGTCTTGCCACATCACGCCATGCTGGCCCCCACTTCATTCATACTCACATGCTGCACTCCTTCCTGCTCTACCCCACGCACCTCTCACACCTCAATGCCCCCGCTCCTTTCCTCACCCATGCTCCACCACCCTCGTACTCTCCGCCCTCCATCGCCCGTCATCGCCCTCCATCGCCCTCCACCACTCCCTTGCCTCCCCGCTCACTTTGGTTGCCTCCCGCTTTTCTGCCTCCCGCCTCTTCTCCCCCCCCCCACCCTGCATGGCGCCATGACCATCAATTGCCACGGTGCATGGCTGCAGCTGCGCCTGCCGTCGTGTCCGGCCTTCACCTTCGTCTCCCCCTCTGCCTCCAGCAATGGCGTGCGCATCGCCGGCAAGGCCCTCTCGCTGCTGCAGCTCGCTGTGAGTCATGCCAGTCAATGCGGGCGTGGGCAGTCATGCCAAGTCATTCCAGTCAATGCGGGCATGGGCAGTCATGCCAAGTCATGCCAGTCAATGCGGCCATGGGCAGTCATGCCAAGTCATGCCAGTCAATGCGGCCATGGGCAATCATGCCAACTCATGCCAGTCGTGCCAGCCATGCCAGTCATGCCAGCCATGCCAGTCAGTGCAGTAAATGCAGTCAACTCAAACAGTGTTGTCTGGCCTGATTTTCTCCAATCCTCTTGCCTGCATGGCCGTGTGTCTCCTGCCTGTGTGTGGCTGGGCAGCAATACAGTGGGGCGTGCTTCACACTCGACTTCGCCCAGATGATGGTCAAGGTCGGCAGTGGCCCGCGTGGCATGACGCGATTGGTCCGTGGCGATGGCAATGCCGAGTTCCCTGAGGTCAGTGCCCTCTCCACTGCCCCCTCCCCTCCACTGCCCCCTCCCCTCCACTGCCCCCTCCCCTCCACTGCCCCCTCCCCTCCACTGCCCCCTCCCCTCCACTGCCCCCTCCCCTCCACTGCCCCCTCCCCTCCACTGCCCCCTCCCCTCCACTGCCCCCTCCCCTCCACTGCCCCCTCCCCTCCACTGCCCCCTCCCCTCCACTGCCCCCTCCCCTCAGCTGCCCCTCCCCTCCGCTGCCCCCTCCCCTCCACTGCCCCCTCCCCTCAGCTGCCCCCTCCCCTCCGCTGCCCCCTCCCCTCCACTGCCCCCTCCCCTCAGCTGCCCCCTCCCCTCCACTGCCCCCTCCCCTCCACTGCCCCCTCCCCTCCACTGCCCCCTCCCCTCCACTGCCCCCTCCCCTCCACTGCCCCCTCCCCTCCACTGCCCCCTCCCCTCCACTGCCCCCTCCCCTCCACTGCCCCCTCCCCTCCACTGCCCCCTCCCCTCCACTGCCCCCTCCCCTCAGCTGCCCCCTCCCCTCCGCTGCCCCCTCCCCTCCACTGCCCCCTCCCCTCAGCTGCCCCCTCCCCTCCGCTGCCCCCTCCCCTCCACTGCTCCCTCCCCTCCACTGCCCCCTCCCCTCAGCTGCCCCCTCCCCTCCACTGCCCCCTCCCCTCCACTGCCCCCTCCCCTCCACTGCCCCCTCCCCTCCACTGCCCCCTCCCCTCCACTGCCCCCTCCCCTCCACTGCCCCCTCCCCTCAGCTGCCCCCCCCCTCCCCTCCGCTGCCCCCTCCCCTCCGCTGCCCCCTCCCCTCAGCTGCCCCCTCCCCTCCGCTGCCCCCTCCCCTCCACTGCCCCCTCCCCTCAGCTGCCCCCTCCCCTCCGCTGCCCCCTCCCCTCCACTGCTCCCTCCCCTCCACTGCCCCATCTGCTGCCCCATCTGCTGCCCCATCTGCTGCCCCATCTGCTGCCCCATCTGCTGTCCCCTCCGCTGCCTCCTCCGCTGCCTCCTCCACTGTCCCCCACCGCATCTCCCTTACTACTACCACCACGTGAACCATGCTGTCCACCCGGTTATTATTGTGCGTCCTTGTCTGCATCCGCGTCCCAGCTGTCCCTGCACGCACTGCCTGCCATGCACGTCAGTGTCACAGGGATTGATTGTGCCGTTCTTCATCCTCCCACTGGTACTTTCAAGCTGGTTGACTCACTTCCTTTTGCCCGTGTCTCTGCCACTGTTTCTTACTCTGTCAATGCATGCATGGCCATGTGTGCCTGTGCATGTGTTTGTGCTGCATGTGTGTCTGTATGGTGTGTGCTCTATGCCTCTCTGTGTGCTGTATGCCTCTCTGTGTGCTCTATGCCTCTCTGTGTGCTCTATGCCTCGTACCCATCATCATCAGAGCCGGCGCTGTATTGTCTTCCGTGCTATCTGAAGCCTCCTGAACCTGCTGCGTCTCTTCTGCTGCTGCTCCAATGTCGCTGCTCTAGTGCCACCTGCCTCGCAAACGCTAAAATCACTAACTGCCTCGCTCCCTCACTCACACACGCTTTCACTAAGAACCATGTCGCTCCAAAGCGTCACATGCAGCAGCGCATGGTGCCAGCCAGCCATGCGGGGGAGCAATGGCGTGCATGAAGCACCTGAGGGTCTACGGTTGGCGCCGCCGCCACGGCGCACCGTTTTTACCCCGAGTGCTCTCTGGCCACCACCACCCTGCGCATGTGACCTGCACAGCCCGCGTCACTGGCCCTTGTCTGTCTTGCTGTTTGTACCTCTGCCCCTCTCTGCACATCACTGGTGGATCCAAGCGCGTACAGCTCTCTCTTACCCTGCGGGCTCTCTCCTTGCTCCTCACACTCCACTCACTTGGGTGGCCGCAACGCGAACCACACACTAGCCTCGTGTCTCTAACACGGCCAGGCTCCATCAAACCCCAGTCGTCGTTACCACCACCACCACCACTATCATCACCTCCAGCCGCCCAGCAATTACTGTGCCACTTTTTTGAGGAATGGTTTGCCCATATTTAGCTCATGTCATGTGTCAAATATATATATGAACTCTATATGCCATGCATGTACACGTAGAACTGGTACCATCCTGCTTGTTTTCAGTTTTCCAAAAATACCATGTACACGTACAGGTATGCGTTTCTGTTCTGCCAACAGGGTTTATACTAAGGGAACGTTCCTGTGGAGACATTTGTGTCTCAATCACTTTGTGACACCCAAAAACAACATATACTGTAAGTGTCTCAAAGGCGAGTCGCCTCTCTACGACTTTTACTGTATTTTTTATTGGTCAGCGTGAAATGCGCTGACGTCGTTGACGAATTGCGAGACGACCTGTCATTGTAAAAGAAATCGCACGCGACTCGAAATGTCGACACGGCCACATGCACTTGGACACCCGAAAATGCCAATCTCGCGAGGGAAAAAAAAGTCCCGCGCATTGAAACCACACCCCTGCACGGAGGTTGAAAAAACGGGTGTACTGTCACCCAATCAAATGCATGTCTCTGTACATTTCCTTTTTATCGCATCCACTGAAAAGTGTCCAACTGTCGTCGCTACCAATATGTCGCCGTACGATGTGGTACATTCGATGTTTGTGACGCGACATTATAAAATTTTACAGGCGCGACTCGGGAAAACGGGGATTGAGACACAAGTGTCTCCACAGGAACGTTTTCTAAAACTGTTTATAAATAGCACGCAGGTACATTGATAACTACCATAACTACACTTGAAGAACCTACACTGACCAACTAAGCAGCACACCACCAGCAGCAACATCCCATGACAAGCCTCGGTCATCACATGGCCCAGCCTCTGACCCATTGGAGAGCACATGAGCAGCTTCAGTCGTTTCATTCAGCCCCACTCCACAATCCAGCCTCCATGCTCCAACCCACCATCCAGTTGCTACAACACCCTGACCAGCAGGGTGCAAAAAGTGTTGCCGCCTTCCTCCCCACTGTCCACCACCCCGTGCCTTCCCCAGCTGTACCTTGGCTGCTCTCTGCTCGCTCCAATCAGCACCACCCTCCCACTCTCCACCGCACACTGCACCTCTCACGGCCTCCAAGGAGGCCTTGCTGCTGCAGTTGCCATATTTGCCCTGATATGCCTCCTTCCTCTGCATTCCTCACCGCCAGTCCTCCTCTCCTGCCGCTGCCTTGTGCTGCTGCTTGCTGAACGTACAGGACGGGTTACCACAGCTGCTTGCTTTGTTCCCAGAGCTTCCACCGCAGGATGTGCAGTCTTGGCTGAACGTGGCTTGGGAATGAGGGACGGCGGCAGGCATGCAGTTTCTGCTGCCGGCCTCGTCCCACGCTTCACAGCACCTCCTGCACTGCCCTTGCTTGGCTTGGGGATGCGGGAAGGCAGCTCCCTCAGCCTGCCTGTTGCCATTCTCGAGCCTGATCCCTTGCTTGCAACCGAAAGAGCTGAGCTTGCAGTGGGACCCACTGCACCACCCACCGCTGCAGTCCCCTCTGTACACACCTCTGCTGCAGTTTCAGCCGATTTCTTGTTTCTGCCGTTTCTGAAGGTGTTGAAAACGCCACTCAGCACCTCCTTGGTGACTTGAGCCCACGCCAAGGTGAAACCGAAACTGCTGCTGTGATTGTCACCGCTGCAAATTTCGATTTTAGATATGCTCGCCTTCTTCACCACGCCACCGTCGCTGCAGCCAGTGCTGGACTCCTCTGCCGCCTCAAGAGGAGCCTCTGCAGTCTCCGTCAGGCCCTCAGCTCCCTCAGTAGCACCAGAAATGTCCTCCAGGGGCTCCACAAGGGCTCCAGGGGCGTACGTTACAGCTTCACAAGGCGTCTCTGCCGAAAGGTCCTTATTATCAGCAGAATGATATTGTGAGGCTTCAGAGTAATACCCTGCACCCTCGTAAGACGTCTCTGCCGTCACAGAGGAGCCTTCTGGAACCTCAGAAGACTCCTCTGCAGCAGAAGAGGAGTCCCACGCGGAGTCGTTCCACGTGTCCTCTTCCTCCGCAGCCAGATACAGAGGAGTGGAGGTCGAGACTTGAAGCACTGATTGCATGAGTGCTTCCCTGTTCCTAAAGAAGGCTAACGCTTCATAGAAGGTAGGATAAACAGCCGCATAATCGGCCATATTTGATTCAAAGTCAGAACCGTAAACGAGGCCTTGAGAGTAAAGCTTAACGGTGGGAAAATCTGGTAATATTAACGAGGGTAGGCTGAAAGTTGCTGAAAATCTAAAGACAATGCTCTGAGAAAGACTAGGCTGTGGTAATGCAGATTTGAAGAGGAGGCATGAGGCAGAACACAGAGGGGAGGGTTGTTGGGAGGAGCAGCCGAGGGGTCGAGAAATGGGAGGAACGAGAGCCTCCTGGAAGTGCTGCCGAACCGGGAGGCTCCGGGAATGTCTGAGCTTTTTGCTGGCATGCTGTGCTGGCGTGCTGCCCGGGTCAAAATAATCAACTAGGGCGAATTAGCTGGCTAATCGATTTTCATGGAGGTTCGGGCAAGAGCGGCACGAAAATGTTGGTTTCTGCTGCCCGCTTTGAGCTCGGAAATTCTGCCTCGGAAGAGAACCGAGCCTCCTTGCGAGAGATCCGGCGGCTCGTGGCGAGGTGAACGGAACGCATGCTCCCGAGCCTCATTTTCTCCGAGTAAACGAAAATCTGGGGAAAAAGCTACTCTGGGTTTGGCAACGCCTGGCAGACTTGCTAGGTCGGGTGGCACACGTGGCATGCCACTGCCCGAGGAGTTGTCTATGGTCGTGGTATGGTAGCGGCAAAAACGAGCAGCCAAGCACACGCTCCGTGAATTCAGCGGTGGTGCCTTGGAGAAGATTATCGAGGGGACATAGAGTTGTTCCAAGATTTAGAATCTGAACTCGTTAGAGAGGTTCTCGTGTCCTAATTTACGAAGTCAAATGTATACCATTTTCATGTCTTGGTGCAAATCATTCCAGCGAAACTCGTATCACATGATCCTTCCGCTTAGGTGTTGGATTGGATTTGTGCTTCGTGCAACATCCTCTGTTCAGTCCCCACAGCCTCCAACGGACCCTGAATGTTAGGCCCGACGGCCTAAGTCCGCTAAAGAATTAGCGGGGTCGACTAAGTCGAGGATAAACGCGGCGGAAGACTTTGGCGAAAGAGAGTGTTGGCGAAATAGGCGAAGAAGTAACTGAGTAATTGAAGAAGAGTTGAATGAGAATTGGTTGATAATGGCAAGTACAAGCAAGGTTTATAGAGCGAACAAGAAAGAAAGTTGGAAAGTAGTTTGTGAGACTTGGAGTTGGAAAGCTAGAAGAATAGAGTGCCACGTGGCGGTTGGGAAATCTAGGAAATCCAAGGAAATCCCAAAGGGATTGGATGAAGATAGGGTTGGGATAAGGTTGGGGGTCTGTTTAGGGTAAACTACCCTTGAACAGAAAAGTACCCCGTAACACTACCCCCCTCCCAAGGAGGCGACGTCCGCGGCGCCTGCAGACTGAAGGTACGCTTTGAGGCAAGCGTTGTCGGGAGACAGCGAGGACGAAGGAACCCAGCTGTCGTCGGCTGCATTGTAACCACGCCAAAGAACAAAGAAGTCGATGAAAGAGACACCTCCCTGCAGACGGCGACGGTGCCTGAGGATGCGCTGGATCTGGTAGTCGGGCTCGTCGGTGTCAACAGCTACCGGCAGTGGAGTGCGATCACGGCCCGAGAAGGTGGCGTTGGGATCGGTGTAAGGCCGAAGGAGAGACACGTGGAATGATGGGTGCATGCGGAAATGAGCGGGAAGGCGAAGGCGGTATGCGACTGGACCAAGTGCGCGCTCAATGACAAATGGACCAATGAAGCGTGGGCGAAGCTTGCTGTCCTGTGGCAGTCGGAGGTTGCGGCTGTCCAAAAGAACACGGTCACCAACTGAAAACGACACCTCACGACGACTGCGGTTGGTGGTGCGTGCCATGCGTGCATTTGCAAGCTCAAGGTGCTTCCTCACGTGGTCGTGAATGAAAGTGAGGTGCTGGTGGAAGTTATCAGCACGTGGGACTGTGGGTGTGAGATCGACACGAGTGGGGACATTGGGGTGCTGACCGTACAGTGCGAAGAACGGTGACATGCCTGTGGCGGAGTGATGCGTGTTGTTGTATGCGAACTCTGCCATGCTCAGCTTCTTGTCCCATGCGGCTGCGTCGTGCATCGTAATGCTGCGAAGAATCTGCTCTAAAGTCTGGTTCACACGCTCGGTCTGTCCGTCTGTCTCTGGATGGTACGCAGATGACATGGCTAAGCGAGTCCCAAACAGTGCGAAAAGCTGCTTCCAGAACTTCGAGGTGAATCTAGGGTCGCGATCGGAAATGATGGAATCGGGAACCCCGTGCAGTCGCACTATGTTATCTACGAACAGCGTCGCGGCTTCCTCTGCTGTGACCTGGCCGTGCGTGGGGATGAAGTGCGCTGCTCGAGAGAACTTATCAACTACTACGAAGATGGCGTCGTGACCCCTAACTGTGCGCGGTAAAGCCATGATAAAGTCCATGGTGACTACCTGCCAAGGGCGGTCGGGCGGTGGAATCGGCTGCAAAAGTCCTGCTTTGCGCTGGCGAGAGGACTTCGTACGCTGACACGTGTCGCACGAGCGAATGTAATCCTCTACGTCTGCTGCAAGCCCTGGCCAGTAGTACGTGCGACTAAGCGTCTTAGCCGTCTTATCCGCTCCAAAATGACCTGCACTAACTACGTCATGCGCCTCTGAGAGAAGGAGCTGTCGAAGAGGGCGGTAGGCTGGAACCCAAATCCGTGCTGTACCCTTCCGTATGTAGACACTACCCTGCACCTCTGCTCCTGCGGGCGGCTGCGGTGTGAAGTCGGGATCTACTGTGTAACCGTGCTCGAAGAGTGCTGTGAGAAGTGGATGGCCGGCAGTGACTGTGAGACTAGCGAGCTGGCAACTAGGGCGAGTGAGCGGATCTGCTGGGTTGCGCACGCCTGGCTTGTACTCTATCCTGTAGTGGAAACTCCCCTCCATGAACTCCATCCATCTAGCCTGGCGACGACTCAGCTGCGGCTGCGACTTGAGAAAGCGAAGCGAACAGTGGTCCGTGCGTATAACACTATCTGCCCCCTCTAGGTAGCACCTCCACACCTTATACGCATGGATGATCGCGAGCGCCTCCTTGTCGTGGATCGGATAGTTCAACTCTGCTCCCCTAAGCTTACGCGACTCGTACGCGATCGGCTGCAACCCGCGTCCCTGGTCCTGAAGAAGCACTGCACCTATGGCCTGATCTGAAGCGTCGGTCACTACAACGTACGGGCGAGTGGGATCGGGGTACGACAGTGTCGGTGAAGACGTGAGCGACTGCTTCATCTGCTCGAACGCCTGCTGCTGCGCTGGACCCCAAACGTACTCTACGCCTTTCCGAAGTAGGTCGGTGAGTGGACTAGCGATGGAAGCGTAACCCTGAACGAAACGACGGTAGTAGTTCGCGAATCCGAGAAAGCTCTGCAACTCCTTGACTGAGGTCGGTGCTATCCAATCCTGTACTGCTGCGATCTTCTTCGGGTCGGTCCTAACGCCACTAGCGGAAACGACGTGACCTAGAAACTCGACCTCGGGGAGGAAGAACTCGCACTTTGACTGCTTCGCGTACAGCTTCTCCCTCCGCAAGACCTCAAAGACCCTCTGCAAGTGCTGCACGTGCTCCTCCTTCGACTTGGAAAAGATGAGGATGTCGTCTAGGTAAACTACGACGAACGAACCTAGGAACTCCGAGAGGACTGTGTTCATGAGCGTCTGGAACGTTGCTGGGGCGTTGGTCAAACCGAACGGTAGTACCCTAAACTCGTACAACCCCTGCTTCGTACGAAACGCCGTCTTGTGCTGATCCTCTGGAACTACGCGAATCTGGTGGTAACCCGAACGAAGGTCGATCTTGGAAAATACTCTAGCGCCCTGCACTACATCTAAGAGATCCTCTACTCTCGGCACTAGGAATCTGTTTTTTACGGTGGCGGCGTTCAGTGCGCGGTAATCTATGCACATCCGTAACCCTCCGTCTTTCTTAGGCGCGAACAGGATCGGTGCTGCCCAAGGCGATCTAGATGGCTGTATGAACCCCTGCGCGAGAAAGTGCCTAACCTGCTGCGTCATCTCCTCTGTCTCTGCTGGACTCAACCTCCACTGCGGCTTCGCTACTGGCCTGCTCCCCGGCTCCAACTCTATTCGATGGTCTACTGCTCGGCTGGGAGGTAACCCTGGGGGCAACTCGTCGGGGAAGACGTCTGCGAACTCTGCTAACAGTGCACTCACTTCAGCAGGAAGAGTCGCCTTCTCACTAACTGCTGCACTCCCTCCTTTCCCCTCCTCAGCTTCAACCGCGACAAGGAAAACCGCGAAGATCCGTGCCGCACGCTTCACTAACTGTCGCACACGAACAGCATTAATGATAGCTGTGGATGATGTGGCCCCATCGCTCCACTGTGGCAGCTCCCGGAACTCCCCGTCTACCTTGACGCTACAGCTTCCCAGAGCCCAATCGAACTGTGTACTAACCGTCCGTAGCCAGTCTCTCCCGAAGATGAAATCGTAACCGTCCAGCGTCGCAGAGTCAAAGTCACGCCTAACAGTGATCGGTCCTAGCACTACGCGCAACTTGCGAATGACTGGTCCTATGTGAAGCGGCGTCCCATCTACCATGCGAGCGTCCTTGAAGTTGACTGCCGTATCTGCTTCGAGATGGAGACGACTAACTAATGAAGACGAAACGAACGAGTGGCTAGCTCCGCTATCGACGAGAATCTTAACAGGAACTCCGCGAAGCTTCCCTAGAAGCACGACTGGACGATCAACAGTGTCTACCCCGTTCTCCGTAGATGACTGCTGCAAGGCCGTCTCCTCTACGTTGGTAGACGTGGCGGGTACGGGAACCTCCACACCAGCTAGCGACCCGCTATCTACTGGCGGTTTCCGTTTCCCTGCTGCTGCTCCTTGAACTGTGGGCAGTCCCGCTTCATGTGACCCGGCTTTTTGCAGTAGTAACAGTTCCCCCTAAAACCCGTCCGCTGTGAACCGTCACTGTTAACTGCACCAATCTCCATGGGCGATGGTCCGTCCCTCGATCGAGCATCGTTGATCGGTCTGTTGTATCCCCTATCGCGATCGTCACGACCCCGTCGGCTTCGTACTGCGTCGACGCGTTCTGCTGCTGCGACTACCGACTCGAAGGTGGACAACCCGTGAATCGCTATAACCTCCGCTATGTCCGGCTTCAACCCTTCGAGGTAGCGATCGCGCATCTCTGCTTCCGTGATGTCGTCTATCTCGTTGCAGATGCTCAAGAACCGTCGTGTGTACTCCTGGACGTTTCCTATCTGTCGGAAATGACGCAGACGCTTCCTAGCAGCTTCGGAGGCGTTCACCAAGTCGAACCTACTTTTCAGCGCCGCTTCAAATCCTTCCCATGTGGTCGGAACCGTGGTAACACCCAAAGCTAAACTCCCTAAGCTCGAAGTTGCAGCTGCATGCCCCACGCCCTGTTGATGCCCGTCCGTCTGAGCCCTTCTAACAGCAGTCTGCGTAAGTTGGCGCCACCACTCCAAGGCCGGGCCCCTCAGCAGCGTTACGGCGTACTCGATCCGCTGCTGCGCGTCCGCCTCTTGCACCCCGCTCGCGGCGAAGTAGTTGTTGAGCATGAAGAGCCACGTCCGCACGTTCGCGTCGCGTTGACTTGGGTCGAACGACTCCGGTTTCTGCGGCTTGAGCGCGCTTCGACGTTCCGGCAGCGCTTCCGCGCCAGTCGACGTGGTGGGTGCAGGAGTTGGTGCGGCATGACCATGGGGGTTAGAAGCCAATTCACGAAGCTGTTGCATTTCAGCTCGTACCTGACGATTTTCCAACGTCAACTCTTGAAGTTGGCGCATGAGTTCGGCAAGCGTGTTGCCCATGTCGTGGGGGAGAGCGTGCATGGTTTCGTCCATGTTCGCTCGACGACTCCAAGTCTGCAAGTCGGCACCGCGGGACGATGACGTCGTAGTCTCGTCGTCGACGGCCGCTCGTTGGAAGTCGCTCCCCGCGAAGGCTCTGATACCAAGTGTTAGGCCCGACGGCCTAAGTCCGCTAAAGAATTAGCGGGGTCGACTAAGTCGAGGATAAACGCGGCGGAAGACTTTGGCGAAAGAGAGTGTTGGCGAAATAGGCGAAGAAGTAACTGAGTAATTGAAGAAGAGTTGAATGAGAATTGGTTGATAATGGCAAGTACAAGCAAGGTTTATATAGCGAACAAGAAAGAAAGTTGGAAAGCAGTTTGTGGGACTTGGAGTTGGAAAGCTAGAAGAATAGAGTGCCACGTGGCGGTTGGGAAATCTAGGAAATCCAAGGAAATCCCAAAGGGATTGGATGAAGGGAAAATATGCCACAAGTAACGAACTTGGGACTCGATAACGTAGATGGTCCAAAAAAAACGCGTACGGTCACTGTATCGGGTTTCCAGACGGGTTTGGTAAGTGGGGTCACGGATTCAGTCATTAACAACAGGTAAAAAATCACGCGAATGGTCACACATGTAACTCCCGCCAAAAAAACTTGAAACTCAACAAAATTTCCGCTCTCCCCCAACCAATCTGCGAACTTGTAAAAAAAAACTAAAACCCAATCGGAATCGGATGCGGTTCGGGAACGGATCAACCCTAAACACCTGGCTAGTTACGTGTTAGGGTTGATTCATCCGAAAATGCACCCAGATTCTTTTTGGGTTTCATTTTGTTTTGGCGGGAATTTCATCTGTGACCATTCCCGTTTTTTTTTTACCTGTTGATTGTGACTGATTCCGTGAAACTCTTTATCAGTCGCGTGAAAACACCCTTTGCAGTGACCGTACCCTTTATTTTTTTACCAACTGTGTTATCGAGTCCCATGAAGGTTACGAATGGCATATTTTCCCTTGGATGAAGATAGGGTTGGGATAAGGTTGGGGGTCTGTTTAGGGTAAACTACCCTTGAACGGAAAAGTACCCCGTAACACTGAACATCGCGTAAGTGTTTTCGTTCTGAGTTGAGATTCCGTTGTAAATGTCACTGAGATTCGAACTTTGTTGTCAAGAGGACCCTATTTTGAGGGTAAAACTGACAACACTTACACTTCTCGGGTTTAGCTCCTGTGACTCCCAGACTCAGGTCATGCTTTTGGTCATTCTGCGGTCGTCCTCATCCTCACCCCACGACTCACCAGCCATCTCGTACGTTTTTAGCGACGTGATGATTAGCTTAGCGCAATCGACGGCGCAGTTTGCGTCATTCTGCCTCGAACATCGCATGCATTCGTTTTGCTGTTCTTCTTCCTTGTTTTGTTTCGTCGATGCTGCGATGGCTGCGTCGTTAGCATGTCGCACAGTCCGAGCCATATCATGCCCACAGGTCCTTCACCAGCAACGGAAGCGACCAGCCCGCAAGCTCGAGAATAGCTTCCTCGGGAATCCCGCGCTTATTCGTACTGCAGTTTCGTTCGTTTCGCACTCCTCGTGTATTGATGTCGCCGCGTGCTTCCGCGCATCAATTTATCCAAGGGACGATCCGAACCCTTCGCTCACTCCGTGTGTTGCGCGCACGCGGCAGAGCTGATGGAACGATGCAATGGGGGGACGATGAGGGTCGTCGTGATTGATTGTGATGGGCGATGAGCAGCTGGCGGGCGATGAGGCGGGCATCATGGCGCGGAGGGAGGTCCACGTGGCGGTCAGCAGGGCGCTGAGTGAGTGGCGCGTTGAGCGTTCCAGGTCAGCTCGTGTGGCAGGTGGCTGTGAGCATCTGAGGGCGTCCCGTTGGACGAATAGCGTTGCTTTCATTCTAGAAATACAATAGCAGTAACAGTTGGTGCTGGCTAATGCAATCGCGCATGGGGAGTTGAGCGAGCGATATGGGTTCATCTCATTATCTCCATGTTCTCGTCTCCGCCAGCCACCGTGGGTGCCTGGCAGCCAGCGCCACCGTGGTACTGCAGCCGTGACCCACTAGCGACTCCCATAATCGGAACAGCCGGTGAGCAGTGGGCAGGAAGGTTTCAACTGCCACGTGTGCTCATGTGAATCAGTCGGCGTGGAGGAGGAAGATGCGAGTGAGTGGCGAGTCTACTCTGCGGACCACGCTTGCAGCACTTGCCAAGCCAACACGTGTGCCTGGGGTGGTGGGTGCAGCAGCTGTTTCAGGCGCCTCCCAACAATTGCTGTTGGCACTGCGCTGCTGCTCGAGTGTTGGAAGAGCGTTTAGGTGCACCTCGAAACACACATTGTGGGCTGTAGGGGAGAAGGGAGGGGGTGGCTGGGAAATCCATGGGTAATGCGATTGTATGGTGAGTTGAGTGTGGCAGCCAGGTGGGTTAAAACTCCATGTGCGAGCGTGGTGCTGGAAGGCGTGACCCACTACCGAGTCTCGTTCGCCACCTATTATCTCAACAGCTCGTGAGCATCAACGTGAGCGGCTGCACTCACCCACATCCAAACTGTTTCACACGGTCACATGGTGCCATCTTTGAGAATTCTAAAAAATTGCTCACACGGTCACATGGTGCCATCTTTGAGAATTCTAAAAAATTGCTCACACGGTCACATGGTGCCATCTTTGAGAATTCTAAAAAAATTGCTCACACGGTCACATGGTGCCATCTTCTCGCATGCGTACTGCACTACCTGAGCTCACGCTGCCTTTCTTTCTTTCACGTGTTGTCTCACATTTATATTATGTTTGGACCTTTCCTTCCCTCACTCTGCCTTCGTACCTTCTTTTCTGTTTGCCTGCCTGCTTCCAGCCTGACCACCACTGCCTGATCTGATGACACGTGTGCGTGCCTTGCAGTTGCCACCAGCATCAGCGCCATCTGCTTCCTCCCACCACTCTACCATCCTCCACTCCATTCTTCTCCTGCTCCCCTTCCCCTTCTCCCTTTTTTCCCTCTCCTCCCCCTCTCCCCAGTCCGTGGTGTGACTGAAAGGAGTGTGAGTGCAAGGAGTGTGAAATGCAGGAAAGATGCCTGGTCAGGTTGGATGGAGAGCAGGGAGAATGAGGATAATCGGGAGAGAGTGTAATAGAGGTATGATGAGAGGGAGGGGTGGTAACAGAGGCAGCCGGAGGTGGAGCATGGATGGATGAGAGACACAGAGGGAGTGCCGGATGGATGGGGGTGCAGCTGCAGCAGCGGAGGCTGGGAGCGACAGGGAGAGATGGAATGTGCGGGCTGCTGTGAGCGACAATGCTGCAGTGAAGTGAGCGACAATGCTGCAGCGAAGTGAGCGACAATGCTGCACTGAGCGACAATGCTGCAGTGAAGTGAGCGACAATGCTGCAGTGAGTGACAATGCTGCAGTGAGTGACAATGCTGCAGTGAGCGACAATGCTGCAGTGAGCGACAATGCTGCAGTGAGCGACAATGCTGCAGTGAACGACAATGCTGCAGTGAAGTGAGCGACAATGCTGCAGTGAGCGACAATGCTGCAGTGAGCGACAATGCTGCAGTGAACGACAATGCTGCAGTGCAGTGAGTGACAATGCTGCAGTGAGTGACAATGCTGCAGTGAGCGACAATGCTGCAGTGAGCGACAATGCTGCAGTGAGCGACAATGCTGCAGTGAACGACAATGCTGCAGTGAAGTGAGCGACAATGCTGCAGTGAGCGACAATGCTGCAGTGAGCGACAATGCTGCAGTGAACGACAATGCTGCAGTGCAGTGAGTGACAATGCTGCAGTGAGCGACAATGCTGCAGTGAGCGACAATGCTGCAGTGAGCGACAATGCTGCAGTGAGCGACAATGCTGCAGTGAACGACAATGCTGCAGTGAAGTGAGCGACAATGCTGCAGTGAGCGACAATGCTGCAGTGAGCGACAATGCTGCAGTGAACGACAATGCTGCAGTGCAGTGAGTGACAATGCTGCAGTGAGTGACAATGCTGCAGTGAGCGACAATGCTGCAGTGAGCGACAATGCTGCAGTGAGCGACAATGCTGCAGTGAACGACAATGCTGCAGTGAAGTGAGCGACAATGCTGCAGTGAGCGACAATGCTGCAGTGAGCGACAATGCTGCAGTGAACGACAATGCTGCAGTGCAGTGAGTGACAATGCTGCAGTGAGCGACAATGCTGCAGTGAGCGACAATGCTGCAGTGAGCGACAATGCTGCAGTGAGCGACAATGCTGCAGTGAACGACAATGCTGCAGTGAAGTGAGCGACAATGCTGCAGTGAGCGACAATGCTGCAGTGAGCGACAATGCTGCAGTGAACGACAATGCTGCAGTGCAGTGAGTGACAATGCTGCAGTGAGCGACAATGCTGCAGTGGCAGGGGTGGAGGGGGGGAGAGGAGGAAGTCGGGACCGATGGGACAGGCTAGACGGGGGTGTCAGTGAGTACTGGTGCTGGCAATATCACAGGCAGTATCTCAGCGATTTTGCAACAACTCATCTTGTCTGTGCAGTGGCTCCCTCGTCCAATTTGCCGAGGACAGGTGGCGCGAGTGCACTGGTGCACTGGGCAAGGCAGGTCGAGATGGTGCTGCTGACAGCGGCTGGACGTGGCAGTGGTAACCGTGAGTTCTGGCTGAGGGCAATACCGGTGGCAGTCATGCAGGCAGCGAAGCTGCAGACGGTGGGGGGGGACGTCACCAGGACGGCGGAGTTTCAGCAATGCAACGAGCTGCTTGTTGCCTTGTGCTGCTGCTCGCTGTGAATTACAGTCTGGTTACCAGCAGCATCGGCTCTGCAGTCCTTGATGTATCCACCACCACCAGCTGCTGTTTTAGCTTTCAAATCGCAGATGGTGTTGGAATCACAATGTTGTATCAAGGCTGCTGTCGTGACAATGGTGAAAATGTTGATGGAAAGCCTTTGTGTATGGTGCAGGGATGTTCACTGTTTCCATTATGACATGCACGTTATCCACCGTTTGCACAAACTACGAATTTCTGTTATCCACCGTACAAGAATCCAACTGTCAGAAAAATAGAATGCCTGTTCAGCAAACCGCCCTTTGGTTTCATACAGGGATCATATCTACACAAATTGCACATCCTTTTTCTATCTGGAAACAGCCCTTTGGCCAGTACATCATCCTTGTTCCCTTCTCCCTTAGTAGACACCACTCTGGCCAGCACTTGACCTCCGGTCCCCCTTTCCCCCTGGGAAACAGCCCTCTGGCCCGAAATAGCTCCCTCAGTCCCTTACGGTATCCTCCTGGGGAACGGCCACAAGCAAGCTAGAATAAACACGAGTTACACAAATTTGTCAGAATGAAGAATGGATGGTGCATTGATGTTGGTTGGGGTACATATAGCTAACCCTAAGTTTTGTACCCCCTAAGACAAACCTCACTATAGGCTACAACATTTGACACACCCCCATAGCCTAAGTGAGGGGTGTCTAGCAGAACCAAACGAGTACGGTCACAAGACCAGTCCAAGAAACAAGGCTCAGGGTGGATCACAACGTCACCACACAGTCTGAGCACAAACAACAGTGGCCACAAGGCCAGTCCAAGAAGTAACAGAGGTATATAGAAAGCAAAGTAAACAGTACACTCAAGTCTAAGCAACACGAGAACCAGTGTCAACAAGGCCTAACTGCACACAGCACCTCTGGTGGTCACAAGGCGGAAGCGCCTTGGTGAAGATGTCTGCAGTGTTGGCCTCGGACTCCACAAACTCAAAGCGAGCCTGTCCACGCCTCTGCAACTCTCGCAGAAGAAAGTACCTGACGTGAATGTGCTTCACTCTGCTCTCCAGTCGTGGCTCTCGACAAAGGAGAATAGACGCCTTGTTGTCAGTGAACAAGGTCGGTGCAGAGCTCGGCCGCTCACCAAGGTCGGTGAGCAAGAAGGTCAACCAACGCAGCTCCTGTGCCGCCATGGCACCAGCGTAGATCTCAGCCTCAGCTGTAGAGGTCGAGACCGAAGAGGAGCGCGTGGACCGCCAGGAAACAGCTCCAGAACCCAGGCTGAAACAGTACCCCTGAGTAGACCTGTGAGTCTCAGCGTCGTCAGCGTAAGAGGAGTCACAGTGACCAGTAAGTACGACAGACTGCTGCCCTCCAAGAACTAGCCCCACGCCTGACGTCGTCGCTAGGTACTTCGCCACCCTCACAGCTGCTGTCCAGTGAACAGGACGGTGTCTCCCTGGCGCAACAAAGCGCGCAAGAACGCTGAGAGGGAAGGCGAGGTCCGGGCGAGTACAAGTCATCAGGTACATGAGGCAACCCACAAGCTCTGCGTAGGGACCACTAGGCTCGAACGGCTCGTCAGGAAAGGGTCCAGTGAGTCTGTGGTCAACAGCAAGAGGTGTGCGCTGTACTGTGGAGTGCTGAAGCCCGAACCGCTGAAGGACCTGCTGCACCATGTGCGACTGTGAAAGTGTAATGGTGCGAGCAGCTCTGTCCCTGGTGATCTGCAGGCCAAGGTAGTGGCGCAGCTCACCAAGATCAGTGCAGGTGTGTCTCTTCTGCAGTTCGGACTTCACGTGTGCCAAAGCAACCCTGTCAGGGGTGGCGAAAACAAGGTCGTCAACGTAGACCAGAACAAAGAAAGGTGTGGGGCCACGACGAACGAACAGCGACGGGTCAGCAGAAGACGGCTGGAACCCAAGGTCAGACAGGGTAGAACGCAAGGTGTCGTGCCACTCACGAGGAGCCTGACGAAGACCGTAAACCGGTCGCCTCAGCCTCCACTGGGTCCCAGGAGGGAAAGAGCCAGTGAAGGCAGAGGGACGACGCAACCAGACCTCCTCGTGAAGACTGCCCTGAAGGAAAGCAGTAGAGAAGTCGAGAGAGTGTAACTCGTAGTCTCTCTGTGCTGCTACGTGTAGTAACACCCGAAGAGTGGTCATCTTCGGGGTGGGCGCGAAGGTCTGAAAGAAGTCAACTCCCTCGCGCTGACTGAAACCTCTAGCCACGTAGCGCGCCTTGAAGACCGGAGGAGATCCCGGTGGCCGCTTCACCCTGTAGATCCACATGCCGTCGACTACGTTCGCCCCCGGAGGGGGAACCTCATCGACGTAGGTGCCTGTGGATCTGTAGGAGGCCATCTCTGCGTCCATGGCAGCTCTCCACTGAGAGGCCCAAGGCCCTGACACTGCCTCAGCGTAGGTGCGAGGAGTCGGAATGTCAAGGGCGTCGGGGTCACCCTCGGGGGCGAGGAGCATGGCACAGAGATGAGGGGAAGCGGCCGCCAGGAACTCTAGCTCAAACTGCCTGTCCTCTAGGGCGTCACAGCCAAGGGCAGACACACCCCCGACGGCCAGAGGACTGGAAGGAGGAGCAGCCACAAGACCGGTGGCGAAGTCAAGGCGGCGGGTAGAGGCAAAGTCAGTGACTGCGGCAGTAAGAGCGGACACAGAGGACACAGAGGCACGAGGGTGAGTAACAAGCGAGGCGAGAACACGAGAGAGAACAGGACGGTACGTGCGGTAGTAGTCAGTGACAGGAGTAGGGAGCGACGCAGTGAGAGCCGACTCAGGAGGAGACGGAAGCACAGACGGAGACGGACGAGGTGGACTAGAACGAAGTAAGGCAGTACGAAGGTCAGTGAAGGGAACAGGAGACGAGGGACGAGCACGAGGGGAGCGACGAGAGGCCCAAGTCTGAGAAGGAGGAGGGGACAACGAAGACTGAGAACGAGGGAAAACAGCGGGAGAGGGGTCAGGAGGAGGAAGCGGAGGACCAGAGACGGGAGGAGAGGGGGAGGAGGAAGGAGAGGGAGAGGGGAGACCAAGGGTCCGAAGACCCGAGACAGGGGGAGGAGACGACAGCTGTGGCTGCTGCTGCTCCAGCGGCTGCTGCCCCTGCTGCTGCTCCTGCTGCTGTCGCTCCTGCTCCTCGAGCCGCTGCAACTCTCTCTCCTCTCTCTCCAACTCCAGCTGCTCCTCACGAGCACGGCGAACACGAGCCTGGAACCTGGTCGGGTAGGGGTGGGGGGAAGGAGTAGTGTCCGGGGCAGCGGCAGCCCCAGAGTCGACCTCCGAAGCACCAAGCACACCACCCCCAGAGGCAGCACCAACACCAGCTCCAGACCCAGGCTCTCCAGAAACCGAAGGGGGAGGGCTAGCCTGAGACACACCAGACGGGGCTGGACCAGGGGGGGGGAGGCTGTATATATACCCTGCTTGCTGTGTGTTCTAGTGTAGCTACAGTGGTGGTGCACCAATGTGCTCACCTTTCTTTGCTATATCTTGTAACCTTGCTGTAGTGAACCGCTCCTTCCTGTTTCTCTCGCTCACGCTACCCCAAACCCTAAGGCTACTATTCTAACATGGTACAGAGCTGGTTCTTTCCCGGAACCTTCTCTTTTTTTTTAAGAATCATGGGCCCGCCCGTACTACAGCGCGAAATGCGCTATTTTTTTTCTCCCCGTTCGCCCGTCACGCGCGCCCTGCCCGTCCCCCCGAACGTGCCACGTCGGCTGCCTCGCGGACGCCCCGTCGGCTGCCCCGCGGACGCCCTGCCCGTCGCCCGCTGCCCCCCCGTTTCGTCGCCACGCGGCCCCCATTTCGTCGCCACGCGGCCCCCGTTTCGTCGCCCCCGTCACCCCGCAATCCGCCAGCGCGGAGGCCAGCGCCGCGGCCAGCCGCCAGCGCCAGCAGCAGCTACCGCCGCCCCCCCCCCCCCGCCCTCCCTTCCGCGGCTTCCGTCGTGGGGAGGGGGGAGGGAGGGGGAAGGGGTTGTGGGGGGGGGGCGGGTGTGAGGAGCCTGCCACTCCTCCCTCCCTTCCCTCTTCCTCTCTCCCTGCAGCAACTGTTGCTGTAGGGGGGGGGGGGGAGAGAAGTGCAGAAGGGTGAGGGGGTGGCGGGAGAAGACAGGTGCGGAAGGTGTGAGGTTGACGGGGTTGAGTGACGAGGGGGGTGAGGACTAAGGGGTTCTTAACGGGGGGGGATCGCATTGAGCGTGCGCGCTCATGCCCGCCTAGCCCACCTCCTCTCCTCATCGGGACTTGGGGGTTCTTAACGGGGGGGGATCGCTATGAGCTTTCGCGCTCAAGCCCGCCTAGCCCACCTCCTCTCCCTTCCCTCTCTCACCTCCCCTTTGTAAAAGGAGGTTCGTAAGCGGGTCCGCCGG
This sequence comes from Closterium sp. Yama58-4, assembly GCA_947470075.1. Taxonomy (NCBI): domain Eukaryota; kingdom Viridiplantae; phylum Streptophyta; class Zygnematophyceae; order Desmidiales; family Closteriaceae; genus Closterium; species Closterium sp. Yama58-4. Next base: position 647,473 of record CANIUD010000604.1, on the reverse strand, counting down.
TCCTGGCCCCCCACCTCCTCTCCTCTCCTCTCCTCTCCTCTCCTCTCTACCCTCTTCCGCTGCGCCACGTGTACCTGTACTAGTTATCACGGCAAGCAGGTTAAGGGGGTGTGTTAAGTTTTGTTATATACCCTGCTTGCTGTGTGTTCTAGTGTAGCTACAGTGGTGGTGCACCAATGTGCTCACCTTTCTTTGCTATATCTTGTAACCTTGCTGTAGTGAACCGCTCCTTCCTGTTTCTCTCGCTCACGCTACCCCAAACCCTAAGGCTACTATTCTAACAAAATTGCACGCACAACAAGACATTCCGGAATCCTACTACTTCCCAGTCTCATTCCTCCTATCTGACGATTACAACTTGCTTCCCTTCGTTCTTCCGGCCAACTTGCTATTCCTCCTCGTCCTCCTCCTCCTCCTCCTCCTCCTCCTCGTCCTCCTCGTCCTCCTCGTCGTCCTCGTCGTCCTCCTCGTCGTCGCCGTCGTCCTCCTCCTCCTCCTCGTCTTCATCACTCGACCCCCAGCCCCCCTCGTCGACGTACCTGTCATCCTCACTGTCCCTGCCATAGTCATGCAGGATCTGCAAATTCTCAAAACAACTCTCTGCATCCTCCTCTGCCTCGCTGTCCGCCTCGTCCCCTTCCCCTGCCACATCTCCACTCTCCTTACCCTCTACCTCCGCCCCTCCTTCCTCCTCTCCCCCTTTCCCTGCCGCATCTCCACCCTCCTCACCCTATCCCTCCTCCCCTCCGTCCTCCTCTCCTTCACCAACCACCACTCCCTCTCCTTCCTCCCCATCCCCCTCTTGAGCCCTTGCAGGAGCCCACCTCTCGTCTCGCCAAGGGAGAAAAGGACAGTCTCTGACATCATACTCGCGCAGCGTTGGCATTCTCCCGAGAGCAGTCGGTAGCCGGGCCAAATTGTGGCACTCTGTCACCCGCAGCACCTGCAGCTTCGGCAGCTTAGAGAAGGACTCTGGCAGGCTGCGCATGTGCTGCAGCCCGACGAGCACCAACTTTTGCAGGGAAGCCAGTTTCCAGAAATCAACCGGAAATGTCCTGATCCCATTCTTGGTGAGGATGCACGATTGCAGCTTGGACAGATTCGCGAAGGAACTTGGAAGCTTCATCAGCTTGTAGCAGTCAATGATCTCCAGCGTCTCAAGCATTTTCAGCTGCCCGAAAGACTCAGGCAGCTGCCGTAACGCAATGAGGTCAACCAGCTTTAAGACCCGCAGACCTGAGAGCCCTCCAAAGGTGTCAGGCAGAGCCTCCAACTGGATGGCTGAATCGATGCGGAGTATTTTCAGGCGTGAGAGTTGAGAGATGGAGTGAGGGAGTGACAAGATGAAGTTCATATCTAGGAGCTTGAGCTTCGTTAAAGAGGGGAGCTGGCCAAGGGACGGACCAAGGGCGTGGCAGGAAACCGACTTAATCTTGAGACTCGCGAGGGACGGAAGCAGTGCCCTGCTGTCGCTGCCGGTGCTGCTCGTGTCGGTGTTGCTGGTGCCAGTGCTGAAAGCGCCGGTGCAGAATGCGCAGGTGCGGTTAGAGTGTGCCAAAGAGCCACTGGAGGTGCGTTCGTGCACCACCTCATCCCCTAGCAGCGCACCAACCCCACAGCATGCCCGCACCTCCAGCACGCGCAGGCAGGGCAGCCTAACCAGCGACCCAGGGAGATCCCTCAAGCCGTCCATCCGTACGATCTTGACCACCTCGAGCGCCTCCAACCGTCCGATTCCCTCTGGCAGGACCGTTACTTTAGGGCAGTTTAGAATATCCAGGCTGGTGAGTGAAGAAGCTCCTGAGACGCGGTCAGGAAGGGCAGATAGGCGGGGCATGTGTTGAAGCACCAACTCTCTGAGGCTTTTCAGGCAGCCGAAACCGTCTAGTAGGGTGCCTCTAAAGCTTTTAGCTTTGATAATCTTGAGGGTTTGGAGAGAAGTCAGGCCGGAGAAGGTTGGAGGGAGGTGGGTGAGAGATGAGCAGCGGTTTAGATGCAGAGATCGCAAGCGGTGCAGACCGTTCCCCATTTCATCTGGCAGCGCGGTGAGGCCCGTGCACGTCTCAATCTCCAGGTGCTCGAGAGACGATAGCTGGGACAGGGTGTCCGGAAGTTGCTGCAGCTGCCCGCACTCCTCTATTTTCAGCTCCCGGAGAGCTGTCAGCTGCCCGAGGGAATCAGGCAGGCGTGTGTGCTGGCAAAGGTTTTTCAGGTGAAGCGTTTCCAAAGCACTCAGCTGCCCTAACTCCTCGGGCAGAGACGGCAGGTTCCAGAGATTATCCAAGGAAAGCTCTTGGAGCGTGGTAACCAGAGCGATGGAACAAGGAAGACTTGCGAGCTCCTTCATCTCCAAATTCAGTGTTCGCAGCTTTGACAACAGCCCAACATGGTCAGGAAGAGCTGAGAGTTGTGGCATGTCAAGGGTGGGACTGGTAAGCGAAGGCAGGCGGAATAGCGACTCAGGCAGAGAGGTGATATCGCTGCAGCGTTTGATAACGAGAGTCTTGAGACGGCACAGATGCTCTAACGCCTCGATTAGCCCGCGCATTCCCTTCACTGCTTCCAGACAGACTGATTCGAGCCTCCATAGCCGCGGAAAATCGACGGGAGACGGGAGAGGAAAGTTACAGCCCCTAATCTTCAGGACGGTGAGAGAAGGAAGGTCGGTGAGGGACGCAGGCAGCTGCATCATGGAGCAGAAATCCAAGGATAGAAGGTTCAGATTGGCAAGTTGCCTGAAAGATTCCGGAAGCGACGCCAGGGAGCGGCAACCGTGCAGCTTGAGCGACGTTAAGAGAAGCAGATTGCCGAGATCTGACGGCAACACCTCGAGTCTGCCAGCGTGCAGCTCGAGGCTTCTGAGGGATTGCAACGAGGTCAGTGTGTCGGGAAGACGCGTGACAGCGTTTGCCTCGAGACGCAGGCTCCTGAGCAAGGTGAGCCGGTCGATTGATGGAGGAAACATGGCAGCACGCTGCGAACACTCCAAATAGAGATCTTCTAGTTGAGTACACTTGTTGAAAAGAAGCTCCAGGCTCTTCTCGCTTACGCCTTTGCGACTATATATAGAACGGTCCATCGATTCTACTCGAAGCGCGGTCAGATCAGGACACAAGTCCGCGACGCGAGAGAACAAGAAATCCGAGGGTGCGGTGAGGCTGTTGGTTGGAAGAATGAGCCTTCTGAGGTTGGTGAACAACGCCAGGCGTTGCACGAGCCGACGCGGATCCATGCGGAGGTTCGACGGCAAGTGTATCTCATTCTGCGAGCGGTACGCGAGGAGACGCCATTGCTTGCTAACACCTGCATGCTCCACCTGGCCATCCGGTCGAATCAGAAGACGCAGGATCTGAGACAGCAGCTCCTCCGGTAGCCGTTGGATAGGCGACTCGACAGCCATAGGTACTAACAAGACACTAAGGGCGTGTAAAATCGGCGTGCATTTTAAACAAGCTTCGACGTTTACGTCGAAAGGGTTGCGTAGGGTTGTATCCACTGCGTTTACTAAGTTCTTCATGATGAGGTATAATAACTTAAAACATGACAAGATAGATAGTCCCTTATTACGGCGAAAATACATTTTCTAGAAATTTCTTCCCTCAAAATTGTTTTGAGTGCTAATTAATATGGTTCAAATTTTTTTGATCATAAAAAGATGAATTGTTTACACATAGTGCATATTCTATAGTTCTATCAGCGTACTATAGCGGGTTTTATGTTTGCAATTACTGTACCGTATCTGCTGTGTCAGCTAGTGGGATGGCGTGGCACGCATGTGTTTTCACGTGACACTAGCTTTCAAGTCTAGTGTTTAGTATTGCCAAATACCTAGATTTTGTTTTTGCTTGCCATTCACCCTTGTGCTCATATTGCAATGTATACTGTACATAGAAAGTTTCGGTTCCTCGTTCTGCGCTGGCAAAAAAATTCTCGCCAGCTCCACGACAACCACAACCAAGGGATATCCGTCCCTTTCACAGCTGTAAAACCGAATTTGACGCGCTCTTCATTTCTTGGTTCTTGTTCGTTTCTCTCGAGAAGCACCTGCTTGCTCACTCTCCCCACCACCCCATTCTCTTCTCTAGCTTTTTCTCCTAACACCCCGCCGTCGCTAGCACCTCCCACCCAGCCGTCGCTCTCCCTCCCATCCCCCGTATCCTCTTTCTCCCTCCTCGCCGTCGCGTCTCCTCCTTCCCGCCGTCGCCTCTCCTCCTCCTCGCCGTCGCATCTCCTCCTTCCCGCCGTCGTCGCCTCCCACTCCTCCCCGCCGTCGCCTCCCCTCCTTCTTGCCGTCGCCTCTCCTCCCCCCGCCGTCGCCTCCCCCTCCTACCCGCCGTCGCCTCCCCCTCCTCCCCGCCGTCGCCTCCCCCTCCTCCCCGCCGTCGCCTCCTCCTCCTCCCCGCCGTCGCCTCACCCTCCTCCCCGCCGTCGCCTCCCCCTCCTCCCCGTCGTCGCCTCACCCTCCTCCCCGCCGTCGCCTCCCCCTCCTCCCCGCCGTCGCCTCCCCCTCCTCCCCGCCGTCGCCTCCCCCTCCTCCCCGCCGTCGCCTCACCCTCCTCCCCGCCGTCGCCTCCCCCTCCTCCCCGCCGTCGCCTCCCCCTCCTCCCCGCCGTCGCGTCACCCTCCTCCCCGCCGTCGCGTCACCCTCCTCCCCGCCGTCGCCTCCGGCGACAGGTGCACGAGCGCCAGCGCGAGTTGGTGCGCGAGCGCGAGTTGGTGCGCGAGCGCGAGTTGGTGCGCGAGCGCGTTGGTGCGCGAGCGCGGATTTTTTCATGAGTTACCGTGGTTTTCAGGTGCGTTCCCGGTCCTTTCATTCTCCCTTCCGCCTCTAAAATTTCTTCTTTTTTTGCTCTCGTCGTTTTTTTTCGTGTGCCGATTGGTCTCCTCTTCCGTAGCTCTCTTCGTGAAAAAAGGGAGAGACGCGGAGCGCGAGGAAGAGCGTGTGCACGGGAGCGCACGCACAGGAGAGTGCGCGTGAGAGAGCGCGTGAGAGAGCGCGTGAGAGAGCGCGTGAAAGAGCGTGTGAGAGCGCGTGAGAGAGCGCGTGATATGGCGCGTGGGATAGGGTGAGAGAGTGCGCGTGAGAGAGCGCGTGAGAGTGCGCGTGAGAGAGCGCGTGAGTGTGCGTGAGAGTGCGTGTGAGAGAGCGCGCGAGAGAGCGCGCAAGCGTGCGTGCGATAGTGCGCGCAAGGGAGCGCGGGAGAGAGCGCGTGAGAGCACGCGTGAGAGAGCGCGTGAGAGAGCGCGTGAGAGAGCGCGTGAGGGAGCGCCGCCGGAGAGTGCGCGAGAGAGAGCGCGTGAGAGTGCGCTCGAGAGTGCGTGCGAAAGAGTGCGTGAGGGAGCGCGCGAGAGAGCGCGCAAGGGAGCGCGCGAGGGAGCGCGCGAGCGAGCGCGTGAGGGCGCGTGAGTTTGCGCATGAGGGAGCGTGCGAGAGAGGCGTGAGAGCGCGCGCAAGAGTGCGCGCGAGAGTGCGCGCGAGAGTGCTGGTGTGAGTGCGAGGGCGAATGCGAGCGTGAGTGTGGATATGAGAGTGAGGGCGAATGTGAGGGTGAGTGCGAGGGAGAATGCGTGCCTGAGTGCTGCGGGTGTGTGTGAGGGTTTAGAGGTTGAGCGCGATGGTGCGGGTGTGATTGCAGTGGTGAATGCGAAGGCGAGTGCAAGTATGATTCCAAGCGTGAGTGCGTGCATGTGTGAGGATGATCGTAAGGGTGAATGTTGAGGTGAATGCAAGGGTGGCCGCAAGGTTTTGCATGCATTCTGACATAATGTTTACTATCAAGTCACATTTGTAAGATGCCAAATTTGAATGTTTCCATCACTCATCTTTCGTTTGTATATTGCATTCTTCAGCTTCAATTTCAGTTCCGCTTACGTTGTTTTTTAGTGAATCGGACAATTTGTTTCTTGTGCGTCATGGAATCTGCATTCTCTGATTTTGTTTCTTTGTGCAACTCATGCAAGCTGTATTCTTTGATTTTGTTTTTGTTTGTGCAGGGAGTGAGTTGCATTCGCTGTTTCTTCTTTCCTGTGCAGGGAGTTCAAGCTCCAGCCTTCTTTTCTTGCGGAGAAAAGGGATGGGGAGAAGGGAGATGAGGGAAATGAGGGAGGGAGGGAGGGAGGGAGGGAGGGAGGGAGGGAGGGAGGGAGGGAGGGAGGGAGGGAGGGAGGGAGGGAGGGAGGGAGGGAGGGAGGGAGGGAGGGAGGGAGGGAGGGAGGGAGGGAGGGAGGGAGGGAGGGAGGGAGGGAGGGAGGGAGGGAGGGAGGGAGGGAGGGAGGGAGGGAGGGAGGGAGGGAGGGAGGGAGGGAGGGAGGGAGGGAGGGAGGGAGTGGAATGGGGCACAAGCTAGTAATGATTTACACAAGGCTGAACTTCATTCATTACGCTTGCATGCTTATTACCATAGCTGTACCGTATGCTTTTTGCGTTGTGTGTGTCTGTGTATGTGTGTGAGTGCGTACATGTGCATATGTGTGTGGTGTTTTGTTTCGAGGTGTGGTGCTAAGTGCCTCGTGAATGCAACTCGGATTGTGATCGTCGGTGGGGCAGCTTTGCTAGCCTCTTCCGTACCATATCAATCTTAGTTGCAGCATTGATGCATTTAGTATTCGCTTTGAAACATTCTCAATCGTTGTCCTCTGTTTTTGTGACGGTTTGTGTGTTATCGTCTGTGCTTGTTTCGGGGGTGTGGTACTAAGTGCCTCGTGTATGCAACTGGGATTGTGATCGTCGGTGGGGCAGCTTTGCTCGCCTCTTCCGTACCATATCAATCTCAGTTGCTGCATTGATGCATTTTGTATTCCCCTCAGAACATGTACGACGGTTCTTGTACACCATCGATTTTGTACTCATTTGTGTATGTGTGTGTCTTTAGGTGGTACCGTTGTACAGATTTTCTGTGTTGTCTTTGTGTTCGTGGGCCATTTGGTATCGTCATTAGTGCTAGAACGATTGTCCAATTGTTCCATTCGCCGTACTTATCGACGATTATGGAATGGTTGGAAACATTTGTTTTCATTTTTCCGGGGAAGTTACCGTGAATAGTGATTTCTTTCATAATTGATGGGAGAAATTCACTGTTCACATCAGCCAACCGAAAAGTGAAAACGAATGTATAAGGTTGCTACGCAACCCAAAAATGGGGTTTGGCCGGGTTTTTGTCGACCAAATGGTCGACACTTCTTTCGCACATGTCGACCTGATGGCCAAATTAGAGTCGACCAGTATTTGCAGGTCTGCAAATTTTACAACTTTAGAGGCCGAATTGCTGGCCGACTCCAGAAAACTTGTAAAATTTGCAAGTGCTACAGTAGGAACGTTTGTGCGACGGGGTCGCACATATGACGGCGAAGTCTCTGATTCGACAAGAGAAAATAATCTGTCGTTCTGCGAGACTGTGCGACGTCGCACGTGACAGTCGCTCACGGAGTCGACTACTTGGCCGAATTGGAGTCGACATGGTGTCGAATTCGAGTCGACTTTCAAAACGGCCATCAATTTCGTTTTTTATTCGCGAAATTTGCGATGGTCGCGAGCGTCTTCGTGAAACTCGCAAACGGGTTACTTTCGCCAATTCGGCCATTCGGCTTGTGGCCGAATTTTTAGGTGCAGAGATTTTACACGCCCTAATGAGTTCAGCTTATTAAGTCTGCCTTTTCTGCAAGCTAGACCAGTCACAAAAGAGAAGCTAGGCCAGACAAACCTCAAGAGGTGTGTCAGTTGCTGATCTCCCGAAAGCCTGACTCTTCTGGTTGTCAGTGGAACCGTACTGCACCTCTCAAACTGTCAAACGTTTCCCGCCAAAATATCCCACGAACGGAAGATTTGCGAATTTTGGACAATGGCTCAAAGGCGCTGCTGTTGGGTGAATTCCTTCCGTGCCTCTGCGAAGCTCGAACGCCCCCCTGTGTTGTTGACATGACAAATGAGCCCACAACATAGCGACGGGGGCTGTACCCGTTTATGGATGCGGACAAACCATTCCTAGAAGTCAAGTTTTGTAGCACACTGGCATCCTGGTTAGTAACACTGCACCTTCAATATCTTCAGCGCCAAGTGCAGCTCAAGAGCAGGCAGTGCCAATACACAGAAATGCCGATATACCCACACAACAACCACAACATAACTCATTCACACGCACCTGTAGAATATTCTTAACTACGCGCACATTCGGTAAAACACGTATAGAAACTACTCGATCGTTTGGCACAACCCTCTGCCTTCAACTCCTTCCTACAGCTCCTGCACCTCCCACACCTGTCGATCCTTCTCCTGATGCGGTCTCATTCGAGAAAATCGGCAAGCCCACTCCCTCCAGCGACTCACTCCCCCTAACCTCCCCACGGCGCAGCACAATGAACCCAGACCCCTTGGTCTCAGGCACCTGCTCAAACCCCCCGTGCTGCGACAGGAAGGTAGCAGGGATGCTGGCGCGGTCGTTGGTGGAGGGGGAGGGTGAGGAGGCGGCAGTGGCAGGGAAGAGGCCCGGGTGCGAGTCAAAGATGGCCGTGCGGGGCCCGGTGAGCAGCCAGTGCGCGTCGTGGTGCGGGGAGGGCGCGTGGAAGAGTGGCTCCTCGTTGCCGTGCGTGTTGATGCGCACGAGGTCGAAGCGTGGCAGGGCGAGGAAGCGCAGCAGGAAGGGGCCTGACAGCCCCGGCACCACGTCCGCCTGCACCCAGCTGGACTCCGCGCCCTGTGTGGGGATGAGACGAACAAGCAGTGGCATGTGCGGGATAAAAGTGCGACACTAAGTGGGCAGGGACGAGAAGCAAACAGGTGGGCAGAGCAGCAAACAGATTGGAGCATGGAAGAGGGAACGCGGTCAAAGTGGCAGAGGGAGGCAAGAACAGAAGGCTTCACATGCGGCACACCTGGGCGTTGATGGACTGGGCGGGTGTGAGGCGGCCATCCTGCGCCACATGCAGGCTCGTCTCGTACGGCCACAGTCCGCCCCTCACAGCCACCACGTTGGGCAGCGCTGCTGTGTTGCGCTGCAGAGCGCGGAAGCTGCTCTCCCCCGCCTCCACCGCCACCACCGTCGCTTGCGGGTTCCTGCGATGCGATGCGAGGACAGCAGCAGCGCATGCGGGTGGGGTGTGGAACAGGCAGCGGGGTTGACTCCCTAAGTCTTGCAAGCATCCTGGCATGCGTGTCCTCTAAAGGTATGCGTTTTGGCACCATCCACACCCATTTACCCGCGCCCCGACGCTCGACCCATGTCCCTCCTCTCATGCGAGCAGCACTCGCAGGGCGGCGAGCAGCACTCACAGGGCGGCGAGCAGCACTCACAGGGCGGCGAGCAGCACTCACAGGGCGGCGAGCAGCACTCACAGGGCGGCGAGCAGCACTCACAGGGCGGCGAGCAGCACTCACAGGGCGGCGAGCAGCAGGGAGAGCACGCCGACGCCAGCACCAGCGTCGAGGATGGCGAGCAGAGAGGGGTCGGCGCGCAGCACAGGCAGCGCCGCGTCCTTCTCGTAGAACTGGTGCAGCGCTGCCGTGTCTGCGCAGGGGGCAGGGGGGTGCGGGAGGGGGGTGCGGGTGGGTGGGGAGGGAGGGGAGAGCAGGAAATGCGAAGGAGGGAAGAAGGACGAAGTGCAGGGAGGTGAGGAGGGGAGCGGTGAGTGAAGAGAGCCAGATGGCGATGGCAGACATGGCCAGGCGTTGGGCCATGGAACTTGCATGTGGTGGCAGAGCAGTTCTCGTCTTGTATACAATACGCTCCTTTGGGCTCCCCTTTTGCATCCCCGAGTGTCACACCATCACTGCATCTCCAACAACTCTCCAGTCCCTCCCTTCCCCACCCCAATTCCCACCCGCCGTTCTATTCCGCTCTACTCTATGCACCTTCCTTGAGGTGGGGCGACGCACCTTCTTTGAGGTGGCGGAGCCAGAGGGCGTGCAGGCAGGGGAGGTGGGGGAGGCAGCCGAGGTCGCGGCGGAGGGAGCAGGCGAGCACGCAGGAGAGCCTGGCGGGGTCGTTGTCCCTCGACACCTCGCGCTCCAGCAGCCCCCAGTCCATCCACACGCCGCCCAGGTAGTACCGCGCCTCGCCCATCCCGCAGTGGTGCGCGCGCTGCAGCGCCTCCGCGAGCTCATCCTCGCTGTAGGCGCACAGGTGTGTTGCCCCGCGGTGCCCCGCGCGCACTGCTACTGCGCCCGCGTGCGCGGTGCGCGGGGCGACGCTGTTGGAGAGCGCCGCCACCGCGGGATGCACCTGCGGGGCGGAGAGGGGGACGGGGGAACGGATAGGTGAGGGAAGGGGATGCCTTGGCGAGGAGAGGCGGGAAGGGGAGGAAGAAGGCAAAACGGAGAGGCCGCCTTGGGAGAGAGACGAAGAGGAGATGGGATGATGCAGGCATGCATGGTGGCGGACGGGTGCGGTGGATGGGTGCGGAAGCGCGGGGATGGTAGAAGGAGGATGAGAAGGAGCATGAGAAGGAGGATGAGGCGACATGCGACGGCCCATGGCGTACCGACGCGACGTGGTCGTCGAGGTGCGCGAGGAACGTCTGCTGAAAGCGCTGCTGCTCCGCCAGCAGCCGCTGCAGCCCCTCCCCATCGCGCCGGTCGCGACGCCACAGCGCCACCGCCGCCCCCACAAGCACCGCCGCCAGCACCATCGCGCCCACCGCCCGCCGCGTCAGCGGCGCTCGCTCCCGCGCCATCCGGGATGTTGAGTGGGAATGAGGGGGAGATTCTCGCTAGGCCATGAAAGCCCTGGTGTTGAACGGGAGATTGGGAGGCGGGAACGGGAGGAAGCGAGAAGGGGAGATTAAGGGGAGGGAAGGGGAGGTGAGGAGGCGGGAAGGGGAGACGGGAAGGTGGCAACGGGAGATTGGGAGGCGGGAAGGGGAGATTGGGAGGCGGGAAGGGGAGATTGGGAGGCGGGAAGGGGAGATTGGGAGGCGGGAAGGGGAGATTGGGAGGCGGGAAGGGGAGATTGGGAGGCGGGAAGCGGAGACGAAGAGGCAGGAAGGGAAGCCGGGGAGACGGGAAAGGGAGAAAGGGCTGGCGAGACCGGGAGGCCGTTTCGGTTCCGCGACGCGATCTCACCTGCGGCTGCCACGGCTAGTGCAGAAACTGCGTAGCGAGGCCGTGCGAGCAACTGTGATGGTGCGAGAGCACGCTGTTCCGCAGTTTGAGGCTCGACGAGCGTGTTCACAGTGGCGCGAGGACGCAGCGATGTGCGGCGAAGCGACGCCGCGAAGGGCGACGAGGCGAGACTGCGGGACGAAATCCGACGAGGCGGCTCGGCTCGGCAGGCCACTAGTTCTGGCGCGGCGAGACCGCGAGCAGGGGATTGATGCGGCGCTCTTGGGCTGCGAGGCGATGCCTCGAGGGTAGGCGTGGCCCTGCCTCAATGTTCGGCGGTGAGGCAGCAATGAGTCGAGGCCGCGAGGGAAGGCGTGGCGAACATATCAGTGGGAGGCGACGAGAGAGCAAAGAAAAACAACGCGAGGAAGAGAGTGACGAGGTGAGGCAGCGACCTTGCACGTGACGAGAGTGACCATTAGGCGGGCTTTGGCGATTGAATGCGCATTTGGCGGGGAAGGCCTGGGCGGACTGTCAGGTGTCTGGCCTGGATCTAAGCGATCCGTTATGGTCGCTTTGCGCTCCGCTATGGTCGCTTGGCTCGGGGGTTACGTATAAGCTGAGGACGAGATTTTTGCTGTAGAAACGGTTTTGTGACAATTGTCTGCAGCGGTACAATAGTATCTATTTGCAATAGTACACTCGGTTTCAACAATTATTTCCAGAAGTTTTAAAGGGTGGCATTTTTGCAAGCTCCAAATTTAGATTTAGGGAATCCCGACCTCCGCTACACCACATGTTCTGCTATGTAGTTGCCTCTAAGATTCACCCTAATTTAGTTATATTACGATGGTGGTGCACCTTCTAGCTGCATGGTTATCATCTATTTGTACTCAAAATCAATACCGGTAGTGTAGTGCAACCCTCCTTTGTCAACCATCCTTTCAAAGTCTAGAACCTACCGTAATCACGCGTATATAAGACCCTAGGGTCTTATGATAATCATCCCTAAAAAGCTGGGGGGTATAATCAAATGGTATATATTTTATACGACCTGGGTCTTTTCAAATTGAAATTTATAAGAATGTAGTTTTGGAGCTCAAAGAAGTGTTTTGGAATTGCTCCGTTTTTAGCTCCTCCCAAAAATACTCCACACGGGCCGTGAGGTGGAGGGTGGAGCGGGATGGGAGGATGATGGCGATGAGTCGTGGGGAGAAGAGCGATATGTTGGGGGGGAGGTGGAGATTTGGGTTGCGGGACATGATTAGGATGGTAATGTGGGTGCACACAAAAATCAACATGGAATTTGACCATTTTCAATTGCATTTCTGTAAAAATCCGCACTTCCCTAGGATGTGGGGGGTCTTATAATGTTAGGAGCCATTTAGGGGGGTATAACTCAGATGTACTCGAATAGAGTACCCCTGTCCGTATTATAGACCCGGGGGTCTACAACTGGAGGGGGTCTTATATACGGGTGATTACAGAGTCTAAATTGGTTTCATAACAGGTCCCGGGCCATGCCGCTCCCTTTTAAGCTCCTATAGTGTTCTATCCGTAGCCCGCTCAACGTGTTTTTTACATGACGAATTCGCCAGAGTCCCGTGGCGAGCGCGCCAATGGCTCATGACAAATGCACCACCATGCCAGCGGGCCAGGGTCCTCGCCAGCAACCCCGCACGTGGCCCGCCATCGCGCCCACCAGCGACCCGTCTGTGAGCTCGCCATCGGCTTGCCAACGCTTTGCCTAGCATTAGCTATGGGGGGGAAGGTGACGGGGTGGGGGGGAGGCTGGGGAGCAGCGGCGGGGTTGTCTACATCGCCAGCACGCCAGTCCTGGCTCCCTTCCCCTCCCCTTCGCCCCACCAGCTCCTCCCGTGGTGCTCCTACAGTGGGGAGGAGGTGGAGAGGGTGGCGGCCAGAGAGGGAGGTGGCGTGATAAGATGGCCACCATGAGTCTTTTCCAGCTCCCACGGCAAACCGCCTACTCCTGTCTCTCACTGCTGCGCCTGGAGTGAGGAAGGGTGGAGGAAGGGAGGGTGTGGGAGTGGCGGGTGTGACAATATGTCCGTCAGCGGCGGTTTCTCTACATCTTACTCTCTCCTTTCTCTCCCTCTCCCCTTTGCTGCAGTGGGGAGAGGGGGGAGGTTGAGGGCGTGGTTTCTTCCGCTCTCTCTCTCTCTCTCTCTCTCTCTCTCTCTCTCTCTCTCTCTCTCTCTCTCTCTCTCTGGACAAATGAAGAGGCGAGGCGGCTAAAGCACCGAGCAGCTAGCTACCAAGGCAGCCAAACCGTGCCCCTACCTTCCAACCCTGGGCTGGTAGCGCCGTTTCCTATTGGCCGGCTCCCAACCGAGGCGAACCAGCAGGCCACCTACAACCAGCCGGCCACCAACCCCTATTCCCACCACAGCCCCCAAATACCTCTTGTCAAATCTGCCCACCACCTGTTTCTTCTACCCCCTGTCCCTCTCCTCTCCCCTCCCCCCCCCCCCCCCCCCCCCCCCCCCCATCCCTTCTAACTAATCCTCCAAGATCCCGTAGCCGAGATGCCCAGAGGTCTGGGGGAAAGCGTCTTCGGTCGCCCTGTTGGATTTGGTTAGAAGCGAGGTCACTTGGCACCACTGCAGCATGACGTACCAGCGTTGGCGGTAATGTGCATTGAGTCTCGCCACCACTGTCATGTGGGATCCCTGGCGGAACCCTCTCTTAGCCGCGTATGTCACCAGGAGGCGCAGGAACCTCTGTGTGTCACCTGCAAGTGCCCCATATGTCTCCACTGCCAACCCAAAGAACCCCACACAACCCGGTCTGCTTGTGTACAGCTTGTGTTTCTTTAATGCTGGCCTCCTCGACAGCCCACCTCGGTTTCCAACAGGCCTGCAGGTCTCGCCGCTGCAAGAAAGGATCAGTCACCGTGACGTATGTGACCCATGTCCCTCTCAATTCCGGATCCCTTATGATGAGATCTGCCTGTTTCTGCGCCACAAGGGATGAGAAGGCTCTGGTTTCATACAGTGTCATGAGCTTGGCCCCGTGTGCCCTTGTTCTGCCCCCTCTTCCCTGCATTGTAGCAGGTGGTTTGGTAGGCTCATGTCGTTGATGTCTAAGCGCTCCCGACCACATGGGCACTTGTCGGTGATGGGTAACTCCATCCCTAGGCGGAGGCCGAGTGCCATTGCGAACTGCCCTGGTGCAAAGGTTAGGTCCGCCCGCATAGGGACCGCATGGAGCCAATCACCGGCCCCCATTCTTTGGAGGCTGAGTAGATGAATGAGGTGGCGAGAAGCTCCGCCCCTCGGGCCCTATTTATGTGGCGTGAAAGGAGTAGCTACAAGTGCGTTTGGTTGTTGGACTGGTTCCGGTAGTCATATATCGCTAGCCTGGCGTTCGCCGGCAGGCGTGCCTCCATGTCAGTGAGCGGCGATGCTTCCTCCCCCTCAGGTATGTACCCCAGTGCTAATAACGTGCGTACTCATGTCAGTGATTGGTCTGGCGGGATGTTCACCTGCTGGATGAGTCGGTGTGCCACGCTGATTGAGGCGAGGTATGCTGCCGGGGCTTCCGACATTGGGTCGATGCTGCCAACCTGCCCAGGCTGATAGGGAGCGTTACCTACCGCCACATAATGCTGTGTACCAGTTCGGCGGCTGGGTAGTGTAGGCCTGCCACCGGAATGGCGCACTGCAGCAGATGTTTGCTCCAGAAGCGACAATCTCCGAGTTGCAATAGGTCTGCTGGTGTTGTGCACAGTAAGCAGGACGCCCTCCGAGAGATGCAGCTAGAGAGCAGCAATAGCGCGTGCTGCAAGTGCATCTGTTTAATGAGGTCGGTTGACTCAACTGCTTGCGCCAGTGCTATGCGTAGGAAGTTTGCTTAGTCTGGGGTCCCCACACGGATGCCCTCCTCCGCCGCTGTAATACCTTCTGGCAGGACCACTCCCTTGTTTGCTATGCTGTGTCCCCACGCCGACGACTTCTAGACATTGCACCTCAGGCCACAAGCTGCCGGTCCAGCCTTGATTGTATCAAAGGGTTGCGCCGCTTCCTCTAGGCGCCCTACGATTGATATCATTTGTGCACGCGACCATTGTGATTGACGGTATGGTGATAGCCGCCTGGAGTAGCAGAGGCTGAATCGATGCCGTGAAAAGGAGGGGGCCTAAGGGGTCTCCTTATCGGACTCTGCGTCTATTGTTAATGGTGGGGGCGCCAAACGATGTATCTAGTTGCAGCTCTGACGGCCCTGCCGTATAGTGTGCGAACTAGCGGTATTAAACTATCCAGCGCCGACCACTTTAGTGTTGAGACGAAACTAGCGCGCTCTACACTGTTGAAAGCGTTCTCGACGTCTAGTGTTATGGCCACTCGTTGCTTGTCCTCCACCAGTAGCGCCTGGACTATATGGATAATAAGTTCTGCACCCCCTTGCACTCCTATTCCATTGTGAGGGGAGGAAGAAGTCTCTGATTTGTGTGTTAAGCTCTCATAGCGCTGCCTTCGTAGAATGGCGCTATCCTCTCAGCATCCTTGCTCGCTTTGTTGCGATTGGGAGACACCTGGACGGCTGATAAGAGGGTAAATAAAAAAGTTGACGAGTGGGCTTATACTTGGATGGAGCTAGCTAGTGCGACTTACCGAGCATATTGACGCATCTTGGGCAGACCACGAGCAGACTCGCAGGTCGACTCAGGGCTACTGTTTTAGTCTAGGGTCTTCAGCTGCATCGTGCAGGTAGACACGGGAGCTATCTGTGGTGCAGTCTTCTGCTGAGGCCGGCATCCACACTGGTGCCATGGTTTCTCAGGAGCTCCGTTGGCTGACTTTCTTCCTCATTAATCTAGGTGAGCGGCCTAGCTCTGCACTGACCTTGTTCGCTGACAACAAAGTCATTATCCTCCTGCGTCGAGAGCCTTGACTAGAGAGCAGAGTGAAGCACTTCCATCTGCGGTTACTTTCTGCTGCAAGACCTGCAGCAGCGTGGCCTGGCATGCTTGGTCTGCGGCCAACACTTCGGACATCTTCACCAAGGCTCACCCGCCTTTTGACCACGACAGGTTCAATCCACATCTTGGCGTTGTTCTTGTGTTTTGTACTGGTTGTTTTGCTGTTTATACGTATATATACTCTTGAACTAGCCTTGTGGCCGCTTGTCTCAGAGGCTGGTTAGTTGTACTACTATGTTGTTTCTCTTGCTTTGTTGCTTTTCCTGACTAGTATTGTGACCCCTTGTTTCAATGGTTGAACTAGTTGAGCCCGCCTTGATTTGTTTCTTGTGTACCAGGCATAGGTTGTTAAGATAGCAAGCAGGAAATGACTGCATTGAATGAACCCCGTATGGGCTACCCCACTATAGCCTACACAGAACTAGCACAGATATAGTTTGACACACCCCCATAGGCAAAGTGGGGGAGAACAAGGGGTCACAAGACCAGTCAAGAAAAGCAAAGCAAGCTCAGGGTGGATCATAACGTCACCACACACTCCGAGCACAAGCAAAGGGCCACAAGGCCAGTTCACATGCAGAGGTATATATGCAACAACAACAGTACAGTGATCACTACCTAGCAAGAGCAAGCATGCAGGTATAAATATAGATCACAGTACAAGCAAAGTCACGAAGTGAGCAAGTGAGACGAAACAAGCACAAGGCCTAACATAGTGCAAAAGCGCTGATGATCACCTGACGGAAGTGCCTTGGTGAATACATCAGCAGTGTTGGCCCGAATGGCCACGTGAGCCAGACGAAGCTGACCGCGCTGCTGCAACTCTCGAGCCAGGAAGTAACGTAGAGCGATGTGCTTCGTCCTGTGCTCCAGTCTGTGCTCCTGACACAAGGCAATGACGGCCTTGTTGTCGACGTACAGATTTGGAGGAGAACGAGGCCTCTCTCCCAAGTCGGTCAGCAGGTAGGTGAGCCAACGTAACTCCTGTGCAGCCATGGCTGTGGCGTAGATCTCGGCCTCACAACTGGAGCTGAGAACAGAAGACAAGCGGGTAGACCGCCAAGAAACAGAGCCGCAGCCAAGGCTGAAAGTGTAACCCTGTGACCACCGCAGCGTAGCCAGGTCGTCAACCCAAGACGCGTCCGAGTGTCGGGTGAGGACAACCTCACCCCGTCCTCCAAGCACGAGCCCCATGCCTAATGTAGTGCAGAAGTAGTGCAACACCTTCTTAGCAGCCTCCCAGTGCTCTCGTCGGTGTCTCCCAGGCGCAACGTAGCAAGCCAGGATGCTAAGGGGGTAGGCAAGGTCAGGTGGAGTGCAAGTCATTAGGTACATGAGGCAGCCCACTCGGCTCTACGGACTCGTCTGAAGGTGGAGCTGAGAGCGAGTGACCGGTAGCCATAGGAGTGGACTGTGGCGAGGACCAAGTGAAGCCGAAGCGCTGAAGGACCTGCTGCACCATGTGTGACTGAATCAGTGTGATAGTGTGCCATGCTCTGTCCCGGGTGATCTGCAAGCCAAGGTAGCTGCGCAGCTCACCCAGGTTTGTGCACGTGTGTCTCTTCTGCAGCTCCGACTTCACAAGGGCGAGTGCCTCAGTGTCAGTAGTGGCAAAGACCAAGTCGTCGATGTACACGAGGATGTAGAACGGCGGCAGCGAAGTGTCGGTACGCAGAAACAGCGACGGGTCAGCAGTCGAAGGAGCAAACCCAAGAGCCACAAGTGTCGTCCTTAGTGTGTCGTGCCACTCACGAGGTGCCTGGCGAAGACCGTAGACTGGCCGCCGGAGGCTCCACTGGGTACCAGCAGGAAACGACCCAGTGAAGCCAGGTGGGCGGCGCAGCCAGATCTCCCCGTGCGGGCTGCCCTGCAAGAAAGCAGTGCTGAAGTCAAGGGAGTGAAGCTCGTAGTCACGCTGAGCGGCAACGTGCAGCAGCACCCGAAGAGTGGCCATCTTCGGGGTAGGGGAGAAGGTCTGGAAGAAGTCAACTCCCTATCGCTGACCAGCTCGTGCGACGTAACGAGCCTTGAAGACAGGCGGAGAACCCGGCGGCCGCTTCACCCTGAAAATCCACATGCCATCGACTATGTTCGCCCGAGGAGGGGGAACTGCGTCGAAGTAAGTGCCTGTGGACTTCCAGGATGCCATCTCTGCGTCCATTGCTGTCTGCCACTGAGAGGAGTAGGGACCCGTAATCGCCTCTGCGTAAGAGCGCAGGGACGGGATGTCTGGTTCATTCGGGTCTCCCTCAGGTGCAAGCAGCATGGCCACGAGATGTGGTACAGCAGCCGTAAGACACTCAAAGTCCTCCTATCTGTCCTCAAGGAGTCCATGCCAAGAGAACACTCACCCCCGACGGACGGAGGACAGACAGACTCAGACTCAGCAACCAGACTCAGACTCAGCAACAAGACTAGCAGCGTAGTCAAGTCGACAAGCAGGAGCAAAGTCAACAAGCATAGAGACTAAGGTAGATGGAGCAGTAGACTCGAACAACGGGTCAGTGACAATAGTGGCTAACAGACGCGTGACAGTAGGGTGAGCAGCACGAAACAGGTCAGACTCAGGGTCCGGAACGTCAGGCAGAGAAGACGCAGGAGGAGACGGCAGGGGAACATGCTGTGGAACAGAGGAAGGACGAAGTGCCATAGCGTGCGTGCTGGGGATAGGAGGCGGACGCTCACGAGGAACACGATGACCAGTGCGAGCAGCGCGAACAGGCGAGGCAGGACGAGACGCAAGCCCACGACTCTCTGTAAGCGAGTCGGTCTGCACAGTCTAAGTAGAAGGAGCAGGTAGTGATGAGCCTGGCTGTAACGGTAGGCCAGTAGAAGATGGGAGGCTAAGAACCTGGCGAAGCACAGAGTCGACCCTGGAGTTAGAGACCCTGGAGCTAGAGGTGCCGAATCTGGGGGTGTTGCTGCAGGAGGCACTGGAGCTGGAGGCCCTGGAGCTGGTGCTGTCGACCCTGGAGTTGGAGACCCTGGAGCTGGAGGTGCCCGTTCTGGTGGTGCTGCTACTGGAGGCACTAGAGCTGGAGGCCCTGGAGATGGTGCTGTCGACCCTCGAGTTGGGGACCTTGGGGCTGGAGGTGCCGGTTCTGGGCTACTGCTGGAGGCGCTGGAGCTGGAGGCTCTGGAGCTACTGGAGGCGCTGGAGCTGGAGGTTCTGGAGCTGCTGGAGGTGCTGGAGCTGGAGGTTCTGGAGCTGCTGGAGGCGCTGGAGCTACTGGTGCTGGTGGCACTGCACAGCCGCGACTGTTCTTCGCTCCGCCGTCACCGTCGTCTTTGCCACCGCCTCCACCAGCAGCACCAGCTCCAGGGCCTCCAGCCCCAGTACCTCCAGCAGCAGCACCCCCAGAACCAGCACCTCCAGCTCCAGGGTCTCCAGCCTCAGTGTCTCCAGCAGCAGCACCCCCAAAACCAGCACCTCCAGCTCCAGCAGCGCGACTCCGAAGGCGGGTGCGCGAAGCAAGCCACTCGCGCAGCTGCTGCGGCGCGGCACCAGGAGAACCTCCTGTAGACTCAGCACCACTAGGCTCAGCACCACCAGACTCAGTACCCCCTGGGCTAGCACCTCGAGGGCCAGCACCTCCAGCTCCAAGGTCTCGAACTCCAACACTCAGGTCTCCAACTCTAGTGCCTCCAGCACCACGAACCCCGGCAGCTCCAGTACCTCCGGTACGAGCACCTCCAGGACCCTCAGCGCTAGTAGTACTACCAGTTCTGGTCACTCCAGAGCCTCCAGTACGAGCACCTCCAGAACCAGAAACACCAGCACCCCCAGCGACTCCACGACGAGCAGCTCCAGCAGCTCCAACCGCAGCACTTCGAGCAGCCGTACCCCCAGCAGCAGGACCTCCACGACTCCTCAGGCGGGTACGCCACGCAAGCCACTCTCGTAGCTGCTGTGGTGAGAGAGGCCCCCGTCGTAAAAAGAGACCCGACAGAACGCCAGCTGACTCAGCACCCCCAGACCCGACACCCTCCGGCTCAGCACCCTCAGGCTCCGCACTCGTAGGCTCAGCACCCCCAGGCTCCGCACCCCCCAGCACCTCACGCACAGGCTCAGCACCCCCAGACGCAGCACCCCTAGCAGCACCACCCCCAGCAGCACCAGAGTCGACAGCAACCGGCTGCAGAGGCGGTGAAGACGGTCGAGGTGGAAAACGAGGAGGGGTCTCTACGCGTGGTTTGCGGCGGAGGGCCGCCGCGTCGTCAGCAGCAACGTCACCCCCCTCACCTAGGCCAGAGGTGTCGGAAGTGACCTCCAAAGGCTCAGCCAAGCGGAGTGAGTCTACCTGAGACACACCTCAAGGAGCAGGACCCTGAGGGGGCAGGGGGCCTACCAGAAGGGGTCCTGGAGCGAGGAAAAGCGGCGGGGGAGGGAGAGGGGCAGTGCGGTAGGGGAAGAGACGGTAGAAAGGAACCGACTCGTCAAAAGTGACGTCCTGAGAGGGGAAGACACGGCGTGAGGTGGGGTGGTAAAACTGCCAGCCAAGCGCGTCAGGGACAAAGCCAAGGAAGACACAGGGAATGGTGCGGGAGGAGAGCTTGTCCGCGGACGTATCGCGGACAAGGGCACGAGCACCCCAGACCCGGAACACTGACGCTTTGCCAACCTCTCCCGTCCAACGCAGTGTGGGCGAGGTCTCCGGCAAAGAGACACGGGGCCAGAGGTTGAGCTGCTGCGCGGCGTACCGGACCGCAAACGGCCACAGAAAATGGGGAGCCGCCGCATGGATCAAGGAGGTACGAGCGATCTTCATGACCAAGCCAATGCGGCGCTCAGCAACCCCATTTTGCTGCGGTGAGCCCGGAAGCGTGAACGACTGGAGGATGCCCTCCCCCTGACAGAAGGCCCGCAAGAGGTCGGAGGAGAATTCACCACCTCTGTCAGAGTGCAGACGCAGGACAGAAATATCCGTCCGGAACCTCCGGCGGAGCTGGAGACGAACTGCTCGGATCCAAGGGATCAGGACAGCAAGGACCTCACCCTTGGTGCGCAAGCTCGCTGCCCTATCCACGAACGCGGCCTGGGCCCCACAAGACCATGTGGAGGGTCTATAGGGGAGCCTCTGTCGGGGGAAACGAGGAGGAGTGAGGAGCGGCTCGCTGCCGCCCCTCGACACAAGGAAGGCAAGGCGGCGCAGGCGAGGCAGGGAGGGGAGGGAGAGACCTGGGAAGACCAGACACAAGGAGGCGACGGTGCATGTCATGTAGACGTGGCAAGGAGGGGTGACCCAGGCGGTGGTGCCAGAGAAGAGTCTGGTGCGACAGGGAGCGACACGAGTAAGGGGAGGCTACTTGACTTGACGCAGACACCTGACCAGTAGCAGCTACCTGAGGTGACGCAGTAGTCAGTGTGTAAAGACTCGACCCTGGCCGACGCGTCAACGTGGCCAGGTGACGGCCAGTCCGAGAGCACGTACAGATCGCCACACGTTGTCCTCCAAGGGTAAAGGTATCAACCCATGCAACCTAGAGGACTGCGTTGCTCACCAGGTTCGTAGAGAACGAGGGGAGGTGAAGACCTGACAGTGAGCCAGACGGAACCGCCGGGCACGGAAGCACAGTGGTGGACCGTGCAAGAACTGGGCCCCCTGAGGGGTCAGCCAGAGACACTGCAACAGGTGCAGGGAGTGGCATGAGTGCGGTACTGTCGCGAAAGAAACAGCGGGAAGCACCTGAGTCAAGCGTGAATGTGTGAAAGTCCTTAGCAGGCGCAGTACCTGAGAGAGCAGACTCTCTAGCACCTAAGGCAGCAGCCTCACTAGCACCTAGAGCAGCAACCTCTATACCGGGGTCGTACTGCACACACAGGTAACAGTCACCCTCAGCACCACTAGGCAAAGCATACATGGCAGTAAGGATGGCGTCATAGTCTTAAGCAAAGACATCAACGTCCGACCTAAGCAGCTCTAGCCAGTGGGGGAGCTCAGCCTCGTCGCCAAACTCTGCGTGCCAGGCGTCACTCAAATAGGAGAAGCAGCGGGACTGTGCGTGACCAGGTGTCCCACAGGTCTGACCAGCTCGACGACCTGTGCGAATGACGTACGGGCAGCGACCAGTACTCGGAGACGTCCCACGCTGGTAAAACCACTCACGAAGCTGCTGGGGCGTAAGGGTCGGACGCCGTCGTAGCTGCATCTGGCCACCGCCAGAAAATCCGCACCAAACAGCGCCACAGGGACTGCTCCTACAACCGCCACCACTCCCACTACTGCCACCACCACCGTCACCACTCCAACCGCTACTACAAAGTGAAGTCATGGCGGGCAAGCTAGGAGGAGCGCGACCTCTATGGCAGTACGGAGAGAAGGCAGTAGCACGAGCAGCAGCAGCAGCAGTAAGAGCAGCAGAGCGGCTCATGAGGCTAGGCTGCAGCACCTCCAGCACTCCTAGCAGCACCTCCACCAGCAGCAGCAGTAGCACGAGCAGAAGGGCGGATCAGGTTGGGCAGGGCGGCTCGGGATGGGCGGCGCGGCTCGGTCTGGGCGGCGCGGGTAGTAGGGCGCGCGCTGTGCAGGGTAGCACGGCGCAACGCGCGGGCTACAGAAGGGTGCGATGCGCGGGGCAGCAGGGCGCGACGCGCGGGCTGCAGCAGAGCGCGACGCGCGGGGCAGCAGAGCGCGACGCGCGGGCTGCCGTAGGGCGCGACGAGCAGGCGGTAGCAGGGCGGGACGCGCGGGGCAGCAGAGCGCGACGTGACGGGCTGCCTTAGGGCGCGACGCGCAGGGCAGGGCGTGTGCGGGGCAGCGCGACGTGGGGTAGGGCAGGGCGTGCGCGGGGCAGCGCGACGAGGGGCAGGGCAGGGCATGTGCGGGGCAGGGCAGGGCGTGCGCGGGGCAGCGCGACGCGGGGCAGGGCGGGACGTGGGCAGGGCAGCGCGACGCGGGGCAGGGCAGGGCGTGCGCGGGGCAGCGCGACGCAGGGCAGGGCGTGCGCAAGGCAGCGCGACGCGGGGCAGGGCGTACACGGGAAGTGTGACGCAAGGGAAGGCAGGGCAGGGCGTGCGAGAGCAGCGCGACGCAGGGTAGTGGGGTAACGTGTTAACTGCAGTCGGTTGCTAAGTATGGTGGGAGAGTGTAATGAATGTGAATTCATTACTGTAGAGGCTGCTCCTAGCGAGGACAGCCCGAGCACTTCGCGTCAGGATGGCTCGGCCTACACTTTCGTACCGAACCAGCGCCGAGTCGCCCCGCACCAATCGCGACAATCCCAACCCTCGCACGTCACGAGGTTCTCGCCTAGCACGGTTTCGACCCTATAAATGCATGCTTCTTTATCATTCTCGTCATTATGTAATCTTCATCCTTTTTATAAAGTCTTCCGCGCACTCTGTCTAGTAAAACTCATAACGGTGGGCCCGAAAAGAAAAAGGCAAAAAAAAAAAAAAAAAAAAAAAAGACGGTCCTACGGACCTACTGCTCTAAAACCATGTTAAGATAGCAAGCAGGAAATGACTGCATTGAATGAATTGTGGGTACAAGTACTAACCATAACCCTAACTGGGTTGTACCCCATATGGGCTACCCCACTATAGCCTACACAGAACTAGCACAGATATAGTTTGACATACCGTATGGCCCCGGATATAGGCGCCGTCCGATTAACGGCGCCGGCGCCTCTATCTGGAGCATGGCGCCTATGGCCGAAACTCGATTATAAGCGCACCCCTTGAAAGTTCTATCCTTATTATAAGCGCATCCGTTGACGTTAAATTGGAGGCATTACAAACAATTTCACTAAACTGCCTCTTTTTCTTTCATAGCAACTACAACATCATGTTGCTAACCTCTAACAACTAGTCTGGCCGGGGTGCTTCTACCTAACATGCATCATCCAGTACCCCTCCTACTCCTCCTTGTCAGATTCGGGCTCCTGGCAGTTGTTGCCAAAAAAACCATCAGCGATGATGTCATCGTCGACATCCACCTCCGCTGTCAGCTGGGTCCGCCTGTGCGCCATGGCGAGGTTGTCCTCGCTGCCGTCGAGCGCGTTGCTGATGCCACAGGTGAGGAAGGCGGGCGTGATGAGGTCGAGCGGCACTGCCCGCCAGGCCTGAGATATCCACCGCAGGACGACATCAGCAGGAGTCTTCTTCAGATTTCCTGAGACATACGGTAACAGGAGAATGGTGGAAAGCCGTTAGTGCATAAACGGGGGGGGGAGTAGAACAAAACCGTACTCATGCCATACCTGCCGCTGTCAGCTGCGCTTGCCCCTCTGCCTCGAACCACCTCTGGTACTGCTGGCGGATCGACGCCTTAAAGCTCTTGTTGATGGAGACATCGAGCGGCTGTACCTCCGCCGTACAGCCCGACGGGATGACAGCCGGCACGCAGTTCATCTCGCGGAGCTTCTCCTTGACCTCCTTGGTGAGGTGACCGCGGTAAGAATCCAGCACCAGCATCGAGCTCTTGGCGTGTCTGCCGAACCGAGGCTTCAAGAAAGGCTTGACGCCCTCCTCAAGCCAGCGAACGACGCCCGCGGAGTCCATCCACCCGTTCTCGTGGCAAGCCACAACCACATCTGCACGAAACACGAGCGGGTGGTTAGAATTCGCACTTAAAACAGAACGCAGTTAACGAGGAGTGCACGTCTTTACTTACCGGCAGGGAAATCGCCCTTCGGCAATGTTTTGCGCTTGAAGAACACCCACGGCTTGAGCTTCCTTCCGTCCGCCGTGCACGCCAGCATCACGGTCACTCGCTGCTTCTGATACCCCGCGCTCCTGAGAGGCACTGAGCGAGCACCCGTTTCCTCCACGGTGGTAGTGGCGGGAATCTCCAGCCATAGCGGCGTCTGGTCCGCATTGATGATCCACGCGGTGTCGATGCCGCGCTCTCGACGCTTGTCACGCACGAACTGCCAGAAGCTGCGGCACAGTTCAGCGACAACTGCACGGCGGTAGAAGAGAGGACGGACACAGACGGTGGGTGTTAGTACAAATGTAAAAAAACCACAAGGCGAGTTAAACGGGATATTTCTTACGCGCGGCGGTTTTCTGGGCAACCCGGGTCTTCATGCGGACGCTTAGATTCCATCGACGCAGGAAGCGCGCCGACCACCTCTGGCTTCCTTTCCACTTCTTGTCCGGGTACAGAATCCTCATGAACTCCCGCGACCACTCCTGCAGGCGGCCGACTGACACGGCAGTTCCCTTGCGGCGCCACTCGAGCAGCTTCTCGTACACCTTCAACTCCATCGGCCGGTACCACGACGGCCGCCCGCGGCCGTGCATGCGCTTCCGGGCGGAGTGAACTTCCTTGAGGAAACCTGCCGCCCGCTTCCAGTTGTTGAGGCATTTGCGGTGGATTCCGCTCTCGCGAGCCAAGGCGCGTACCGACACCGACCCATCAAGCCGACTTGCCCACTTCAACTTCTCCGCGGCGGTGTAACCTTGCCGCTTGTGCTCGGTGAGCTTGTGCCTGGGAGAGGGGGGGCGGGCATCACGGTCCTGTGAAGAGGGGTGGGGTCGCTTGCGATTAATAGGAGGAAAGATACGTTGGTATGGGCAGTTTCTCAGGTAGCCCGTCGCGTGACCAGTACTCAACGCCGTTGTCGTCACCGTCGCCCGGAACACCTTCTGGAAATACATCCTCAGCGGTGCCGCCCTCGGCGCCGCCCTCGGCGGAAGCCTCCGTGTCACCCTCGGCGCCGTCAGCGCCGCTCGCATCCTCAGCGTCAGCAACATCATCGTCGGCGCCGACTGCAGATTCGTCCCAAGGGCAATCGTCGGGTTGTCCCCAACGTCCTCCATGTTAGAAGAACTAGGCAAGAATGAGTGCATTGAATGAAACAGTTGGGTACAAGTAGCAAACCCTAGTTGGGGTTGTACCCCATATTGGCTACCCCACTACAGCCTACCAACATATAACACATTACAATTTAACACACCCCCATAGGCAAAGTGGGGGAGAACAAAGGGTCACAAGACCAGTCCAGCAAGGCAACGCAAGCCCAGGGTGGATCACAACGTCACCACACTCCGAGCACAAGCAAAGGCCACAAGGCCAGTTCACATGCAGTGCTAGATATAGTACAAGACAAACAACACAGTGATCAAAATCTAGCAAGCAAGCAACAAGATATATATAAAGTACAGTACAAAGAAAGTCAAGCAGTAAGCAAATGAGGGAATGTGGACACAAGGCCTAAAGAAGTACAGTGTCGCTGATGATCACTAGGCGGGAGTGCCTTGGTGAAGATATCAGCAGTGTTGGCCTTCGAGTCCACGTACACAAGCCGAAGCTGACCGCGCTGCTGAAGCTCTCGAGCAAGAAAGTAGCGAAGAGCAATGTGCTTCGTCCTGTGCTCCAGTCTGTGCTCCTGACACAAGGCAAGGGCTGCCTTGTTGTCACCGTACAGAACTGGAGGAGAACTAGGCCGCTCTCCCAAGTCAGTCAGCAGATAGGTGAGCCAGCGTAACTCCTGTGCAGCCATGGCTGTGGCGTAGATCTCAGCCTCACAACTAGAGCCGAGAACAGAAGAAGAGCGGGTGGACCGCCACGAGACAGAACCAGAGCCAAGGCTGAAGGTGTAACCCTGTGACGACCGCTGCGTAGCCAGGTCGTCCACCCAAGAAGCGTCCGAGTGACCAGTGAGGACAACTCTGTCGTGTCCTCCAAGCACCAACCCCATGCCTGATGTACTGCACAAGTAACGCAGCACCCTCTTAGCAGCCTCCCAGTGCTCTCGCCTGTGTCTCCCAGGTGCAACGTAGCGAGCAAGGATGCTAAGTGGGTACGCGAGGTCAGGTCGCGTGCAAGTCATCAGGTACATGAGGCAGCCTACAAGCTCTGGGTACGGGCCACTCGGCTCTACGGACTCGTCCGGAGGTGGAGCTGAGAGTGAGTGGCTGGTAGCCAGAGGTGTGGCCTGTGGTGAGGAGAACTGGAAGCCGAAGCGCTGAAGGACCTGCTGCACCATGTGTGACTGACTCAGGGTGATGGTGCGGCGAGCTCTGTCCCGGGTGATCTGCAAGCCAAGGTAGCTACGCAGTTCACCCAGGTCAGTGCAGGTGTGTCTCTTCTGCAGCTCCGACTTCACACGAGCGAGTGCCTCAGTGTCAGCAGTAGCAAAGACCAAGTCGTCGACGTACACGAGAATGTAGAACGGCGGCAGCGACGTGTCTGTGCGCAGAAACAGCGACGGGTCAGCAGTAGACGGCGCGAACCCAAGAGCCGCAAGTGTAGTCCTCAGTGTGTCGTGCCACTCACGTGGCGCCTGGCGGAGACCGTAGACTGGCCGGCGGAGGCTCCACTGGGTACCAGGAGGAAACGACCCAGTAAAGCCAGGTGGACGGCGCAGCCAGATCTCCTCGTGCAGGCTGCCCTGCAGGAACGCTGTGCTGAAGTCAAGAGAGTGAAGCTCGTAGTCACGCTGAGCAGCAACGTGCAACAGAACCCGAAGAGTGGTCATCTTCGGGGTGGGGGAGAAGGTCTGGAAGAAGTCGACCCCCTGACGCTGACTGAAGCCTCTAGCAACGTAACGAGCCTTGAAGACAGGCGGAGAACCTGGCGGCCGCTTCACCCTGAAAATCCACATGCCATCGACGATGTTCGCCCCAGGAGGGGGAACCTCGTCGACGTAGGTGCCTGTGGACTTCCAGGATGCCATCTCTGCGTCCATGGCTGTCTGCCACTGAGAGGAGTAGGGACCCGAGATCGCCTCTGCGTAAGTGCGCGGAGTAGGGATGTCTAGTGCATCCGGGTCTCCCTCAGGGGCAAGCAACGAGGCCACGAGATGAGGTACAGCAGCCGCGAGAGAGTCAAAGTCCTCCTGCCTGTCCTCAAGGACGTCCGTGCCAAGAGCACACTCACCCCCGATGGACGGAGGACAGACAGACGCAGACTCAGACTCAGCAACAAGGCGAGCAGCGTAGTCGAGACGACAGGCAGCAGCAAAGTCAACCAACTCAGCGACCAGAGCAGACGCAGCCGAGGACTCAAAGGTAGGGTCAGTGACAACAGTAGCTAGGAGACGCGTGACAGTAGGGTGCTCAGCACGATACCGGTCAGACTCAGGGTCCGGAACGGCAGGCAAAGAGGACGCAGGAGGAGACGGTAGAGGGACACGCTGAGGAGCAGTAGATGGACGCAGAGTCATGTAGTGAGTGCCTGGGACAGGAGGAGGACGCTCACGACGGACACGACGACCAGTACGAGCAGTACGAACAGGCGACGCAGGACGGGACTCAGGCTCACGACGCTCGGTAAGACCTCCTGTGGGACCAGTGTAAGGAGAGGGAGCAGGGAGAGGCGAGGTAGGCGGTAACTGTGACTGCGGCTGGACAGGCGGGGGACACCCTACGGAGGGAGGAGGACAAGGAGGAGGAGCCTGCCCAAGAACCTGCTGAAGAAGCGGTACGAAGTACGGCCGCGGCCGCGCAGCGTCTCCAGAAGCAGAAGAGACTCCAGCGGCCGGGTCCTCAGTACCAGCAGGAGCTCCAACGTCCGGGTCCCCAGCACCAGCAGCAGCGCCACCGCTCGGGTCCTCAGCTCCAGCAGCAGCTCCACCAGGCGGGTCCGCAGCACCAGCAGCAGCGCCACCCCCAGGGTCCGCAGCACCGCTAGGAAGAGCACCCCCAGAGGCGGCAGCTCCAACTCCGCTAGTACCGCCAGCGCCAGGGTCCCCAGCTCCAGCAGCTCCAGTCGTAGTGCTCCCAGAACAACCAGTCCCGGCAGCTCCAGTACCCCCAGTACGAGCACCCCCAGGACGAGCAGCTCCAGCACCCCCAACTCCAGCCGAGCCACTAGGACGGCGAAAGCGCCGGACGTACCAGTCACGAAGCTGCTGCGGTGTGAGAGACTGCTCAGCACCCCGAACCGGAGCACCCCCAGACGCAGCAACCCGAGGCTCCGTAGGCTCAGTAGCAGCACCCCCAGGCTCAGTACCCGCAGGCGCAGCACCCCCAGACTCAGCACCCCCAGACTCCGCACACGCAGGCTCAGCACCCCCAGTCGCAGCACCCCCAGGCTCAGCACCCCCAGGCGCCGAACTCTCAGGCACAGTACCCTCAGCTCCAGCACCTGCAGTCCCAGCACTCCCAGGCCCAGCACCCGCAGGCTCAGCACCCCCAGGCTCAGCACTCCCAGCAGCACCACCTGCAGCAGCACCTGAGTCACCTGTGACCTCGACAGGCTCAGCGACGGGAGGAGGGTCTACCTGAGAAACACCTGAAGGAGCAGGACCCTGAGGGGGGAGGGGGTCTACCGGAGGGGGACCAGGAGCAAGGAAAAGCGGCGGGGGAGGGAGGGGGGCAGTGCGGTAGGGGAAGAGACGGTAAAAAGGGACCGACTCGTCAAAGGTGACGTCCTGAGAGGCGAAGACCCGGCGCGAGGTGGGGTGGTAAAACTGCCAGCCCGGCGCGTCAGGGACAAAGCCAAGGAAGACACAGGGAAGTGTGCGGGAGGAGAGCTTGTCCGCGGACGTATCGCGGACAAGGGCACGAGCACCCCACACCCGGAAGCGCGACGCATCGCCAACCTCCCCCGTCCAACGCAGTGTGGGCGAGGTCTCCGGCAAGGAGACACGGGGCCAGAGGTTGAGCTGATGCGCGGCGTACCGGACAGCAAACGGCCACAGAAAATGGGGAGCCGCCGCGTGAACCAAGGAGGTACGAGCGACCTCCATGACCAGGCCAATGCGGCGCTCAGCAACCCCATTCTGCTGTGGGGAGTCCGGAAGCGTGAAGGTCTGCTCGATGCCCTCCGCCTGACAGAAGGTCCTCAAGAGATCGGAGGAAAACTCACCACCTCTGTCAGAGTGCAGACGCAGGACAGGAAGATCCGTCCGGAAACGGCGGCGGAGCTGGAGACGAACTGTGCGGATCCAAGGGATCAGAACAGCAGGGACCTCACCCTTGGTGCGCAAGGGGAAGACCGTGGTGTAACGCGAGTAGTCGTCAACAACCAGCAAAAAGTACCGCTCACCGCCCTGGCCACGAACGCGGGCTGGGCCCCACACGTCCAGGTGGAGGGTCTGCAGAGGAGCCTCTGTCGGGGGGAACGAGGAGGAGTGAGGAGCGGCGCGCTGCCGCCCCTCGACGCAAGGAAGGCAAGGCGGCGCAGGCGAGGCAGGGAGGGGAGGGAGGGACCTGGGAAGACCAGACACAAGGCGGCGACGGTGCATGCCACGGAGGCGTGGCAAGGAGGGGTGACCCAGGCGGTGGTGCCAGAGAAGAGTCTGGTGCGACAGGGAACGACACTCACAGGCGTGGGCCACCAGACCTGACGCGGACACCTGACCGACAGCAGCGACCTGAGGAGACGCAGTGGTCAGTGTGTAGAGACTCGACCCCGGTCGACGGGTGAACGTAGCCAGGTGACGGCCGGTCCTGGAGCACGTGCAGATCGCCACACGCTGTCCTCCAGGGGTAAAGGTGTCAACCCACTGATCCTGGATGACAGCGTTGCTCACCAGGTTCGTCGAGAACGAGGGGAGGTGGAAACCCGACAACGAGCCAGACGGAACCGCCGGACAAGGGAGCACAGTGGTGGACTGGGCAAGGACTGGGCCCCCAGAGGGGTCAGCCAAGGAGACTGGGACCGGTGCAGGAAGCGGTGTGAGCTCAGTACTGTCACGAAAGAAACAGCGGGAAGCACCTGAGTCAAGGGTGAAGGTGTGACAGGCCTCAGCCGGTGCGGTACCTGAGAGAGCAGTCTCTGTGGGTGCTGTACCTGAGAGAGCAGACTCGCAAACAGCGGGGACAGCACTGGAGGGAGCAAGTACAGGGGGCACCATACCAGAGAGAGCAGACTCACTAGTACCCAGGGCAGCTGGCTCTATACCTGGGTCAGGCGGCACACACAAGTAACAGTCTCCCTCGGCACTAACAGTCAATGCATACATGGCAGCAATAATAGCATCATAGTCAAGAGCAAAGATATCAACACCAGCCCTCATCAGCTCAGCCCAGCGGGGGCGCTCAACATCCTCGCCCATGTCCTCGCGCCAAGCGTCGTCAAGGCGGGAGAAGCAGCGGTACGGGGTGTGGAACCTCCCACACGTCTGTCCCTTGCGGTCACCTGTGCGAATGACATAGGAACAGCGGCCACTGCCCCCCGACGTCCCACGCTGAGCAAGCCACTCACGAAGCTGCTGGGTCGTCTGGGGACGCTGCTGCTGGTGGGAGCTCTGGCCCGAGCCAGTGCCTCCACTCCGACCTCCGCCGCCACCACTACCACCGCTCCGACCGCCACCGCCGCCACCGCCACCGCCGCCGCCGCCGCCGCCGCTGCCGCCGCCGCCACCACCGCCGACCCCACTCCCACCAGCGCTCCCGCCACCGCTCCCTCCAGCACCGCCTCCCCCCCCACCTCCCCCACCTCCTCCCCCCCCAGCGCCACCCCCGCCACCCTTGCCCCCCTTGCCCTTGCCGGTGCGGCGCCTCCCACCAGGAGCAGAAGCAGCGCCAGCAGACTCAGCACCAAGGAAGTCAACAGCAGCAGCAGTAGCGTAGGAGGGAGCGAGGGGAGAGGGAGAACACCCCTCAAAGATGGGGGTGCGAGGAGCGCCACGAGCAGCACCGACAGCTACAATGCTCTTTTCGGCCGCTAGCAGCTGCTCCTCTAGGAGGGCGACTGTGAGCTCAGTGGGACAGCGAGCAAGGAAGTGGTCTCGAACTGAGCTGAGGGTGTCAGGGAGACGGGTGACTATGAAGTGGAGTGTCCAGTACAGTGGAGGGGGATTCTTAGCGCAGAACTCAGTGGGAAGGGCGGCACGCAGGCGAGCATCACTAGTGCGAAGGTGGGTGATAAGATCGGCGACTGTAGCAAAGGTGGACAGCTCAGGGAACAGGTACGGCAGCATGAGGCGGCTAAGCTCGGCTGTGGCAGGCGAGGAGTAGCGAGCAACGACAGCATCGTACAGGGCCTTAGCGGATTTGCAGTCGCCAAAATGCTCGAGCTCAGCTAGCGGTAGGTGACTGCAAATGGCTAGGCGAGCAGCTGCGTCACGAGTCTGCCAGTGGGAACGAACACTAAGCTCAGCTGTGGCAGGGGGGGCAGGTGCAGCACCAGACGCGTAATCATAGAGCGACACATGCTCCTTGCTATCGCTCAGAAGGAACAGCTGCAGGTCATCCAGCCAAGTGGCGAACTTCACAGGGCGGCCCTCAGCATCGAACGACAGCACGCGGATGGAAGCCATAGCGACAGCGCGACTGAGCAAAGGAAGCTGCCACAGCGCTGCAGGTAGGTAGCTCGGCGGGAAGCGCGGCGGGCGGGCGACGCGGCGAGCGGGCAGTGCGGGGGGCGGGCTACGAAGCGGGCAGCGCGGTGGGCAGGCGGCGCTGCAGGCGGGAAGTGCGGCGGGCGGGCTGCGAAGCGGGCAGCGGGGCGGGCGGGCGACGCGGCGAGCGGGCAGCGCGGCGGGCGGGCTGCGAAGCGGGCAGCGGGCGGGCGGGCGACGCTGCAAGCGGGCAGCGGGCAGCGAGGCGGGCGGGCGACGCTGCGAGCGGGCAGCGGGCGGGCGGGCGACGCTGCAAGCGGGCAGCGGGCGGGCGGGCGACGCTGCGAGCGGGCAGCGAGGCGGGCGGGCTGCGAGGTGGGCAGCGGGCGGGCGGGCGACGCTGCAAGCGGGCAGCGAGGCGGGCGGGCGACGCTGCGAGCGGGCAGCGCGGCGGGCGGGCGACGCTGCGAAGCGGGCAGCGGGCGGGCGGGCGACGCTGCAAGCGGGCAGCGGGCGGGCGGGCGACGCTGCAAGCGGGCAGCGGGCGGGCGGGCGACGCTGCGAGCAGGCGGCTCGGCGGGCGGGCTGCGAAACGGGCAGCGCAGCAGGCGGGCGACGCTGCGAGCGGGCGGCTCGGCGGGCGGGCGACGCTGCGAAGGGCGCGCGAGGGCGCTAACGAGTGGCGCACGAGGGCGCTAGCGAGGGCGCGCGAGGGCGCTAACGAGAGGCGCGCGAGGGCGCTAACGAGGGCGCGCGAGGGCGCTAACGAGGACGCACGAGGGCGCTAACGAGGGCGCACGAGGGCGCTACGAGGCTAGGGCACGGGGTAGCGTGGTAACCGCATGCGAGCGGTGGTGGGCCCTTAAAAAAAAACGGTCGGTAGGTCCTAGGGACCTCCTGCTCTGAATACCATGTTAGAAGAACTAGGCAAGAATGAGTGCATTGAATGAAACAGTTGGGTACAAGTAGCAAACCCTAGTTGGGGTTGTACCCCATATTGGCTACCCCACTACAGCCTACCAACATATAACACATTACAATTTAACACGTCCTCCAGGCACGTGGTCCACTCGCACGTACACATCCGGCGCGTTGTTGACTCCGGTTCGGACAGGAATTCGTCAAACGCCGATGGAAGCAGCAGCGTGAGCACGGGCTGATTGGCAGTGTGTTGCAGTGACACAGGACCCAGAGGCGAAGGAGGAACAGGAGGCGCAGGAGGCGAAGGAGGAGCAGGAGGCGAAGGAGGAGCAGGAGGGGCAGGAGGCGCAGGAGGCGCAGGAGGCTGTGGTGGCTCTGGTGGTTCTGGCGGGATACGGGTGCACCACCCGTCAGCGTCTACTGTAAACGCGGGCCTTCGAGTAGGCTTTTTCTTGAACAAGAAGTGGGTGCCGCTGAATTCCACCATGGCTTCCGCAGCCAGGCAAACAAGAAACTGAGAGAAATGGTGCACAAATGAGATATTCAATTAGACCCCTGCTGATTAGCGACTCGGGGTCCTCGTCGGGGCGAGACGGGTACCCCCTGTCTGAACCCGGAGAGGAGGGTATCGTGGCACGAACATGATGCGCTGGCAGGTCATTCCACCGCCTTCTCGATGGTTCGGGTGAAATGCAGCTGCCTGCCACCGCATGATAGCCTGATTTAGCCGCATGGCTACTTTCACGTCAGCGCTGGCAGATTCCCTGCTCCTGGACGGGGTTTGTGCGGTCGGGAATCGAAGCGCGACAGTTTTCGGTGGGATTTCGTGCATTATCTCACGCGTACGTTACACAATTGTGTTCGCCTTATTGCGGGCTTCGATTTGGTACTTTAAAATCACAAAATCACTTCTGCCATGATATAAGCGCCAGTGCTTATGGCCGTGATTCAATTACAAGCGCCACCCCTAAAAAAAAAACCGATTTTATTATAAGCGCAGATGCGCCTATATCCGGGGTAATACGGTACGTTCCCTTACCTAGCCTATGGGGGTGTGTCAAATCGTATGGTTCATATATCTGTGGTGTTGCATTTGTGGTTACTTATTTGTACCATCACCCTACTATGTAATTCATTTATTCCGCTTGAGTTGATTATAGCCCCGACATGTAGCTGGTCAAGGACAGAAGAAACCTCAAGATGAACTCAAATCGGTTGTGCACGTTGACTTACGATAAATACAAAGAATTTACCGTACATAGGCAGAAGTCAAGCTGGTTTGCCCACATGCCATTCATCAACATTGCCGAACCACCCACGCACTACGTGCTGATGTCATGGGATCCAACAAGAGCAGACATGACTGGGCATGATTTACAAGATGCTGCCAACATTGTTGTATGGTAGCACCCATCACTAGATGAGTTCACCATAAAAGCCAGCTCATTGTGAGCGCCAGTTTCTTGATCCAACTCTACTTAAATCAATAGCTAATTCCTGTACTGATTTGCCCAGTGGCACTGAACGCAGAGTACCTCATCTATGGACTGGCTGGCTCCTCCCTGCTCACTCAGATTCCTTCTGCTCTGACTCTCCTCTTTCCCCTGCCTGGCTGCATGTCATCTGCAACCGTGTCTTTCTGCGGCAGGGAAGCGAGAAGAACACGCAGTTCCAGGAGCAGCACGATTCGGGAATGCTCATCGTAGGTGCGCCTGCGCCAGCTGCGCCTGCGCCAGCCGCGCCTGCGCCAGCTGTGCCTGCACCAGTAGATCCAGATGCTTCCGCCCTGCTCCAGATGTTTGCCTTGGGTTCTTCAGCCCTCACCACACCTCCCTGTTGTGGAGTCTGTTGCTGCTCACGGCCACGCACAGTCACTTCGGCCTCGTCGCCCCCGTGTGCCATATTGAGGTCAAAGGTCAACCCTGCCCCTGCCCTCTCACTCACACCATGGCTCTCACCACCAGCACCAGCAGAAGCCGCAGCCGCAGCAGCCTTGGAGAAGGTTGCTCTGGTGGACGAGCCAGCACCTCGAGAACCCTGTTCGCCCGCTGCTGTCGCACCAAACCCTCTCTCCGCCTGAGCTGGAAGTGCACCTGAGAGAGACAAATCAGCTGCCTGCCAGGGCGGCTGGTTGCCATCCAGTATCTCCACGCGTGAGCGCTGTGTCTTGTGCCACCGCTGCATGTCCACCGCATACGCCGCTGCCTCCTCGCCCCTGCACACCCTCTCCTCCCCTCCACCTCCCCGCCCACCGTTTTCCATCCCTCCTGCAGCCCTGGCAGGCACTTCAAGCCCACCGTGAAGACCACCGGCAGCAGGGAAGCCGGATGGCGGAGGTCCCCACTGCTCTCCGCTGCGCACGCGTGCTGCTCTCAGCCACCCAGCCATGGCAGTCACGTCCGCCACTCCTGCTGACGCCGTCTCTGCGGATGCAGCAGCACCTCCATGCACCGACTCATCGCCTGCCAAGTTTTCATCTGCCATACCGCCTTTTTGCCCTTCCCCGCCTTGCACACCATGCTTTGCCAAGTCAAACTCTCTCGATTGATGGAACTGCAAGCCACCGCTTCGCAATCTGTTCCCATCAGCCATGTTTATATTTTCCCCTGAGTCTTCTCGTCGCCCCGTCCCTGACCGAATGCGCTTGGGGGGGCTCAGCAACTTTTCATCTGCTATGGGATTCGTTCTTCTGAAGTGCTGCTGCCCGTGCACTCGCAAATCTCCCTGCGCACCATCCGTCCCCTGCAGTCCGGCTGTTACCTCTGAACGATGGGAAGGTAAGGAGAAGGAGTGGGCGAGGGAAGGGGAGGCAGCGGATGGGGCACTGAGGGAGGTTCGATGGGGCGGAGATGTGTTGATCATGCTGATTTGTCGTGTGAAGGGGGTTGCACTTGCTGAAACTCTCTCCGTCTGCTGCTTCTCACTCTGCTGACCAACGGACTGCCTCACAGGGTGTTCCATGAACGAACCCCCCGACACAATCTCACTCTGTGGCCGTTTGCTTCCTGTCGTTTGACTTCTTCTTTCCAGGCTCCTCGGTTCTCCAACCTCAGAAGCTCCTTTTCCCCTGCTCTTGGCCTTCCGAGACACGTCCTTCTTCATGGCCTCCCCGCCACTCGCCGCAGAATCAAGTACGGACAGCCGAGGCCACAGCATCCCTGTGCTGTCTCTCACAGTCGCCGTGGTGCCCTTTCCATCACCACCCTTTCCACTACCCCTCTTGTCACTTTCCCTCCTTACAGTGTTTCTGCTCCCATCCCCAGCATTCGTACTCACACCCGAGCGCCCACTGCGACCGGCAGCAACAGAAGCTCCAGCTGCTCCTGACGCGGCACGGCTTGGCCCAGCCACAGCAGCGGCGGCAACCGCAGCAGCGGGCGCAGAGGCCTGCACGGGTTGAGAGCCCAGGGAGCAGCGCCAGCGGTCGTGCTGATGCTGCTTCAGGCCGCCAGCCGTGGGGAAGCTCTGCTTGCACACAGGGCACACGTGTGGGCCCTCGTCGTCCGACCGCAACCACTTGGCTAGCAGCTTGCTCACACGAGGAGCCATGCCGCCCTCCTCGTTGCACACAGCAGCTCTGCTCCCGCCACTCCCAACGGTGACTGTCCTGGCGGCACCGGCGCTTGGAGCAGCTGTAGTGGTGGCGGAGGAGTTTGCAAGCGAGGGAGCAGGCCGGGAGGCTGTAGGCTGAACGGCTGTTGTCACTGCTGCTGCTGGATCGGAAGACACGGTGCGATGTGGCACGGCGTTGTGGTGGCCAGAAACGGCAGCAGCAGCAGCAGCCAGCAGCATGGCGCGCTGCACTCCGATCAGCGCCTGTCCAGACAGCGCCGCAGACAGCGCAGAGGCTGATGCAGGAGGTGCAGGTGCTGGGGATGCTGCAGCCGGAGCAGGGGCAGAAGGACGGTTGAGCTGGGTGGATGGCGCAAGGGAGAGCGACGCAGGGATGACTGTGGCGTTCCCCAGCGCTGCGCCGTACTGCTGTGCACTCAATAAAGACCTCCCTGGGGAGAAACCTGCATCGACTGCGTTCGCTGCTGCAAAGCCAGCAGCTGCGCCGGCAGCCACAGCTGCGGCGGTGTTGGAGCCGCTGGCACTCGATGCAGCCGCCGCTGCAGCCGCAGCAGCCATGACGACGGCGATCATGGACTCTCTGCTGCGTGCCTCCTCGCCTGCCGCCTCCCGGTGTAGCGCAGGCAGGCCTCGAGCTACCACCGCTGGATCGCATGCTGCCGCCGTCTGGAAGGTTGAAGTCGCATGCGTTTCTCTTCCCGCGGTAGCACGGCCAGTACTGGTAGCGGGTTGGGAGTCTCCAAGGCGGTAAAGCGACGGTTCACGCTGAAAACGCGGATGTTCCGGGGCCAGGCGGACTCCTGCCGTCGCCGAAGCGCTAGGGAGGTGGCTCCAGTGACCTGTGGTAGATGGGTCGTGGAGATCTTGCGGGTTGGGTGGACGAAACCAAATCTCTCTGCCGTTTCTTTCAATCAGGTGCGTCGTTGGAACCACAGACGTGCCCGGAGCAGCGTAAGGAGCAACATTAGATCCAGAAATCCGCAGTTCTGCTTCAAGTTGAAAATTGACAGCCCCTTGACTGGACACGACGCCTGCTTCACGCCAATACTGAGGCTCATGCGTTACCTGACGGAGATTGGTTGCAGGGCCAGCATGGATGCGGCGTTCTTCAGGACAACGAATCGCCGATGGCGAGTTTCGTGTAGAAAACTCGGCGATTTCGCCTCCCACTCGCACTTCGCCTTCATGACGGTTATGCGGCGGAATTTCTGAGCGAGAGGCATCATGGTCCCTGGCGCCCAAGGATGGATTAGGAGCGAGGCTGAGTTCAAGCTGTAGTTGAGGCTGAGGACGAGGAACTTGCATTGCATTTTCATACTGATCGCGCATTTCGGAAGGAAAGAAAGCTATTTTCGAAGAACTTCTCTCTAAATCTCCCAGTTGAGCTGCCTGTGACGTACTGTGTGCGAGGTAAGGCATAATGTGAGTTTGGTCTGGTGACTGCTCTCACACGCTGTGACATGAAAGAGACTAGACGGAAGGGTTTTCACTTTAGTTGATTGAGAGTGCACAGCAGTGTTGCCAACAGGAATTGGACGGAGGGATCCCCGAACTGACAGCTGGTGACTCGCACCCCTCGCATCCCCTTTTTCATTTTCAGCACCGCAAAGTTCAGTACCAAAAATACAATCAAACTTCCCCAGAGCAATACCTGCCATCACGACTCAACCCCAGTAATTCAACTATTTGTGCTATTGATAATCATATGTATATGCAAATACATTATTTAAGAAGAATTTTCATATCTTAAATTTATGAAATATTATGAAATCTTTTGGCAGAAGAAAACACCGTAATAAGTAACAGAAATGGTATTATTAACGCCATATTTCAGTTTATTACCCCACCGTGCGTGTTTTTCCTGTGTACAATCACTGGGGAAGGGAAGGTTGAGTTGAAAACTTCTACGTAGCAAGTGAGCTCAGCAGAGCCTCACTTTGCCCGACAATCCCGCATGCAGCCCAAACGCCCCAGGTCCCCAGCCTGTCATTTCTCCACGATGGATGGCAATGGAGCTAGCCCTAGATTCTGGTCCTTGCGCAACCCGATGCTGCTGCGAAAGCGAGGTTGATGCGTGAACCACAAACCGTAATCTTGGTTACACCACCAGAAGCTATGGCTGGCGGTGAGGTGCGCTCACTCGTAGATTCGGTATTTTGTACCTGCTGTTCAGGATTCCGTCGATTCTTAAGTGTTGGGTTCGGAAACAATGGAACGTCACATGTTTCATGGGAAAAAGAAATATATGGACAAACCAAGTATAGGCTCAGAATCGATACTACTGGCTGCGTTTTACCAGTTCAATTACGGTGGGCTTTTTTAGGTATGAACAAGACTGTAGTTAAACAAACGGATGATTAATTTACCAGACTCGGTGTACTAAAGTACAGAACTGTTTGTTTGCTGGGTGATTCTGATTTATACAGCGTTTTAGCCTACCAAAAAAAACTGAAAACTGACACGATCCAACATGAAAACAAATCCACCAATGAAGATTTATAGAAGGATCTATTCATAATTAGAAGTTCACGCGCGGACTGTCATGATGAGCAAGATATTCGAAACCTTCACGAAGGCCGTCGATTTCGAGGATATCTTCACCGCAAAAGATATGTGATCTATAGAAGGATCTATATGAAACGGTTAACAGCTCCAAAATCCTGCTTTAGCTGCTCTCAGGAAAGTGGAAAGGAAGCTGCACAGTTCACACCCTTGAAAATATTGATGCCCGAAACGACCAAACCTAGACCTAGGAACACCCCAAACTCAGGGACTGAGGAACGCGATTAGATAGAAATCGGAAGTTCGGAATCCTGAAGCTCGCCTTCTAACAAACGTGCACACTATGACTATCCGCCTTCTTTCCTACCAATAACATAAACTCAATAATGTCTAAGGGCTTGTTACGTTTTATTTTTTATTTTTTCTCGTCCGGACGTCCAACCGTCCGGACGAATGTGTGGTTAAGGAACTCGATCAAAGTTCTTCAGGGTCTAAATGACATCGCATGCTTCGTATTGCTTCGTATAGTTTTTTTTTTTTTTTTTTTTTTTTGCATCGCATTCATCGCAACGCGACCGCGTGACGTCGCAATCTTCGCACGCGTCCAGATTACTGTTCAGACTTTCAGCGATTTCAAAAAATGTAACACGGCCTAATTGTTACGAATTGAGTGAGCGAGCAAAGATTGCACGATCAAAGCACGAAAAATGAATGAGTGAATGTTAAATAGCGAACTAGCATGGTAACGGTAACGAACGAATTGTGGGTTGTGCGACGGGACTGACACCGAGGTTTGAATTTTGTCAAGGTAGAGGACCGGAGCGCGGGTTTTCAACCGAGCCGTAAGGTTAGGTCATGATGTGAACAATGGCGGAAGAGTAGTCGAGGCAAGTGTTGAGTGGTAACGATTTACTGTTGGCGAGAACTGTTGGAGGGAGTACGCGGAAAGCAGGGACGCAAAATAATGAAAATGACTACTCCTTACACCACCCTCTCCCAAAGAGGCCCCTTTACAAGACGGCATCGCGAAAGTTTTTGTTGCGCATGTACTCGGTGAGGAGGGGGTGGTTCTCAAATTTATCCAGGGTGTCCAATTATATTCTATAGGTGTGGGGTGCTTCAAGAGGATTAGAGACTTGATACGGCGTGCTCCATGTGGGTTGCGAACTTGGTGGGTTAACTTTTTTTCGGGGCTAAAAATTGGTTCTGTTGGCGGGCGTGTCATGCTTGATGGGCTGCTGTGTGGCAGTTGACTTGTTGATGGGACGTAGGGTCGGAGGAGGTTTACGTGGAACGAGGGGCTGACGTACAAATCAGCGGGTAGGAGGAGGTAGGCGGTGACTAGTGCGATCATGTGCTGGCCCTCAATATCGTGGACATAACAAAGGAGTGACGGGCAGGCAGAAGTTCTGAGTGTCGAGTAATACTAGGTCGTCGGGCTAGTTGGTGACGGGGCAGCGGTGGAGATCGGCATTGCGCTTAGCGATGACGTTCAATTCTTTTATGCGTCTACTACTAAGGTCCGGGGTGCTTTTAATGTTTTGTCGAATTGCTGTGCACGTAAGACCAGGTTGTCAGAATTCGGTGGGATTCTGTCCGTATTTAAGGTAAACTGGCGAATGTTGGGTCGTAGCTGACGTGGAATTGTTGTACGCTCACTCGATGGGTGGCAGTAACTGCTCTTATGTTGTCGGGTCGTCACACGTGGCGCGAATGAACTCCTCGATGGTCTGATTGGTCTGTTACGTTTGACAGTCGGTTTCGGGGTAGTACGACAAAATGAACTCTGGTCGCTTGCCGTTCTGTTGCCACAGGTTCCGCGAGCCGATCGTTGCGGGTATCCAGTATGGTCGAATGACGGTGGCGATGAAGAAACGGGCTGTTTCTTCGGCTGAAATTGACATTCTTGCAGGCTACGAAATAGGTTCATTTGTATTAGCCGATTGACGGCGATGAGGTTCGCATTGTTCTCACTCGCCCCAGCTGGTAACCCCGTGACGAAGTTTGTCGTCGCCTACTGCCAAGCACGCTCTTGGGATGGTATCAGCTATAACTATCCTGCTGGTCGCCATCGTAACGACTCCATGCGCTGGCAGGTGGGGTACGACGCCACGTATCGCTGCACATCAGTCAACATTTCGGGCCAATAGTGGTATCGCTGCACTGCTATAGTGTTTTCTCGACCTCAAAATGTCCCGAGGTGACCCTGTTGTGTGCCTCTTGTAGTAGTAACCCCCGCATTAGGTTGTGGCCCAGTACCCAGTGTTAAACTGTATTATGCTTGTAGGCTGTAGTGGGGTAGCCAATATGGGGTACAACCCCAACTAGGGTTTCATATTTGTACCCAAACTTCTGCTAGTTCATTCATTCTTGCCTAGTGATTCTGACATGGTATTCAGAGCAGGAGGTCCCTAGGACCTACCGACCGTTTTTTTTTTTTAAGGGCCCACCACCGCTCGCATGCGGTTACCACGCTACCCCGTGCCCTAGCCTCGTAGCGCCCTCGTGCGCCCACGTTAGCGCCCTCGCGCGCCCCTCGTTAGCGCCCTCGCGCGCACCCTCGTTAGCGCCCTCGCGCGCCCCTTCGTTAGCGCCCTCGCGCGCCCCTTGCTAGCGCCCTCGCGCGCCCCTCACTAGCGCCCTCGCGCGCCCCTCGCCGAGCCGCCCGCTCGCAGCCCGCCCGCCCGCTCGCTGCCCGCTTCGCGGCCCGCCCGCTACGCAGCCCGCCCGCCCGCTCGCTGCCCGCTTCGCGGCCCGCCCGCTTCGCAGCCCGCTCGCTCGCTGCCCGCTTCGCGGCCCGCCCGCTTCGCAGCCCGCTCGCCCGCTCGCTGCCCGCTTCGCGGCCCGCCCGCCCGCTCGCTGCCCGCTTCGCGGCCCGCCCGCTTCGCAGCCCGCTCGCTCGCTGCCCGCTTCGCGGCCCGCCCGCCCGCTCGCTGCCCGCTTCGCGGCCCGCCCGCCCGCTTCGCGGCCAGCCCTGCCCGCTCGCCCGCTGCCCGCTTCGCAGCCCGCCCGCCCGCTCGCTGCCCGCTTCGCGGCCCGCCCGCCTCGCAGCCCGCTCGCCCCGCTGCCCGCTTCGCGGCCCGCCCACTTCGCAGCCCGCCCGCCCGCTAGCTGCCCGCTTCGCGGCCCGCCCGCTTCGCAGCCCGCTCGCCCCGCTGCCCGCTTCGCAGCCCGCCCGCCCGCCCGCTGCCCGCTTCGCGGCCCGCCCGCCTCGCAGCCCGCTCGCCCCGCTGCCCGCTTCGCAGCCCGCCCACTTCGCAGCCCGCCCGCCCGCTAGCTGCCCGCTTCGCGGCCCGCCCGCTTTGCTGCCCGCTCGCAGCGCCGCCTCACTGCCCGCTTGCTGCGTCGCCCGCCCACACCGCTGCCCGCTTCGCAGCTCGCCCGCCGCGCTTCTCACTGCCTGTGCACTGCCGCTTTCTCCTGCTGTGGCTACTAGCTTCGCTCTAGCGCGTCCCCTCTGCTGCTGCCGCTGCTCTGCTGTGCCCTCACGCCTGAGCTATGGCCTCTATTCGCGTTCTTTCCTTCGATGCTGAGGGCCGTCCCGTGCAGTTCACTTCCTGGCTCGACGACCTGCAGTTGTATCTTATGAGCAATAGCACGGACCACATCTCCCTCTATGACTACGCGTCTGGTGCTGCCGCTGCTCCTGCTGCCACAGCCGAGCTTAGTGTTCGTTCCCACTGGCAGACTCGTGACGCAGCTGCTCGCCTAGCCATTCGCAGTCACCTCCCGCTAGCTGAGCTCGAGCATTTTGGCGACTGCAAATCCGCTAAGGCCCTGTATGATGCTGTCGTCGCTCGCTACTCCTCGCCTGCCACAGCCGAGCTTAGCCGCCTCATGCTGCCGTACCTGTTCCCCGATCTGTCCACCTTTACTACAGTCGCCGATCTTATCACCCACCTTCGCACTAGTGATGCTCGCCTGCGTGCCGCCCTTCCCACCGAGTTCTGCGCTAAGAACCCCCCTCCACTGTACTGGACACTCCACTTCATAGTCACCCGTCTCCCTGACACCCTCCGCTCAGTTCGAGACCACTTCCTTGCTCG
Source organism: Closterium sp. Yama58-4 (assembly GCA_947470075.1). Classification (NCBI taxonomy): domain Eukaryota; kingdom Viridiplantae; phylum Streptophyta; class Zygnematophyceae; order Desmidiales; family Closteriaceae; genus Closterium; species Closterium sp. Yama58-4. The sequence continues at coordinate 604,278 of CANIUD010000604.1, read as the reverse complement.
CTGTCCCACTGAGCTCACAGTCGCCCTCCTAGAGGAGCAGCTGCTCGCGGCCGAAAAGAGCATTGTAGCTGTCGGTGCTGCTCGTGGCGCTCCTCGCACCCCCATCTTTGAGGGGTGTTCTCCCTCTCCCCTCGCTCCCTCCTACGCTGCTGCTGCTGCTGTTGACTTCCTTGGTGCTGAGTCTGTTGGCGCTGCTTCTACTCCTGGTGGGAGGCGCCGCACCGGCAAGGGCAAGGGGGGCAAAAGTGGTGGTGGTGGCGCTGGGGGGGGAGGAGGTGGGGGAGGTGGGGGGGGAGGCGGTGCTGGAGGGAGCGGTGGCGGGAGCGCTGGTGGGAGTGGGGTCGGTGGTGGAGGCGGGGGCGGCGGAGGAAGCAGTGGCAGTAGTGGCGGCGGCGGCGGTGGCGGCGGTGGCGGTGGTGGCGGTGGTGGCGGTGGCGGTCGGAGCGGTGGTAGTGGTGGCGGCGGAGGTCGGAGTGGAGGCACTGGCTCGGGCCAGAGCTCCCAGCAGCAGCAGCGTCCCCAGACGACCCAGCAGCTTCGTGAGTGGCTTGCTCAGCGTGGGACGTCGGGGGCCAGTGGCCGCTGTTCTTATGTCATTCGCACAGGTGACCGCAAGGGACAGACGTGTGGGAGGTTCCACACCCCGTACCGCTGCTTCTCCCGCCTTGACGACGCTTGGCGTGAGGAGATGGGTGCGGATGTTGAGCGCCCCCGCTGGGCTGAGCTCATGAGGGCTGGTGTTGATGTCTTTGCTCTTGACTATGATGCTATTATTGCTGCCATGTATGCATTGACTGTTAGTGCCGAGGGAGACTGTTACTTGTGTGTGCCGCCTGACCCAGGTATAGAGCCAGCTGCCCTGGGTACTAGTGAGTCTGCTCTCTCTGGTATGGTGCCCCCTGTACTTGCTCCCCCCAGTGCTGTCCCGGCTGGTTTCGAGTCTGCTCTCTCAGGTACAGCACCCACAGAGACTGCTCTCTCAGGTACCGCACCGGCTGAGGCCTGTCACACCTTCACCCTTGACTCAGGTGCTTCCCGTTGCTTCTTCCGTGACAGTACTGAGCTCACACCGCTTCCTGCACCGGTCCCAGTCTCCTTGGCTGACCCCTCTGGGGGCCCAGTCCTTGCCCAGTCCACCACTGTCCTCCCTTGTCCGGCGGTTCCGTCTGGCTCGTTGTCGGGTTTCCACCTCCCCTCGTTCTCGACGAACCTGGTGAGCAACGCTGTCCTCCAGGATCAGTGGGTTGACACCTTTACCCCTGGCGGACAGCGTGTGGCGATCTGCACGTGCTCCAGGACCGGCCGTCACCTGGCTACGTTTACTCGTCGGCCGGGGTCGAGTCTCTACACACTGACCACTGCGTCTCCTCAGGTAGCTGCTGTCGGTCAGGTGTCTGCGTCAGGTCTGGTAGCCCACGCCTGTGAGTGTCGTTCCCTGTCGCACCAGACTCTTCTCTGGCACCACCGCCTGGGTCACCCCTCCTTGCCACGCCTTCGTGGCATGCACCGTCGCCACCTTGTGTCCGGTCTTCCCAGGTCCCTCCCTCCCCTCCCTGCCTCGCCTGCGCCGCCTTGCCTTCCTTGCGTCGAGGGGCGGCAGCGCGCCGCTCCTCACTCCTCCTCGTTCCCCCCGACAGAGGCTCCTCTGCAGACCCTCCACCTGGACGTGTGGGGCCCAGCCCGCGTTCGTGGTCAGGGCGGTGAGCGGTACTTTTTGCTGGTTGTCGACGACTACTCGCGTTACACCACGGTCTTCCCCTTGCGCACCAAGGGTGAGGTCCCTGCTGTTCTGATCCCTTGGATCCGCACGGTTCGTCTCCAGCTCCGCCGCCGTTTCCGGACGGATCTTCCTGTCCTGCGTCTGCACTCTGACAGAGGTGGTGAGTTTTCCTCCGATCTCTTGAGGACCTTCTGTCAGGCGGAGGGCATCGAGCAGACCTTCACGCTTCTGGACTCCCCACAGCAGAATGGGGTTGCTGAGCGCCGCATTGGCCTGGTCATGGAGGTCGCTCGTACCTCCTTGGTCCACGCGGCGGCTCCCCATTTTCTGTGGCCGTTTGCTGTCCGGTACGCCGCGCATCAGCTCAACCTCTGGCCCCGTGTCTCCTTACCGGAGACCTCGCCCACACTGCGTTGGACGGGGGAGGTTGGCGATGCGTCGCGCTTCCGGGTGTGGGGTGCTCGTGCCCTTGTCCGCGATACGTCTGCGGACAAGCTCTCCTCCCGCACGCTTCCCTGTGTCTTCCTTGGCTTTGTCCCTGACGCGCCTGGCTGGCAGTTTTACCACCCCACCTCGCGCCGGGTCTTCGCCTCTCAGGATGTCACCTTTGACGAGTCGGTCCCTTTTTACCGTCTCTTCCCCTACCGCACTGCCCCCCTCCCTCCCCCGCCGCTTTTCCTTGCTCCTGGTCCCCCTCCGGTAGACCCCCTTCCCCCTCAGGGTCCTGCTCCTTCAGGTGTCTCTCAGGTAGACCCTCCTCCCGTCGCTGAGCCTGTCGAGGTCACAGGTGACTCAGGTGCTGCTGCGGGTGGTGCTGCTGGGAGTGCTGAGCCTGGGGGTGCTGAGCCTGGGGGTGCTGGGCCTGGGGGTGCTGGGGCTGCAGGTGCTGGGACTGAGGGTGCTGGAGCTGAGGGTACGGTGCCTGAGAGTACGGAGCCTGGGGGTGCTGCGCCTGGGGGTGCTGAGCCTGCGGGTGCGGGGCCTGGGAGTGCTGGGACTGCGGGTGCTGGAGCTGAGGGTACTGTGCCTGAGAGTTTGCCGCCTGGGGGTGCTGAGCCTGGGGGTGCTGCGACTGGGGGTGCTGAGCCTGCGGGTACTGAGCCTGCGGGTACTGAGCCTGGGGGTGCTGCTACTGAGCCTACGGAGCCTCGGGTTACTGCGTCTGGGGGTGCTCCGGTTCGGTCTGCTGAGCAGTCTCTCACACCGCAGCAGCTTCGTGACTGGTACGTCCGACGCTTTCGCCGTCCTAGTGGCTCGGCTGGAGTTGGGGGTGCTGGAGCTGCTCGTCCTGGGGGTGCTCGTACTGGGGGTACTGGAGCTGCCGGGACTGGCTGTTCTGGGAGCACTGCGACTGGAGCTGCTGGAGCTGGGGACTCTGGCGCTGGCGGTGCTAGCGGAGTTGGAGCTGCCGACTCTGGGGGTGGCGCTGCTGCTGGTGCTGCGGACCCACCTGGTGGAGCTGCTGCTGGTGCTGAGGAGTCGGACGGTGGAGCTGCTGCTGGAGCTGGGGACCCGGCCGGTGGAGCTGCTGCTGGTGCTGTGGACCCGGACGCTGGAGCTCCTACTGGTGCTGAGGACCCGGCCGCTGGAGTCCCTTCTGCTTCTGGAGACGCTGCGCGGCCGCGACCGTACTTCGTACCGCTCCTTCAGCAGGTTCTTGGGCAGGCTCCTCCTCCTTGTCCTCCTCCCTCCGTAGAGTGTCCTCCGCCTGTCCAGCCGCAGTCACAGTTACCGCCTGCCTCGCCTCTCCCTGCTCCCTCTCCTTATACTGGTCCCACAGGAGGTCTTACAGAGCGTCGTGAGCCTGAGTCTCGTCCTGCGTCGCCTGTTCGTCCTGCTCGCACTGGTAGTCGTGTCCGTCGTGAGCGTCCTCCTCCTGTCCCAGGCACTCACTACATGACTCTGCGTCCCTCTACTGCTCCTCGGCGTGTCCCTCTACCGTCTCCTCCTGAGTCCTCTTTGCCTGCCGTTCCGGACCCTGAGTCTGACCGGTATCGCGCTGAGCACCCTACAGTCACGCGTCTCCTAGCTACTGTTGTCACTGACCCTACCTTTGAGACCTCGGCTGCGTCTGCTCTGGTCGCTGAGTTGGTTGACTTTGCTGCTGCCTGTCGTCTAGACTACGCTGCTAGCCTTGTTGCTGCGTCAGAGTCTGCGTCTGTCTGTCCTCCGTCCGTCGGGGGTGAGTGTGCTCTTGGCACGGACGTCCTTGAGGACAGGCAGGAGGACTTTGACTCTCTTGCGGCTGCTGTACCTCATCTCGTGGCCTCGTTGCTTGCCCCTGAGGGAGACCCGGATGCACTAGACATCCCCACTCCGCGCACTTACGCAGAGGCGATCTCGGGTCCCTACTCCTCTCAGTGGCAGACAGCCATGGACGCAGAGATGGCATCCTGGAAGTCCACAGGCACCTACGTCGACGAGGTTCCCCCTCCCGGGGCGAACATCGTCGATGGCATGTGGATTTTCAGGGTGAAGCGGCCGCCAGGTTCTCCGCCTGTCTTCAAGGCTCGTTACGTTGCTAGAGGCTTCAGTCAGCGTCAGGGGGTCGACTTCTTCCAGACCTTCTCCCCCACCCCGAAGATGACCACTCTTCGGGTTCTGCTGCATGTTGCTGCTCAGCGTGACTACGAGCTTCACTCTCTTGACTTCAGCACAGCGTTCCTGCAGGGCAGCCTGCATGAGGAGATCTGGCTGCGCCGCCCACCTGGCTTTACTGGGTCGTTTCCCCCTGGTACCCAGTGGAGCCTCCGCCGGCCAGTCTACGGTCTCCGCCAGGCGCCACGTGAGTGGCACGACACACTGAGGACTACACTTGCGGCTCTTGGGTTCGCGCCGTCTACTGCTGACCCGTCGCTGTTTCTGCGCACAGACACGTCGCTGCCGCCGTTCTACATTCTCGTGTACGTCGACGACTTGGTCTTTGCTACTGCTGACACTGAGGCACTCGCTCGTGTGAAGTCGGAGCTGCAGAAGAGACACACCTGCACTGACCTGGGTGAACTGCGTAGCTACCTTGGCTTGCAGATCACCCGGGACAGAGCTCGCCGCACCATCACCCTGACTCAGTCACACATGGTGCAGCAGGTCCTTCAGCGCTTCGGCTTCCAGTTCTCCTCACCACAGGCCACACCTCTGGCTACCAGCCACTCGCTCTCAGCTCCACCTTCGGACGAGTCCGTAGAGCCGAGTGGCCCGTACCCAGAGCTTGTAGGCTGCCTCATGTACCTGATGACTTGCACGCGACCTGACCTCGCGTACCCTCTTAGCATCCTTGCTCGTTACGTTGCGCCTGGGAGACACAGGCGAGAGCACTGGGAGGCTGCTAAGAGGGTGCTGCGTTACCTGTGCAGTACATCAGGCATGGGGCTGGTGCTTGGAGGACGCGACAGAGTTGTCCTCACTGGTCACTCGGACGCCTCTTGGGTGGACGACCTGGCTACGCAGCGGTCGTCACAGGGTTACACCTTCAGCCTTGGCTCAGGTTCTGTCTCGTGGCGGTCCACCCGCTCTTCCTCTGTTCTCGGCTCTAGTTGTGAGGCTGAGATCTACGCCACAGCCATGGCTGCACAGGAGTTACGCTGGCTCACCTACCTGCTGACTGACTTGGGAGAGCGGCCTAGTTCTCCTCCAGTTCTGTACGGTGACAACAAGGCGGCTCTTGCCTTGTGTCAGGAGCACAGACTGGAGCACAGGACGAAGCACATTGCTCTTCGCTACTTTCTTGCTCGAGAGCTTCAGCAGCGCGGTCAGCTTCGGCTTGTGTACGTGGACTCGAAGGCCAACACTGCTGATATCTTCACCAAGGCGCTCCCGCCTAGTGATCATCAGCGGCACTGTACTTCTTTAGGCCTTGTGTCCACGTTTCCTCACTTACTCACTGCTTGACATTCTTTGTACTGTACTTTATATATATCTTGTTGCTTGCTTGCTAGGTTTTGATCACTGTGTTGCTTGTCTTGTACTATATCTAGCACTGCATGTGAACTGGCCTTGTGGCCTTTACTTGTGCTCGGAGTGTGGTGACGTTGTGATCCACCCTGGGCTTTGTTTTGCTTTGCTGGACTGGTCTTGTGACCCTTTGTGCTCCCCCACTTTGCCTATGGGGGTGTGTTAAACTGTATTATGCTTGTAGGCTGTAGTGGGGTAGCCAATATGGGGTACAACCCCAACTAGGGTTTCATATTTGTACCCAAACTTCTGTTAGTTCATCCATTCTTGGCTAGTTATTCTGACACCCAGAAGCGATCATTGCCTGTTTTTACCTAATACATCGCTCGAGCTGCTGCAAACTGCTGCGAGTTTCCTTCAGTGAAGAATGGGTCTGTCTGAAAGCCGTGTGTAAATAGCCTCATGAGTAGTGGGCTGGTCTGGGCAAGTAGTATTGCGTGTATTTGGGCAATCGGGCGGGTCAGCTGATTGGCAATATTTGAAGAACCCTTTGCATTGGTGACTGTGTAGTGGAAGTTTAACTCGAGAAAATCAAGCCACCGGATATAGCGTAGGTTGAGGCGAGGTTGCACGCGAAGGTATTGTAATGATCTGTGGTTTGTCCGTACTATCATGTCAGCGCCGGTCAAGTAACAGCACCGCACTTTGAACACGTGCACGATCGCGAGCATTTTGCGGTCGTGAATCGGGTGATTGTTCTTAGGCGGGTGCGTCTTTTGTGACTCGTATGTGATGGGCTTGTAAGCCGTTACCAAAATCATGTAGCAGTACGGTTCCAATGGGGATGTCACTAGCGTCGGTAACCACTACGAACGGACGGTGTGGGTCGGCAATGCGTTGCATCGACTGTGAACAGAGAACAAGGTAGAGAAGGCAGCATGCTCTTTCTGCCCCCACCTAAAACCAAACCCTTCCGCGACAAGTCCGTCAGTGGGCTGTTAACCTTGCCATGTCGGGGCGAAACGACGCACATAGTTAACAAAGCAAAATAGCTCCTCAGTTCCATGATGTTTGCCGGGGGTGCTAAGTCTTGACACTATCCATTTTTTTTCGGGTCTGTTTCAACCCCAGCCTGTAAAATTGACGTGCCTTAAACATTTTAGGTGGTCCTAGGGAAACCTGCACTTGGAACCCTTCATCAGCAGCCGATGCTTGGCTAGAATTCTAAAACCACTTCCGCCGAATATATCTCAGCGGACAAGCGAGTCCGCCCGGGGGAGCTCGCTGCCCGCGGGCAAAAAAAATAAACCCCAGACGGGCATGCATCCGGTCAGGGAGCCGCAACCCTAAACACGTGGAGGCATGGTGTTTAGGGTTGAGGCCCCCTCGAATGGCATGCCATCCGATGGGGGTTTAGTTTTTTTTTTCTGCCCGGGGCAGCAGGTCGTCAGGTCGTCACAGGGTCGTCAGGCTTAACGACCCGTTTCCGCTGAGAGTTTCCTAGTTTGCTGCTGCTTATCCCGTCTGTAAACTAAGACGTCGTCGAAGAAAACGATGGCGCATTTATCTAACGTGGCCTAAACGTCTCATTCGTTGTCATTTGAAATGTTGCGGGCTCGTTAGTCAGCCCGAACAGCATCACTGTCTGCTCAAAAGACCCGTACCTAGTTCTAGAAGTTGTCTTCGCGCAGTTTGTAGGTTCGACTCAGATTTGGTGGTAATAGCCACGAAGGTCGGTTTTCGGAAAAACCCCTAGTTGTTCGCAGTTTATCGATCATTCGTCGACACGAGGGATGGGGTATCGCTACTTGACCGTTCTATTTTATGTGTGGTAATCGATGAAGATGCGAAAACCTCTGTCTTTCTTTGGCATGAGCCGTATCGGCGCGGCGAATGGTGACAAAGTCGGTCGGATGAACTTTTTTCTCCATTATATAATCCGATTGTTTCCTCACTCGTCCAGCTCGAGCTGGGTCAGTCCAAAATATCGCTCTACAATTGGTTGTGCACACGATTCTGTCTCTACGCGGTGGTCGTGTGCTCGCTGAGGTGGCAGCCCCTCCGGTAAATTGTCAGGAAAAAATTTGGGGCACCGTCTCTGTAATTCTTGCAGTTCGGATGGTAAAACGGCCGGAGGTGTCTAAAAATCGCTCAGCTTTTCGTCCTCTTAGCTTCTCCTACTGACGTAGCATCCAATTTGTACCCGCCAGCTCCAAAGGAAGGGCCTGTTTCATCATGATGGTGTTGACGTGGACCGTTGAAGACTCGAGCGACTGCCACCAAGGTAATGCAGTCCAGTTACCGCCGCTTTGCACAGAACAACTACTCCAGTCGATTCCGGGTCGTAGCCTCGCATCCAATCACGTCCCAGTAAAATATTGGTCCCATCCAGTGTTGTCGCGAGCATTTCATGCGTAATCCCTAAATTTCTCCCGTGGTGGGTCTCCACTATCGTCACCTTTCTCGTGTGGGCAGCGGTAAGCCGTCCACTAAGTGTGCGTCATTCTCTGGTAAGCAACGATCTAAGTGTCCTGCCTGTTCCTTTTGCCCGTCACTGCCCCACGCTACCATGGTGCCCTACCCTGAACACGATGCTCTACCCTTCCCTGCCACGAGCGCGCTGCCTTCCCTGCACCCCGCGCGCTTTGCTGCACCGCACACTACTTCCTCGTGTGCTACTGCTCCGTGCGCCGTTGCACCGTGCGTGCCGCTACCTCGCGCCCCGCTGCCCTGCGCATCGCTGCCCTACAGCCCCCTGCCCTGTGCACCACTACCCTGGGTGCTGCTGCCCCGCGCGTCGCTCCCCCCGCGCGGTGCTGCCCAGCACCCCTCTGCCCCGTGCGCCGCTGCTCCATGCGCAGCTGCCCTGCGCGTCGCTGCTCCACGCGATGCTGCACCGCACGCCGCGCTGCCCTGCGCGTTGCTGCGCCGCATGCCGCTGCCCCACGTGCCGCTGCCAGGCCCGCCGTTGCCCGTTCGCAGCTCTCGCCTGTGTGCCGCGCCGCAGCCACTGCCGCAGCCGCTGCCGCCCGTGCACCACTGCTGCCGCCCATGCGCTGCACATCCGCTGCTGCCATTCGTACGCTGCACCGCCACCGGTGCCGCCCGTGCGCCTCGCTGCCGCCCGTACACCACACTGCCGCCGCTGCTGCCCGTGCATCATATCGCTGCCACTGTCGCCCGTGCGCCACACCGCCACTAACTGGCCGGCCCGCTGCCGCTAAGCTACGTTGTTTACCATGGTGACTGTACTGTACTGACCTTCGATGTGGAAGGCTACTGTATCGAGTATGAGTTCTGGCTAGAGGACCTTGACCTGTACCTATTGGGCGTAACTACGGATGATGTATCGAGGTCCCTTAAGACCCCACCCTCTCCGACTGTACCTGACCCTACTACGCCAGCGGGCATGGAGGAGCGATATAGGATGCGTTGCTAGTACACAATGGTTAGCACGAGACGCCACTTCCCAGCTTGCAGTCTGCACTCACCTCCCGCCTGACCAGGGGTCCCACTTTCGCCAACTGAAAACAGTCAAAACACTCTATGACGTTGTAGTTAAGCGCTACTTCTCCCTCTCCAGCTGCCCTTGGCCGTCTTGTGATGTTGTTTCTCTTCCCTGAGATGTCTAACGTTACGATTGTATCCGACCTCATGACTCATCTGCGCTCCCTTGACACGCGCTACTGTGCTGCTCTCAAGCTAGAGTTTCTCACCGAGAACCAGCACCGAGACCATTGCCCGCGCTATAGCTGCCTTCGATGTTACTCCCCGCCCCTCCTTCTTTGAGGGGTGCCCCCCCTCCTTTCTCGCGCCTTTTGTTGCCTCAGCAGCTGCTGTTGACCTCTTTGGTGCTGAGGAGGTTGGTATTGCGTCTGCTCCTAGCGGGAGGCGCTGCGGCAGGGATGCGCGTACTAGGGGTGGGGGTGGTGGGGGTAGTGGAGGTGGGGGTGGAGGTGGCAGAGGTGGTGGCAGTGGCGGTGGTGGGGGTGGTGAAGGTGGCGGTGGTGGAGGAGGTTGCAAGGTTGGTGCCGGCAGTGGGAGTGGCGGAGGGGCCTCGAGTGGCGGTCGAGGTGGAGCTGGAGGGGGTGGAGGCCAGGGAGCGGCGTCTGGTGGTGCGGCTCATGGAGGCGGATGTTTTGGATCCACGTCAGCAGGAGACTCACAGCAGCTTCCTGAGTGGGTTGCCCAGCGAGGCTCTTCCGATGGCGGTGGTTGCTGCCAGTATGTCCGAAGCACTGGTCCCCGCCCTGCTGAGGTCTGCGGCTGGCTTGGGCACACTAAGTCCCACACTTCTACCGCATCGAAGACACTTTTCGAGCGGAGTTTGGTGAGCAGGTCAAGAATTCTGACTGGTTAGGATTGCTTAAGAAGGGAGTTAGTGCATTTTCTTTTTATTGATAGTATGCTGGAATATATGCTACGTATCGTAATGCTGCTAGTGCTAAGGGTGAAAATTTTCCTTATGTGCTCATTTGGTAGCATAGAGGCTGCTAGTGTAGGTGCCTATGGGACTACTAGCACAGGTGTAGATCCTTTGGAGGCATTGCTCACCTTCACATTGTAGTCCGGCGCATCTCAGTGCTTCTTCTGAAGCTGCACCACAATCAGGCCGCTAACAGCACATGTCCCTGTCACCCTGGCCGACCCCTCTTCTGGCCCAGTCGTTGCACATACCTCCACTGTTCTCCCATGTCCAACAGCCCCCCCTAGCTCCCTTACAAGTCTCCACCCCCCTCGCTCGCTACGAATTTGTGAGTACCGCTCACCTCGCGGATATGATGGTCACCACCACCATACCTGGGGGCAAGCGTGTGGTGATCTATACGGACACGGAGACTGGATACCATCTTGCCACGTTCACATGTAGGCCTGGGTCTAGACTGTACACACTGCACACTGAGTCTGCTCATGTGGTTGTGTCAGGTCAGGTAGCTGCGTCTTGCTCGTGTCGATTGCTCACGCACCCATCCCTCCTTGCGGCGTCTACGTCGCATGCACTCATGTCTCCTTGTCTCTGGCCTCCCCCGCACCCCCTGCCCCTGCTCGCGCCGTCGCTTGCGTCACCGTGTAATCCATGCGTTGAAGGGCGGCAGCTCGTCGCTCCTCATTCCTCCTCGTTCCCTCCGACCACTGTCCCTCTACAGATGCTGCACATGGACGTGTGTTGCCCCGCTCTTGTCTCCAGGCCGTGCCGAGAGCGCTTCTTTCTTCTGCTCGTTGAAGGCTTCACACGCTATATAACAGTGTTTCTCTTAGCGCAAAACGAAGACGTCCATGTTGTTTTGATCCTTTTAATCCGTGCTATATGTCGCCACCTTAGCGCACTGTTCTGCTAGGGCCTCCCGATGCTCCGTCTGCACACTGATAGTGGTGGCGAGTTTGCCTCCGGTCTTCTTGAGGACTTTTGTCATGAGGAGAGCATCACCCACTCGTTCACGCTTTCGGCGTCTCCACAGCAGAATGGAATCCCTGAGCGCATTGGTTTGATCACGGAGGTTGCTTGCACCTCCATGATCCATGTGGCTGCTCCCCATTTTCTGTGGTCGTTTGCGGTCTGATACGCCGTGCATCAGTTCAACCTCTGGCTTCGTACCTCCTAGCCAGAGACCTCGCTACCTTGCTTTGGACGGGGGAGGTTGACGATGCATTGACGTTTCGGTTCAGAAGCTCGCTTGCCTTTGTCCGCGTTCCTACTGCGTGCAAGCTCTGTCCTCGCACTATAAGCCATGCGCCCTGTCCTGTCCTCCCGAGACGTCACCTTTGATGAGTCAGTTTGCTATTAACGTCTCTACCCCCACCGCAGTTCCCATGTTCCCCCTCCCGCCCCTCTCCCAGGTTTCAGGTTACCCCCGAATAGACCCCCTTACCCCCCTAGCGTCCTCCTGCCTCATGTGTGTCTCAGATCACACCAACCACCCTTAGTTGAGCCTTTATAAGTCTCCTCAGACCCCCCTTGGTCTTGCTGAGGGGGTTGACCCTAAGGCTGACGACACAGTGCCCCTCTCGCCGCTCACCACGCTTGGAGACTCCTCCTGGTTTTCCATCTCATCCATCTTCGCCGCATCCGCAGCCTATCGCTGTGGACTGTGGTGCAGATGGAGGTGGTGACGCTTGAGGTGTGGGCTCCGGGGGTGCTGGTCCTGGGGTTGGTGACTCTGGAGGTGAGGGCTCTGGGGGTGCTGACCCTGAAGGTGCTGTCTCAGGGATTGCTGAGCGTTCTAGTGGTGGTGGAGTCGAGGGTACTACTGCTAGAGGTCCTACGGGTGCGTCGAACCCCCTACCACGACGGCCCTTGTTCTAGGAGCAGCAGCAGTCATCGTTGCTACGTCCTAGGTCCGTTGCTAGAGGTTTTGGGGGTATTAGAGTTGGAGGTACTGGAGCTGGAGGTGCTGGAGGTCTGGTGTTGGAGGTGCTAGAGCCGGAGGTGTTGGAGGTTCTGGAGCTAAGGTGCTGGAGGTTTGGGTGACTCTGGAGGTAACTCGAAGTCGTGGCACTGGACGTGTGGCCACCGAGGGTGTTGGTTGTGAATGAGCTGGAGGAGTTCTTGGTACTAACACTGAGAAGCTAATTCTTGGGGTGTTGCGCAGCTGCTGCAGTGGCGACCATTGTTCTAGGAGCAGCCGCAGTCGCCGTTGCCATCACTTGGCTCGACGCTTCACCAACTTCTCCGTCTTCCATCTGCCTCTTCAGAGCCGTCTGCCGTTGGTGCTACTCCTCCTCTACTGTTTCCACCACCTGACTTGTCTCAGACACAATTACCATCTGACTCTCCACTGCCTGTTCCTTCTCGTTACACTCCATTGACAGACTCCCTAACTAAGCGTTGAGAGCCCGCGTTTCATCCTACCTCACCTTGCCCGCGTTTCCTCGTGCTCACTGTGTTCCCCCTCTACCTTTTCCCGGCACTCACACCATGACATTTCGTCCTTCCTCTATCCCACGGCGTGTTGCCCTGCCGTTACCTCCCTCGTCCTCCCTTCATGACCTTGCCCGTGCTGCCATTCCTACTGTCACTCGTTGTCTCGCCACACTAGTGACGGACCCTACATTTCTGTCTGTTGTTTTGTCTGCCTTAGCCATGAAGCTTGTTGACTTCTTAACTATCTACTGCCTTAACTACCATGTGAGTCTCGATTCTTAGATTGGCCTTGGCTGTGACATCCTTGAGGATAGACAGTTTAAGCTGGAGTGCTTCGCGACTGCTGTACCTCATCTTGCTGCCATGCTGCTTGCCTCTGAGGGAGACCCAGATGCCCTGGACATCGCAACCCCGCGTTCTTACGCAGTGGCGATCACGGATTCGTAAATGGCAGACAGCCATGGATGCAGAGATGGCATCCTGGAAGTCCACAGGCACCTACGTTGATGCAGTTCCCCCTCCTAAGGCGAATAAAGTCGATGGCATGTGGACTTTCAGGGTGAAGCGGCCGCCGAGTTCCTCGCCTGCCTTCAAGGTGCGTTATGTTGCACGAGGCTTCAGTCAGCGTCAGGGAGTTGAATTCTTCCAGACCTTCTCCCCCACCTCGAAGGTGACTACTCTTTGGATTTACTACATGTTGTAGCACAGCATGACTACGAGCTGCACTCGCTCAACTTCTCAATAGGTTTTGTGCAGGGCAGCCTCCACGAGCAGATCTGGTTGCGTCGCCCAACTGATTTCACTAGGTCTTTTCTTGAGGATACTTAATAGAGGCTCCAGCGGCCAGTCTACGGTCTCCGTCAGGCCCCGCGAGCACAGCATGACTACGAGCTGCACTCGCTCAACTTCTCAATAGCTTTCTTGCAGGGCAGCCTCCACGAGCAGATCTGGTTGCGTCGCCCAACTGATTTCACTAGGTCTTTTCCTGAGGGTACTTAATAGAGGCTCCAGCGGCCAGTCTACGGTCTCCGTCAGGCCCCGCGATTGGTACAACACATTGAGGACAACACTTGCGGCTCTTGGGTTCGCTCCTTCAACTGCTGAAGTGTCGCTGTTTCTACGCACCGACTCTACGTTGCCACCATTTTACTTCCTCGTGTATGTTGACAGCTTGTTTTTTGCGACTTTTGGCACTAAGGCACTGACCCTTGTGAAGGCGGAGCTTCAGAAGGGACTCATCTACACTGACCTGGGTGAGCTGCAGAGCTATCTTGACTGCAGCTCACCCGGGACAAAGCAGCGCGCACCATCAATCTGACCTAGCCACACCTAGTGCAGCAGGCTCTTTAGCGCTTCCGCTTTCAGTTCTCCTCGCCACAGCCCATTTCTCTGCCTATAGGCCACCCCCTCTCAGCTCCACCTTCGGACAAGTCCGTAGAGCCGATTGGTCCGAGAACGTCCACTCAGCCCGGCCTCGCATACCCTCTCAGCATCCAGGTGGCTTCATTGCGCCCGGGAGACAACACCCTGAGCACAATTGGGGTGCTACGATGGTGCTGCGCTACTTGGCCAGTACATCGAGCATGGGGCTTGTGCTTGGGGGACAGGGCTCCTTTGCACTCATTTGGCACTCAAATGCTTCGTAGACTGACAACCAAGAGACCCACATGTCTTCACAGGGCTACACTTTCTGTCTCAGAAACTGGCTTTGTCTCAATAAGGTCCACTCGCTCCTCTTGTGTACTTAGCTCTAGCTGTAAGGCCGAGAACTACGTTGGGGCTATGGCTGGCGCCAGGACTTATGCTGGCTGATCTACTTGCCCACCGACTTGGGTGAGCGGCCTCGTTCTCCTCCAGTTTTGTACGTTGACAACAATGTCATGATTGTCTTGTGTCAAGAGGAGTACAGAACGAAGCATATTGCCCTTCGCTACTTTTTCGTGCGAGAGTTGCAGCAAAGTGGTCAGCACGACTTCGTTACGTGGCCTCTGAGACCAACATTGCTGATATATTCTACCAAGGCCCTTGGGTCTCGTGATCATGATTTTTTCTTTTCTGATCTAGGCCGTGCGTGTACTCTGCCTCACTTGCTTACCGCTTCACTTTGCCTTGTACTTTGATATGTGTGTGTGTGTGTGTATGCGTGTGTGTGCGCATGCATGCGTGCGTGCACGTGTGTGCGTGTGCGCATGGGTGCGCACGCGTGCGTGCGTGCACGCGCGTGGGTGTGTGTGTGTGTTGGGGGGGGGGGTGTGGGGGTGCGCGCGCGCGTGCGCGCGCGCGCGCGCGTGTGTGTGTGTGTGTGTGTGTGTATGTGTATGTGTGTGTGTGTGTGTGTGTGTGTGCGTGCGTGCGTGCGTGCGTGTGTGTGTCTGTGTGTGTCTGTGTGTGTTTGTGTGTGTCTGTGTGTGTCTGTGTGTGCGTGCGTGCGTGTGCGTGCGTGCGTGTGTGCATGTGTGTGCGCGCGCACGCGCGTGTGTGTGAGTGTGTGTGTGTGTGTGTGTGTGCGCACGCGCGTGTGTGCATACGTGTGTGCGTGCGTGCGTGAGGTGTGTGTGTGTAGTCACATTTGTCCTGCTCTTTGTTAGTTTAACATAATTGCATCATTGCATTCATCTAAGCACATGTGTTGAATTTATAACATGTATTAGGGTGCATTCCTGACTTGACATTTGTGTCACAATCCCAGGGTACCGCTCTGTACTGAATCGAACCCAATTTCAAAATTTTATAACAAAGCGGTTTGAGTCAGTACAAAGCGGTACGTCAGGATTGTGACACAAATGTCAAGAGAGGAATGCACTGTTATATGCATTTCATAACACTCACGTAATTATCACTATCGTATACCACCCAACATTATAAAACTATGTATATATACACATACATACTACGAACAGTACGCTTGTTCGCAATTAACTACAAATAAGAAGCTCGTGCGGTATAATAGACTCCTAAACAAGTTGTTAGGAAGACTTTGGCGAAGGAAGTGTTAGCAAATATGCGAAGAAGCAACTTAGTAATAGTTGAATGAGAATTGGTTGATACAAGCAAGGGTGATATAGCATGCAAGACTGAATGTCGGAAAGTAGTTCGTGGGACTAGGAATTGGAAAGCTAGAAATATCTTTTTCTTTTCTTCTTGTGAATATGTTCACTATACACCGGTGATACAAGCGTTTGTATGTCAGTCGTAACTGAGCATGAAAGGTGGAAAGACATTAACGGCCTCAGAGTAAGCCTCTAGGGCGGATGCAGAGCCCCTCTCGCAAGATTCCAAAGCGCGAATACAGCCAAGAATTCCATCTTCCTGCTCTGTCAGCGCATAGGCCTTCCTATGTCGCTTTGAACCGCCGCCTTGTCCACCTTCACATGCAGCCGGAAAGCTGGCTCAATGCGCTTGAGGACGCGCCGAGCCCTGAACCTCCTTCCCCAAAAAACGCACTCGCATCTCTCTGCCCATATCTGGTGCACCATGATGGCAAAGAGAGATGCTTTCGGAAAAGGTGAGGTGGACGCTGCCTTCCCAAACAGCAAGTCCCCCAAATCAGCCACTTGTCTCGATGGGTTCAGCATGCGCATGGCACGCCTGACTGCCACACCACCAGCCGTATGCGCAGGTGGGTGAAGAGACAATGTTCCAGAGTTTCGAGCTCCCCGCTGTGCGGACAGACCGGCTTGCCACTTAGGAATGAGAGCCTCCCCCCACTTGCAGGTTAAGACTGTGGATTCTCAGCAGCACGTCCCGCAGCATGTTTGTGTTGAATGTATATTCTTATAATTGCATGTAGATATCTAGTGTAATATCATCTAGGTTAATCTCTTGGTGCTGTACCCCTCGTTGCCACCTATATCTTGTACCTTGTTTTCTATTGCAAACCCCTTCTCTTCTTCTCTCTCGTGTCCCTCTCGCTACTCTAATCTATGGTTCCTCCTAAGTTACTATAGTTGCAATCTTGACATGCTATCAGAGCAGGTCCTTTCTTAGGACCTTTCCCCTTATTTTTAAGAATCATGGGCCCACCAGACGCGCAGCCCGTTAGCACGCCGCATGCTGGCTGCCCCATCCCGCAATGCCCGCCCCGCGCACTGCCCGCCCCTCGCGCTGCCCCGCCCCATCCCGTCACGAGCGCATCAGCAGCCGCACACACACAGCTGCCCGTGCACGTACAGCCTCGTTACCCACTCATTGGCCGCGAGCGCCAGTGCCAGCGCCAGCGACGGACGCCTGCGACATCGACATGTGCCATCACCAGCGCCAGCGCCAGCAACTGCGCAGCGTACCCGCCAGCGCGCAAGGGAGCCCGCCAACGGCCCTGCCAGCAGACCCGCTAGGGACGTGGTGTGGGGCGGTTGGCTGCCGTAAGCTCCCAGCAGCAACACCCGCGCCCTGCCACGCCTCACTCGCGGTTGCTGCTGGGAGAGGTGGCGGGGACGGGGAGAGAAGGTGAAAGGGTGGCGTGAGTTGGCCGGCAGCACTAGCACCCCCGCCCATCCTCTCTTCTCTCTCTCCCGACCACGCCTGCTGCCGTGGAGGGGAGGGTGAGGGGGTGGCGGAAACGTTCAGCAGTCGCCCATAACCACCGCCTCTTCATTCTCTCTCTTCCACTGCTCCCTCTTCTCGCTTTTTCCATCTCCTCATGCCCCGCCTACGTTTTCTGTTTCCGATTTAATCGTGTTTTTTTTTTCCTTCTTTTATTCTTCCGGCGTTCTCTCGTTTCGTCTCATGACCATTGCAACAATTCGCAGCCTTAGGTCCATCGTTTCTGGGTGTGCTCACTCCCCTACATGCACTCCGGGCACCCGCTGCGGGAGTTAAACCGCAAACGGGCATATGCCGTGGGAGTTAATCACGGTGGTCCCAACTACTGCCTGGTGAATGCTCCCCTATGGGTGACTGCCCCTCACTAGATAGACCTGCATGCAGTTAAGGGGGGATGTTGAATGTTCCTTATATTCTTATTACTGCTTGTAGGTATCTAGTGTAGTATCATCTAGGTGAATCTCTTGGTGGTGTAGCCCTGTTTGCCACCTATATCGTGTACATTGTTTTCTATTGCAAACCCCTTCTCTTCTTCTCTCTCGTGACTCTCTCGCTACTCTAATCTATAGTTCCTCCTAAGTTACCATAGCTACAATCTTGACAGTTTGGTGTCACAAGGGAGTCTCGGATTTTAATCACCCACATCCAGTAGATTTCCCCTACCCATCTGCCTGTCCAGAGATCCCTCTTGACCGATTGATATTTTTTTCCGATCCCAGCACCCCTTCAGCTCTCCTAGCGATACCAACTGCCCGCGGAAAGCTAGAGAAGTAGAGTGCCACGTGGCGGTTGAGAAATCTAGGAAATTCCAAAGGGATTGGATGAAGATAAGGTTGGGATTGGGTTGAGGCGCCGTTCAGGGTAACCGCCCATGAACAGTAAACTACCCCGTAACAAAGCAAAGTATAAGAAGTGTATTACTTTGGCTTCCAAAATGACGACAAATTTTGGCCAAATCGGAGGGTTGCTGAGGGAATGACGAACCGCGGCGCTTTCTCGACTCCAATTCCAACGGGTAGTGGCTTTCCCACGGCCCCTGCCACACGCCCGCGCCCGATTCCCGCGGTCAGTTTTCCGCATCAAAACTCATCTTGTGTATTTTTACGAGTTTTAATAAGGCTCACGGTTTCTGCCCGTGACTACAAGAATGACAACTCGATACCCCGACCCATCATTACGCCGCCCACGAAGCATTCGTAACAGTGTGGTATAATGATTTCAAGGAAATTCTATCCTCCAAACACGGAACCACTGTGCTTCTTTAACGGACGCTCAAATCTCCTGCCACTCACCTTCGCTGCGTGGCCCGTAGTAAACTTCATGCGAAACACCTCCACCAGTTCAAGCCGCTTATTTTCGCGCGCGTGGAATTCACCGACAGAAGTTACAGTCCAGCCAATGTCGTAGCCACACGAAGGCCTCACGAATGGCCCGTGAGACAGTGCTCAGGGTCCAAATCGCTGACTCTATCGCGCGCGCACAGATTCCTGCCAAGGATTTCACATTCGTGCCACCTTTATAGCCCGATTTCACTGATGTTCAGTATGGTACTCATGAACTTACCGTTTATTCAACACCATCGTCAAGAACTGCTTACTCTGTGACTGCAAAGTTGTTTACGTCTGCCAAGTCGTAACTTTACTATTAGATGGTGGCCCTTTCAAAGTTGTTTACGTCTGCCATGTCCTAGCTCTTCCATTAGATGTGACGATCAGGTTTCAACACCCAGCAGCAAACATGTCGGAACCACCTGAACGCGCCGAGCGAATAGCGAATAGTATCTTAGAGGCCATGCGCAACGTTCCCCCCGTACCGCCAGCACAACCAAAACCACCAAGAGATAATGCCCCATTGAGGCAGAGTGGAATATACTCCTCGAGGGATGCGGCGCTCAAGGCGGTGCAGGCATTCGCATTGCACCACCATTTTGGATTTGGGACTGTGGAGGTGGCGGACGCCCACGTGATACTCCAATGCAAAACCGCCATGCATGGAGAATCGCCCATATGCCCTTGGGAATGCAGTTACAGTAGAGTAGTGCACGGCGGATTCTAGATGGTGACGTTGCTTTCCCCGCCTGAAACACACATCTGCAGCAAATACAAGCGAGAGCAAGGAGCAAACGCCCTCGCCAACAGCGTCAAGGTCATGAAGCGGCAATGGGGCAACCTTGTTCGTGGCGCTCCGTTCATTTCGGTGAAGATCTTGTAGCAGCTTCTCACGGCCCACAGCAAGTTTCAGATCAGTTACAAGCAGGCGTGGAGGCTGCGTGAGGCAATCCAGAAGGAGATGTACGGGGACTGGCAGGAGTCGTTCAGGTTGCTGCCGGCGCTGGCTGCAAGGTTCATCGAGATAGATCCGGCTGAAAACTTCAAGATTCAGACGGTAGACGGCTGTTTCAACCGCATGTACATTCAGCCGTCCGCTTCTCGCGGTTCACTTGGTTTTTGCCGCCCAGTTGTTGCACTGGACGGGAAGTTCCTAATCAGTGCACAACGCGCAACTCTCCTCATAGCCGTGGTCCTAGACGGTCACCAGAAGATTCTGATGCTGGCGTGGGCTCTGGTCGAAGGAGAGAACAAGGATTCGTGGACCTGGTTCCTGCAACGCTTTATGGAGAGCTTCCCGGAGTGGCCGCACCGTGATGATGCGTCCATAATCAGCGATCGTGACAAGGGCCTGATTCTTGCTGCACGGGATGTGCTCTTGATTGGCTTACCTCACTACTTTTGAGCGTGGCATCTCCATCAGAATGTTGTGAAGTTCGGTGAGGCTGCTGCTCTTTTCTATTGGCGTCTTGTGAAATGCAAGGACCGTGACAAATGGGACGCCTTGATCGCAGTAGGCCGCCGTGACTTCGCGCCAATGGCGAACTATCTCCTCGGCATGGAGATGCCGGCCACGGCTCCATCACCGGCGGATGCTAGTGAACCGCAACGTCCCGCTCCCACAACAGCAGCCGAAGCACGTCAACACATAGCCGAAAACCGCCACTAGGGTCTTGAGGCAGCCCGTGCTACCATGGGTCGCGCCAACACTTCACGGGCGCATGGGCGTGCGCCGGGTGCCGCGAACGGGCCGGGAGCCACTGCGACTGGACCTGGGCCTGCACCGACCGCGTCTATTCGACTATGCACGCATCCTGCGTCGCATCAGGACGGGTTACATACCCAGCAACATCTGGACGGACCCACCACGTGCAACAGGATCATGCGGAACCTCGAGCCAAGGGGGAGCAGAGCAGCCTGGGTGGGGGGGAACTCCTGCCAGGCATTGGTCGTCATCACTCTCGACCACCCGTGGCCAGATGTTGGTATGGGCAACCCCCGGGTTAACCTTGAAGCCGACATTGAGGAGGACGACGTGGAGGAGGCAGATGCAGAGGATGCCGGGGCAGAGGATGCTGATGACCCAGCCACAGCAGAGGGGAACCAGGCCGCCACGGATGAGTTTCCCGATGATAACACCCGAGAGGCCGGTGTCTCGGCTGGGGACCACACTACACATGTCCGGACCGGTTTTAGGTAGAACAAGCGTGGTACCAAAAAGAAGTTGGGCATCAACCTCGTCCACTGGACACGCATTGCGGCCCCAACCTGCCACTTTGGGATCTTCACGAGCAACGCAGCCGAGCAGGTCAACAGCTCAATCGTCCCCATCCGTCGCCTGCCGGTCACCCCTCTCCTCGTGGGTCTCTAGGACTGGTATCGGGATAGGTATTGTGAACGGAAGATGGCTGCGGGGAAGAGAACTGCTCTACTGACGGAAGCGGCGGCGGAGAGGATGGTGCAGAAAGAGACACGCGCCGAGGGGTACGAGCTATTGGGCGGGGATCTTGAGGAAGGGACCATCCAGACGAGGGGCACCGATGATCCCAAAGAATGGAGGTCCTTCAACGTCAACATCGTAGCAAAAAAATCCGACTGCTCAAACTGGGACCAGTACCAGTTTGCAGTGCGTGTTTGGGCCCTGGGTTCCTGTGACACCTGGTCAAGCCATTGAAACATGAGAATGCATTCATTCTGTAATGATCCCGCCCTTCTATATCACTCCTACTTACTGGGTTAATACCACTATGCATGCGTAGTCGAATTTGAACAGGGAATCGCTTCCGATGCCGCAAAAGAGATGCTCGCTAATTGCCGACTGGTACACTGAGGATGCCAGGGCAACCCACGTCCTCCCCGTTGGTAGTTGCGGGTGCAAGATACTAAGGGTACATTCCTGTGTCGATATTTGTGTCTTAATCGCTTTGTGACGCCCAAAAACAGCATATAAACTACAATGTCCGAAACGCGGACCGCACTAGTGCGACTTTTACTGTATTTATAATTGGACAGCATGAATTGCGGTACTATCGCTGACGAGTTGTACGAGGCCCCGTCACACCCCGAAAATCGCACGCGTGTCGAAATGTCGAGCCTTCCCACGGCTCGCCCGCATGCACCTGGACGTTCGAGGATGTGACATTTTCGGGCAGGAAAAGCAACCGCCCTGCCCGTGTATCCAATCAAGCTGTTTCCATGACAGCAGGCAACGCCATCTTCCAGACCCAACAGCTCACCTACAGCAACATCTCTTCATTCACCCACCCAGATCTGTTCTCGCCATTTCTCTCCCGTATCTCCAGCACGTCTCTCTCTGGCAGCCATGGCTAAGAAGCGCAAGACTGCAGCTGACGCTGTTACGGACGTCCCGCGGGATGTGAATGAGATCCCGTACATCGCCTGGATCAACAAGCAGATAGCGGCGGGCCGCAAACCCGCCGGCCCACTGCC
Source organism: Closterium sp. Yama58-4 (assembly GCA_947470075.1). Classification (NCBI taxonomy): domain Eukaryota; kingdom Viridiplantae; phylum Streptophyta; class Zygnematophyceae; order Desmidiales; family Closteriaceae; genus Closterium; species Closterium sp. Yama58-4. Next base: position 582,485 of record CANIUD010000604.1, on the reverse strand, counting down.
TAAAGGTATACCGTCTCTAGGAGCCACCTCGTACGAAGTGCCGCGCGACGTCCCCACGCGCGGGCGTCGGGACGCTGACATGGTTGCGTCCTCGCGCATCGTCGACAATGACGCCTATGACAAGGACGACGATGAGGACAGCGACTACAACGAGTACGCCGTCGGCACCGACGACGAGGCTGACTCGGGGAAGGTGCCGGACAAGGGAATATCCGACTCTGAGGACGACGACGAGGGCGACGACTCCGAGGATGATGCTGACGCACCTGAAGAAACTCAGCCCGCGGCTCTGACCACGCGTGCCGGCCGTGACCGTTGCATCTGCTAAGGCCGCCTCTAAGGGTGGCGAACCTCCACGCCGCGCTCCTACGACCCGCAACCAGATGCCTGTAAAGCGCAGCGTGTGGTCCCCGCTAGAGAACACCATCTTTGTCGCGGCCCGCTGGTTCATGAAGGACGAATCGAGCCCCTGCTCGGGAAGCAGGGGTCCCAGTATTGGGCGCGCCTTGTGCATCACCTGGAGAAGGAGAACCCGGGGTGGGTTCGTGGTGTCAACGCCGTCCAGAAACAGTGGCGCAACCTCGTACAGTTTTACAAGACGCTCAAGAAGGCAGAGAAAGCGTCGGGCAAGGGTACCGTGTGCAAGCCTCCGTGGTTCCCGTACATGGAGCTGTTCCTGTTCCCGCATGCCGTGGCAGCTGGCGGCGCTACGAACGTTAACGCGCCGTGCGGCTTCACGGTGCCTTCTACGTCGGCGCCCACTACGTCTACACCGACATTCACGGGTTTGTCGGCCGCCTTTTTTTTCGCAGCCTTTGATACAATGCCTATGACATTGCTCTTGTTGCTTATTCGTAAACATGTGTTCATGCAGCTGTTTTGTGCACCATAAATCCATTCATTGCATAACATGCCGTGATAAGAAACACCGTTAACAACCTCCCCTCTTATTCCTTGCCTGTTCATCCCCTCCCCCGCAGTGCACCCCGCCCTCCAAGCGCCCGCGCGTGGCGGAGACGGCCACCATGGCGGCCGCGAAGCTTGTCTGTGAGACGATCAAGGGCTGCCACGACGACGCGATGTGCAAGCTCGAAGGGCTTGTCCGCGCATGGATGCAGCAGGACGAGCGAATTGCACGCGAACGCCTCCAGCAGTCTACGCCCGCCCCGCCTGCCCGCAACGGCGTGGCCGCGGACGCACCCCCCCAGACGACCCCGAACACCACCGTTGGCGGCGACAACGGCTGGTTCCGTCGCGGACAGACCGGGGACGCTGCTGCTAACCCGGACGAGGCTGAGGAAGTGTGGGTTCGCGGCGACGCCGAGTAAGGTAAGATGCTTCCAACGCCTCACCTAGCCGCTTGCGCCTCTCCTTGAGTGTTGCTTGAGTGAGAGGGACACATGGCTCCCACTTGAATTCCGCCACCGTGCCTCTTGTCCACCACGGGTCTCTGTTCCGTAGTAGTGATGCCCACACCTCGTTGACGCGCCTCACCTGTCCCATTGTCTCGCACATGTTGTGCAGGACTACGCAGCAACACGCACCTGCCAGCACGCGCCACAGCTGGCAGTCGTTGCGGCCCGCGAATAGTCGCCATCTGCTCTTGAAGGCCCCGATGCAGCGCTCTACTGCCATGCGCGTGGCGCTTTGGCAGTAGTTAAAGCACTGCGCCCAATCTTCCATTAGGCCCTCTTGGGTACATGTAGGGGGGTCAGGCAGAATTTTCTGAGTGGGTAGGCTGCATCTCCCACGTGTCTCCCAAATTTTCTGAGTGGGTAGGCTGCACGTTTGATAAGGCGCTATGTCGCCGTTGTACAACCTCTCTTGTAGTGCACTGTTCATGAACACACGTTGGTCGTGTGCACTTCCCGGGTACCCTATCAGGTAATCCCAAATGATTCCGCGCGCATTGCAGGTGAGCTGCAGCTGGACGGCGTAGGCGGACTTCCTCATATAGTACTCCTGCCTGTGACCTTCCATTCCTTCGATGTGGATGTGTGTCCCATATATAGCCCCCACCACAGCAGGTACCCCCTTGACCGCGCGAAACTCCTCGGCCATCTCGGCAAGATCCTCAGCGGTTGGGAAGTGCACCCATTGCTGCTTGAAGACGCTCGGGAAGTGCATCAGCCACACGTCGACGAGGGTGTGGCAGAGGGTCTTCGAGAGTCCGAAGAAGTGCGAGAGGTCGACGTACGCCATACCACTTGCCAGGTACTTTATTGCTACCAAGTTGGCTATGTCGTGCGTGATGAAATGGCGCTCGACGTAGGGCAGCATGTAGTATGACATTCCATCAACAATGTCTCCAAGGATGGCACGGTTGATCCTGAACAAATCCCTGAATTCCGTGTCGCCCATGCCCCGCATGTCTTCGCCCAGCAGCATGTATCTCTGCCGATGCAAGCGTGCCCTCCTCGCGCGCTCTGCCGTCCTGTTGGAGCAGTGTGAGCTCTCGGCCGTCGAGTCTTCGCTGTCGAAGACATCGCCTTCGAGCATGCCGCCGACAGCACGCCCTACTACGTCCATAAAAATGGTGTAGTAGAATGTGATCCAGGCCACCAGGAGCCGCATGAGAAATGGAACAGCTCGCGGCTCTGCCATCACTGCACACTTGGCTAGAGGTGTAGTGTGCAGAGGAGGTGCTAGCTAGGAAATAGGCATTTACGATGCAATGTTGTAGATTTGTACGTGCAGTTGTGATGCATCTTTCTGGAGCGCATCAGAAGGGTTTTCAGCTTAGCGGGGACAGGTTTCTGGACCCCTCCGCTTTCAAGGAATGGACAGCGCTATTTGCGCACAGTTTCTGCATAAGTCTGGGCTAGGGGGGGAGGGTTATTGTTCAGGTTAAGGAGTCGAGCTCTCAATGAGCCACGTGGCTAGTCCTACACAGCTCGCTTACTGTACATCTACAATTTCCGATTCTGCACAGCGCCTTCTTGTCTTTTCTATCGAATACAGTCCAAGTTCGGGGTAGCTCGTCAGCCTACTGTGCCCAAACCTGTGTGGCCGTAGTTTTTTTTTTTTCCGTCGAATATATAGTGCACCCAAAACCCTGAGAATATAGTGCACAAGTTCCTGATCGAAAAAAATAATACCCAATATAGAGGTTGCGACTCGGGAGGCATCAACCCTAACAAGAAGGAGGGTCCCGTGTTTAGGGTTGATTCCTCCCTAAAATGCGTCCGAGGGAGCATAAACCCTAAACACCATGCCACAAGGTGTTTAGGGTTGATGCCTCCCTGACTAGATGCCTTCCCGATTGAGTTTTTTTTTTTTTTTGTCGCGTGACCGTTGGGTATTTAGAATGTAATAAAAGGAATAGAAACGACAAACACGAACAGAGGAGAATCTGTGATTGAACACCTACAGTGAGTTTTTTTTTTTAATTGGGACACGTGGCTCATTGAGAGCTCGAGTCCCTAATCTGAACAATAACTCTCCCCCCCTAGCCCAGCCTTTAGCGGAAACTGTGCGCAGAAAGCGCTACCCCTAACCTGAAAGCGGAGGGGTCCAGGAACCTGTCCCCGCTAAGCTGAAAACCCCGTTAGAACATGGTGTGTTGCCTCCTATGATTTTGTTTACGAGCGTGCCCGGCGCCAAACCTCGAAACATTGGGCCCATTGTTGAGAACCAGTTTTTTGAACCTCTAAACACCCTTGCGAAACGACCCTGCGGAACGAACCTCCTGCACCCATGCACGACCTCTCCGCCACCTAACCCGACTATGTCGCCACCTAGGCTAACACCTAGGTTTTTACCTACAGCGGATAATCGCAGCCCCAGCTTACTTGCCTATTCCACCGTTCGACTGTCAAACCGTCGCCGATCAGGCTGGTTCCTGTCACTCGACATCGTTTTGGCGTCAGGTAAGTTGGTCCTCCTCTTCGGTCTGCTTCCGCTGCTCACCTCGCTATCCTTTCCTAACCTCACGCCGTCATGCAGAGCTCAGGTCGTAGCAACTCCAAGGCCAAACCCGCCCTTTGTTAACACCCTACGCCTTACCTCGACCAGTTTCGCCTTTCGCTCACGCTCACGCTCTCGCTCGCTTGCTCTCAGTTTCTCTCTCGCGCTCTCGCTCATCTGCTCTCGCTCTTGCTGCCACCTCGGAGCATCTCAAGGTTGCCGGAAGCCCTCATCTGCCCTCGCGCCGCCGACGGTTAACCGGCCGCATAAGCACGCGCTGCTTCTCATCGCTCCGCTATGCGTGCTCGCCCCCCCTTCACGCCTTCCCCAATTTTTATGTCAAGCATGCCGTCGTTCACAACGGAGCTTGACCGCGCGCCTCGCCTCCCTGACGCTCCTTCGCGAGTCGGGCAGGCGCCATCCCTGTGGAACGGAAAGCCTACCGCACGCCCCCCTGCAACGCCCTTCCCGCTCTCTGTGGGACTGCGTTGGCGTCTCACCTTCGCCGTACTTTTATTTTTGGCAGCGGTGGCAGCCCCAAGCGTGTCTGCGCAACCACCCTCGCTCCCCTCTTCAGGTAAGTAGTACCGCGCACCCTCCAGCCTTTCTCAATCGGTATCGTATCAAGCCACATGATCATTCGTTTTCCCTGTTTTTCTGCAATGACGCTCTCTCTATCGCTTCGCTGCTCCCCACCTCACCTCAACACCCCTGCCTATGTGCGTGGTACTCGGGTTCGGAATGCCGATCAGGCTGCCAGCCCACTCTCGTGAATCGCTGTGGCCAACGCCTTTGCGTTCACTCCCCCTCTCTAGCCACTGCTGGCGCTTGGCCTTGTGCTTCGAGAAACCTATCGGCCCCCCAGCCATCTCTCTTGGACCGCCCTGGCTCCCTTTCTAACACCCCTGTGGCATCTGTTGCACCCTTCACTGTCTCAGCTCACAACACCCCCCTTCCCCCCTCTTCCCGATGCTTCCTAGCCACCTACCCTCCCAGTCTCGTGCCCTTCGTCGGCATGATGCCGTCCCCCCCCCTCCCTCAGGGTCGGGCTTGTTCCCCCCCCCTGTTGGCTCCCACAGCTGGCCCCATCGTTGATCTTCCATATTTCAATTTGCTGCTATACCGCCCCTCTGTTCCCCTGGATCAGCCTCCCCCCCTCAAGCCCCTCAGGCTCCACCCTGGACCCTCAGGTGGCCTAGAGGCCCCGCTGCTCCACCCTCCACGCCCTCCGCATCCTCACTCGCGTTGATCCCTGCCCCTACTCTCACTCCGCGATCCAGGCAGCTTGCCTCGTTTCTTCTGCTTCTCAGAAGCTTATCCGCCGTCGGAGGAACATCCCCCATGGCCTGCAACCCTAGTAACCTCTGCTGCCCCTGGTCTGCGTACCCCGCGATATTGCACGTCCGGACTTTTCACGCTGCCCTGTCGGACAGGTTTCACTTGTGATTGTGCACCAACTAGCTACGACCTGCTTTTTTCTTGCAGCTCCAAGTCTTGTAGCTGGAAACATTGCTACCAGAATAGCACTTTATACTTCTCCCATTGCAAACTGTCAACACTGCCTTATAGTGGCAATGCATCGCTCATTTACGTCAAAAGCCGGAAAAGGAGTCGCACCTTTACCAACCATAAGTACCATACACTAGCACCTAAGGTCTATTTGTGTGCTACCTTGCCACATTCCACACCCGCCCTGATCCTCCCGCCAGCCTGGTGGGGTAGTTACGGATATGCTCACATAAAGCTGGTTCGCACATACACTATACGCACCACAAACTCCATACAAGTACCCCTACATAATAGCCTCACCAGCAATGGAACCCCCTGCGCACGAAGGAGAAAAGCCAGAAAAATCAGAAGCAGGACCAGCCTCCATAGCCCAACAGAACCTAGAATCCACCACACTTACCTTCTGAACGAACACCTCCCCAACAAACACACTGCGCCTACAATGCTCGACTCCACAACCCACTGCCCCACGCGACCTTCCCTACCGTGAAGGCCACGACATATCGCTCGCGAATGCACTATTGCAAGAACCTCCCCCTCACCCACACGAACACAGCACAACACCATGTGCCTTCTTCCCCAAGCTGACCGCCTAGTGCCTTGGGACACTGCGCCAATCCCTCGCTCCATCCCCCACCTGCCCTACCCGACCACGCAGCAAAGCTCCCTAAGACCCAGGCCGTGGATACGCACGCTTTCCCGTGCGGTGGCCTCCACAGCATGGCCATGTTAACACACATACGCATCCTATGCATTAACGTGAACGGAATTGGCGGGACACGCAAAATGGATGAGCTGAAGTCGTGGCTGGCGAGACTTCCTGCTCCCACTGACCTCGTCATCCTCATCGACACCCGGCTCATCGACAGAATCCCCAACCTGGACTTAAAGTTTCGACCGCACGCCTCCGCTCACGCCCCAGCACTACTCTCTACCGTCAACACCACAGGGAGGCCCACTCTCATCGGTGGTGTCTCCATTCTATCTTTCAACAGGGCTATCTCACTGTCCTCTCCACTCCCCTCCGCGGATGGCAGACTTCTCACTGTACACCTCAACTATCTCTGTGAGCAAATCCGCCTTATCGCCATATACGCCCCCACACAGTTCTACGAGCGCAGGATGTGGTGGACCACCACACTCGTCCCGGCTCTAGAAGCCCCGACCGCTGCTGCTGCATCCATGCTTGTCGGAGACTTCAATTTGGTAATCCTTCCCATCGACAGAAACCGCCCTCCCAAAGACTTCGAGGTCCGTGAGGGCGCTTCATTCGCCAAACTCATGGATAATCACGCACTGGTCGACACCTTTTGTGAACTCTACCCCACGCCGACAGACGTCTTCTCCTTCTATGGGAGGCAGCGTCACAATACTGCAACGCCGCCCACCTCCTCCCGACTCGACAGGATATACATCTCTCGGGCCTTCGTATCACGTCTTGCTGCATGTCCGTACATCCAAACCCGCACGGCAATCACGGACCACCTCTACGCCCCCCTCTGCTCACTTAGCTTCATCAACCCAACTGTTGCCCCTCGACCATGGCGACTCCGACAGCATCTACTCATGCGCCCCCATGTCTCACAAATCATTGACTCCGCCATCGCAGTCTTCCCATCCACCCCTTCCCCGGACTTCTGGGACAGATGGAAACTCGACCTCACCCTTACCCTCAAGCGTTTTTCCAACCAGGAGAGACGTCGCGTCGATGGTACGGTCGCTCATCTCGAACATACCATCGGCTCCCTACAGCGACATGCAGCGTACACGCCCCTGACTCAGGCCGAGTCCAACCGCCTTGACCAAGCAAGACTCCATCTGGCTAGGTATGAAGCTGCGAAAGCCTCCGAGATTGCGCTCAAGGCCAAGCTCAAAGTGGAAGGGCACAGAAAAATGGGAGTGTCCTCTCTTCTTTCTGGCCTCAACTCACGGATCAAAGGCTCGATCATCAGCTCGCTGATCTTACCTAATGGACAGACGACTTCGGACCTCCCCACCATGACCAACATGTGCTCCAACTTCTTCCAGACACTCTACAGCGGTAACAACCCCATCGCCCCAAGCAGGTTCTTTTGGCAACACATCCCCCCCTCCTCCATCCCGGACCCCTTACTCCTACGACTCAGCGCCCCCCTTTCCCTAGCTGAAATTGGAAAAGCGATGATATCCCTGTCCCGAGGTAAAACCCCTGGCCCAGACGGCCTTCCCGGGAAACTTTTTCGGCAATTTTCCCCGCGTTTTGAACCGCCCTTCCACTCCCTGCTCTCCTCAATACAGCCACTCTCTCGCCTACCTCCGTTCATGCTGACCGGGCGCACTGTCCTTATTCCAAAAAGAAGTGACTCCTCGCTAGTAGAGAATCTCCGCCCCATCACCCTCATGAACGCCGACTACAAAGTCCTCGCTCTCTGTCTGGCTAGCCGCCTTCAGCTCGTTCTCCCCCAGCTCATCCACCCATCACAAACCGCCTTCATTAAAAACAGGAAAATCGGAGACACAATCAACGATACCCTCGACATCATGGACTGGGCGGCCTTCTCTTCGGCCCCTCTTCTCGCTCTTACGGTGGACTTTCGGAAGGCCTATGACCTCGTCGATCGGCCTTTTCTCTTCCAAGCCTTAGCGGTCCTCGGTCTCCCTGCATCCTTCATCCATTGGGTACGACTAATGCACTCCGACACGAACACACGAATCTTGGTCAACAACATGCTCGGCCCCACCTTCCCCGTCCGTACGGGCGTCCGACAGGGCTGCCCTCTGGCGCCTCTACTCTTCGTTTGTGTCATTGAGATCTTTCACCGCTATATGGCCCTCTTCCTCCCCGGCTTCGCTCTGTCCCCCGCCGAACGCCGACTCATGGCATGCTACGCGGACGACGTAACACTCTTCCTCACCTCCGACACAGAGCTCGGCATCGCAGTGATGCTCCTAGGCGTCTTTGGATCCGTGTCTGGGGAGGTCCCCAACTGGAACTAATGCTCCATTATTCCTTTCAACATTCCCCCCACTGACCTTGTGCACTCCGGGCCTATACCCGTTCGAGCCCCCGACGAAGCAGAACGCATCCTTGGAATTTATGTTGAACGACTACACCCCGGATCCACTACTTGGACTATGGCTCTTGCTCGTATACAAAACAGTGCCAAATTCCTGGCGGCCTTACACGCCACTGTCACGTGCCGCAAATCTCTCTCATCGATCTTCTTGAACTCTGTCATCTCTTATCCTGGACGCTTCCAACCAGCTCCACCGGACACCATCAAACGCATAGACATATCAGTCGGGAATTTCCTCTCATCCTCCAAACATAAACAGGACGGCCTCGCACAACGATTCCTCCCCAATGGCCTCTTATACAACTCCCCCCGAGATGGCGGGGTTGGAGCGATCGCCCCTTCTACACAGGTCAAAGCCCTCGCTATCCAGCGTGCCTTGCGCAGATTGGACCCACACCGTCTGAAGAAGTTGCGCGTACCCTGACCCCGTTCCCCTATGGGCTACACGGTCTGCTCTCCCATAAAGCCATCCTCGAACGAGGCTATCTCCCCACCTTCATCCCCGTTCCCCTACGAGGCTATATCCCCACCTTCATCCTTGCGCTGGACGAACTAAAAGCTATCCTCTCTCTTCCCCTGGTAATCCATGACCCCCCCCTACGCATGCAGTGCATCCTCACCGAACCTCTCGCCTTCAACCGCTCGCTCCTCAAACCTGACAATCGGCCTTTCGGCACCCGCCAACACGAGCGCTTCCTGCTTACAAGGCAGCTCCGCGTCGGACACATTGTCCGAGTCACCAACCTTGGCGTGAACCCCATCTCAGCACAAGATTTTCGTTCCCAACTCCCAGAGGAATTCCACGATGACGCAACCAGCATCCTCCCAGATCTCATCAAAGCTATTAAACGTCCCTGGTGGGCCGCCCCCCGAACCCCACACGCCTCCTCTGCCTCCCCAGACGACTGGTTCATGCTTTCCGACGACCACTACTCCATCTCGCACCTAGTTGTCAAAGTCGTCGCATACATTCCCCCCTCCTCCATCTCGGCTACCGTCCACCTCGTATCGCCAAACCACCGCATCACTTGCCCCCCGGCATCTACTGGACTCTTCCGTCTTCAGGACCTCATAGAGGTGCACGTTAGGGACTGGTGGCTCGCAGGGCCACTTCACACAGGGGCAGGGTTAGAAGCTAGGATAGAACTTCTACAGGACGGCGTCCCCAGCCTCGCCGACATCCGACGTCTCCTCTACTCACCGCAACCGCTTACTCACCACAGCCGATGGACCCGCGACCTCACTCTTCCTCCTCCTCCCCTCCCTGGCCTTAAGGACTCATTTTTCAAAGACCAGCCGAGCCTCCAACGGGACATCCTTTTCAGACTCTACACGCTCACCCTTCCCTCTTGATCACGCTTTCAATACTTTGACGACCGAGGGGTGTGCCCCCGGTGCCCAGCTGGCGTCGTCGAGACACTGCCGCACATCTTCTTTGAGTGCTCCTCCGCCGGAAACGTCATCTCGGCCCTCCGTACTGTTGCTGACCGCCACCTCAGACAACCTACCTCCGCCGAACACATCTTCTTCCCGATACAGTCACGGGTGGGACAATCCCCCCCATGGAGCCTTCTAATAGGAGCCTTCTGATGGGCTGCTGTGTGGCAGTTGACTTGTTGATGGGACGTAGGGTCGGAGGAGGTTTACGTGGAACGAGGGGCTGACGTACAAATCAGCGGGTAGGAGGAGGTAGGCGGTGACTAGTGCGATCATGTGCTGGCCCTCAATATCGTGGACATAACAAAGGAGTGACGGGCAGGCAGGAGTTCTGAGTGTCGAGTAATACTAGGTCGTCGGGCTAGTTGGTGACGGGGCAGCGGTGGAGATCGGCATTGCGCTTAGCGATGACGTTCAATTCTTTTATGCGTCTACTACTAAGGTCCGGGGTGCTTTTAATGTTTTGTCGAATTGCTGTGCACGTAAGACCAGATTGTCAGAATTCGGTGGGATTCTGTCCGTATTTAAGGTAAACTGGCGAATGTTGGGTCGTAGCTGACGTGGAATTGTTGTACGCTCACTCGATGGGTGGCAGTAACTGCTCTTATGTTTTCGGGTCGTCACACGTGGCGCGAATGAACTCCTCGATGGTCTGATTGGTCTGTTACGTTTGACAGTCGGTTTCGGGGTAGTACGACAAAATGAACTCTGGTCGCTTGCCGTTCTGTTGCCACAGGTTCCGCGAGCAGATCGTTGCGGGTATCCAGTATGGTCGAATGACGGTTGCGATGAAGAAACGGGCTGTTTCTTCGGCTGAAATTGACATTCTTGCAGGCTACGAAATAGGTTCATTTGTATTAGCCGATCGACGGCGATGAGGTTCGCATTGTTCTCACTCGCCCCAGCTGGTAACCCCGTGACGAAGTTTGTCGTCGCCTACTGCCAAGCACGCTCTTGGGATGGTATCAGCTATAACTATCCTGCTGGTCGCCATCGTAACGACTTCATGCGCTGGCAGGTGGGGTACGACGCCACGTATCGCTGCACATCAGTCAACATTTCGGGCCAATAGTGGTATCGCTGCACTGCTATAGTGTTTTCTCGACCTCAAAATGTCCCGAGGTGACCCTGTCGTGTGCCTCTTGTAGTAGTAACCCCCGCATTAGGTTGTGGCCCAGTACCCAGAAGCGATCATTGCCAGTTTTTACCTAATACATCGCTCGAGCTGCTGCAAACTGCTGCGAGTTTCCTTCAGTGAAGAATGGGTCTGTCTGATAGCCGTGTGTAAATAGCTTCATGAGTAGTGGGCTGGTCTGGGCAAGTAGTATTGCGTGTATTTGGGCAATCGGGCGGGTCAGCTGATTGGCAATATTTGAAGAACCCTTTGCATTGGTGACTGTGTAGTGGAAGTTTAACTCAAGAAAATCAAGCCGCCGGATATAGCGTAGGTTGAGGCGAGGTTGCACGCGAAGGTATTGTAATGATCTGTGGTTTGTCCATACTGTCATGTCAGCGCCGGTCAAGTAACAGCACCGCACTTTGAACACGTGCACGATCGCGAGCATTTTGCGGTCATGAATCGGGTGATTGTTCTTAGGCGGGTGCGTCTTTTGTGACTCGTATGTGATGGGCTTGTAAGCCGTTACCAAAATCATGTAGCAGTACGGTTCCAATGGGGATGTCACTAGCGTCGGTAACCACTAGAACGGACGGTGTGGGTCGGCAATGCGTTGCATCGACTGTGAACAGAGAACAAGGTAGAGAAGGCAGCATGCTCTTTCTGCCCCCACCTAAAACCAAACCCTTCCGCGACAAGTCCGTCAGTGGGCTGTTAACCTTGCCATGTCGGGGCGAAACGACGCACATAGTTAACAAAGCAAAATAGCTCCTCAGTTCCATGATGTTTGCCGGGGGTGCTAAGTCTTGATACTATCCATTTTTTTTCGGGTCTGTTTCAACCCCAGCCTATAAAATTGACGTGCCTTGGAACCCTTCATCAGCAGCCGATGCTCGGCTAGAATTCTAAAACCACTTCCGCCGAATCTCAGCGGACAAGCGAGTCCGCCCGGGGGAGCTCGCTGCCCGCGGGCAAAAAAAATAAACCCCAGACGGGCATGCATCCGGTCAGGGAGCCGCAACCCTAAACACGTGGAGGCATGGTGTTTAGGGTTGAGGCTCCCTCGGATGGCATGCCATCCGATGGGGGTTTAGTTTTTTTTTTCTGCCCGGGGCAGCAGGTCGTCAGGTCGTCACAGGGTCGTCAGGCTTGAGACCCGTTTCCGCTGAGAGTTTCCTAGTTTGCTGCTGCTTATCCCGTCTGTAAACTAAGACGTCGTCGAAGAAAACGATGGCGCATTTATCTAACGTGGCCTAAACGTCTCATTCGTTGTCATTTGAAATGTTGCGGGCTCGTTAGTCAGCCCGAACAGCATCACTGTGTGCTCAAAAGACCCGTACCTAGTTCTAGAAGTTGTCTTCGCGCAGTTTGTAGGTTCGACTCAGATTTGGTGGTAATAGCCACGAAGGTCGGTTTTCGGAAAAACCCCTAGTTGTTCGCAGTTTATCGATCATTCGTCGACACGAGGGATGGGGTATCGCTACTTGACCGTTCTATTTTATGTGTGGTAATCGATGAAGATGCGAAAACCTCTGTCTTTCTTTGGCATGAGCCGTATCGGCGCGGAGAATGGTGACAAAGTCGGTCGGATGAACTTTTTTCTCCATTATATAATCCGATTGTTTCCTCAACTCGTCCAGCTCGAGTTGGGTCAGTCCAAAATATCGCTCTACAATTGGTTGTGCACACGATTCTGTCTCTACGCGGTGGTCGTGTGCTCGCTGAGGTGGCAGCCCCTCCGGTAAATTGTCAGGAAAAAATTGGGGGCACCGTCTCTGTAATTCTTGCAGTTCGGATGGTAAAACGGCCGGAGGTGTCTAAAAATCGCTCAGCTTTTCGTCCTCTTAGCTTCTCCTACTGACGTAGCATCCAATTTGTACCCGCCAGCTCCAAAGGAAGGGCCTGTTTCATCATGATGGTGTTGACGTGGACCGTTGAAGACTCGAGCGACTGCCACCAAGGTAATGCAGTCCAGTTACTGCCGCTTTGCACAGAACAACTACTCCAGTCGATTCCGGGTCGTAGCCTCGCATCCAATCACGTCCCAGTAAAATATTGGTCCCATCCAGTGTTGTCGCGAGCATTTCATGCGTAATCCCTAAATTTCTCCCGTGGTGGGTCTCCACTATCGTCACCTTTCTCGTGTGGGCAGCGGTAAGCCGTCCACTAAGTGTGCGTCATTCTCTGGTAAGCAACGATCTAAGTGTCCTGCCTGTTCCTTTTGCCCGTCACTGCCCCACGCTACCATGGTGCCCTACCCTGAACACGATGCTCTACCCTTCCCTGCCACGAGCGCGCTGCCTTCCCTGCACCCCGCGCGCTTTGCTGCACCGCACACTACTTCCTCGTGTGCTACTGCTCCGTGCGCCGTTGCACCGTGCGTGCCGCTACCTCGCGCCCCGCTGCCCTGCGCATCGCTGCCCTACAGCCCCCTGCCCTGTGCACCACTGCCCTGGGTGCTGCTGCCCCGCGCGTCGCTCCCCCCGCGCGGTGCTGCCCAGCACCCCTCTGCCCCGTGCGCCGCTGCTCCATGCGCAGCTGCCCTGCGCGTCGCTGCTCCACGCGATGCTGCACCGCACGCCGCGCTGCCCTGCGCGTTGCTGCGCCGCATGCCGCTGCCCCACGTGCCGCTGCCAGGCCCGCCGTTGCCCGTTCGCAGCTCCCGCCTGTGTGCCGCGCCGCAGCCACTGCCGCAGCCGCTGCCGCCCGTGCACCACTGCTGCCGCCCATGCGCTGCACATCCGCTGCTGCCATTCGTACGCTGCACCGCCACCGGTGCCGCCCGTGCGCCTCGCTGCCGCCCGTACACCACACTGCCGCCGCTGCTGCCCGTGCATCATATCGCTGCCACTGTCGCCCGTGCGCCACACCGCCACTAACTGGCCGGCCCGCTGCCGCTAAGCTACGTTGTTTACCATGGTGACTGTACTGTACTGACCTTCAATGTGGAAGGCTACCGTATCGAGTATGAGTTCTGGCTAGAGGACCTTGACCTGTACCTATTGGGCGTAACTACGGATGATGTATCGAGGTCCCTTAAGACCCCACCCTCTCCGACTGTACCTGACCCTACTATGCCAGCGGGCATGGAGGAGCGATATAGGATGCGTTGCTAGTACACAATGGTTAGCACGAGACGCCACTTCCCAGCTTGCAGTCTGCACTCACCTCCCGCCTGACCAGGGGTCCCACTTTCGCCAACCGAAAACAGTCAAAACACTCTATGACGCTGTAGTTAAGCGCTACTTCTCCCTCTCCAGCTGCCCTTGGCCGTCTTGTGATGTTGTTTCTCTTCCCTGAGATGTCTAACGTTACGATTGTATCCGACCTCATGACTCATCTGCGCTCCCTTGACACGCGCTACTGTGCTGCTCTCAAGCTAGAGTTTCTCACCGAGAACCAGCACCGAGACCATTGCCCGCGCTATAGCTGCCTTCGATGTTACTCCCCGCCCCTCCTTCTTTGAGGGGTGCCCCCCCTCCTTTCTCGCGCCTTTTGTTGCCTCAGCAGCTGCTGTTGACCTCTTTGGTGCTGAGGAGGTTGGTATTGCGTCTGCTCCTAGCGGGAGGCGCTGCGGCAGGGATGCGCGTACTAGGGGTGGGGGTGGTGGGGGTAGTGGAGGTGGGGGTGGAGGTGGCAGAGGTGGTGGCAGTGGCGGTGGTGGGGGTGGTGAAGGTGGCGGTGGTGGAGGAGGTTGCAAGGTTGGTGCCGGCAGTGGGAGTGGCGGAGGGGCCTCGAGTGGCGGTCGAGGTGGAGCTGGAGGGGGTGGAGGCCAGGGAGCGGCGTCTGGTGGTGCGGCTCATGGAGGCGGATGTTTTGGATCCACGTCAGCAGGAGACTCACAGCAGCTTCCTGAGTGGGTTGCCCAGCGAGGCTCTTCCGATGGCGGTGGTTGCTGCCAGTATGTCCGAAGCACTGGTCCCCGCCCTGCTGAGGTCTGCGGCTGGCTTGGGCACACTAAGTCCCACACTTCTACCGCATCGAAGACACTTTTCGAGCGGAGTTTGGTGAGCAGGTCAAGAATTCTGACTGGTTAGGATTGCTTAAGAAGGGAGTTAGTGCATTTTCTTTTTATTGATAGTATGCTGGAATATATGCTACGTATCGTAATGCTGCTAGTGCTAAGGGTGAAAATTTTCCTTATGTGCTCATTTGGTAGCATAGAGGCTGCTAGTGTAGGTGCCTATGGGACTACTAGCACAGGTGTAGATCCTTTGGAGGCATTGCTCACCTTCACATTGTAGTCCGGCGCATCTCAGTGCTTCTTCTGAAGCTGCACCACAATCAGGCCGCTAACAGCACATGTCCCTGTCACCCTGGCCGACCCCTCTTCTGGCCCAGTCGTTGCACATACCTCCACTGTTCTCCCGTGTCCAACAGCCCCCCCTAGCTCCCTTACAAGTCTCCACCCCCCTCGCTCGCTACGAATTTGTGAGTACCGCTCACCTCGCGGATATGATGGTCACCACCACCATACCTGGGGGCAAGCGTGTGGTGATCTATACGGACACGGAGACTGGATACCATCTTGCCACGTTCACATGTAGGCCTGGGTCTAGACTGTACACACTGCACACTGAGTCTGCTCATGTGGTTGTGTCAGGTCAGGTAGCTGCGTCTTGCTCGTGTCGATTGCTCACGCACCCATCCCTCCTTGCGGCGTCTACGTCGCATGCACTCATGTCTCCTTGTCTCTGGCCTCCCCCGCACCCCCTGCCCCTGCTCGCGCCGTCGCTTGCGTCACCGTGTAATCCATGCGTTGAAGGGCGGCAGCTCGTCGCTCCTCATTCCTCCTCGTTCCCTCCGACCACTGTCCCTCTACAGATGCTGCACATGGACGTGTGTTGCCCCGCTCTTGTCTCCAGGCCGTGCCGAGAGCGCTTCTTTCTTCTGCTCGTTGAAGGCTTCACACGCTATATAACAGTGTTTCTCTTAGCGCAAAACGAAGACGTCCATGTTGTTTTGATCCTTTTAATCCGTGCTATATGTCGCCACCTTAGCGCACTGTTCTGCTAGGGCCTCCCGATGCTCCGTCTGCACACTGATAGTGGTGGCGAGTTTGCCTCCGGTCTTCTTGAGGACTTTTGTCATGAGGAGAGCATCACCCACTCGTTCACGCTTTCGGCGTCTCCACAGCAGAATGGAATCCCTGAGCGCATTGGTTTGATCACGGAGGTTGCTTGCACCTCCATGATCCATGTGGCTGCTCCCCATTTTCTGTGGTCGTTTGCGGTCTGATACGCCGTGCATCAGTTCAACCTCTGGCTTCGTACCTCCTAGCCAGAGACCTCGCTACCTTGCTTTGGACGGGGGAGGTTGACGATGCATTGACGTTTCGGTTCAGAAGCTCGCTTGCCTTTGTCCGCGTTCCTACTGCGTGCAAGCTCTGTCCTCGCACTATAAGCCATGCGCCCTGTCCTGTCCTCCCGAGACGTCACCTTTGATGAGTCAGTTTGCTATTAACGTCTCTACCCCCACCGCAGTTCCCATGTTCCCCCTCCCGCCCCTCTCTCAGGTTTCAGGTTACCCCCGAATAGACCCCCTTACCCCCCTAGCGTCCTCCTGCCTCATGTGTGTCTCAGATCACACCAACCACCCTTAGTTGAGCCTTTATAAGTCTCCTCAGACCCCCCTTGGTCTTGCTGAGGGGGTTGACCCTAAGGCTGACGACACAGTGCCCCTCTCGCCGCTCACCACGCTTGGAGACTCCTCCTGGTTTTCCATCTCATCCGTATTCGCCGCATCCGCAGCCTATCGCTGTGGACTGTGGTGCAGATGGAGGTGGTGACGCTTGAGGTGTGGGCTCCGGGGGTGCTGGTCCTGGGGTTGGTGACTCTGGAGGTGAGGGCTCTGGGGGTGCTGACCCTGAAGGTGCTGTCTCAGGGATTGCTGAGCGTTCTAGTGGTGGTGGAGTCGAGGGTACTACTGCTAGAGGTCCTACGGGTGCGTCGAACCCCCTACCACGACGGCCCTTGTTCTAGGAGCAGCAGCAGTCATCGTTGCTACGTCCTAGGTCCGTTGCTAGAGGTTTTGGGGGTATTGGAGTTGGAGGTACTGGAGCTGGAGGTGCTGGAGGTCTGGTGTTGGAGGTGCTAGAGCCGGAGGTGTTGGAGGTTCTGGAGCTAAGGTGCTGGAGGTTTGGGTGACTCTGGAGGTAACTCGAAGTCGTGGCACTGGACGTGTGGCCACCGAGGGTGTTGGTTGTGAATGAGCTGGAGGAGTTCTTGGTACTAACACTGAGAAGCTAATTCTTGGGGTGTTGCGCAGCTGCTGCAGTGGCGACCATTGTTCTAGGAGCAGCCGCTGTCGCCGTTGCCATCACTTGGCTCGACGCTTCACCAACTTCTCCGTCTTCCATCTGCCTCTTCAGAGCCGTCTGCCGTTGGTGCTACTCCTCCTCTACTGTTTCCACCACCTGACTTGTCTCAGACACAATTACCATCTGACTCTCCACTGCCTGTTCCTTCTCGTTACACTCCATTGACAGACTCCCTAACTAAGCGTTGAGAGCCCGCGTTTCATCCTACCTCACCTTGCCCGCGTTTCCTCGTGCTCACTGTGTTCCCCCTCTACCTTTTCCCGGCACTCACACCATGACATTTCGTCCTTCCTCTATCCCACGGCGTGTTGCCCTGCCGTTACCTCCCTCGTCCTCCCTTCATGACCTTGCCCGTGCTGCCATTCCTACTGTCACTCGTTGTCTCGCCACACTAGTGACGGACCCTACATTTCTGTCTGTTGTTTTGTCTGCCGTAGCCATGAAGCTTGTTGACTTCTTAACTATCTACTGCCTTAACTACCATGTGAGTCTCGATTCTTAGATTGGCCTTGGCTGTGACATCCTTGAGGATAGACAGTTTAAGCTGGAGTGCTTCGCGACTGCTGTACCTCATCTTGCTGCCATGCTGCTTGCCTCTGAGGGAGACCCAGATGCCCTGGACATCGCAACCCCGCGTTCTTACGCAGTGGCGATCACGGATTCGTAAATGGCAGACAGCCATGGACGTAGAGATGGCATCCTGGAAGTCCACAGGCACCTACGTTGATGCAGTTCCCCCTCCTAAGGCGAATAAAGTCGATGGCATGTGGACTTTCAGGGTGAAGCGGCCGCCGAGTTCCTCGCCTGCCTTCAAGGTGCGTTATGTTGCACGAGGCTTCAGTCAGCGTCAGGGAGTTGAATTCTTCCAGACCTTCTCCCCCACCTCGAAGGTGACTACTCTTTGGATTTACTACATGTTGTAGCACAGCATGACTACGAGCTGCACTCGCTCAACTTCTCAATAGGTTTTGTGCAGGGCAGCCTCCACGAGCAGATCTGGTTGCGTCGCCCAACTGATTTCACTAGGTCTTTTCTTGAGGATACTTAATAAAGGCTCCAGCGGCCAGTCTACGGTCTCCGTCAGGCCCCGCGAGCACAGCATGACTACGAGCTGCACTCGCTCAACTTCTCAATAGCTTTCTTGCAGGGCAGCCTCCACGAGCAGATCTGGTTGCGTCGCCCAACTGATTTCACTAGGTCTTTTCCTGAGGGTACTTAATAGAGGCTCCAGCGGCCAGTCTACGGTCTCCGTCAGGCCCCGCGATTGGTACAACACATTGAGGACAACACTTGCGGCTCTTGGGTTCGCTCCTTCAACTGCTGAAGTGTCGCTGTTTCTACGCACCGACTCTACGTTGCCACCATTTTACTTCCTCGTGTATGTTGACAGCTTGTTTTTTGCGACTTTTGGCACTAAGGCACTGACCCTTGTGAAGGCGGAGCTTCAGAAGGGACTCATCTACACTGACCTGGGTGAGCTGCAGAGCTATCTTGACTGCAGCTCACCCGGGACAAAGCAGCGCGCACCATCAATCTGACCTAGCCACACCTAGTGCAGCAGGCTCTTTAGCGCTTCCGCTTTCAGTTCTCCTCGCCACAGCCCATTTCTCTGCCTATAGGCCACCCCCTCTCAGCTCCACCTTCGGACAAGTCCGTAGAGCCGATTGGTCCGAGAACGTCCACTCAGCCCGGCCTCGCATACCCTCTCAGCATCCAGGTGGCTTCATTGCGCCCGGGAGACAACACCCTGAGCACAATTGGGGTGCTACGATGGTGCTGCGCTACTTGGCCAGTACATCGAGCATGGGGCTTGTGCTTGGGGGACAGGGCTCCTTTGCACTCATTTGGCACTCAAATGCTTCGTAGACTGACAACCAAGAGACCCACATGTCTTCACAGGGCTACACTTTCTGTCTCAGAAACTGGCTTTGTCTCAATAAGGTCCACTCGCTCCTCTTGTGTACTTAGCTCTAGCTGTAAGGCCGAGAACTACGTTGGGGCTATGGCTGGCGCCAGGACTTATGCTGGCTGATCTACTTGCCCACCGACTTGGGTGAGCGGCCTCGTTCTCCTCCAGTTTTGTACGTTGACAACAATGTCATGATTGTCTTGTGTCAAGAGGAGTACAGAACGAAGCATATTGCCCTTCGCTACTTTTTCGTGCGAGAGTTGCAGCAAAGTGGTCAGCACGACTTCGTTACGTGGCCTCTGAGACCAACATTGCTGATATATTCTACCAAGGCCCTTGGGTCTCGTGATCATGATTTTTTCTTTTCTGATCTAGGCCGTGCGTGTACTCTGCCTCACTTGCTTACCGCTTCACTTTGCCTTGTACTTTGATATGTGTGTGTGTGTGTGTGTATGCGTGTGTGTGCGCATGCATGCGTGCGTGCACGTGTGTGCGTGTGCGCATGGGTGCGCACGCGTGCGTGCGTGCACGCGCGTGGGGTGTGTGTGTGTTGGGGGGGGGGGTGTGGGGGTGCGCGCGCGCGTGCGCGCGCGCGCGCGCGTGTGTGTGTGTGTGTGTGTGTGTATGTGTATGTGTGTGTGTGTGTGTGTGTGTGTGCGTGCGTGCGTGCGTGCGTGTGTGTGTCTGTGTGTGTCTGTGTGTGTTTGTGTGTGTCTGTGTGTGTCTGTGTGTGCGTGCGTGCGTGTGCGTGCGTGCGTGTGTGCATGTGTGTGCGCGCGCACGCGCATGTGTGTGTGTGTGAGTGTGTGTGTGTGTGTGTGTGTGTGCGCACGCGCGTGTGTGCATACGTGTGTGCGTGCGTACGTGAGGTGTGTGTGTGTAGTCACATTTGTCCTGCTCTTTGTTAGTTTAACATAATTGCATCATTGCATTCATCTAAGCACATGTGTTGAATTTATAACATGTATTAGGGTGCATTCCTGACTTGACATTTGTGTCACAATCCCAGGGTACCGCTCTGTACTGAATCGAACCCAATTTCAAATTTTTATAACAAAGCGGTTTGAGTCAGTACAAAGCGGTACGTCAGGATTGTGACACAAATGTCAAGAGAGGAATGCACTGTTATATGCATTTCATAACACTCACGTAATTATCACTATCGTATACCACCCAACATTATAAAACTATGTATATATACACATACATACTACGAACAGTACGCTTGTTCGCAATTAACTACAAATAAGAAGCTCGTGCGGTATAATAGACTCCTAAACAAGTTGTTAGGAAGACTTTGGCGAAGGAAGTGTTAGCAAATATGCGAAGAAGCAACTTAGTAATAGTTGAATGAGAATTGGTTGATACAAGCAAGGGTGATATAGCATGCAAGACTGAATGTCGGAAAGTAGTTCGTGGGACTAGGAATTGGAAAGCTAGAAATATCTTTTTCTTTTCTTCTTGTGAATATGTTCACTATACACCGGTGATACAAGCGTTTGTATGTCAGTCGTAACTGAGCATGAAAGGTGGAAAGACATTAACGGCCTCAGAGTAAGCCTCTAGGGCGGATGCAGAGCCCCTCTCGCAAGATTCCAAAGCGCGAATACAGCCAAGAATTCCATCTTCCTGCTCTGTCAGCGCATAGGCCTTCCTATGTCGCTTTGAACCGCCGCCTTGTCCACCTTCACATGCAGCCGGAAAGCTGGCTCAATGCGCTTGAGGACGCGCCGAGCCCTGAACCTCCTTCCCCAAAAAACGCACTCGCATCTCTCTGCCCATATCTGGTGCACCATGATGGCAAAGAGAGATGCTTTCGGAAAAGGTGAGGTGGACGCTGCCTTCCCAAACAGCAAGTCCCCCAAATCAGCCACTTGTCTCGATGGGTTCAGCATGCGCATGGCACGCCTGACTGCCACACCACCAGCCGTATGCGCAGGTGGGTGAAGAGACAATGTTCCAGAGTTTCGAGCTCCCCGCTGTGCGGACAGACCGGCTTGCCACTTAGGAATGAGAGCCTCCCCCCACTTGCAGGTTAAGACTGTGGATTCTCAGCAGCACGTCCCGCAGCATGTTTGTGTTGAATGTATATTCTTATAATTGCATGTAGATATCTAGTGTAATATCATCTAGGTTAATCTCTTGGTGCTGTACCCCTCGTTGCCACCTATATCTTGTACCTTGTTTTCTATTGCAAACCCCTTCTCTTCTTCTCTCTCGTGTCCCTCTCGCTACTCTAATCTATGGTTCCTCCTAAGTTACTATAGTTGCAATCTTGACATGCTATCAGAGCAGGTCCTTTCCTAGGACCTTTCCCCTTATTTTTAAGAATCATGGGCCCACCAGACGCGCAGCCCGTTAGCACGCCGCATGCTGGCTGCCCCATCCCGCAATGCCCGCCCCGCGCACTGCCCGCCCCTCGCGCTGCCCCGCCCCATCCCGTCACGAGCGCATCAGCAGCCGCACACACACAGCTGCCCGTGCACGTACAGCCTCGTTACCCACTCATTGGCCGCGAGCGCCAGTGCCAGCGCCAGCGACGGACGCCTGCGACATCGACATGTGCCATCACCAGCGCCAGCGCCAGCAACTGCGCAGCGTACCCGCCAGCGCGCAAGGGAGCCCGCCAACGGCCCTGCCAGCAGACCCGCTAGGGACGTGGTGTGGGGCGGTTGGCTGCCGTAAGCTCCCAGCAGCAACACCCGCGCCCTGCCACGCCTCACTCGCGGTTGCTGCTGGGAGAGGTGGCGGGGACGGGGAGAGAAGGTGAAAGGGTGGCGTGAGTTGGCCGGCAGCACTAGCACCCCCGCCCATCCTCTCTTCTCTCTCTCCCGACCACGCCTGCTGCCGTGGAGGGGAGGGTGAGGGGGTGGCGGAAA
This sequence comes from Closterium sp. Yama58-4, assembly GCA_947470075.1. Classification (NCBI taxonomy): domain Eukaryota; kingdom Viridiplantae; phylum Streptophyta; class Zygnematophyceae; order Desmidiales; family Closteriaceae; genus Closterium; species Closterium sp. Yama58-4. Next base: position 560,353 of record CANIUD010000604.1, on the reverse strand, counting down.
CGTTCAGCAGTCGCCCATAACCACCGCCTCTTCATTCTCTCTCTTCCACTGCTCCCTCTTCTCGCTTTTTCCATCTCCTCATGCCCCGCCTACGTTTTCTGTTTCCGATTTAATCGTGTTTTTTTTTTCCTTCTTTTATTCTTCCGGCGTTCTCTCGTTTCGTCTCATGACCATTGCAACAATTCGCAGCCTTAGGTCCATCGTTTCTGGGTGTGCTCACTCCCCTACATGCACTCCGGGCACCCGCTGCGGGAGTTAAACCGCAAACGGGCATATGCCGTGGGAGTTAATCACGGTGGTCCCAACTACTGCCTGGTGAATGCTCCCCTATGGGTGACTGCCCCTCACTAGATAGACCTGCATGCAGTTAAGGGGGGATGTTGAATGTTCCTTATATTCTTATTACTGCTTGTAGGTATCTAGTGTAGTATCATCTAGGTGAATCTCTTGGTGGTGTAGCCCTGTTTGCCACCTATATCGTGTACATTGTTTTCTATTGCAAACCCCTTCTCTTCTTCTCTCTCGTGACTCTCTCGCTACTCTAATCTATAGTTCCTCCTAAGTTACCATAGCTACAATCTTGACAGTTTGGTGTCACAAGGGAGTCTCGGATTTTAATCACCCACATCCAGTAGATTTCCCCTACCCATCTGCCTGTCCAGAGATCCCTCTTGACCGATTGATATTTTTTTCCGATCCCAGCACCCCTTCAGCTCTCCTAGCGATACCAACTGCCCGCGGAAAGCTAGAGAAGTAGAGTGCCACGTGGCGGTTGAGAAATCTAGGAAATTCCAAAGGGATTGGATGAAGATAAGGTTGGGATTGGGTTGAGGCACTATTCAGGGTAACCGCCCATGAGCAGTAAACTACCCCGTAACAAAGCAAAGTATAAGAAGTGTATTACTTTGGCTTCCAAAATGATGACAAATTTTGGCCAAATCGAAGGGTTGCTGAAGGAATGACGAACCGCGGCGCTTTCTCGACTCCAATTCCAACGGGCAGTGGCTTTCCCACGGCCCCTGCCACACGCCCGCGCCCGATTCCCGCGGTCAGTTTTCCGCATCAAAACTCATCTTGTGTATTTTTACGAGTTTTAATAAGGCTCACGGTTTCTGCCCGTGACTACAAGAATGACAACTCGATACCCCGACCCATCATTACGCCGCCCACGAAGCATTCGTAACAGTGTGGTATAATGATTTCAAGGAAATTCTATCCTCCAAACACGGAACCACTGTGCTTCTTTAACGGACGCTCAAATCTCCTGCCACTCACCTTCGCTGCGTGGCCCGTAGTAAACTACATGCGAAACACCTCCATCAGTTCAAGCCGCTTATTTTCGCGCGCGTGGAATTCACCGACAGAAGTTACAGTCCAGCCAATGTCGTAGCCACACGAAGGCCTCACGAATGGCCCGTGAGACAGTGCTCAGGGTCCAAATCGCTGACTCTATCGCGCGCGCACAGATTCCTGCCAAGGATTTCACATTCGTGCCACCTTTATAGCCCGATTTCACTGATGTTCAGTATGGTACTCATGAACTTACCGTTTATTCAACACCATCGTCAAGAACTGCTTACTCGGTGACTGCAAAGTTGTTTACGTCTGCCAAGTCGTAACTTTACTATTAGATGGTGGCCCTTTCAAAGTTGTTTACGTCTGCCATGTCCTAGCTCTTCCATTAGATGTGACGATCAGGTTTCAACACCCAGCAGCAAACATGTCGGAACCACCTGAACGCGCCGAGCGAATAGCGAATAGTATCTTAGAGGCCATGCGCAACGTTCCCCCCGTACCGCCAGCACAACCAAAACCACCAAGAGATAATGCCCCATTGAGGCAGAGTGGAATATACTCCTCGAGGGATGCGGCGCTCAAGGCGGTGCAGGCATTCGCATTGCACCACCATTTTGGATTTGGGACTGTGGAGGTGGCGGACGCCCACGTGATACTCCAATGCAAAACCGCCATGCATGGAGAATCGCCCATATGCCCTTGGGAATGCAGTTACAGTAGAGTAGTGCACGGCGGATTCTAGATGGTGACGTTGCTTTCCCCGCCTGAAACACACATCTGCAGCAAATACAAGCGAGAGCAAGGAGCAAACGCCCTCGCCAACAGCGTCAAGGTCATGAAGCGGCAATGGGGCAACCTTGTTCGTGGCGCTCCGTTCATTTCGGTGAAGATCTTGTAGCAGCTTCTCACGGCCCACAGCAAGTTTCAGATCAGTTACAAGCAGGCGTGGAGGCTGCGTGAGGCAATCCAGAAGGAGATGTACGGGGACTGGCAGGAGTCGTTCAGGTTGCTGCCGGCGCTGGCTGCAAGGTTCATCGAGATAGATCCGGCTGAAAACTTCAAGATTCAGACGGTAGACGGCTGTTTCAACCGCATGTACATTCAGCCGTCCGCTTCTCGCGGTTCACTTGGTTTTTGCCGCCCAGTTGTTGCACTGGACGGGAAGTTCCTAATCAGTGCACAACGCGCAACTCTCCTCATAGCCGTGGTCCTAGACGGTCACCAGAAGATTCTGATGCTGGCGTGGGCTCTGGTCGAAGGAGAGAACAAGGATTCGTGGACCTGGTTCCTGCAACGCTTTATGGAGAGCTTCCCGGAGTGGCCGCACCGTGATGATGCGTCCATAATCAGCGATCGTGACAAGGGCCTGATTCTTGCTGCACGGGATGTGCTCTTGATTGGCTTACCTCACTACTTTTGAGCGTGGCATCTCCATCAGAATGTTGTGAAGTTCGGTGAGGCTGCTGCTCTTTTCTATTGGCGTCTTGTGAAATGCAAGGACCGTGACAAATGGGACGCCTTGATCGCAGTAGGCCGCCGTGACTTCGCGCCAATGGCGAACTATCTCCTCGGCATGGAGATGCCGGCCACAGCTCCATCACCGGCGGATGCTAGTGAACCGCAACGTCCCGCTCCCACAACAGCAGCCGAAGCACGTCAACACATAGCCGAAAACCGCCACTAGGGTCTTGAGGCAGCCCGTGCTACCATGGGTCGCGCCAACACTTCACGGGCGCATGGGCGTGCGCCGGGTGCCGCGAACGGGCCGGGAGCCACTGCGACTGGACCTGGGCCTGCACCGACCGCGTCTATTCGACTATGCACGCATCCTGCGTCGCATCAGGACGGGTTACATACCCAGCAACATCTGGACGGACCCACCACGTGCAACAGGATCATGCGGAACCTCGAGCCAAGGGGGAGCGGAGCAGCCTGGGTGGGGGGGAACTCCTGCCAGGCATTGGTCGTCATCACTCTCGACCACCCGTGGCCAGATGTTGGTATGGGCAACCCCCGGGTTAACCTTGAAGCCGACATTGAGGAGGACGACGTGGAGGAGGCAGATGCAGAGGATGCCGGGGCAGAGGATGCTGATGACCCAGCCACAGCAGAGGGGAACCAGGCCGCCACGGATGAGTTTCCCGTTGATAACACCCGAGAGGCCGGTGTCTCGGCTGGGGACCACACTACACATGTCCGGACCGGTTTTAGGCAGAACAAGCGTGGTACCAAAAAGAAGTTGGGCATCAACCTCGTCCACTGGACACGCATTGCGGCCCCAACCCGCCACTTTGGGATCTTCACGAGCAACGCAGCCGAGCAGGTCAACAGCTCAATCGTCCCCATCCGTCGCCTGCCGGTCACCCCTCTCCTCGTGGGTCTCTAGGACTGGTATCGGGATAGGTATTGTGAACGGAAGATGGCTGCGGGGAAGAGAACTGCTCTACTGACGGAAGCGGCGGCGGAGAGGATGGTGCAGAAAGAGACACGCGCCGAGGGGTACGAGCTATTGGGCGGGGATCTTGAGGAAGGGACCATCCAGACGAGGGGCACCGATGATCCCAAAGAATGGAGGTCCTTCAACGTCAACATCGTAGCAAAAAAATCCGACTGCTCAAACTGGGACCAGTACCAGTTTGCAGTGCGTGTTTGGGCCCTGGGTTCCTGTGACACCTGGTCAAGCCATTGAAACATGAGAATGCATTCATTCTGTAATGATCCCGCCCTTCTATATCACTCCTACTTACTGGGTTAATACCACTATGCATGCGTAGTCGAATTTGAACAGGGAATCGCTTCCGATGCCGCAAAAGAGATGCTCGCTAATTGCCGACTGGTACACTGAGGATGCCAGGGCAACCCACGTCCTCCCCGTTGGTAGTTGCGGGTGCAAGATACTAAGGGTACATTCCTGTGTCGATATTTGTGTCTTAATCGCTTTGTGACGCCCAAAAACAGCATATAAACTACAATGTCCGAAACGCGGACCGCACTAGTGCGACTTTTACTGTATTTATAATTGGACAGCATGAATTGCGGTACTATCGCTGACGAGTTGTACGAGGCCCCGTCACACCCCGAAAATCGCACGCGTGTCGAAATGTCGAGCCTTCCCACGGCTCGCCCGCATGCACCTGGACGTTCGAGGATGTGACATTTTCGGGCAGGAAAAGCAACCGCCCTGCCCGTGTATCCAATCAAGCTGTTTCCATGACAGCAGGCAACGCCATCTTCCAGACCCAACAGCTCACCTACAGCAACATCTCTTCATTCACCCACCCAGATCTGTTCTCGCCATTTCTCTCCCGTATCTCCAGCACGTCTCTCTCTGGCAGCCATGGCTAAGAAGCGCAAGACCGCAGCTGACGCTGCTACGGACGTCCCGCGGGATGTGAATGAGATCCCGTACATCGCCTGGATCAACAAGCAGATAGCGGCGGGCCGCAAACCCGCCGGCCCACTGCCTAAAGGTATACCGTCTCTAGGAGCCACCTCGTACGAAGTGCCGCGCGACGTCCCCACGCGCGGGCGTCGGGACGCTGACATGGTTGCGTCCTCGCGCATCGTCGACAATGACGCCTATGACAAGGACGACGATGAGGACAGCGACTACAACGAGTACGCCGTCGGCACCGACGACGAGGCTGACTCGGGGAAGGTGCCGGACAAGGGAATATCCGACTCTGAGGACGACGACGAGGGCGACGACTCCGAGGATGATGCTGACGCACCTGAAGAAACTCAGCCCGCGGCTCTGACCACGCGTGCCGGCCGTGACCGTTGCATCTGCTAAGGCCGCCTCTAAGGGTGGCGAACCTCCACGCCGCGCTCCTACGACCCGCAACCAGATGCCTGTAAAGCGCAGCGTGTGGTCCCCGCTAGAGAACACCATCTTTGTCGCGGCCCGCTGGTTCATGAAGGACGAATCGAGCCCCTGCTCGGGAAGCAGGGGTCCCAGTATTGGGCGCGCCTTGTGCATCACCTGGAGAAGGAGAACCCGGGGTGGGTTCGTGGTGTCAACGCCGTCCAGAAACAGTGGCGCAACCTCGTACAGTTTTACAAGACGCTCAAGAAGGCAGAGAAAGCGTCGGGCAAGGGTACCGTGTGCAAGCCTCCGTGGTTCCCGTACATGGAGCTGTTCCTGTTCCCGCATGCCGTGGCAGCTGGCGGCGCTACGAACGTTAACGCGCCGTGCGGCTTCACGGTGCCTTCTACGTCGGCGCCCACTACGTCTACACCGACATTCACGGGTTTGTCGGCCGCCTTTTTTTTCGCAGCCTTTGATACAATGCCTATGACATTGCTCTTGTTGCTTATTCGTAAACATGTGTTCATGCAGCTGTTTTGTGCAACATAAATCCATTCATTGCATAACATGCCGTGATAAGAAACACCGTTAACAACCTCCCCTCTTATTCCTTGCCTGTTCATCCCCTCCCCCGCAGTGCACCCCGCCCTCCAAGCGCCCGCGCGTGGCGGAGACGGCCACCATGGCGGCCGCGAAGCTTGTCTGTGAGACGATCAAGGGCTGCCACGACGACGCGATGTGCAAGCTCGAAGGGCTTGTCCGCGCATGGATGCAGCAGGACGAGCGAATTGCACGCGAACGCCTCCAGCAGTCTACGCCCGCCCCGCCTGCCCGCAACGGCGTGGCCGCGGACGCACCCCCCCAGACGACCCCGAACACCACCGTTGGCGGCGACAACGGCTGGTTCCGTCGCGGACAGACCGGGGACGCTGCTGCTAACCCGGACGAGGCTGAGGAAGTGTGGGTTCGCGGCGACGCCGAGTAAGGTAAGATGCTTCCAACGCCTCACCTAGCCGCTTGCGCCTCTCCTTGAGTGTTGCTTGAGTGAGAGGGACACATGGCTCCCACTTGAATTCCGCCACCGTGCCTCTTGTCCACCACGGGTCTCTGTTCCGTAGTAGTGATGCCCACACCTCGTTGACGCGCCTCACCTGTCCCATTGTCTCGCACATGTTGTGCAGGACTACGCAGCAACACGCACCTGCCAGCACGCGCCACAGCTGGCAGTCGTTGCGGCCCGCGAATAGTCGCCATCTGCTCTTGAAGGCCCCGATGCAGCGCTCTACTGCCATGCGCGTGGCGCTTTGGCAGTAGTTAAAGCACTGCGCCCAATCTTCCATTAGGCCCTCTTGGGTACATGTAGGGGGGTCAGGCAGAATTTTCTGAGTGGGTAGGCTGCATCTCCCACGTGTCTCCCAAATTTTCTGAGTGGGTAGGCTGCACGTTTGATAAGGCGCTATGTCGCCGTTGTGCAACCTCTCTTGTAGTGCACTGTTCATGAACACACGTTGGTCGTGTGCACTTCCCGGGTACCCTATCAGGTAATCCCAAATGATTCCGCGCGCATTGCAGGTGAGCTGCAGCTGGACGGCGTAGGCGGACTTCCTCATATAGTACTCCTGCCTGTGACCTTCCATTCCTTCGATGTGGATGTGTGTCCCATATATAGCCCCCACCACAGCAGGTACCCCCTTGACCGCGCGAAACTCCTCGGCCATCTTGGCAAGATCCTCAGCGGTTGGGAAGTGCACCCATTGCTGCTTGAAGACGCTCGGGAAGTGCATCAGCCACACGTCGACGAGGGCGTGGCAGAGGGTCTTCGAGAGTCCGAAGAAGTGCGAGAGGTCGACGTACGCCATACCACTTGCCAGGTACTTTATTGCTACCAAGTTGGCTATGTCGTGCGTGATGAAATGGCGCTCGACGTAGGGCAGCATGTAGTACGACATTCCATCAACAATGTCTCCAAGGATGGCACGGTTGATCCTGAACAAATCCCTGAATTCCGTGTCGCCCATGCCCCGCATGTCTTCGCCCAGCAGCATGTATCTCTGCCGATGCAAGCGTGCCCTCCTCGCGCGCTCTGCCGTCCTGTTGGAGCAGTGTGAGCTCTCGGCCGTCGAGTCTTCGCTGTCGAAGACATCGCCTTCGAGCATGCCGCCGACAGCACGCCCTACTACGTCCATAAAAATGGTGTAGTAGAATGTGATCCAGGCCACCAGGAGCCGCATGAGAAATGGAACAGCTCGCGGCTCTGCCATCACTGCACACTTGGCTAGAGGTGTAGCGTGCAGAGGAGGTGCTAGCTAGGAAATAGGCATTTACAATGCAATGTTGTAGATTTGTACGTGCAGTTGTGATGCATCTTTCTGGAGCGCATCAGAAGGGTTTTCAGCTTAGCGGGGACAGGTTTCTGGACCCCTCCGCTTTCAGGGAATGGACAGCGCTATTTGCGCACAGTTTCTGCATAAGTCTGGGCTAGGGGGGGAGGGTTATTGTTCAGGTTAAGGAGTCGAGCTCTCAATGAGCCACGTGGCTAGTCCTACACAGCTCGCTTACTGTACATCTACAATTTCCGATTCTGCACAGCGCCTTCTTGTCTTTTCTATCGAATACAGTCCAAGTTCGGGGTAGCTCGTCAGCCTACTGTGCCCAAACCTGTGTGGCCGTAGTTTTTTTTTTTTTCCGTCGAATATATAGTGCACCCAAAACCCTGAGAATATAGTGCACAAGTTCCTGATCGAAAAAAATAATACCCAATATAGAGGTTGCGACTCGGGAGGCATCAACCCTAACAAGAAGGAGGGTCCCGTGTTTAGGGTTGATTCCTCCCTAAAATGCGTCCGAGGGAGCATAAACCCTAAACACCATGCCACAAGGTGTTTAGGGTTGATGCCTCCCTGACTAGATGCCTTCCCGATTGAGTTTTTTTTTTTTTTGTCGCGTGACCGTTGGGTATTTAGAATGTAATAAAAGGAATAGAAACGACAAACACGAACAGAGGAGAATCTGTGATTGAACACCTACAGTGAGTTTTTTTTTTTAATTGGGACACGTGGCTCATTGAGAGCTCGAGTCCCTAATCTGAACAATAACTCTCCCCCCCTAGCCCAGCCTTTAGCGGAAACTGTGCGCAGAAAGCGCTACCCCTAACCTGAAAGCGGAGGGGTCCAGGAACCTGTCCCCGCTAAGCTGAAAACCCCATTAGAACATGGTGTGTTGCCTCCTATGATTTTGTTTACGAGCGTGCCCAGCGCCAAACCTCGAAACATTGGGCCCATTGTTGAGAACCAGTTTTTTGAACCTCTAAACACCCTTGCGAAACGACCCTGCGGAACGAACCTCCTGCACCCATGCACGACCTCTCCGCCACCTAACCCGACTATGTCGCCACCTAGGCTAACACCTAGGTTTTTACCTACAGCGGATAATCGCAGCCCCAGCTTACTTGCCTATTCCACCGTTCGACTGTCAAACCGTCGCCGATCAGGCTGGTTCCTGTCACTCGAGATCGTTTCGGCGTCAGGTAAGTTGGTCCTCCTCTTCGGTCTGCTTCCGCTGCTCACCTCGCTATCCTTTCCTAACCTCACGCCGTCATGCAGAGCTCAGGTCGTAGCAACTCCAAGGCCGAACCCGCCCTTTGTTAACACCCTACGCCTTACCTCGACCGGTTTCGCCTTTCGCTCACGCTCACGCTCTCGCTCGCTTGCTCTCAGTTTCTCTCTCGCGCTCTCGCTCATCTGCTCTCGCTCTTGCTGCCACCTCGGAGCATCTCAAGGTTGCCGGAAGCCCTCATCTGCCCTCGCGCCGCCGACGGTTAACCGGCCGCATAAGCACGCGCTGCTTCTCATCGCTCCGCTATGCGTGCTCGCCCCCCCTTCACGCCTTCCCCAATTTTTATGTCAAGCATGCCGTCGTTCACAACGGAGCTTGACCGCGCGCCTCGCCTCCCTGACGCTCCTTCGCGAGTCGGGCAGGCGCCATCCCTGTGGAACGGAAAGCCTACCGCACGCCCACCTGCAACGCCCTTCCCGCTCTCTGTGGGACTGCGTTGGCGTCTCACCTTCGCCGTACTTTTATTTTTGGCAGCGGTGGCAGCCCCAAGCGTGTCTGCGCAACCACCCTCGCTCCCCTCTTCAGGTAAGTAGTACCGCGCACCCTCCAGCCTTTCTCAATCGGTATCGTATCAAGCCACATGATCATTCGTTTTCCCTGTTTTTCTACAATGACGCTCTCTCTATCGCTTCGCTGCTCCCCACCTCACCTCAACACCCCTGCCTATGTGCGTGGTACTCGGGTTCGGAATGCCGATCAGGCTGCCAGCCCACTCTCGTGAATCGCTGTGGCCAACGCCTTTGCGTTCACTCCCCCTCTCTAGCCACTGCTGGCGCTTGGCCTTGTGCTTCGAGAAACCTATCGGCCCCCCAGCCATCTCTCTTGGACCGCCCTGGCTCCCTTTCTAACACCCCTGTGGCATCTGTTGCACCCTTCACTGTCTCAGCTCACAACACCCCCCTCCCCCCCTCTTCCCGATGCTTCCTAGCCACCTACCCTTCGTGCCCTTCGTCGGCATGATGCCGTCCCCCCCCCTCCCTCAGGGTCGGGCTTGTTCCCCCCCCCTGTTGGCTCCCACAGCTGGCCCCATCGTTGATCTTCCATATTTCAATTTGCTGCTATACCGCCCCTCTGTTCCCCTGGATCAGCCTCCCCCCCTCAAGCCCCTCAGGCTCCACCCTGGACCCTCAGGTGGCCAAGAGGCCCCGCTGCTCCACCCTCCACGCCCTCCGCATCCTCACTCGCGTTGCTCCCTGCCCCTACTCTCACTCCGCGATCCAGGCAGCTTGCCTCGTTTCTTCTGCTTCTCAGAAGCTTATCCGCTGTCGGAGGAACATCCCCCATGGCCTGCAACCCTAGTAACCTCTGCTGCCCCTGGTCTGCGTACCCCGCGATATTGCACGTCCGGACTTTTCACGCTGCCCTGTCGGACAGGTTTCACTTGTGATTGTGCACCAACTAGCTACGACCTGCTTTTTTCTTGCAGCTCCAAGTCTTGTAGCTGGAAACATTGCTACCAGAATAGCACTTTATACTTCTCCCATTGCAAACTGTCAACACTGCCTTATAGTGGCAATGCATCGCTCATTTACGTCAAAAGCCGGAAAAGGAGTCGCACCTTTACCAACCATAAGTACCATACACTAGCACCTAAGGTCTATTTGTGTGCTACCTTGCCACATTCCACACCCGCCCTGATCCTCCCGCCAGCCTGGTGGGGTAGTTACGGATATGCTCACATAAAGCTGGTTCGCACATACACTATACGCACCACAAACTCCATACAAGTACCCCTACATAATAGCCTCACCAGCAATGGAACCCCCTGCGCACGAAGGAGAAAAGCCAGAAAAATCAGAAGCAGGACCAGCCTCCATAGCCCAACAGAACCTAGAATCCACCACACTTACCTTCTGAACGAACACCTCCCCAACAAACACACTGCGCCTACAATGCTCGACTCCACAACCCACTGCCCCACGCGACCTTCCCTACCATGAAGGCCACGACATATCGCTCGCGAATGCACTATTGCAAGAACCTCCCCCTCACCCACACGAACACAGCACAACACCATGTGCCTTCTTCCCCAAGCTGACCGCCTAGTGCCTTGGGACACTGCGCCAATCCCTCGCTCCATCCCCCACCTGCCCTACCCGACCACGCAGCAAAGCTCCCTAAGACCCAGGCCGTGGATACGCACGCTTTCCCGTGCGGTGGCCTCCACAGCATGGCCATGTTAACACACATACGCATCCTATGCATTAACGTGAACGGAATTGGCGGGACACGCAAAATGGATGAGCTGAAGTCGTGGCTGGCGAGACTTCCTGCTCCCACTGACCTCGTCATCCTCATCGACACCCGGCTCATCGACAGAATCCCCAACCTGGACTTAAAGTTTCGACCGCACGCCTCCGCTCACGCCCCAGCACTACTCTCTACCGTCAACACCACAGGGAGGCCCACTCTCATCGGTGGTGTCTCCATTCTATCTTTCAACAGGGCTATCTCACTGTCCTCTCCACTCCCCTCCGCGGATGGCAGACTTCTCACTGTACACCTCAACTATCTCTGTGAGCAAATCCGCCTTATCGCCATATACGCCCCCACACAGTTCTACGAGCGCAGGATGTGGTGGACCACCACACTCGTCCCGGCTCTAGAAGCCCCGACCGCTGCTGCTGCATCCATGCTTGTCGGAGACTTCAATTTGGTAATCCTTCCCATCGACAGAAACCGCCCTCCCAAAGACTTCGAGGTCCGTGAGGGCGCTTCATTCGCCAAACTCATGGATAATCACGCACTGGTCGACACCTTTTGTGAACTCTACCCCACGCCGACAGACGTCTTCTCCTTCTATGGGAGGCAGCGTCACAATACTGCAACGCCGCCCACCTCCTCCCGACTCGACAGGATATACATCTCTCGGGCCTTCGTATCACGTCTTGCTGCATGTCCGTACATCCAAACCCGCACGGCAATCACGGACCACCTCTACGCCCCCCTCTGCTCACTTAGCTTCATCAACCCAACTGTTGCCCCTCGACCATGGCGACTCCGACAGCATCTACTCATGCGCCCCCATGTCTCACAAATCATTGACTCCGCCATCGCAGTCTTCCCATCCACCCCTTCCCCGGACTTCTGGGACAGATGGAAACTCGACCTCACCCTTACCCTCAAGCGTTTTTCCAACCAGGAGAGACGTCGCGTCGATGGTACGGTCGCTCATCTCGAACATACCATCGGCTCCCTACAGCGACATGCAGCGTACACGCCCCTGACTCAGGCCGAGTCCAACCGCCTTGACCAAGCAAGACTCCATCTGGCTAGGTATGAAGCTGCGAAAGCCTCCGAGATTGCGCTCAAGGCCAAGCTCAAAGTGGAAGGGCACAGAAAAATGGGAGTGTCCTCTCTTCTTTCTGGCCTCAACTCACGGATCAAAGGCTCGATCATCAGCTCGCTGATCTTACCTAATGGACAGACGACTTCGGACCTCCCCACCATGACCAACATGTGCTCCAACTTCTTCCAGACACTCTACAGCGGTAACAACCCCATCGCCCCAAGCAGGTTCTTTTGGCAACACATCCCCCCCTCCTCCATCCCGGACCCCTTACTCCTACGACTCAGCGCCCCCCTTTCCCTAGCTGAAATTGGAAAAGCGATGATATCCCTGTCCCGAGGTAAAACCCCCGGCCCAGACGGCCTTCCCGGGAAACTTTTTCGGCAATTTTCCCCGCGTTTTGAACCGCCCTTCCACTCCCTGCTCTCCTCAATACAGCCACTCTCTCGCCTACCTCCGTTCATGCTGACCGGGCGCACTGTCCTTATTCCAAAAAGAAGTGACTCCTCGCTAGTAGAGAATCTCCGCCCCATCACCCTCATGAACGCCGACTACAAAGTCCTCGCTCTCTGTCTGGCTAGCCGCCTTCAGCTCGTTCTCCCCCAGCTCATCCACCCATCACAAACCGCCTTCATTAAAAACAGGAAAATCGGAGACACAATCAACGATACCCTCGACATCATGGACTGGGCGGCCTTCTCTTCGGCCCCTCTTCTCGCTCTTACGGTGGACTTTCGGAAGGCCTATGACCTCGTCGATCGGCCTTTTCTCTTCCAAGCCTTAGCGGTCCTCGGTCTCCCTGCATCCTTCATCCATTGGGTACGACTAATGCACTCCGACACGAACACACGAATCTTGGTCAACAACATGCTCGGCCCCACCTTCCCCGTCCGTACGGGCGTCCGACAGGGCTGCCCTCTGGCGCCTCTACTCTTCGTTTGTGTCATTGAGATCTTTCACCGCTATATGGCCCTCTTCCTCCCCGGCTTCGCTCTGTCCCCCGCCGAACGCCGACTCATGGCATGCTACGCGGACGACGTAACACTCTTCCTCACATCCGACACAGAGCTCGGCATCGCAGTGATGCTCCTAGGCGTCTTTGGATCCGTGTCTGGGGAGGTCCCCAACTGGAACTAATGCTCCATTATTCCTTTCAACATTCCCCCCACTGACCTTGTGCACTCCGGGCCTATACCCGTTCGAGCCCCCGACGAAGCAGAACGCATCCTTGGAATTTATGTTGAACGACTACACCCCAGATCCACTACCTGGACTATGGCTCTTGCTCGTATACAAAACAGTGCCAAATTCCTGGCGGCCTTACACGCCACTGTCACGTGCCGCAAATCTCTCTCATCGATCTTCTTGAACTCTGTCATCTCTTATCCTGGACGCTTCCAACCAGCTCCACCGGACACCATCAAACGCATAGACATATCAGTCGGGAATTTCCTCTCGTCCTCCAAACATAAACAGGACGGCCTCGCACAACGATTCCTCCCCAATGGCCTCTTATACAACTCCCCCCGAGATGGCGGGGTTGGAGCGATCGCCCCTTCTACACAGGTCAAAGCCCTCGCTATCCAGCGTGCCTTGCGCAGATTGGACCCACACCGTCTGAAGAAGTTGCGCGTACCCTGACCCCGTTCCCCTATGGGCTACACGGTCTGCTCTCCCATAAAGCCATCCTCGAACGAGGCTATCTCCCCACCTTCATCCCCGTTCCCCTACGAGGCTATATCCCCACCTTCATCCTTGCGCTGGACGAACTAAAAGCTATCCTCTCTCTTCCCCTGGTAATCCATGACCCCCCCCTACGCATGCCCAGTATTGGGCGCGCCTTGTGCATCACCTGGAGAAGGAGAACCCGGGGTGGGTTCGTGGTGTCAACACCATCCAGAAACAGTGGCGCAACCTCGTACAGTTTTACAAGACGCTCAAGAAGGCAGAGAAAGCGTCGGGCAAGGGTACCGTGTGCAAGCCTCCGTGGTTCCCGTACATGGAGCTGTTCCTGTTCCCGCATGCCGTGGCAGCTGGCGGCGCTACGAACGTTAACGCGCCGTGCGGCTTCACGGTGCCTTCTACGTCGGCGCCCACTACGTCTACACCGACATTCACGGGTGTGTCGGCCGCCTTTTTTTTCGCAGCCTTTGATACAATGCCTATGACATTGCTCTTGTTGCTTATTCGTAAACATGTGTTCATGCAGCTGTTTTGTGCAACATAAATCCATTCATTGCATAACATGCCGTGATAAGAAACACTGTTAACAACCTCCCCTCTTATTCCTTGCCTGTTCATCCCCTCCCCCGCAGTGCACCCCGCCCTCCAAGCGCCCGCGCGTGGCGGAGACGGCCACCATGGCGGCCGCGAAGCTTGTCTGTGAGACGATCAAGGGCTGCCACGACGACGCGATGTGCAAGCTCGAAGGGCTTGTCCGCGCATGGATGCAGCAGGACGAGCGAATTGCACGCGAACGCCTCCAGCAGTCTACGCCCGCCCCGCCTGCCCGCAACGGTGTGGCCGCGGACGCACCCCCCCAGACGACCCCGAACGCCACCGATGGCGGCGACAACGGCTGGTTCCGTCGCGGACAGACCGGGGACGCTGCTGCTAACCCGGACGAGGCTGAGGAAGTGTGGGTTCGCGGCGACGCCGAGTAAGGTAAGATGCTTCCAACGCCTCACCTAGCCGCTTGCGCCTCTCCTTGAGTGTTGCTTGAGTGAGAGGGACACATGGCTCCCACTTGAATTCCGCCACCGTGCCTCTTGTCCACCACGGGTCTCTGTTCCGTAGTAGTGATGCCCACACCTCGTTGACGCGCCTCACCTGTCCCATTGTCTCGCACATGTTGTGCAGGACTACGCAGCAACACGCACCTGCCAGCACGCGCCACAGCTGGCAGTCGTTGCGGCCCGCGAATAGTCGCCATCTGCCCTTGAAGGCCCCGATGCAGCGCTCTACTGCCATGCGCGTGGCGCTTTGACAGTAGTTAAAGCACTGCGCCCAATCTTCCATTAGGCCCTCTTGGGTACATGTAGGGGGGTCAGGCAGAATTTTCTGAGTGGGTAGGCTGCATCTCCCACGTGTCTCCCAAATTTTCTGAGTGGGTAGGCTGCACGTTTGATAAGGCGCTATGTCGCCGTTGTGCAACCTCTCTTGTAGTGCACTGTTCATGAACACACGTTGGTCGTGTGCACTTCCCGGGTACCCTATCAGGTAATCCCAAATGATTCTGCGCGCATTGCAGGTGAGCTGCAGCTGGACGGCGTAGGCGGACTTCCTCGTATAGTACTCCTGCCTGTGACCTTCCATTCCTTCGATGTGGATGTGTGTCCCATATATAGCCCCCACCACAGCAGGTACCCCCTTGACCGCGCGAAACTCCTCGGCCATCTCGGCAAGATCCTCAGCGGTTGGGAAGTGCACCCATTGCTGCTTGAAGACGCTCGGGAAGTGCATCAGCCACACGTCGACGAGGGCGTGGCAGAGGGTCTTCGAGAGTCCGAAGAAGTGCGAGAGGTCGACGTACGCCATACCACTTGCCAGGTACTTTATTGCTACCAAGTTGGCTATGTCGTGCGTGATGAAATGGCGCTCGACGTAGGGCAGCATGTAGTACGACATTCCATCAACAATGTCTCCAAGGATGGCACGGTTGATCCTGAACAAATCCCTGAATTTCGTGTCGCCCATGCCCCGCATGTCTTCGCCCAGCAGCATGTATCTCTGCCGATGCAAGCGTGCCCTCCTCGCGCACTCTGCCGTCCTGTTGGAGCAGTGTGAGCTCTCGGCCGTCGAGTCTTCGCTGTCGAAGACATCGCCTTCGAGCATGCCGCCGACAGCACGCCCTACTACGTCCATAAAAATGGTGTAGTAGAATGTGATCCAGGCCACCAGGAGCCGCATGAGAAATGGAACAGCTCGCGGCTCTGCCATCACTGCACACTTGGCTAGAGGTGTAGTGTGCAGAGGAGGTGCTAGCTAGGAAATAGGCATTTACAATGCAATGTTGTAGATTTGTACGTGCAGTTGTGATGCATCTTTCTGGAGCGCATCAGAAGGGTTTTCAGCTTAGCGGGGACAGGTTTCTGGACCCCTCCGCTTTCAGGGAATGGACAGCGCTATTTGCGCACAGTTTCTGCATAAGTCTGGGCTAGGGGGGGAGGGTTATTGTTCAGGTTAAGGAGTCGAGCTCTCAATGAGCCACGTGGCTAGTCCTACACAGCTCGCTTACTGTACATCTACAATTTCCAATTCTGCACAGCGCCTTCTTATCTTTTTTATCGAATACAGTCCAAGTTCGGGGTAGCTCGTCAGCCTACTGTGCCCAAACCTGTGTGGCCGTAGTTTTTTTTTTTTTCCGTCGAATATATAGTGCACCCAAAACCCTGAGAATATAGTGCACAAGTTCCTGATCGAAAAAAATAATACCCAATATAGAGGTTGCGACTCGGGAGGCATCAACCCTAACAAGAAGGAGGGTCCCGTGTTTAGGGTTGATTCCTCCCTAAAATGCGTCCGAGGGAGCATAAACCCCAAACACCATGCCACAAGGTGTTTAGGGTTGATGCCTCCCTGACTAGATGCCTTCCCGACTGGGTTTTTTTTTTTTTTGTCGCGTGACCGTTGAGTATTTAGAATGTAATAAAAGGAATAGAAACGACAAACACGAACAGAGGAGAATCTGTGATTGAACACCTACAGTGAGTTTTTTTTTTAATTGGGACACGTGGCTCATTGAGAGCTCGAGTCCCTAATCTGAACAATAACTCTCCCCCCCTAGCCCAGCCTTTAGCGGAAACTGTGCGCAGAAAGCGCTACCCCAAACCTGAAAGCGGAGGGGTCCAGGAACCTGTCCCCGCTAAGCTGAAAACCCCATTAGAACATGGTGTGTTGCCTCCTATGATTTTGTTTACGAGCGTGCCCGGCGCCAAACCTCGAAACATTGGGCCCATTGTTGAGAACCAGTTTTTTGAACCTCTAAACACCCTTGCGAAACGACCCTGCGGAACGAACCTCCTGCACCCATGCACGACCTCTCCGCCACCTAACCCGACTATGTCGCCACCTAGGCTAACACCTAGGTTTTTACCTACAGCGGATAATCGCAGCCCCAGCTTACTTGCCTATTCCACCGTTCGACTGTCAAACCGTCGCCGATCAGGCTGGTTCCTGTCACTCGACATCGTTTCGGCGTCAGGTAAGTTGGTCCTCCTCTTCGGTCTGCTTCCGCTGCTCACCTCGCTATCCTTTCCTAACCTCACGCCGTCATGCAGAGCTCAGGTCGTAGCAACTCCAAGGCCGAACCCGCCCTTTGTTAACACCCTACGCCTTACCTCGACCAGTTTCGCCTTTCGCTCACGCTCACGCTCTCGCTCGCTTGCTCTCAGTTTCTCTCTCGCGCTCTCGCTCATCTGCTCTCGCTCTTGCTGCCACCTCGGAGCATCTCAAGGTTGCCGGAAGCCCTCATCTGCCCTCGCGCCGCCGACGGTTAACCGGCCGCATAAGCACGCGCTGCTTCTCATCGCTCCGCTATGCGTGCTCGCCCCCCCTTCACGCCTTCCCCAATTTTTATGTCAAGCATGCCGTCGTTCACAACGGAGCTTGACCGCGCGCCTCGCCTCCCTGACGCTCCTTCGCGAGTCGGGCAGGCGCCATCCCTGTGGAACGGAAAGCCTACCGCACGCCCCCCTGCAACGCCCTTCCCGCTCTCTGTGGGACTGCGTTGGCGTCTCACCTTCGCCGTACTTTTATTTTTGGCAGCGGTGGCAGCCCCAAGCGTGTCTGCGCAACCACCCTCGCTCCCCTCTTCAGGTAAGTAGTACCGCGCACCCTCCAGCCTTTCTCAATCGGTATCGTATCAAGCCACATGATCATTCGTTTTCCCTGTTTTTCTGCAATGACGCTCTCTCTATCGCTTCGCTGCTCCCCACCTCACCTCAACACCCCTGCCTATGTGCGTGGTACTCGGGTTCGGAATGCCGATCAGGCTGCCAGCCCACTCTCGTGAATCGCTGTGGCCAACGCCTTTGCGTTCACTCCCCCTCTCTAGCCACTGCTGGCGCTTGGCCTTGTGCTTCGAGAAACCTATCGGCCCCCCAGCCATCTCTCTTGGACCGCCCTGGCTCCCTTTCTAACACCCCTGTGGCATCTGTTGCACCCTTCACTGTCTCAGCTCACAACACCCCCCTCCCCCCCTCTTCCCGATGCTTCCTAGCCACCTACCCTCCCAGTCTCGTGCCCTTCGTCGGCATGATGCCGTCCCCCCCCCTCCCTCAGGGTCGGGCTTGTTCCCCCCCCTGTTGGCTCCCACAGCTGGCCCCATCGTTGATCTTCCATATTTCAATTTGCTGCTATACCGCCCCTCTGTTCCCCTGGATCAGCCTCCCCCCCTCAAGCCCCTCAGGCTCCACCCTGGACCCTCAGGTGGCCTAGAGGCCCCGCTGCTCCACCCTCCACGCCCTCCGCATCCTCACTCGCGTTGCTCCCTGCCCCTACTCTCACTCCGCGATCCAGGCAGCTTGCCTCGTTTCTTCTGCTTCTCAGAAGCTTATCCGCTGTCGGAGGAACATCCCCCATGGCCTGCAACCCTAGTAACCTCTGCTGCCCCTGGTCTGCGTACCCCGCGATATTGCACGTCCGGACTTTTCACGCTGCCCTGTCGGACAGGTTTCACTTGTGATTGTGCACCAACTAGCTACGACCTGCTTTTTTCTTGCAGCTCCAAGTCTTGTAGCTGGAAACATTGCTACCAGAATAGCACTTTATACTTCTCCCATTGCAAACTGTCAACACTGCCTTATAGTGGCAATGCATCGCTCATTTACGTCAAAAGCCGGAAAAGGAGTCGCACCTTTACCAACCATAAGTACCATACACTAGCACCTAAGGTCTATTTGTGTGCTACCTTGCCACATTCCACACCCGCCCTGATCCTCCCGCCAGCCTGGTGGGGTAGTTACGGATATGCTCACATAAAGCTGGTTCGCACATACACTATACGCACCACAAACTCCATACAAGTACCCCTACATAATAGCCTCACCAGCAATGGAACCCCCTGCGCACGAAGGAGAAAAGCCAGAAAAATCAGAAGCAGGACCAGCCTCCATAGCCCAACAGAACCTAGAATCCACCACACTTACCTTCTGAACGAACACCTCCCCAACAAACACACTGCGCCTACAATGCTCGACTCCACAACCCACTGCCCCACGCGACCTTCCCTACCGTGAAGGCCACGACATATCGCTCGCGAATGCACTATTGCAAGAACCTCCCCCTCACCCACACGAACACAGCACAACACCATGTGCCTTCTTCCCCAAGCTGACCGCCTAGTGCCTTGGGACACTGCGCCAATCCCTCGCTCCATCCCCCACCTGCCCTACCCGACCACGCAGCAAAGCTCCCTAAGACCCAGGCCGTGGATACGCACGCTTTCCCGTGCGGTGGCCTCCACAGCATGGCCATGTTAACACACATACGCATCCTATGCATTAACGTGAACGGAATTGGCGGGACACGCAAAATGGATGAGCTGAAGTCGTGGCTGGCGAGACTTCCTGCTCCCACTGACCTCGTCATCCTCATCGACACCCGGCTCATCGACAGAATCCCCAACCTGGACTTAAAGTTTCGACCGCACGCCTCCGCTCACGCCCCAGCACTACTCTCTACCGTCAACACCACAGGGAGGCCCACTCTCATCGGTGGTGTCTCCATTCTATCTTTCAACAGGGCTATCTCACTGTCCTCTCCACTCCCCTCCGCGGATGGCAGACTTCTCACTGTACACCTCAACTATCTCTGTGAGCAAATCCGCCTTATCGCCATATACGCCCCCACACAGTTCTACGAGCGCAGGATGTGGTGGACCACCACACTCGTCCCGGCTCTAGAAGCCCCGACCGCTGCTGCTGCATCCATGCTTGTCGGAGACTTCAATTTGGTAATCCTTCCCATCGACAGAAACCGCCCTCCCAAAGACTTCGAGGTCCGTGAGGGCGCTTCATTCGCCAAACTCATGGATAATCACGCACTGGTCGACACCTTTTGTGAACTCTACCCCACGCCGACAGACGTCTTCTCCTTCTATGGGAGGCAGCGTCACAATACTGCAACGCCGCCCACCTCCTCCCGACTCGACAGGATATACATCTCTCGGGCCTTCGTATCACGTCTTGCTGCATGTCCGTACATCCAAACCCGCACGGCAATCACGGACCACCTCTACGCCCCCCTCTGCTCACTTAGCTTCATCAACCCAACTGTTGCCCCTCGACCATGGCGACTCCGACAGCATCTACTCATGCGCCCCCATGTCTCACAAATCATTGACTCCGCCATCGCAGTCTTCCCATCCACCCCTTCCCCGGACTTCTGGGACAGATGGAAACTCGACCTCACCCTTACCCTCAAGCGTTTTTCCAACCAGGAGAGACGTCGCGTCGATGGTACGGTCGCTCATCTCGAACATACCATCGGCTCCCTACAGCGACATGCAGCGTACACGCCCCTGACTCAGGCCGCGTCCAACTGCCTTGACCAAGCAAGACTCCATCTGGCTAGGTATGAAGCTGCGAAAGCCTCCGAGATTGCGCTCAAGGCCAAGCTCAAAGTGGAAGGGCACAGAAAAATGGGAGTGTCCTCTCTTCTTTCTGGCCTCAACTCATGGATCAAAGGCTCGATCATCAGCTCGCTGATCTTACCTAATGGACAGACGACTTCGGACCTCCCCACCATGACCAACATGTGCTCCAACTTCTTCCAGACACTCTACAGCGGTAACAACCCCATCGCCCCAAGCAGGTTCTTTTGGCAACACATCCCCCCCTCCTCCATCCCGGACCCCTTACTCCTACGACTCAGCGCCCCCCTTTCCCTAGCTGAAATTGGAAAAGCGATGATATCCCTGTCCCGAGGTAAAACCCCCGGCCCAGACGGCCTTCCCGGGAAACTTTTTCGGCAATTTTCCCCGCGTTTTGAACCGCCCTTCCACTCCCTGCTCTCCTCAATACAGCCACTCTCTCGCCTACCTCCGTTCATGCTGACCGGGCGCACTGTCCTTATTCCAAAAAGAAGTGACTCCTCGCTAGTAGAGAATCTCCGCCCCATCACCCTCATGAACGCCGACTACAAAGTCCTCGCTCTCTGTCTGGCTAGCCGCCTTCAGCTCGTTCTCCCCCAGCTCATCCACCCATCACAAACCGCCTTCATTAAAAACAGGAAAATCGGAGACACAATCAACGATACCCTCGACATCATGGACTGGGCGGCCTTCTCTTCGGCCCCTCTTCTCGCTCTTACGGTGGACTTTCGGAAGGCCTATGACCTCGTCGATCGGCCTTTTCTCTTCCAAGCCTTAGCGGTCCTCGGTCTCCCTGCATCCTTCATCCATTGGGTACGACTAATGCACTCCGACACGAACACACGAATCTTGGTCAACAACATGCTCGGCCCCACCTTCCCCGTCCGTACGGGCGTCCGACAGGGCTGCCCTCTGGCGCCTCTACTCTTCGTTTGTGTCATTGAGATCTTTCACCGCTATATGGCCCTCTTCCTCCCCGGCTTCGCTCTGTCCCCCGCCGAACGCCGACTCATGGCATGCTACGCGGACGACGTAACACTCTTCCTCACATCCGACACAGAGCTCGGCATCGCAGTGATGCTCCTAGGCGTCTTTGGATCCGTGTCTGGGGAGGTCCCCAACTGGAACTAATGCTCCATTATTCCTTTCAACATTCCCCCCACTGACCTTGTGCACTCCGGGCCTATACCCGTTCGAGCCCCCGACGAAGCAGAACGCATCCTTGGAATTTATGTTGAACGACTACACCCCGGATCCACTACTTGGACTATGGCTCTTGCTCGTATACAAAACAGTGCCAAATTCCTGGCGGCCTTACACGCCACTGTCACGTGCCGCAAATCTCTCTCATCGATCTTCTTGAACTCTGTCATCTCTTATCCTGGACGCTTCCAACCAGCTCCACCGGACACCATCAAACGCATAGACATATCAGTCGGGAATTTCCTCTCATCCTCCAAACATAAACAGGACGGCCTCGCACAACGATTCCTCCCCAATGGCCTCTTATACAACTCCCCCCGAGATGGCGGGGTTGGAGCGATCGCCCCTTCTACACAGGTCAAAGCCCTCGCTATCCAGCGTGCCTTGCGCAGATTGGACCCACACCGTCTGAAGAAGTTGCGCGTACCCTGACCCCGTTCCCCTATGGGCTACACGGTCTGCTCTCCCATAAAGCCATCCTCGAACGAGGCTATCTCCCCACCTTCATCCTCGTTCCCCTACGAGGCTATATCCCCACCTTCATCCTTGCGCTGGACGAACTAAAAGCTATCCTCTCTCTTCCCCTGGTAATCCATGACCCCCCCCTACGCATGCAGTGCATCCTCACCGAACCTCTCGCCTTCAACCGCTCGCTCCTCAAACCTGACAATCGGCCTTTCGGCACCCGCCAACACGAGCGCTTCCTGCTTACAAGGCAGCTCCGCGTCGGACACATTGTCCGAGTCACCAACCTTGGCGTGAACCCCATCTCAGCACAAGATTTTCGTTCCCAACTCCCAGAGGAATTCCACGATGACGCAACCAGCATCCTCCCAGATCTCATCAAAGCTATCAAACGTCCCTGGTGGGCCGCCCCCCGAACCCCACACGCCTCCTCTGCCTCCCCAGACGACTGGTTCATGCTTTCCGACGACCACTACTCCATCTCGCACCTAGTTGTCAAAGTCGTCGCATACATTCCCCCCTCCTCCATCTCGGCTACCGTCCACCTCGTATCGCCAAACCACCGCATCACTTGCCCCCCGGCATCTACTGGACTCTTCCGTCTTCAGGACCTCATAGAGGTGCACGTCAGGGACTGGTGGCTCGCAGGGCCACTTCACACAGGGGCAGGGTTAGAAGCTAGGATAGAACTTCTACAGGACGGCGTCCCCAGCCTCGCCGACATCCGACGTCTCCTCTACTCACCGCAACCGCTTACTCACCACAGCCGATGGACCCGCGACCTCACCCTTCCTCCTCCTCCCCTCCCTGGCCTTAAGGACTCATTTTTCAAAGACCAGCCGAGCCTCCAACGGGACATCCTTTTCAGACTCTACACGCTCACCCTTCCCTCTTGATCACGCTTTCAATATTTTGACGACCGAGGGGTGTGCCCCCGGTGCCCAGCTGGCGTCGTCGAGACACTGCCGCACATCTTCTTTGAGTGCTCCTCCGCCGGAAACGGCATCTCGGCCCTCCGCACTGTCGCTGACCGCCACCTCAGACAACCTACCTCCGCCGAACACATCTTCTTCCCGATACAGTCACGGGTGGGACAATCCCCCCCATGGAGCCTTCTAATAGGAGCCGCAGTTAAACACTATGGAACAATCGCTGCGACCACAAGTACCGCAACTCCTCCTCCTCGAGACACTTCAGCTGGTATTAGCCCAATTCCTCATCGCTTCAAAATTTTTATGTGGAGAGGCAGACGTCAATCCGCCAAGAAACGCCAACGCATATCCTCCAGCATCAAGCGAGCGCAAGAACTCCGCTTCCTCCTCTTCGACACGACCGGCACGCCTTCCATTCACCCCGACCTTAGATTATCGTGGCTTTTGGGGAACCCGTTCCGCCGTAGACTACTCTCGCATAGAGCGTCTCCCCAGGCTGCTGGCGGTTGATTACGATCAATATATAACCTTAACCATTGTTGAGAACCAGTCAAATTCGGCCACATGTACCAAGTTCAGTGTCGCACAAAGTCCAGTACATAGGGGATGTTCGTGAAATTGTAATTTATAGACTCTACTCGGGAAAAGGGGCATTGAGACTCAAATATCGACACAGGAATGGACCCTAAGAACGCTGCCCAAAGTAGAATGAAAACATTAGCTCCGCATTTTTATCCAAACCACGACATACCGTCTCTGGTAGAGTACTCGCATGCTGTGGAAGTCAATGGTTGTCGCCGGAATCTCAAAACCGTCAGTTCTCCGTCACCGTCGCTTCCTCACTCAGCCTCACTTCCTCCCGCCACCGACCTTTCTTCCTCTCGCATCGCCTTCCGCGTCACCCACGTTTCCCCTTCCTGGCGCTGCCATTTCCCCGGAATCGCAATTTGCTGATCGAGCTTACTGAGGGCTCGCGTTGCCGCACTTTGCGGCGCGCCGCCGCACATTAACCACTCCATGTCACATGACCGTTCCAAGCTTAGCTCACACGCCAAAGCCTCGTAGCGCGATGGGGTTTTCCAGTCAATCTCCTCGTAACGTCGCGGGGCTCGCACCGCGATGAGAATTGAACTTAAATCGCCCCTCTCGGGGTCGGCAGTGCTGGTCGCAGCGTGCGCCGCGTGCCTCGTGGCCGTACTCGCGCTCCACTCGCCGCTCTCTCAGGTGCCCGTGTCCGCGCGCCTCCCGTGTCTGCGCGCATCACTTGTCCGCGCGCCTCCCGTGTCCGCGCGCCTCCCGTGTCCGTGCGCCTCCCGTGTCCGCGCGACTCCCGTGTCCGCGCGCCTCCCGTGTCCGCGCGCCTCGCTTGCCCACGTGCCTCCGTCGCTGCCGCGCGTGCCTTCCCGAGCCTTGCCACCTCGCCTGTCCGATCCACTTTCCCCTTGCCTCTCCCCTCCCACCCGCCCCCTCCCGTCCCTCGGCCCACACCCCTCCCCCCTTCCCTCCCACCGCCCATATCCGCAGCAGCCAGGGGAGGCCCCTCCGGCCCCGTGGGCGGAGCGTGGCGCGGAGGGGAATGCACACCGGCGGAGAGCAGCGGGCGCGCGAGAAGGGGTGTGGGGAAGGGGTGGCGTCGGAAGAATTGGGGCAGGGGCAGCGAGTGGGGAGGATGGAGCGGGAGGAGTGGGGCGCACGGGTGGGAGGCGAGGAGAGGCGGAGGCAGGGGGCGAGCTTGCGGCAGGCAGGCGGCTGCTGGAGGCCATGATGGGGGGCGCGGGGGGTGAGGGGGAACTGGAACAGGCGGAGGACAAGGGGGGTGAGGGGGAACTGGAACAGGCGGAGGACAAGGGGGGTGAGGGGGAACTGGAACAGGCGGAGGACAAGGGGGGTGAGGGGGAACTGGAACAGGCGGAGGACAAGGGGGGTGAGGGGGGACGAGAGGTCGAGGAGCAGACTGAGGCAGCGGGAGCAGAAGGGGAGAAGGAGGGGGATGGGTTGGTTGATGGCAATGCAGGTGGTTTAGATGGCAACGCAAGTGGTTCAGATGGCAAGGCAGGTGGTTCAGATGGCATGGGGTCATTTTTAGAGGTGGAGGGTAGGGCAGAGGAGACGGAGGGAGAGGGTATGGATGGCCATGAGGCAGGTGGTGCGTGGGAGGAGGGGGAGGGAGAGGCAGGGCCGGAGGGCATCACAGCGGGTGGTGGGTGGAGGGAGGCGAGGAAGGGAGTGGAGGTGGCAGCAGCATTGGGAGAAGCAGAGGTTGCAGAGAGTAATGAGAATGTGCTGTTCGACATCCCTCCTGCTCCTCCTCCTCCTCCTCCTCCTCCTCCTCCTCCTCCTGCTGCTGCTGCTGCCCCTGCTGCTGCTGCTATTCCTGATGAGGATGCGGCACAGCAGGGTGAGATGGGAGGGGCTGACGCATGGAGAGGAAGCGAGCACGTGGGGGAGCAGGTGAAGCAACACACCTCATTCACTCACTGCACCACATCATACCACCAGTTTCCCTTTGCTTCCCTCCAACCAACTCCCCCCCACCCTCCCATCTACTTCTCTCCTCCCCTGCTCACAACCACCTGCCCCTTCGCTCTCCTGGCCTCACCGCGCCACCCTCGCCCTGACCTGCCACCATGCCTCGCATCACCCACAGTGTAGCGCTGCCCCTTCCCTCCCCGCAGGTGGAGGCCAAGCCCGCGCACCTGTGGCGGGTGGCAGTGTGCCTCGTGGGCGTGCGCGTAGCTTTGAGCTGACAGGCCCGTCCATAGTGCTGCGCTGCCCCTTCCCTCCCCTCCCTTGCAGGTAGCCACCAAGCCCGCCCACCTGTGGCGGGTGGCGGTGTGTCTCGTGGGCGGCGCGCGCGACTTTGAGCTGACAGGCCCGTCCATCGTGCAGCGACTGCTGCTGCCGCTGCTGCCGCACCGCCCCGTGCTCTTCCTGCACGCGCCCCTTGACGAGGCCGCCTTCAAGCTCTGGCCGCTGCTCTGGGCCGCAAGGCGCGGCGTGGCCGTGGGGGCGGTGAGGGTGTTCGCCAGCACGTGGGTCAATGAGAGCGCCCTGCCGCCGGGAGTTGTGGAGGACCCTTCCTCACCGCATGGCACCCAGGTGGGTGGGTGATGGGGGTTGCATTAGAGAGGGTGCACATCTTGTGTGGCGGTGAGGGTGTTCGCCAGCATGTGGGTTAGTGAGACTGCCCTGGCGCCCGGCCTTGTGGAGGACCCCTCCTCGCCACACGGCACCCAGGTGGGCGGGTGATGGGGTGCATTCAATGGGATGTTCAGCTTGGGTGGCCGCACGCACGTGCATGCTTGCCTGACTGCATGTGAGCAGCATGCTGTGTGCACCCGTGCTGCCAAACCACCACCTCACCCAGGCAAGTCCACCCACCTGTGCACTGCACCGCCTGTCTCCCCACACCCCTCCCATGACACCAGGGCATGCTGCAGTTTTTCCGTCTGGTGGAGGGGTGCATGCCTCTCATCCGCGCCTACGAGCGCCATGCCGTGCGCCCATGCTGCCAACCCACCACCTGCGAACCTGTTCCCCCCCCACCCCACCCCACATGCCAGGGCATGCTGCAGTACTTCCGGCTGGTGGAGGGGTGCATCCCGCTCATCCGCGCCTACGAGCGCCGCCACGCCATCACCTTCGACTGGCTGCTGCGCACGCGAGTCGACACCTTCTGGCACCGCGCCCTGCCGCCGCTCTCCCTCTTCCCCCCACACGCCTACACCATCCCCTTCGGCTCCGACTGCTTTGGTCTCAACGACCGGTTCGGCCTCGGCACGTGGGGGACGGCGCTGCCTGCGCTCTCCCGCCTCTCCATGCTGCCTGCCATCGCTGCGGGCGGCGCGTTTCGGCGGTTTTCTATGGAGGGTGTGGGCGGGCTGGGGCAGGAGGCGAGCAACCCGCATGCCGTCCCCGTGGAGTAGGTGACGCTGGGGTCACACAGCGGGTGGGCGGTGGGTGGGTGGGTGGGTGGGTGAGTGCGTGGGTGTGTGGGTGTGTGGGTGTGTGGGGGGGTGGGCGGATGGGTGGGTGGGTGGGCTGGTCGGGTGGGTGGGTGGGTGGGTGGGTGGGTGGGTAGCAACAGGAGTGTGGGTATAGGACCAGCGAGTGATACTCTGTGAACACCGCTGCTCTGTGTGTACACCATCGCCCCTTCAACACAACACAACCTAGACCCCACCCTGTCCCCCCCTCTGCCCCACGCCATGCCTCCCTCAGGGTACCGGTGGGGCTGAACTCAGAGTAGGCATTCAAGGCGCAGCTGGCGCTGACAGGGGTACCAGTGGCGCGGTCAGACCTGTCGTTCTGTGTGGTGAGCCGGCGCGTTTTGAGACGTCTCAAAAGTCCCCCTGCCACCCCTCCCCCTCACACACCTTTCAGGGTACCAGCAGGGCTGAACTCAGAGCAGGCGTTCAAGGCGCAGCTGGCGCTGGCGGGGGTGCCAGTGGCGCGGGCGGACCTGTCGTTCTGTGTGGTGAGCCGGCGAGTGTACCGGCACCACGCCATGCCCGTGCTCTCCCTCAACGCCTCCACGCCCCTCAACGGCGCCAAGTGCCGCCCCTGCTACCCCAAAATCACAGGCGCCGAGGTGAGGCCCTTTGATCAAAACTGCCGAGGTGAGGCCCTTTGATCAAAACTGCCGAGGTGAGGCCCTTTGATCAAAACTGCCGAGGTGAGGCCCTTTGATCAAAACTGCCGAGGTGAGGCCCTTTGATCAAAACTGCCGAGGTGAGGCCCTTTGATCAAAACTGCCGAGGTGAGGCCCTTTGATCAAAACTGCCGAGGTGAGGCCCTTTGATCAAAACTGCCGAGGTGAGGCCCTTTGATCAAAACTGCCGAGGTGAGGCCCTTTGATCAAAGGTGCCATGAGGGCATGGCAGGGGGCTCACTGCATGGGGCAAGCAGCCGTTCACATGCATACCACATTCCTGATGTGCTTCTTTCAAACACCGTGCCATCTGCTCTCCCACACCTTACTCTGCATGCCTGCATGTCTGCGTGACTGCATGGCTGCATGACTGCATGTGCCAGGCCAATCGGCGCATCCGTCGCTGGTACCTGGAGGGCTCGCGCTTCGGCCCGCACCGCTCGCCGTCATTCGCCAACCGCACCGACTTCTCTCTCTGCGACGCCGCCAAGCCCTGGCCCGCGCCCCACGTGGCGGCGGCCCTGTTTGACGCCGCTGCGGGGCCAAGGCTGGCGAGGGAGCGGCGCTCCACCATGCACGTCACCCTTCGCGGCTGTGCACGCAACTTCAGGAAGGTAGGGGAAATGCGTGCGATGATGGCACTCGCCTCGTGGAGCACCTGTCAGTGCATGAGTCTCGTTGTCTGCATGCATTTCATTACCTGCATGCTCCTCTGATCTGCGTGGCGGCCCTGCCCACTGCCACCTCTCATCCGCCACTCTCTCTCTCTCCTCTCCCCCATCTCCTATTGCCCCCCCAGTTGCGGCGGCACACGGAGGAGTGGCAGGCGCCAGCAGAGGCGGTGCTGTGCTTCCGGTCGCAGCTGGGGGAGGTGCACCTGCTGGGGCCGCCTGGCCAGTGCTTCTACACGGCACTGGAGGGGGTCAACCGCACCAGGTGCGTGCTGCACTCCCACGCTGCCTGCACGTCGCACCCCCACGCTTCCCTCATGTGCGCCCCACCACAGCATGCTGTCCTCACGGTCGCCAGCGCCCACTCACAACCACTGTGCCGCTCGTCACTCGTTCTGCCTTTCCCTCTCCGTGAGCCTGCCCCTGCCCCTCGGCGCCTTGCCCTCACCCGTGTCTGTGCCTGTGCGCGCTCTTACCCCATGCTGCCCACCAGCCTGGTCATGACAACCACTCCGAGATCCGCGCATGCCAAGGGCTCGTGGGAGTGGAGCATGCGGCGCCACGCACCTGGGCTGCTGGTCACTGCACTCCCTGCTGGCCCCACACTTGCGTCCTCCTCCACCGCCCACACACTCAAGGTGCCCTCCGCTGCTGCCCTGCCTTCCATTCTCTTCCTGGCCGTCCCGTGACATCCCTTCCTCATATGCCCCATGTGTGCCCCATGTGTGCCCCATGTGTGCCCCATGCGTGCCCCATGTGTGCCCCATGTGTGCCCCATGTGTCCCCCATGCGTGCCCCATGCGTGCCCCATGCGTGCCCCATGCGTGCCCCATGCGTGCCCCATACGTGCCCCATGCGTGCCCCATGCGTGCCCCATATGTGCCCCATGCGTGCCCCATGCATGCCCCATGCGTGCCCCATGCGTGCCCCATGCATGCTCCATGTGTTGCCCATGCGTGCCCCATGCGTGCCCCATGCGTGCCCCATGCGTGCCCCATGTGTGCCCCATGTGTGCCCCATGTGTGCCCCATGTGTGCCCCATGTGTGCCCCATGTGTGCCTTGCACTCTAGCATAGCTCGTCATCTATCATGCGCTTGCACTCGCATGTATGTGCCTGTATGATTACTCATGCCCTCAAACTCCCCATTTCCCTCACTCTTGAAATGCATCCCCACTCCTCCTTCTCCTCCTCCCCTGCCTTCCACACTCTCTTTGCGTCGTCACCCCACTCCATCCCGCATCCCTCACCCATGCCACCCGCCGCTTTCTACACAGCTCTCACTCACAGGCACCGACCTGCCGCTCATCTTCGACTGGCAGAAGCAGAACGCCTCACTACCCTCTGCTGCTTTCCAAATGCAACCTCCCACCTTCCCCTTTTCTCCCCACTCCCCACTTTCCATCTCTGCAGCTCTCACTCACAGGGGCTGACCTGCCACTCATCTTTGACTGGCAGAAGCAGAACGCCTCAGTGCCCACCTGCCAGCTGCTGCTTGCCTTCCCAGACGCAGTGCCCCCACTCGACCGCAACGCCACCATCACTGCCCTGCAGCAGCTGGGCTTTCACCTCATGGCTTGCATTCAGGAACCGCGTGTTACGGTAGAGAGATGTTCGTTCTTCTCCCTGAAATACTGCTCGCAGCTCTTAGGTATCGGGCCAAAGGCACGGATTGTAAGACAATGAGACATTTCTTTTGAGACGGCTAAGGCATCAATTCCATCCCATGCAAAGGCGAATCCCAATGCACGTTTCAAGCTTGTTACCGTATTTCCACGTCCAGTAAAAAAACAACACACAGAAAACAACCATTCTAACAGTATATCTACAACACATCGTCTTTCATGATTAGGCATCTTGAGATTCTGACAACCAGCATACCGTATATACTAGGCTTGTCACTCTAAAAGTTTCAAGCTCCAGAGGGAGGCAACATTTCTGTAGACTAAGTCGACCATTCTTGCAGGTGATGCAGATTAATACATTCAGTTTTTTTTTTTTCTGTGTTGAATGTAATGATATGTAAGGGTTCTACTCCAACATTTTCCAGCAAATATGTATATACCTATTTATTTAATAAATTTACACTTCTGCTCCTGGAGTTATGAATCTTCACGAATCAACAAGAGGCCTCTCTCTTCGTCCACTTCCACTTCTCTCCCAACAGAGCAGCCAATGGCTCTCTTCCCTCGGGTCCAACTCTCCTCGCTGCAGCCATTGCCGCTGCCGCTGGCAGCTTGACTGACATCCTTGCTGTGGCTCGGGGAGCAAGACGAGTAACGCTCTTTTGCTGGCGGTGAGAGGGCAGACGGAGACGGTGGCAGTGGCAGGGAGCCGTGCTTGCTGGGCGGAGGCGATGCGAGCATGAAGAAGAAAGCAGCTGAGTAGATGCACACATGCCACACACTGCAGACGATGAGGACGATGTGATGCGAGTGAACGAGACACCAACCGGGGGGGACGGAGGGGTTGGGGGGGTAAGTGAACAGGGAGGGAGGGCAGGGGAGTGAACAGAGAAATGTTGATTCTGAAAGCAGCATCAGTCACTATTTGTACACAAGGATCTGTACAAACACGAAAGTGAAGCGTTTTCCTCCCTCCTCCCCTCTTTCCTTCCCCCCTCTTCTCTCACGGTCGGTGCAGTTCAGCACGAGCGCACACTCCCCTCCCACATGCACACATGCACACACACATGCACACACACATGCACACATATGCACACACACGCACAGACACACATGCACACACACATGCACACACACATGCACACACACACGCACACACACAAGCACACACACACGCATGCACGCACGCATGCACGCACATAGGCATGCACGCATGCACAGAGACATGCACGCATTCATGGCACCTCACCTGTGCCAGATCCAGTAGGTGACAGGCACCTCCACGAGGAAGCTGGAGGCCGCCAGCAGCGCCGCCAGCACGCCCAGCAGCAGCGACGGCAGGTGGAACGCGGCGAGCAGGGCACGCAGCATGCGCAGTGCCTCACCCACCTGCTTGCACCACCTGCTGGCCGCGAGAGTAGAATGGGACGAGCGTGCGAGGGAGACACAGTTGATCAGGTGATTGGAATGCGTTGAAGAGAAGAGAAGGGGAAGGGGTGGTAAGAGATGCCTGTGGACGGGCGGCATGCAGCGTGTGGACGCAGGTGATGCAGTGAAAGACACAATTGACAAAAACGGTGTGCCACTGCCCACATGCCACTGAACACATGCCACTGCCCGCCCACACTACATGCTCGTTAACATGGTCATGTCTACCACTGCCATGCCGCCCATGCCATGACGCCCATGCCATGCCGCCCATGCCATGCCGCCCATGCCATGCCGCCCATGCCATGACGCCCATGCCATGCCGCCCATGCCATGCCGCCCATGCCATGCCGCCCATGCCATGCCGCCCATGCCATGCCGCCCATGCCATGCCGCCCATGCCATGCCGCCCATGCCATGCCGCCCATGCCATGCCGCCCATGCCATGCCGCCCATGCCATGCCGCCCATGCCATGACGCCCATGCCATGCCGCCCATGCCATGACGCCCATGCCATGCCGCCCATGCCATGCCGCCCATGCCATGACGCCCATGCCATGCCGCCCATGCCATGCCGCCCATGCCATGCCGCCCATGCCATGCCGCCCATGCCATGCCGCCCATGCCATGCCGCCCATGCCATGCCGCCCATGCCATGCCGCCCATGCCATGCCGCCCATGCCATGCCGCCCATGCCATGCCGCCCATGCCATGCCGCCCATGCCATGCCGCCCATGCCATGCCGCCCATGCCATGCCGCCCATGCCATGACGCCCATGCCATGCCGCCCATGCCATGCCGCCCATGCCATGCCGCCCATGCCATGCCGCCCGTGCCATGCCGCCCGTGCCATGCCGTCCATGCCATGCCGCCCATGCCATGCCGCCCATGCCATGCCGCCCATGCCATGCCGCCCATGCCATGATGCCCATGCCATGCCGCCCATGCCATGCCGCCCATGCCATGCCGCCCATGCCATGCCGCCCATGCCATGCCGCCCATGCCATGCCGCCCATGCCATGCCGCCCATGCCATGCCGCCCATGCCATGCCGCCCATGCCATGCCACCGATGTCACACACCATTGGAACGCTCTTTTCCACACGGATGCTTGCTGCCGCGCTTTACTTGTCCTTGCAACCCCACATGACCACTCTGCACCACTGCTGCTGCTGCCACCACAGCTTTCAGAGTCACAGGCAGTGCTCATTTCACCGCCACGCCGGTAACCATGCGTGCAAGGCGACGAGAGCAGAGAGGCGTCCTCGTCCTCCCCATCCACATGGCCGCCCTGGGACGCTTCTTCCCCCCACTCGCCAGCGCAGCCACCCGCTTTGCGAGGGGCGTTGGCGGCATGAGGATCGGAGCAAGAGGAGGTGCGGGAGTGGCGCAGAGCTGCTAGGCGGATGAGCCAGCCGGTGATGAGCGCTGCTGCTCCCAGTGCCAGCAGCACCACGATGCTCCACCCACTGCATGCCGTGGTGGGAGGGGCACACACGGGGAATATTTAGTCAGGCGAAGAAGCAGGAAAGGTAGAGCAGGGAGGAAAGGATGGAGACTGAAATTGAAAGAGAATGTTGAAACAATCAGCTGAGCGACCCTACCACGTGGATTAGATAAGGCCTGTAGGAAGACGAAGGACTTCCTACCTATCATGTGCCTTGACAGGCAAGCAACAGAGAGTGGGAGCACAGGACTGGCAGGGTGAAACGTGAAAGGTATTGAAGGGCCTTGAGGCCCGCCTTGTGGCCTGTGCCATTGCATTCACCTCACCTTCTGGCCCTGTGCCTGCTGGTTCACCTGGTGGCTCACCTGGTAAGTTGGCCCTCTGAGCCCTCTCAGCCCACCTGGTGGCTCACCTGGCGCCTCACCTGGTGGGTCACCTGGTGGCGCGGTCGACAGCCGTGGCGGCAGTGTAGAAGGAGGCGAGCACGAAAAAGAGGAAGCGCATTGAGGGAGGGAGAGTGAGAACACAGGGCAGATAAGGTGCAAGGCAGTGGAGGCATTGCCTCACCTGGTGGCGCGGTCGACAGCAAGAATGGAGGTGGAGAAGGAGGCGAGGACGAAGAAGAAGAAGCGCGGCCAGATGGGCACTTGCGCCGCGTGCAGGAAGGCCAGCAGCACGGCGAGGAAGGACGAGTAGAAGTCGGCGAACTGCAGCGTGGGGTAGCGCGCCGCGCACCAGCCGTCCGTGTCGCACAGGTGGTAGAGCGCAGAGCACAGGCCGTTGAGGGAGAACATCACCCACTCGGGGTATGCCTGGTTGGGGTTAGTGCATGGGTGGGAGTGGGTAGGGAGGGCGGATGTGGGAGTTTTAAAACGTCTCAGAATGCAGGGTGGGGTAGCGTGCAGCACACCAGCCGTCGGCGTCGCAACAGATGCAGAGCACAGGCCGTTGAGAGAGACCATGACCCGCTCGGGGTATGCCTGGTTGGGGTTAGTGCATGGGTGGGAGTGGGTAGGGAGGGCGGATGTGGGAGTTTTAAAACGTCTCAGAATGCAGGGTGGGGTAGCGTGCAGCACACCAGCCGTCGGCGTCGCAACAGATGCAGAGCACAGGCCGTTGAGAGAGACCATGACCCGCTCGGGGTATGCCTGGTTGGGGTTAGTGCATGGGTGGGAGTGGGTAGGGAGGGCGGATGTGGGAGTTTTAAAACGTCTCAGAATGCAGGGTGGGGTAGCGTGCAGCACACCAGCCGTCGGCGTCGCAACAGATGCAGAGCACAGGCCGTTGAGAGAGACCATGACCCGCTCGGGGTATGCCTGGTTGGGGTTAGTGCATGGGTGGGAGTGGGTAGGGAGGGCGGATGTGGGAGTTTTAAAACGTCTCAGAATGCAGGGTGGGGTAGCGTGCAGCACACCAGCCGTCGGCGTCGCAACAGATGCAGAGCACAGGCCGTTGAGAGAGACCATGACCCGCTCGGGGTATGCCTGGTTGGGGTTAGTGCATGGGTGGGAGTGGGTAGGGAGGGCGGATGTGGGAGTTTTAAAACGTCTCAGAATGCAGGGTGGGGTAGCGTGCAGCACACCAGCCGTCGGCGTCGCAACAGATGCAGAGCACAGGCCGTTGAGAGAGACCATGACCCGCTCGGGGTATGCCTGGTTGGGGTTAGTGCATGGGTGGGAGTGGGTAGGGAGGGCGGATGTGGGAGTTTTAAAACGTCTCAGAATGCAGGGTGGGGTAGCGTGCAGCACACCAGCCGTCGGCGTCGCAACAGATGCAGAGCACAGGCCGTTGAGAGAGACCATGACCCGCTCGGGGTATGCCTGGTTGGGGTTAGTGCATGGGTGGGAGTGGGTAGGGAGGGCGGATGTGGGAGTTTTAAAACGTCTCAGAATGCAGGGTGGGGTAGCGTGCAGCACACCAGCCGTCGGCGTCGCAACAGATGCAGAGCACAGGCCGTTGAGAGAGACCATGACCCGCTCGGGGTATGCCTGGTTGGGGTTAGTGCATGGGTGGGAGTGGGTAGGGAGGGCGGATGTGGGCGCGCATGTGGGTGAGTGGGGGAAGATGATAGGGATGCAGTGGAGTGCGGGTGGGTGGAGGAAGTAAGGAGCGATGCAGAGTGGTGTGAGCAAGCACAGGTTGTGTCCATCATGCAATGCCTTACCCCAAGGTACAGCGAAACCATGGCTGGCAGCACGGCCACCACGTTGCTCCCCACCAGCGCCCACCGCTGCTGCTCTATGCCTGCCAGTCACCGGGGCAGAAGGCCATGAAGGACAGATGGTAGGCGGACGAAAGTAGGCAAGAGAGAATAAGGAAGTAATATTTGAAGGTAGAAATGATGCACAGCTGCAGTGTTAGACAGTTCCAAGCTCGGCTTGCACCACTTATAAGCGACAAACAGATAAGTAGGAGAGACGAGAGGAGACGGGGAAAGGAGACGAGGAGTGAGAGGAGAGAGGCAGCATGTGAGCATAAAGAGCAGATGGCGGTGTTGAGTGGCGAGCACATGTTGACACGCCACAGAGATGGGCGGTTCACATCGCGCTGTGCTGGCGCTCCACCCAGCAGCACAGAGCCAATGGCAGCAGCACGCACCCAATGTCAGCAGCACGCACCTAGCTGTGAGACTGTCTCAATGGAACAGTCCACACCCCCGTGGGACCGATCGCAGAAGCAGTAGCTGTGGTGGGGAAGAGAGGTTGATGAGAGTTGCACGAGAGAGGAGGCGCGAGTGAGTGCAGTGTTGAAAGCAGGCAGAGGCGAGTGAGAGGACATGGCAAAGCGAGTGAGATGAATGATGCAGTGGTGGACCTGTGAGTGCACCCATGTTTGCGAGTGGAAGACTGGTGAGTAACGCGTGGAGGAGAGTGGGTAAAAGGGAAACGGGAAAGCGGGAGAGGGGGAGCACAGAAGAGAGGGGGAAGAGGGCGGCGTACTAGACGCCGAATTGGAAGGCGCCGTCTGCCATGACGTGGCAGGGGCTGCCGGAGCAGCCGTTGGGACACCCGTGCTGCACCACCCGCACCTCCCACTCCCACGCCCACTCCCCCTCGCCACCCTCCCCATCTCCTCCCCCCTCCCCCTGGCCCCCGCTCTCCCCCTCGTGCTCCTCCCTTGCCCCTGGCGGGGGGGCGTCCAGCCCCACAGCGACGAAGGTGGTGACCTCTGCGGGGTGGATCAGCTCCAGTGACAGCTGCCCTCCCCTGCCCGCTGCACAGGGGTGGGGGGAGGAGGGGTGGAGAGGGGTGGGGGAAGGTGAGGGCCGGTGGTGACCTCCGCGTGGTGGATGAGCTCCTGTGAGAGCTGCCCGCCCCTGGGCGCTGCAGGATTGGGGGAGTGAAGGGGATAAGTTGGGAGTAGAGATGGAGAGGGATGGAGAAGGGTGGGGGAAAGGTGAGGGCAGTTGTGGCCTGAGGACGTGGAAGGCATGGGATGTGAGGGGAGGAGCGGACTGGGAGGAGTGGAGAGCGAGGCGGGAAGGAGGTCGAGTGGTTTGGGGGCTAGGAGAGGAACACCCAGTAGAAGCACCCTTCATCCTACCCACCCACCCACCCACCCACCCACCCACCCACCCGCCCACCCACCCACCCACCCACCTCACTACCTCCCCACACACCCACTCACTGACCCATATCTGTGGCGGGTGCAACAGCGGAGGCATCAAAGCGAGTGAGGGACGGCAGGCCACCCGCACGCACGAGCAGATACACAGACGCACGCGGGACTGATGACCCCGCTGCTGCCACTGCTGCTGCTGCTGCTGCTGTTGCCACTGCCACCACTCTCCCCCACCGCTACACCCTCTCCCCCTTGCCCCTCCCCATCCCCCTGCGCCCCTGCGCCCCCCCTGAGCGGCAGGAGGCGCAGGTGGATGGAGAGCACGCCCCCACGCGCGCCAAAGGGCGGGGTGAGGGAGAGGAAGGCCCAGGAGGGGCGCGCAGGGGAGGGCGAGGCGGCGAGGGGCACGGGGAACCAGGAGTCCCACAGGGCAGGCGGGGTGGGCGAGGCGGGGGGGAGGAAGGCTGCGTCGAGCCCCGACTCGTATGTCCATGAGAGCAGGTGCGGCTGAGGGGAGAGGGGGCGGGGGGTTGGGGGGAGGGATGACTTTTGAGTCGACTCAAGAGGCGGCGAGGGGCACGGGGAACCATGATGACCACAGGGCGGGCGGGGTGGGCGAGGCGGGTGGTAGGTAGGCTGCATCAAGCCCCGACTCGTATGACCACGAGAGCAGGTGCGGCTGGGGGGAGGGGAGGGGAGGAGGGGGACACGACACGGGCGTGAGGAAGAGGGGAAGCGTTGATGGCTAGGGGGGGAGGGTAGAAGCAGAGGCAGGTAAGGTGCATGGAGAGCCGATGCAGCTCGAGGGATGGGGTACGGTCGTATGGAAAGGGTGATGGGGGGAGGGGGAGGGGGAGGGGTGTGGGGGAAGGGTGTGGGGGAAGGGTGTGGGGGAGGGGTGTGGGGGAAGGGTGTGGGGGAGGGGTGTGGGGGAAGGGTGTGGGGGAGGGGTGTGGGGGAAGGGGTGTGGGGGAAGGGTGTGGGGGAGGGTGTGGGGGAGGGGAGGGGAGGGGGTGGGGGAAGGGGTGTGGGGGAAGGGGTGTGGGGGAAGGGGTGTGGGGGAAGGGGTGTGGGGGAAGGGGTGTGGGGGAAGGGGTGTGGGGGAAGGGGTGTGGGGGAAGGGGTGTGGGGGAAGGGGTGTGGGGGAAGGGGTGTGTGGGGGGGGGGGTGTGGGGAAGGGGTGTGGGGGAAGGGGTGTGGGGGAAGGGGTGTGGGGGAAGGGGTGTGGGGGAAGGGGTGTGGGGGAAGGGGTGTGGGGGAAGGGGTGTGGGGGAAGGGGTGTGGGGGAAGGGGTGTGGGGGAAGGGGTGTGGGGGAAGGGGTGTGGGGGAAGGGGTGTGGGGGAAGGGGTGTGGGGGAAGGGGTGTGGGGAAGGGGTGTGGGGGAAGGGGTGTGGGGGAAGGGGTGTGGGGGAAGGGGTGTGGGGGGAAGGGGTGTGGGGGAAGGGGTGTGGGGGAAGGGGTGTGGGGGAAGGGGTGTGGGGAAGGGGTGTGGGGGAAGGGGTGTGGGGAAGGGGTGTGGGGGAAGGGGTGTGGGGGAAGGGGTGTGGGGGAAGGGGTGTGGGGGAAGGGGTGTGGGGGAAGGGGTGTGGGGGAAGGGGTGTGGGGGAAGGGGTGTGGGGGAAGGGGTGTGGGGGAAGGGGTGTGGGGGAAGGGGTGTGGGGGAAGGGGTGTGGGGGAAGGGGTGTGGGGGAAGGGGTGTGGGGGAAGGGGTGTGGGGGAAGGGGTGTGGGGGAAGGGGTGTGGGGGAAGGGGGTGGGGGAAGGGGTGTGGGGGAAGGGGTGTGGGGGAAGGGGTGTGGGGGAAGGGGTGTGGGGGAAGGGGTGTGGGGGAAGGGGTGTGGGGAAGGGGTGTGGGGGAAGGGGTGTGGGGGAAGGGGTGTGGGGGAAGGGGTGTGGGGGAAGGGGTGTGGGGGAAGGGGTGTGGGGGAAGGGGTGTGGGGGAAGGGGTGTGGGGGAAGGGGTGTGGGGGAAGGGGTGTGGGGAAGGGGTGTGGGGAAGGGGTGTGGGGGAAGGGGTGTGGGGGAAGGGGTGTGGGGGAAGGGGTGTGGGGGAAGGGGTGTGGGGGAAGGGGTGTGGGGGAAGGGGTGTGGGGGAAGGGGTGTGGGGGAAGGGACGAAAGTGGTGCGGGCGGAGGGGAGGAGGGGGGAGGAGAGGAACGAGGAAGAGAGGTGGGAGGAGTGGAGCACGGATGATAGGAGGGAGGAGGAGAGGAGGAGAGTGCTGAGGAGAGGAAGAGAGGGCCAGATAGTGGTTCAGGATTTGAATGGGGACCACTTTCGTTTCTTCCCCCCGTTTCTTCCCCCCGTTTCTTCCCCCCGTTTCTTCCCCCCGTTTCTTCCCCCCGTTTCTTCCCCCCGTTTCTTCCCCCCGTTTCTTCCCCCGTTTCTTCCCCCGTTTCTTCCCCCCGTTTCTTCCCCCCGTTTCTTCCCCCCGTTTCTTCCCCCCGTTTCTTCCCCCACCTCCACGCTCCCCTCTATGCTCACCTCCAGAGGGATGAGCGGCCACTGGCACTGAGGCCCGGTGAGGCGGGGGAAACACGTGGCAGCCTTCCATTGGATGCTCACACACACCTCTCCGCCCCCTTCGCCCTCATCCGCAGAGCCCCCCTGCTGCCCGTGCGTCCATGACCCCCCCCACAGCGACGCCCACCACCCACCATCCCCCCCCTCTCTACCACCACTGTTACCACTGCCAACACTGGTACTATCATTAACACCAATGCTGCTGCTGTTGCTAACGGTGCTGCCATTACCGGAACCACTCCTCCCAGCGCGGCTAGCAGGGTGGGAGAGCAGCAGGTGCCAGGAGCCCGGGTCAGCCACGCTCTGCCAGCTGCCCATGTCCATGCGCCCCTCGCTCCACCACACATCCACCCCCGCCTCCCCCTCCGCTCCCCATCTCCCCTGCCCTTCCCTGCCCCTACTGCCGCCACCGCTGCTGCTGCTGCTGCTGCTGCCTGCTTGCTCCATGTTC
The DNA here is from genome assembly GCA_947470075.1 of Closterium sp. Yama58-4. Lineage (NCBI taxonomy): Eukaryota > Viridiplantae > Streptophyta > Zygnematophyceae > Desmidiales > Closteriaceae > Closterium > Closterium sp. Yama58-4. The sequence continues at coordinate 520,798 of CANIUD010000604.1, read as the reverse complement.
TCCGAAGGCGGCTGCACAGAAAACGAGGGCCCAGCTGGCGCACCACGATTGGACGAGCCGAGGAGAGCCATGCGGCGCAGCTGCACGGAGAGAGAGGCGTTGGCGGCGTGGGCGTGGCCCGTGAGCCACGATGGGAGGGGCGAGGCAGAGGAAGACGAAGAGGAGGAGGAGGGTTCAGGGTATATTGAGATGAGGAGCTTGGGGAGGGGCTGGGGGATGGCGAGGGTGAAGAGGAGCGGGGGTGAGGAGGGGCGCAGGCACTGGTGAGTGAGAGAGCCCCCGTACAGGGCGTCCATGCCCGGTGCTGTGAATGCATCGTGATTGAGGGGAGAGGGGTACGCGGGGGAGGAAGGGGTGGGAGGAGGGGAAGGGGGGGAGGGGGAGGGAGAGGAGGAGGAGGGGGATGGGGATGGTGATGGGGATGGGGCGGGAGGGGAGGAGGAGTCGTTTCCAGACGAAGTATTGGCTTCTTGCGGCGGCATAGGCACAGATGCGCGAGGGGGAAGAAAGGTGTGGGAGGAGAGGGGGTGGAGGGGCAGAGGCGTGCGCGAGTCGTTGCAGAAGCGGCCGGAGAGGAGAGGCGCGTTGAAGCAGGAGAAGGCGGTGAGGGCGAGGTCGAAGGTGTGCGACGTGCCCTGCAGCACCATCTTTGACTGCGTGCGCGCCGGCCCCCACTCGCTGAACACACCCACGTTCCACACGCCGCCACCGGTTGCTGTTGGCGAGTGCGATGGGAGGGGTCAGGGAGTTGGGGTTGAGAAAAGGCGGTGAGGGCGAGGTGGAAGGTGTGGGCCGTGCCCCCACTTGCTGAACACCCCCACGTTCCATGTTCCTGCTACCGGTTGCTGTGGTCAATGAGAGGAGGGAGATAGGGTGAGATGGGGGGGTAGGGGTGGGTGTGAGTGTGAGTGTGAGTGTGAGCGAGATGCGCCCCACTCGCTGAACACCCCCACGTTCCACACGCCCGCTACCGGTTGCCGCGGGCGTGTTGGACGGGAGGGGTGAGGGAGATAGGGATGGGAAAGATGGGAGGGATGCGAGGAGCAGGATGAGAAGAATACTGGATTGGGTCGAATGGTGAAGGTTGACGAGGTGGGTTGCGAAATGAAGGGTGGTGCACAGAAGGCACACAGCACAGACCACCCAAGGCACGTCAGAGGGAACATGACATGAGAGGGCACCACAGAGATCGCATGCATCCAACCACCATGCCATTGTCCTGCCGCCTGCCAGCCTACCCCCGCCTCACGCCCTCACCTGGTCGGCAGGAAGGCTGAAGACAGCAGTGGAGTGGAACAAGGCGCAGTGCGACTGCCCCGCCCCTCCCCTTCTCCCACCCCCCAACCCCGACCCTCCTTCCCCCTCTGTGCCATTCCCCTTACCACCGCCGCCCGCCCACCCTTCCCCCACCATAGCCGCGATTGCAGCTGCAGCAGAAGCGTCTACCATCCGCCCTCCCCCACCCTTCCCCGCCCCTGCGCCTCCCCCTGCCCCCGGGCCATCCCCCAGTCCCTGCCCGCGCTCCACTGTGACTGCGCCCATGGCCCCGCCGAAGGGGGAGAGAGCTCCCCCCGCTGCCTTGGCTGCTGCCTCCAGTGACTCGTCTGCAACGAGTGGGAGGGAAGGGAGGAAGGGGCGAAGGGGAAGGGAGAGGAGCAGGCAGTTGGAGAGCGGAGTGGAAACGGAATGGAAAGGGATTGGGAACAGAGGTGGGAACGGAAGAGGGAATGGGGAATGTATGGCTGGATGGAGCTTGAGAAATGGGTTGGGACCGGATTGGGAAAGTACAGGTAGGGGCGAGGATGAAGTAGCGCGGGCGGGGCAGTGAGGGAGCGGGCAGAGCACTGGGAGCGCAATGACACACGAGGATTGGGCAAGGGGGATGGAGCAAGGGGAGTGGCAGTGGGAGAAGGGTTTTGCCGGAGCGAGTGAGAGGAGGCCAAGTGCAGTGGAGGGGAGAATGTGCGTCCGGCAGCTGGGTCAAGAGACTGTGTGATGTGAAGGCGTGGGCGGGAAGCAGAGGGGGCTGTAGCATGAGCAATCTGTAGCAGGCGGCAGACGGCAGACGGCAGGCAGGCGGCAGACGGCAGACGGCAGGTGTGTGAAGGGAAGGGAAGGGCGGCACTCACATTGTGGCTCGTGGTCTGACGGCAGAGGCAGTGAGCCGAGCGCGAAGCACACCAGCGGACCACGCGATGCCCCTGCCTCCGCGCTACTGTTGCTGCCTGCTTGCCGCGACTCCCCCGCAGGCGCTTCGTCCTGGTGGAGGGGCGGGAGGGGCGGGGCACAGGAGGAGATGGGGAGGGGGGAGAGGGGTGCATAAAACCGAGATGGGATGAAGGAGGTGGGAATGAGAGAGAGTGTTGGCGAAGGGAAGCGGAATAAGAACATCGGGGGCCCCCAGCTTACCCCCCCCGCGCGGTCCAGCTTGCCCTCTGCGCGCCCAGCTTACCCCCTGCGCGGTCCCCATCTTACCCTCTGCGCGGCCCACAACTTAGCCAGCGCGGTCCCCTGCTTACCCCCTGCGCGGCCCACAGCTTACCCCCTGCGCGGCCCACAACTTGCGGAACTCGAACCTCACAATCAGCGCGCCCTCCGGCACCTCCGCTACACCCCGCACCGCGCGAGGCGATTGTGTGTTTGGAGGAGGAGAGGGACGGGGGGGAACGGGAGGGGGAAATGGGGAGGGGGGATGGGGGAAGAGAGGCCTTGGGATGTGGGCAGGGCAACAGCGGCAAGGAGCATCCATCCAGATCACCAGCCCATGCGTAGTAATGGATGTACAGAGTCGAATCAGCTTATATGGAAGTACATTGAGTGGTAGCGGCGTACCAGGGAAGTACATCCACTCGTACGGGCCGACGACGCTGCTGGGGTACGACGCTGTCGCCGACTTCATGAGATTCGGGTACTCGCTCTGAATCGCAGAACGTCGCACGTCGTCGCTAAGAGTCGCGCGGCGACGAGGGGTGCGCCATGGGTCGGATGACGACGACAAATGGGGTAGTGACGAGGGGTGGGGAAGGGAAGGGGATGCGAAGGAAAGGAGGAGCGGGAGAAGGAAGAGGCAGACGTGGCGGCGTAGGGAAGCCATGGATAGATGAGCAACCTAAGGCGAAGAGATGGAAACTAAGATTCGAGTGCAACGACAAGGGCGAGTTAGTCCACGCGAATTTAAGACGAATAGGGCGCTTGTTCAAATTGGCTTCTCGATCGAGGGTGCGCCATTGCTTGGCTGAAATTCCCGGAAGTGAGCTGAACTACAACTGGATATATACCGGTACCAACGCCATATAACGCAAATCGTCTGCAGTATCAGAAATTTGCACGTCAAGGTTGCGAGACTACAGACTAATTCGCGCTCTAATCGTGTGAACGTGAAACACTTCAACAAACTTGGCTTGGGTGGAGGGAGGTGAGGGGAAGGGAGGTGCGCTGTAGAGGAATTAGCCCTACGGGCAGGTTATTGATCTCTTTTGAAACTTCACATACGCACAACAGGCAACTATGTCATGATTTTCTTCTTTGGCGGCCCAGCTGACATTCGAGACGTTTCCGTAACTACCAGTAATGATGGGTGGTTTGCTCTGTGCTGACCGAAGCCAAGGGTGAGATTATAATCAATCAGCAAGTACTTCAACTTGCCGCGTCGCCCTTGGGCTTCCATGCCACACGGCGCACCGAATTTCCCAACCACAGAGACAGGTACGGCAAAGCAGGCTGCTGGCCCTCACTTTGTCACATCTCGCTAGAGTATATTTTGATTACGGCTTGTGTATTGTGTATCAACATTTACGAGATGACGCATGATAGTGATCGCATCTCTCCCATGTCGCGTACAGAATGAAGCGGTATATTCTCCCCTCACCAAGTCGCAGGTGCATTGAGTAACCTGAACCGCAGCGCTTTGTTGACGGAACAAGGTTGAAACAGTTACGACCGTCAACACCTGGACGCGCAGCGGCCACGTCTGCTCCCCAACTACCCTTGGCCTACACTTGTTCCTCCAATGGGCAGCAACCCACGGCGACAACATCTTGTGGTGCAGCTCCAGGTGTTGGTGGCCACCTGGACTCCGATGACATCAGCTCAGCATAGCCAAGCTCAACCCGTGGCCAGCGCGATTACATTGATCGCACGTGGCAGCGGTACGGTCAGCAACGTTGGTTCTTTAGCGGGACAACCTTTCATCCGCGTTTGAAGCATCTTTCCCGTCAAGCGTTGCCTCTCAGGCGACCGTTAGTTGGTTGGTTGGGATTGTACCAGTAGTTAGTGCTCGGATCAGTACTTATCCACCACACCACCTCACATTCTTCTCGAACTCGTTCCTTGAAATTATCAAATCTCCTTTGCCCAGTCGCAGTTTCCTTTCGCTCTTCGGCGCCGTAATTTTCTACTGTTGCTCCTTTTCTACCCTGTAACTGCGACTGTATCGCCGCGCACCGAGTTTATCGGCCACCACACAGCAGCACGCCAGCATGAAGGCTCTCATTCTCGTCGGCGGCTTCGGCACGCGGCTGCGGCCGCTGACCCTGAGCGTGCCCAAGCCGCTCGTCGACTTCGCGAACAAGCCCATGATCCTCCACCAGATCGAGGCGCTCAAGGCAGCGGGCGTGGACGAGGTCGTTCTCGCCATCAACTACCAACCCGAGGTACGCCGCCGCTCCCTCGCCATCTCCCTCGCAATCTCCCTCGCTGACCTTCACGCACCCGTTTAACAAGTCAGATCACACGTGAAATCACCTGAAGATCGACATATTTCCGTTCGCGCCTTCTACTCTCATCATCCCACTCAATATCCAACGAGCATCCTCCCGGACCTCCCGCACGACCCCCGCGCGATGCGATGCGATGCGATGCGATGCGCACGTGGCACACGTGGCAGGTGATGATGACGTTCATCAAGGAGTACGAGGCGAAGGTGGGCATCCGCATCGTGTGCTCGCAGGAGAAGGAGCCGATGGGCACGGCGGGCCCGCTGGCGCTCGCCAGACACATCCTGGACGACGGCACGGGCGACCCGTTCTTCGTGCTCAACAGCGACGTCATCAGCGAGTACCCGCTCACTCAGATGCTCGACTTCCATAAGAAGCACGGCGGCGAGTGCACCATCATGGTCACCAAGGTCAGTCTGTCGCCGCGCGCCGCAAGATGGTCGCATAGAAACCGTTGCTAGTTAATGAATCAGTCGCATCTTACAAATTTCCCGTGAATCGCTTTTTTTTTCTTCTTCTTCGTCTTCTTCACAAATCAAACAGCGAGTGCGTTCGCCTCCTCCTGTTTCCACACACAACACTCTTCGGTGCTGCTACATCACAAATTCACACTTCTCTTTCCCCTTCCACTGCAACCTCCCTCTTTCCCCCTCTCCCCCCATTTTCCCCACCCATCGCTCCCCTCTCCGCTTTCCTTGAGCAGGTGGAGGAGCCGTCCAAGTACGGCGTGGTGGTGGTGGACGAAGCAACTGTAGAGTCGACTCTAAAGTCCCCGTTGTTCCTCCCTCCCTCTCCCCACTCCCCCCTCCTCCTCTCTCCGCGCGCAGGTGGAGGAGCCATCCAAGTACGGCGTGGTGGTGGTGGACGAAGCGACCTCGTGCGTGCAGCGGTTCGTGGAGAAGCCCAAGGTGTTCGTGGGCAACAAGATCAACGCGGGCATCTACCTGCTGGACGCGCGCGCGCTCAATCCCTTCCCCGTATCCCACCCCGCACCCCCTCGCCCCACTTACAGGTAGAAGAGCCATCCAAGTACGGAGTGGTGGTGGTAGACGAGGCCACGTCGTGCGTGCAGCGGTTTGTGGAGAAGCCCAAGGTGTTCGTGGGGAACAAGATCAACGCGGGCATCTACCTGCTGGACGCGCGCGTGCTGGACCGCATCGAGCTGCGCCCCACGTCCATCGAGAAGGAGGTCTTTCCCAAGATCGCCGCCGAGGGCAAGCTCTTCGCCATGGTGCTTCCCGGGTTCTGGATGGACGTCGGCCAGCCGCGCGACTACAACAGCGGACTCAGGCTCTACCTCGAGTCTCTTCGCCACAATCAGTGAGTGCAAACCGGTGCACAGGGGTTGGTTGCATGGCGTGTGGTGTTCCCCAAGATCGCCGCCGAGGGCAAGCTGTTCGCCATGGTGCTGCCCAGGTTTTGGATGGACGTCGGCCAGCCGCGCGACTACAACAGCGGACTCCGGCTCTACCTCGAGTCGCTGCGCCACAACCAGTGAGTGCCCGCCATTGCGTGGCGGATCGCGCTAGTTGTATATGCGGGTCCATTTCGAGTTTTTGTGCCGTCGCCTGAAAGCCAGTCCTCGTCTCCTACACGCGACGTACTGTTTTGATTGGCGCAGCACGCTGCTGGCCACACGCAACCCAGCCTCGTAGCCGCTGCAGGATGGCCCTTGAACTACATCCCCTGGTTCCGTACCTCGTCTATCGCCGCATTCCAGCCCGAAACCTGTGGCCCGAGTTGAATTTAAAGCAGCTGGTCCCCTTTGGGAGGCACCTAGAACGCGAGCTTTATGCAACAGACGTTAGGCAGCGCCGGAGGGGGCAGTTGCCGCACCGTGAGAGCAGCGCATAGCAGCAGCGGCTTACGCATGGTGCATGCACAGGCTTTGGTCCTCCCCGCACTGCATCTCGTGCTTTATGGCATACACAGCACGGCGCGGGTGCCCGAGCATGCTGTCGGTCCGCCTTTGCCTTTGGTGCATCTATTGTCCCTAATTCTCGCATGCTCTCCCCCTCCCTTTCTCTCTCTCTTCCTCCCTTCCACCCTTCCTGTGTGCTGCCGCTCAGTCCCGAGCAGCTAGCGACAGGCAAGCACATAGTGGGCAACGTCTTGGTGGATCCAACGGCCACCATCGGCGAGGGGTGTCTGATCGGCCCCGACGTGTCCATCGGCCCCGGCTGTGTGATTGCGGACGGCGTGCGGCTGGCGCGCTGCACCATCATGCGCGGTGTGCGCATCGGCAAGCACGCCTGCGTCACCGGCAGCATTGTCGGGTGAGTCCCTCTTCTTTCCGCCCCTGCTCTCCCTGCTCCTCCTACTCCTGCTGCTGGTGGTTTGGTGTTGGGGATGTAGTGTGTGCGCGGCAACTTCGCTGGCATGGTTTTATGATGGTGTGTATATGTGAATGCATGAAACAAAGAGCATCATGCACTATTACCTCCACAACTCAACTGTGGTCGTAACCATGGACGTATCTGCAGTGAGACTCACCCCCGCACAGGCAAGCTGCATGCGCCCATGCACACCATGCACATCGCACATAGTTGCTTCCACCCAACATCGCATTCCATACCTGCTGCAATCTCGTTCTCACTCTTGCACTCCTTTCAACCCTATGCACCCCATGCAACACATCCACCCCATGCACCCCGTGCAACCCTGGCAGGTGGCATTCAACGGTGGGGCAGTGGGCGCGGTTGGAGAACATGACAGTGCTGGGCGAGGATGTGCACATTCAAGACGAGGTGTACGCCAATGGGGGCGTCGTGCTGCCTCACAAGGAGATCAAGGCCAACATTCTCAAGCCTGAGATCGTCATGTAGATAAACCCACCCTAGTGTATTTACGGAGTGCAAGCTCCAGTGTAGTCTTTAGAACACTGCACCGCTTTGTACCATGCCATTTATTTTCCTTCAAATAGAGACCCACTAAATTGATCTCGGGTGCACTTTTGTTTCAAATACTGGTACTGGCTTCAAATTTCCATTAGAGTATGCTGGTAGTACCTAGCCTGCAGGATGCTGTTCATGGATATGGGAGGCAAAGATAGCCGTGGGGTTGCACCTTATGCAGAAACCAGAAGATACCGGTATGCTACTGGAAGTGTGAAGAAAAAGCATATTGTTGGTGCTGCGATCAGAAGTTGATCGTAGCCCGGGAAGGTTCGCACGCAGTGAGATGGTTTGGTGGGCCCTTGACCTCAATAGCAGAGTGAATGTAAAATGCTTTGAGATGAATAAAACATGCAAACAAGGTGATATAAATAAGAGTACAATGGAATACGAAAAGACCTAACTAGTCATGTACTCTAAGGGGTACATTCCCTTATTCAAATGCATTCCCAACCGTGCGGCGCGTACAGTTTCGTAACTGTTCCCGCCAAAACCACCTTGCCTGCCGCTGCCCGATGCCGTCTGCTCCGACGGTCCAGATGCGTCCCAACTGTCTGACGCTTCGAGTCAATTCCAACCGTCTGACGTTTCGCATTCATTCTCGTTACTGCGTGCTTCTCTTTGCTGCGGTGAGGAGTGCACAGTAATATCAAATGTTACTATTCGTAACACCCCCCTTCACTCCTGGCCGTAGCTTGACTTGACCTGCTTGACCACGCCGCTGAGTTCGGAGCAGTGTTGATACTGCTGGCGTGGCAGTCGCTTCTGTCAAACTATATATGCTGCATATTGTCTAGGCTGTAGTGGGGTAGCCCATATGGGGTACAACCAAATTAGGGTTTACTACTTGTACTCCTGCATCCTGCTAGTTCACACATTCCTGCTGCTAGATTCTAACATGGTTTCAGAGCACTAAGGTCCTTAGGACCGTTTTTTTTTTTTCGGGCCCACCTACCGCTGCGGTTACCGCGCTACCCCACGTACCTGCCTGCCTTGCCTTGCCTTGTGACGTGCTGCACATGCGCTGCCTCCTGCTGCCCTAGGCCAGCGCGCTGCCCCTAGAGGCCCGTAAGGCCCGCGCGCCGCCTCTACACGCCCGTCAGGCCCGCACACAGCCCCTGCAGACAGTTAAGCGCGCTGCTGCCGCGCGCTGCCCGCACCGAGACCGCGCAGCCCGCACCGAGTCGCGCGCAGCCCGCTGCAGCCGCGCGCAGCCCGCACCGAGCCGCGCGCAGCCCGCTGCAGCCGCGCGCAGCCCGCATCGACCCGCGCGCAGCCCGCTGCAGCCGCGCGCAGCCCGCACCGAGCCGCGCGCAGCTCGCAGCTGCCGCGCGCAGCCCGCGCCGAGCCCACGCAGCCCGCGTCGAGCCGCGCGCGGCCTGCTACGGCCTCGCGAGGCCCGCGCGCGGCCCGCAGCAGCCCGCGCCGAGCCGCGCGCGGCCTGCTACTGCCTCGCACGGCCCGCGCGCGGCCCGCAACAGCCCGCGCCGAGCCGCGCGCGGCCCGCTACTGCCTAGCGCGGCCGCGCGCGGCCTGCAGCAGCTCAGCGCGCTGTCAGCGCAGCCCGCGCCGAGCCGCGCGCGGCCCTCTGCCTCGGCCCCGACCTGCCGCTGATGCGGCCCCGCCCTGCAGCTGCCACGGCCCCGACCTGCCGCTGATGCGGCCCCGCCCTGCAGCTGCCACGGCCCCGACCTGCCGCTGATGCGGCCCCGCCCTGCAGCTGCCACGGCCCCGACCTGCCGCTGAAGCGGCCCCGCCCTGCAGCTGCTTCGGCCCTGCTCTGCAGCCGGTGTTGCGGCCCCGACGTCGCCGCTGTCGAGCGCCGGCCCTGCTCGCCAGGTGAGCGCCTGCTCTCCCAGCCCTTGGTGAGCGACTGCCTGTCTGCCTAACGGCCTGCCTGTCTGCCTGCCTGCCTGCCTGGCTGCCTGGCTGCCTGCCGGCCTGCCTGCCTGCCTGCCTGCCTGCGCGCCTGCCTGCCTGCCTACCGGCCTGCCTGCCTGCCTGCCGGCCTGCCTGTCTGTCTGCCTGCCTGTCTGTCTGCCTGCCTGCCTGCCTGCCTGCCTGTCTGCCTGCCTGCCTGCCTACCTGCCTGCCTGGCTGCCTGCCTGCCTGCCGGCCTGCCTGCCTGCCTGCCTGCCTGCGCGCCTGCCTGCCTGCCTACCGGCCTGCCTGCCTGCCTGCCGGCCTGCCTGTCTGTCTGCCTGCCTGCCTGCCTGCCTGCCTGTCTGCCTGCCTGCCTTCCTGCCTGCCTGCCTGCCTGCCTGCTTGCCTGCCTGCCTGCCACGCCTGCCCTGCCCGCGCTGCTGCTGCTGCTACTGCTACTGGCAGGTGGCCAGATGCAGCTCCAGCGACGTTCACGCGAGCCTCTCACGCCCCAGCAGCTTAGTGAGTGGTATACTAGCTGGGGTTGTCGCGGTAGCCGTCGTAGCTGTCGCCCTGGGGCTGGTCAGTTGGGAGCGTCTAGCAGTGGCCAGCTGCAGCTGCAGGGGCGTCCACGCGAGCCACTTACGCCTCGGCAGCTCCAGGAGTGGTACGCTCAGTGTAGCAGGTCTACCCGTACAGTTCGCTGCCCGTACGTCATTCGCACAGGTGCTAGGACTGGTCAGCCTTGTGGGACGCTTGGTCACACACAGTCCCGCTGCTTCGCCCGTCTGAGCGACGACTGGCGCACAGTGTTTGGCGACGAGGCTGAGCTCCCCACCTGGCTGGAGCTGCATGGACAGAGGGTAGATATCTTTGCGCTTGACTATGATGCTATTCTCACTGCCATGTATGCCTTGTCTACTAGTGCTGACCGTGCCTGTTACCTGTGCGTACCGCCTGACCCTGGTGAGGCTGCTGCCCTAGGTGCTAGTGCGTCTCCTGCTCTAGGTGCTGGTGAGGCTGCTGCTCTCGGTGCTAGTACGTCTACTACTCTAGGTACTGGTGAGGCCGTGGCTTCAGGTGCTGGTGAGTCTGCTCTCTCTGGTACTACGCCCACTGCGGTCTCGCACACCTTCACCCTTGACTCAGGAGCTTCCCGCTCCTTCTTTCGCGACTGCACCGCACTCACGCCGCTCAGTCGGCCAGTCCCGGTCTCCCTGGCGGACCCCTCTGGGGGTCCAGTCATTGCCCACCACTCCACGGTTCTGCCGTGTCCGGCCGTCCCGTCTGGCTTCCTGTCAGGTCTTTACCTCCCCTCGTTCTCTACGAACTTGGTGAGTGGAGCTGACCTCCAGGATAGGGGGGTTCACCAGTTCACTCCTGCGAGTCAGCGAGTGACTCACTGTACGTGTGCTAGGACGGGCCGGCACTTGGCCACGTTCACCCGTGCGCCTGGCTCGAGTCTGTACACACTCACCACTGAGTCCCCTCAGGTAGCTGCGTCTGCGTCTGTGTCTGGTCAGCTGGCGGCCCCCTGCGAGTGTCGCGCTTTGTCGCACGACACTCTCCTGTGGCACCACCGCCTTGGTCACCCCTCCTTGCCTCGCCTGCGTAGCATGCACTCTCGCTCCCTGGTCTCTGGTCTCCCCAGGTCTCTGCCTGCCCTCCCTCCCTCGCCTGCGCCGCCCTGCATTCCTTGCGTCGAGGGGCGGCAGCGCGCCGCTCCTCACTCCTCCTCGTTTCCTCCCACAGAGGCTCCACTGCAGACGCTCCACCTGGACGTGTGGGGCCCAGCCCGCGTCCAGGGACAGGGCCACGAGCGGTACTTCCTGCTGGTTGTCGACGACTACACGCGTTACACCACGGTCTTCCCCTTGCGGAGCAAGGCGGATGTCCCTACTGTTTTGATCCCCTGGATCCGCGCAGTTCGTCTCCAGCTCCGCGAGCGGTTCCGGTCGGACTTTCCTGTCCTGCGTCTGCACTCTGACAGAGGTGGTGAGTTCTCCTCCAACCTCTTGGCAGCCTACTGTGCGGAGCACGGCATCACCCAGTCGTTCACGCTTCCGGCCTCTCCGCAGCAGAATGGGGTTGCTGAGCGCCGCATTGGCTTAGTCATGGAGGTCGCTCGTACCTCCCTGATCCATGCGGCTGCCCCCCATTTTCTGTGGCCGTTTGCGGTCCGGTACGCCGCGCATCAGCTCAACCTCTGGCCCCGTGTCTCCTTGCCGGAGACCTCGCCCACACTGATGTGGACGGGGAAGGTTGGCGATGCGTCGCGTTTCCGGGTCTGGGGTGCTCGTGCCTTTGTCCGCGATACCACCGCGGACAAGCTCTCCGCCCGCGCTGTTCCCTGTGTCTTCCTTGGCTTTGTCCCTGACGCGCCTAGTTGGCAGTTTTACCACCCCACCTCGCGCCGTGTCTTTGCGTCTCAGGACGTCACGTTCGACGAGTCGGTTCCCTTTTACCGTCTCTTCCCCTATCGAACTGCCTCGCCCCCCCCCCCCCGCCGCTCTTCCTCGCTCCAGGTGCTCCCCAGGTAGACCCCCTCCCCGCTCCCGGTCCTGCTCCTTCAGGTGTTTCTCAGGTAGACCCTCCTCCTTGACTGCGTCGGTTGAGGTCACTGGTGACTCAGGTCCTACTGAGAGTGGTCCTGCTCGGGGTGCTACTTCTGGGGGTGCTGAGCCTGGGGGTGCGGAGCCTGGGGGTGCTGAGCCTGGGGGTACTGAGCCTGAGGGTGCGGAGCTTGAGGGTGTAGAGCCTGGTGGTGCTGAGCCTGAGTGTGAGGGGTCTGGGGGTGCTGAGCTTGGCGGTACTGACGCTGGAGGTTCTGGAGCTACTGAGGGTGCTGGCGCTGGAGGTTCTGGAGCCGTTGGGGGTGCGGGCGCTGAGGGTTCTGAGTCTGCTGTTGCGCGGTCTCCTTGGAGTGGCCGCCTTCGTCCACGTGTGCCTCTCACCCCACAGCAGCTGCAGGACTGGTACGGTCGCCGTCAGCGTCGCGCTGCTGGAGCTAGGAGTCGTGCTGGTCCTTTGTCTACTGGAGGTGCTGGAGTTGCTGGTTCTGGAGGTGCTCGTGCTGGAGACACTGAGGCTGGAGACCCTGGGACTGGAGGTGCTGGCTCTGGGGGTGCTGCTGCTGGAGACACTGAGGTTGGAGACCCTGGGGCTGGAGGTGCTGGTTCTGGGGGTGCTACTGCTGGCGACCCTGAGGTTGGAGACCCTGGGACTGGAGGTGCTGGTTCTGGGGGTGCTGCTGCTGGAGACACAGAGGTTGGAGACCCTGGGACTCGAGGTGTCGGCTCTGGGCCTGGAGCTTCTGGAGCTGCTGGAGGTACTGGAGCTGCTGGAGGTACTGGAGCTGCTGGAGGCACTGGAGCTGCTGGAGCTGCTGGTACTGGTGCAGCTGTGCCGACACGACTGTTCTTTGCTCCGCCGTCTCCGTCGTCTCTGCCGCCGTCTGCCTCTGTTCTTCGTCAGGTTCTTACTCTTCCGTCGTCTACTGGTCTTCCGTTACAGTCTGGCTCACCGCTGCCTGCTCCTTCTCCTTACACTGAGCTGACTGGTAGTCCTGCTGAGCGTCGTGAGCCTGCGTCGCGTCCTGTTTCGCCTATTTTTCCTGGTCGTACCGGTCGTCGTGTTCCTCGTTCGCGTCAGCCGGCTGTCCCCGGCGCACACCTCGTAGTCCGTCGTCCTTCCTCTGCTCCGCCGCCTGTTCCTCTGCCGTCTCCTCCTGCGTCCTCTCTGCCTGCCGTTCCGGACCCTGAGTCTGACCGGTTTCGTACTGAGCACCCTACTGTCACGCGTCTCCTAGCCACTGTTGTCACTGACCCGTCGTTTGAGTCTACTGCTGCGTCTGCCTTGGTCGCTGAGCTTGTTGACTTTGTTGCTGCCTGTCGTCTAGACTACGCCGCCAGTCTTGTTGCTGAGTTTGAGTCTGTCTGTCCTCCGTCCGTCGGGGGTGAGTGTGCTCTTAGCACGGACGTCCTTGAGGACAGGCAGGAGGAGTTCCAGTGTCTTGCTGCTGCTTTACCTCATCTTGTGTCCTCGCTACTTGCCCCTGAGGGAGACCCGGATGCACCAGACATCCCGACTCCGCGCTCTTACGCAGAGGCGATAGAGGGTCCCTACTCCTCTCAGTGGCAGGCAGCCATGGACGCAGAGATGGCTTCCTGGAAGTCCACAGGCACCTACGTTGACGAGGTTCCCCCACCAGGGGCGAACATCGTCAGTGGCATGTGGATTTTCAGGGTGAAGCGGCCGCCGGGTTCTCCGCCTGTCTTCAAGGCGCGTTACGTGGCTCGAGGCTTCAGTCAGCGAGAGGGAGTTGACTTCTTCCAGACCTTCTCCCCCACCCTGAAGATGACCACTCTTCGGGTGCTGCTGCACGTTGCTGCTCACCGTGACTACGAGCTTCACTCTCTTGACTTCAGCACAGCTTTCTTGCAGGGCAGCCTGCACGAGGAGATCTGGCTGCGCCGCCCCCCGGGCTTCACTGGGTCGTTCCCTCCTGGTACCCAGTGGAGCCTCCGGCGGCCAGTCTACGGTCTCCGCCAGGCGCCACGTGAGTGGCACGACACACTGAGGACTACGCTTGCGGCTCTTGGGTTCGCGCCTTCTACTGCTGACCCGTCGCTGTTTCTGCGCACCGACACTTCACTGCCGCCGTTCTACATCCTCGTGTACGTCGACGACTTGGTTTTTGCCACTGCTGACACTGAGGCTCTCGCCCACGTGAAGTCGGAGCTGCAGAAGAGACACACGTGCACAGACTTGGGTGAGCTGCACAGCTACCTTGGCTTGCAGATCACCCGGGACAGAGCACGTCGCACCATCACCTTGACTCAGTCACACATGGTGCAACAGGTCCTTCAGCGCTTCGGCTTCACCTGGTCTTCAGCACAGGCCACTCCTCTGGCTACAGGTCACACGCTCTCTGCTCCACCTTCGGACGAGTCCGTAGAGCCGAGTGGTCCTTACCCAGAGCTAGTCGGCTGCCTCATGTACCTGATGACTTGCACTCGACCTGACCTCGCGTACCCTCTTGGTCTCCTGGCTCGCTACGTGGCTCCTGGTCGGCACCGACCTGAGCACATGGCTGCTGCTAAGAGGGTACTGCGCTACTTGTGCAGCACATCAGGCATGGGGCTAGTGCTTGGAGGGACGAGCCCAGTTGTTCTCACTGGGCACTCAGACGCTTCTTGGGTTGACGACCTGGCTACTCAGCGGTCGTCACAGGGTTACACCTTCAGCCTTGGCTCTGGTTCAGTTTCGTGGCGTTCTACATGCTCGTCTTCAGTTCTCAGCTCCAGTTGTGAGGCTGAGATCTACGCCACCGCCATGGCTGCACAGGAGTTACGTTGGCTCACCTACCTGCTGACTGACTTGGGAGAGCAGCCTCGTTCTCCTCCAGTGCTGTATGTCGACAACAAGGCCGCCATTGCCTTGTGTGAGAAGCACAGACTGGAGCACAGAACGAAGCACATTGCTCTGCGTTACTTCCTGGCTCGAGAGTTGCAGCAGCGAGGCCAGCTTCGTCTTCGCCACGTGGCCACTCGGGCCAACACTGCTGATATATTCACCAAGGCACTTCCGTCTGGTGATCATCAGCGCTTTTGTACTCTGTTGGGCCTTGTGCCTACGTTTCCACACTTGCTGTAGTCTCTGCTTGTACTGTGATCTATATATATACCTGCATGCTGGCTCTTGCTAGGTAGCCATCATTGTACTGTTATTGCTGCATATATATCTCTGCATGTGAACTGGCCTTGTGGCCCTTTGCTTGTGCTCAGAATGCGTGGTGACGTTGTGATCCACCCTGAGCTTGTTTTGCTTCTCTTGACTGGTCTTGTGACCACTTGTTCTCCCCCACTTTGCCTATGGGGGTGTGTCAAACTATATATGCTGCATATTGTCTAGGCTGTAGTGGGGTAGCCCATATGGGGTACAACCAAATTAGGGTTTACTACTTGTACTCCTGCATCCTGCTAGTTCACACATTCCTGCTGCTAGATTCTAACAGCTTCGTGAGGAAGTCTGCTGCCATGTCACCGGTCGGGCAGTAGGTCAAGTTGACCTTGCCCTTGTCCACCTCATCCTTCACAAAGAAATACCGCAGCGCAATGTGCTTGGTGCGGTTGACGAAACCAGGTTTGTTCGCGATACGGATCGCGCTCTGGTTGTCGCAGTGAAGGCGGAAGGTCGGCGAAGTCGGAATTTTCGCTTATTGCAGGAGTTCCTGTAGGTAGAGGCCTTCGCGAACTGCTGCGGTTGCTGCGATGAATTCCGCTTCGGCTGATGACAGGGCAACCAACTCCTGCTTCTGCGAATTCCAGGAGATTGGTCCCGATGGCTCGAGTCGGAACAGGAAGCCGGTCCTGGACCGTCGATTATCAGGGTCTGCTGCGTGATCGGCGTCCACGTAGCCTACGAGGTTGAAGGATGGAGTTGGTGCAGTTGAGTAGCACAGCCCAATCTTGGGCGTTGAGACGAAGAATTGAAGAGCGCGCTGCAGGTCCAGATGATTCTCAGCCGTTGGTTTGCGTGAGTACTGCGCAAGCTGACTTGCGATGTACGAGAGATCTGGCCTGCAGGTGACAGAGGCGAAGAGGAGGCATCCCAACTGCTGCTGGTAAGTCTGGATCCCAGCAGGGGATAGGGCTTTGTTGTCAGGTTTGTGGTTCGGTCCGGGGGTTCGGTAGGGAGTTGAAAGGGGTGCCGGTGAAATGTTGAACCGCTTCCCTAACTCCTCTGCGTACTTAGCCGCTGAGAGGTGAATGGCCTCAGGTGCGTAGGAGATGTTGAGGCCTAGGAACTGCTTCACCTCGTAGTTGCACGTGATGTCGACGCGCCCCGCCAAGGCCTTCTCGAACTGCTCGAGAAGCTCGTTGTTTGAGCCTGTATATAGCAAGTCGTCGACGTACACCGTGAGGAGAATGTATTCGCCGCGGAAGTCGCGGCGGTACATCCCTGGGTCGTGCGGCATCTGCTTGAACCCGATTTCAAGCAGGATGTTGTGCAGGTACTGCTGCCAAAGCCTCGGTGCCTGCTTGATGCCGTAGAGTGACTTCCGCAGCTGACACACGCGCGTGTCTCCTTCGCCGTAGGTGTGTGGCTGCTCCACGTAGATCACGGCATCTACTAACGCGTACAGGAACGCGTTCTTCACGTCGATTTGACGGAGTGGCAGGTGCCTTGCAGCTGCGATGGCGAGCAGGATGCGGACGGAGGTGTGGCGGCTGACTGGGGCAAATGTCTGGTCGAAGTCGATCCCATGCCTCTGGTCATAGCCGCGAACCACCCAGCGCGCCTTGAAGCGCTCGATCGTTCCATCCGCCGCGGTCTTCACGCGGAAGACCCACTTCCCCGAGAGGATCCTTGCGCCCTTGATTGCTGCGCGGTCGACGAGCACCCAGGTGTCGCGTGACTCTAGTGCCTTGATTTCCGCGTCCATCGCCTCGCGCCACTCCTTGCTGTGTGGTCCAGAAAGAGCTTCCCGCGGGTTTCGGGGCTCGATGATGCGCGGCGCTTTCGAGGTTGCAGCGTGGAGTCCGAGCAGCTGCAGCCCCGAAACGGTGCTGTCGTGGCGACGTTGCGGGATGACTTCCTGCACGTCATCGTCGTCGCTTTCAGGTTCAGGTGGTGCTGGTGGTGCTGCGCCTCCGCCGCTTCCTCTCGTTCCGCTTCCGCCTGCTCCGCCAATTCCTCCTCCCGAGGAATCGTCGTCGTCGTCGTCGCTGCTGCGCCGATCCTCCCACGCGAATTCCCCCCTTGTGTCCTGCTCCAAGATTGCTGCAGCGGCTTCGTCTTCAGGCGTT
The DNA here is from genome assembly GCA_947470075.1 of Closterium sp. Yama58-4. Lineage (NCBI taxonomy): Eukaryota > Viridiplantae > Streptophyta > Zygnematophyceae > Desmidiales > Closteriaceae > Closterium > Closterium sp. Yama58-4. The sequence goes on along the minus strand of CANIUD010000604.1, from coordinate 503,515 downwards.
GCGTAGCTGTGGCCATTGTTGGCGTAGACGCGATTCGCGTTCGTTTCCTCGTCGCGGCGGAACTGGTCGAGGAAGAGACGCTCGTAGAAGATTACGTCGCGAGCATGGGCGGTCTTCTGGCTGAGGAGATCCAGGATGATCCACGCCTTGTATTCGTGACTGATGCCGAGGTGAATTCCCCAGCGCGCGCGGCTGGCAAATTTGCCGATGGTTGATGTCGGCGGGCGGTATTGGACCATGCATCCCCATACGCGGAGCATGGAGGTATCTCCCTTGGTTCCTGTCCACTTGACGTGCGGGGACAGATTGCCGGTAATCGCGGTGGTTGAAAGGAGGTTGTGCACCCGTACGGCGTGGTGCATCGCGTAGGTCCAGTAGATCGGCGGCAGCTTTGACTGCTTCATCAGCGCGCGCACCTTCGTCATCAGCGTGCGGTTCGTCCGCTCAGCTACGCCCTGCTGCTGGTGCGCGTAGGGAAGGGAGATGTGGTGCTCGACCCCCTTTTGCGCCAGGAATGTCTGCATCTGGTTGCTCCTGAATTCTGCTGCGCCGTCAGACTGCCAAATCTTGAGCTTCTTCCCAGATTGCCGCTCCGCGTGCGGCAGCCAGAGGCGAAATACCTCGTAGGCTCTGTCGCGCGACTCCACATTCACGACCCACACGTAGCGTGTTCCAGCGTCGATGAAGGTAAGAGTGTATAGCTCGTCCTCGACTCCGCAATGCCCCACGTTCAGGAAATCGCTGTACACCTTGTGCACCTTGGGGTAGCGGTTGGTCCCAGGTTCGAGTAGCGGGAACGGTTGGTGGCTCAACGCAGCTTCGGGGCAGACGGTGCAGTTGCGCGGATGTGTCGCGCCGCTCACTTCGGAGCCATCAGGGCGCAGGAGTGCGCCAGGAGCGAAGACGCCAGCGTCGATGCAGTTTTTCAGCGTCGCGCGGGAAGGATGTCCGAGGCGCTGGTGCCAGAGTGCATCGTCAGCGCGAAAGCCGGAGGTGCGCATATAGCGCGCGCGCGCTTCCTCAGGGTCTTCGTCAGGTGCGGGAGCAGGTTCCGCTGCTACTTCCTCTGCTTCTTCTTCTTCTGCCGCGGTAGTCAGCATCAGTGCCAAGAACTCTCTGTCGCGAATTTCAGAGAGCGGGATGTTAGTCCCAGGGATGGTTCCAGGGACGAGAGTAGGCTCGCGTGGCTCAGGGGCAGGTCCGTAGACGGTGCGACGCGGGGTTGACGGCTCGTTGCCCCAGATGATGGTGTCCCAAGGGTCGCGACGCGGGGGAATATCTGCAGGGGTTGGTGCGAGCGGGATATGGTGCGGGGGACGACCGAGAGGAACGACTGCAGGTGCTGCTTCGGTTTCCTCAGCTTCGTCCTCTTCCCCCCTTCGTTCTTCGCGGGAAGTGCCCCAGCCGCTGTCTGCGGCGGTAGGTACGGCGCCCCATCCGCCGCTCGCGTTGGCCCAGGTTCCGCCAGTGTCGCCCCATCCGCCAGTATCACTGGTTCCCCATCCTCCAGCGCTTCCCCACCCCCCTTCATTGGAGGCACTTTCTTCCTCCTCGGCTCCCCAGGCGGCGCAAGCGAAGGTCCCGCGTGCTTCCGCGAGGCTTTGCTGGCGAAGCTCCTCGGCTTCGCGGCGCGCCAGTTCTTCCTCTTGCTCCACGGTGAGTTTCGCCGAGGGGTCGAGCCGATGAGGGTACACCTTTCGGAATTCCTCGAGAGTGTAGGGGCGCGGAACTCCTCGTGAGTCCAAGCTTCCGCGGCGTTGTCCGCGCAGGATGTTGTCGAGCCGCTGGGAGGGAGGTCCAGCGTGGGGGCTTTGGTCGGTGCCGAACACGCGGCGAGTAGTCTCCTCGACCTCGAGCTGCGACATCCCTTCTTCTGGTGGCGCGTGGCGCTCTGCTTCAGCGATGGCGGCGAGTCCGCGGCCCGCAATCGCGCTTGTTGAGGTCGTCGGCGTGTGGCAATCCCTGCATATGCCGTCGGGGTCGGGGTTGTGTAACGCCGTTTCGCGTGGGTGAGGATGATGCGGCACCCACGGCCTGCCGTCAGGGTGCTTCCAGTCCCTGCGGTGGATGTGCTCGAAGCGTAGTGGCACGAGGTCAATCAGCTCGTGCGAGTCGCCGCTGCAGTCGGGGATGTCGAAATCCAGGACGTACACTCCATTTTCGGAGTGTGCTCGTCCGATCTGCCTGTCAGAGGTCCACTGGAGATCCCCGATTGATCCTAGGGAAGGGTTACAGGCACGGCGGCCTGGGGGGTTATGGGCGCACTCACCCGCTACACAAATAAGCCCTTTTATCCCAGTGGTTAGTGGCTGGGATTCTGACATGGTATCAGAGCGAAGGTCTCGGGTTCGAATCCCGGTGTGTGCACCTCGGGCATCCCAGTGCGGGGGGGTGTCAGAGGTCCACTGGAGATCCCCGATTGATCCTAGGGAAGGGTTACAGGCACGGCGGCCTGGGGGGTTATGGGCGCACTCACCCGCTACACAAATAAGCCCTTTTATCCCAGTGGTTAGTGGCTGGGATTCTGACACTGCCTGCGGGGGAAGTTGCGTGCTTCGTAGTGCAGCAGGATATCTCGCGTTTCGCGGTCCGTGCTGAGGTCGACGCCGCAATCCATGAGCTGTGCGGCGGACAGAAGGTTGAAGCGCAGGTTCTGGACGATCGGCACGTCGTTGAGCGTGATGTGCGTGCGGCTCCCGCGTGCCTTGAGCACGACGATGCCTTGCGCGCTTGCGCGCAGGCGCGTGTTGTTCGCCACAGTGACGTAAGTGACGGCAGGGGTGGCGACGGCGTTGGATATGTAACGCTCAGAGCCCACCATATGCTGGCCGCAGCAGCTGTCCAGGTACCAGGTGTTGTAGCGCTTGTTGTCGTCACGTGCGAGCAGCGCCAATCGCGGCGTGACGATGTGCGGAGTGTCGAACTTCAAAAATTGTTCGCGCGTGAGCCAATCAAGTGGCGCCACCCGCATATCAGGTACGTGCGGGGGACTTTCAAGCAGCGGGACTGGAAGATTCCAGTCCTGGTCGTCGTCGTCGGTGAAGTCGCGGCGCGGACTAAACGGGTTGTTGTTGGTGAACGCGCCAATTGGGTGCGGTGCCGGCTCAGGTGACGGTGAGCGAACGCGGCGACGACGCGACTCGCCTGTCATGGCCATGCTGCTCATGTCGTTGCGAACTGGGGCAGTCGAGGACGGCTGCTGCTGCTGATGCTGAACCGCTGGGTTCAGGTTGCGCGCGAGAGGGGGCTGATACCCTTGGGCTGGACGCACGTCGCCTCGTGCGTCTTGACGGCCGGACCAGGTGCTCGGATTGGTCTGGCGAGGGCGAGATCGGTTCTTGCATCGATCCGCCAGATGCCCGAAATTTCTGCAGATCTTGCAGTAGAGGCGCCGTGGCTTTCGCTCTTCGGTGTTGTCGGCGTAGAAGGCGAGCCGTTCGCGTTCTCGTCGCGGCGCTGGTCGCTGCTGGTCCATATCCCTTTGTTCGACGAGAAGGGCGGCGCAAAGGGCGGCCTCCGAGATGACCCCCTGCTGTCGGAGAAGCGCCTTGCAGGGCCGCCACTCTGGGCCGAGCCCTTGAAGCACGATGTTGACGAAGATTTCTTCTGAAATCGTGCTTCCCAACTTCACGATTTGATCGCGAAGGCTCCGACAGCGGTTAAGGTAATTGTTGACCTTCTCCCCTGCGGTCATCTTAGTTTCCAGGAGTTCCTGGAGTAGTCGGCTCGAAGAGACAGAGTCCTTGGGCTGGTAGACTCCTGTCAGGTGCCGCCAGGCGTTAAGGGCTGGAGCAGCTGTGGTTTTGTATGAACGAATGTTGAGCTGCTCCGCCGCCGACATATTCCGCAGGAGCACCCCGTACGCCATCAGCGACTCGTTGTAATACCTTGCCTTGGCGTCGTCGGTGTCCTCAGCAGGCTCCGCGTAGCTCCCGTCGAAATAGTGGAAGATCTGGGCGTTCTGAAGCAGGAGCTCCAGCTCGAAGCTCCAGGTGTAAAAGTCTCTGCCGTCAAAACAGGTACTTGTCTTTATTTTTGATATGCTGAGAAACCTTGATTGAGCGGAGAGAATTGCCTCTTCACTGGGACGGGGAGCCTTGGGGGTTGAGCCATTGGTGTCGAGGGAGAAAGTTTGCGGGGTGGCGTTCTGGCCAGTCGGGGCCGGTTGAGAGGGTTGCGAGGATGTTCCCGCATCGCCATTCCGCAATGTTTGGAGCCCTTGCTCCAAGCTGGTGAGTCGCTGAAGAAGTTGTGCGAGAACTTCGGAGTTGATTGTCGTCGTGTTCTCGCTTGTCGCAGCCGGGTTGGGTTGCGCTTCAGCAACTAGATTAGTCTGACCACCAGATCCTCCGGCCATCTTCACTCGTGAACGTGTGCCGGACGCCACTTTTCCAAATGTCGCAATTTTCGGGAGTGGCAGTGCGAAGGATTCCCGAGCCGCTCTCATACCATGCTGCGATCAGAAGTTGATCGTAGCCCAGGATCTACCCGGGAAGGTTCGCACGCAGTGAGATGGTTTGGTGGGCCCTTGACCTCAATAGCAGAGTGAATGTAAAATGCTTTGAGATGAATAAAACATGCAAACAAGGTGATATAAATAAGAGTACAATGGAATACGAAAAGACCTAACTAGTCATGTACTCTAAGGGGTACATTCCCTTATTCAAATGCATTCCCAACCGTGCGGCGCGTACAGTTTCGTAACTGTTCCCGCCAAAACCACCTTGCCTGCCGCTGCCCGATGCCGTCTGCTCCGACGGTCCAGATGCGTCCCAACTGTCTGACGCTTCGAGTCAATTCCAACCGTCTGACGCTTCGCGTTCATTCTCGTTACTGCGTGCTTCTCTTTGCTGCGGTGAGGAGTGCACAGTAATATCAAATGTTACTATTCGTAACAGTTGGGAGCGCACATGTGCCCTCTCTGTCCCAGCATACTGGAACCTTTTGGACACATTACATTGCTTATTTTTACTTGGATTATTATTCTAGGCATGAGCACGTGCTGCTGGAGTAATGGGGTGGTTGGCAGATGGTAACTTCGCACAGCATTCATTACGCATATGATACTAAATATTATGAATTTTCAAAACATGTGTGCACAATTGTGCTGCTAACGAGTCATATGCGTATCGACAACGCAATCTAAGAGCAACGCGTGGAATCGGACAATGGTGCGTCACTGCATTATCCCCTGACGAAATCGGGCGTATCGCCGCGCCGCACTGGAATTTGTAGCAGTCTAGAGAAGATGAGGCATGCAGGACGTTCACATCACAGCGTTCAGTGCTAGCGTTCCGGCCTTGGCAAGTACGATATAGTGGTTCTGAAGGTGGCATCTCCTTCGAAGTCGCTGTTTGTGACGATTGCCAGGACGCTTGTTGTTGGTTCGCAAGATTTAAATTCCTTCGGCGAATTCCGAGCGAATTCGCTGGACCTCGTTCGCCAAGATCATTTTCTGTGGAAAATGTGTAGTCGTCAGTCTTGCTTGGGCAGTCGTAACGTTTTTCCGCTTGCTCTCATGGGGCTTCTCATCCAGCGAAGCGTGCTTTCACTCCTCGCGATCTTCCTTCTCGCCGCGTCCCTCGCGCCGGGTCTTGCGGCTGATTCCGGTGGCGCCGCAACGACCGCGCCTCCGCGGCTCGCGCGCGCGCGGCTGTGGCGGACGGGGGAGCTCACGCTGGAGCGCATCGCAGCGCAGCGCGAGTGGCTATCCTCCGCAGCCTTCAAACAGCGCCTTCTCTCCGCCACCGGTCTGCGCGCGGACGGCACAGAAGGCCGCGGCGTAACCGGCGCAAGCGGCGCGGACGGCGCAAGCGGCGGCGAGCGCGGGCCGGTCGTGGTGCCGCTGAACAACTACCTGGACGCGCAGTATTACATGGAGATCGGCATCGGCTCGCCGCCGCAGACGTTCAGAGTCGTGCCCGACACCGGCAGCAGCAGCCTCTGGGTGCCTTCGCGCCGCTGCTACCTCTCCGTAAGCCTCCCTCCGTCGCCTCGCGTCTCCTCTCCTCTCCGCCACCACTACTTTTTTTTCATCCTTCCCGTCCCTCCCCTCCGTCCCCTATGATTCAAAACAACTTTGTTCTTTTCCGTGCCTACCCTCTCTCCCCCCCACCCCGCGTTCGCCCTCCCTTACTTTCCCCGTCACGCCTCCACTTCACATGCGCAGCTGGCGTGTCTGAACCACGCCAAGTACGATTCGCGCAAGTCGCGCACGTTTCACCCCCTGCTTACCGCCTCTGTCCCCCCTGCGGCCGCGCTCCCCCCCCTTTCTGCGCAGCTGGCGTGTCTGAACCACGCCAAGTACGATTCACGCAAGTCGCACACATACAAGCCGGACGGCACGCCCTTCGAAATCCGGTACGGCAGCGGCGCCGTCACGGGATTCCAGTCCAACGACCACGTGACTATAGGCGACGTGACTATAACGGGGCAGACCTTCGCGGAGGCCACCAGCGAGGCCGGGCTCGCGTTCTTCTGGTGGAAATTCGACGGAATATTGGGGCTGGGCTTTAAGGAGATCGCGGTGAACAGGGTGGTGCCGCCGTGGTACAACATGCTGGAGCAGGGGTTGGTTCCCGCGCCGGTGTTCTCATTCTGGTTGAACAGGGACGCGGCGGGGGAGGTGGGCGGGGAGGTGGTGTTTGGCGGGGTGGATGGGGCGCATTACAAGGGCGCGCACTCGTGGGCGCCTGTTACCAGGCGCGGGTACTGGCAGGTGCGCACAGGCAGAGGGGAGGGGTCTGGTGAACGGGGAAGGGAGGGGTGGCGGGGGGTGGCTTGCAGAGGCATGATGTGGCATGGCATTTCAACATGGCATTTCAACAAGGCATTTCAACATGGCATTTCAACATGGCATTTCAACAAGGCATTTCAACATGGCATTTCAACAAGGCATTTCAACATGGCATTTCAACATGGCATTTCAACAAGGCATTTCAACATGGCATTTCAACAAGGCATTTCAACATGGCATTTCAACATGGCATGACGCTGCATGTATGGTGGACTTTGATGCGTTAGTTGGGGATGTCTTCATGTGGTAGAGATTAGGGGTTCGGGGTTTGTGAACCATCCACACTTGTGTGTGTGTATGTTGTGTGTGCGGTGTATGTGCATGCCTGCTCACGTATGCGTATACATGTGTGCATGTTTACATGCATGGTGGGCATGCATGATGGGCATGCATGATGGGCATGCATGGTGGGCATGCAGTTCGACATGGGAGATGTGCTCATTAACGGCTCCACCACCAGTGAGTCATCCCCCATGCCCCATCCCCCATCCCCCATGCCCCATGCCCCATGCCCCATGCCTCCTGCCCCATGCCCCATGCCCCATGCCCCATGCCCATGCCTCCTGCCCCATGGCCCATGGCCCATGCCCCATGCCCCATGCCCCGTGCTCCATGCCCCATGCCCCATGCCCCGTGCTCCATGCCCCATGCCCCATGCCCCATGCCCCATGCCCCATGCCCTATGCCCCATGCCTCCTGCATCTTGCTCACTCCTTTCCCCACCTCAAGCTGCCTTGTGCCTTGCTCTAGGCTCATGGCATGCGATGCATGACAGTCCACTCCATGTGTACGGAAGGAGTTCTTCCCTCTGCCTCCCACATGCATCTCCCACGCATGTATCACGCACGCCAATTTCTCTCTCTCTCAATCTCTCTCTCTTCCCGCGCGTGCCCTGTCCTCTCCTGCCCACCAGGCATCTGCGAGAGCGGCTGTGCGGCCATTGCTGACACTGGCACCTCCCTCATTGCAGGCCCCTCGGTGCGCCCTTTCCTCCCCTTCCTCACTTTCAACTCTCCCTCCCTTAGACCATCCTAGTGTTTTTCTCAAACTACCACTTACCCTCCCTCCTGCTGTCCCCTCTCGTCCCCTTTCCCCCCTCTCTTCCCCTCCTAGCCCTTTCACCTGCTTTTCACCTGGGTCGTCTCCCACCCTTCCACCAGCCCTCTCCCCCTGCTCTCCCATGCGCCATCCATTTCCCTGCATGTTCCTTCTTCACTTCCTCCCACTGTCAGTCAGCACTCTTCGTTGCATGTGTGTGCCGATTCTCCGAAATTCCTGATTCCATTTCCCCTTTGGTGTTCCGTAACGATTTCATACCTCTTACCATGTTCACTCCTTGCATTTCGGGGCAGGCGGTGGTAGCGGAGATCAACGCGGCGATTGGCGCCAAGGGCGCGGCCCAAGAGGCGTGCGTGCAGCTGGTGCACGAATATGCCGGCATTATCATCGACCTGCTCGAGCGGAAGGTGCACAACAGTAGGTGTGGCACACGGTGTGCTGTTTTGTGCGGCCCAACAGGCGTGCAATCAGCTGGTGCACGAATATGCCGTGATCATCATCGACCTCCTGGAATGCGAGGTTCGCCTTACAAGGAAGGAGCGCAAGGGAGAGAAGGCATTATGATCCCACCGCCCTCTCACAACATGCTTGCAAGTGTCACTTCTAACTCATCTTCCCCCGCCATCCATCCAACCTTCCTCCCCTTCCCCACCCACTCTTCCCGTACCCAACCACCATGACTCGCCATCAGATGGACCCGTCTCTTGTGTGCCATGCCATCGGCCTCTGTGACGACATGCCTGCAACCACCTCTTTTGATTCACTATCCTGATCCTTCCCCCATTGCCCCACATCATCAGATGGACCCGTCTCTTGTGTGCCATGCCATTGGCCTCTGTGAGGACATGCCTGCAACCAACCTGCGCTTTTCATTCATCATCCCGCTCCTCTCTTCCCCCATCTCCACCACCCCACAATCCTCCGTTACCTCCCCACATCATCAGATGGACCCATCTCTTGTTTGCCATGCCGTCGGCCTCTGTGACGACATGGTTGCAACTACGGTACCAATTTTCATCCCTCGTCTCACTCCACCTGCCTCCCACCTCTTTCCCCATCTCCACCACGCCCACGTCCCCCACTACCGCACCACATCATCAGATGGACCCATCTCTTGTGTGCCATGCCGTTGGCCTCTGTGACGACATGGCTGCAACCGCTGCTCGCACCACCCCCACGCCTAGGTGACCTCTCTCGCTCCACTCCTCCACTCACTCCCCTTTCATGCCCGCCTCACCTTGCCCTACTCATTTCCCTGGTTACTCCTTCCGCCACTCGCCCATCCTGCCCTCCACCCCCCCTCTTGTACCACACTGTAGCTCTGTTCCTCCCTTACTTCATCTACCCCCCGGCCAGCACGAGCCCCCCGTTTGCTCGGGTTGGGAGGAGGAGGAGCAGGTGATCCAGATGCCCGGGGTGCTGTTTTCCCTTCTCTCTCACTGGCCCCTGCGTCTTGCCCCTCCCTCTCTCACTCTACTCTCTCTCTGTCTTGTCTCTCTCTCTCTTCTCTCTCTCTGCCGAAGTCTGCTCAGGTGGGAGGAGGACCCAGTCATTCAGATGCCCGGGGACCATGCTGACGTGGCAGATGCCATCGGTGACAAGGCGGGCAGCAGCAGCAGCAACAGCAGCAGCGGCAGCAGCAGCAGCAGCGGCAGCAGCAGCAGCGGCAGCAGCAGCAGAAATGGCGGGCGAGTGGGAGATCCCAGGTGTTCGCTGTGTGAGGCGATGGTGATATGGGTGCAGAACCAGCTAGCGAGGAACAAGAGCCGGTCTGAGATCATCTCTCACCTCAACACGGTGCGTTTCTTGGTCGACTGAATGGTTGTCTCACAATGAGTGCACCCAATATTCGTCTTTTAATGAGTCCGCTCAGAACCAGCTGGCGAGGACCAAGACCCGGGCTGAGATCACCAGTCACCTCAACACGGTGCGTGTGTGCCTTCCTCGCAACTTGCCAAGGTGACTATTGAGTCAACTCAAAAGTCACCTTGCGCCTTCCTCGCAACTTGCCATCCTCCCACCCTCGCAACCCGCCGGCCTACAATGGCACGTCAGCGGTGTGTTTTTCCACACATTGGATGTTGGATACTTATTTTTTGCAGGTGTGAATCGCACAGCAATTGTCTTATGCGCCCAACTTCCGTCCCCTCCCCTTCCCTTGCTCCACGTCCCTGCTTAGATGTGTGAGCACCTGCCAAACCCGGATAGGGTGGCGCAGGTGGAGTGCAGCAAGGTGCACCAGATGCCCGCAGTGGCCTTCACCATAGGGGACAAGCACTTTGCGCTCCCTCTTCCTCCCTTCCCTACCTTTTTTCTCAATCAGATGTGTGAGCACCTGCCAAACCCAGAGGGGGTGGCGCAGGTGGATTGCAGCAGCGTGCACCAGATGCCGGAAGTGGCCTTTACCATAGGGGACAAGCACTTTGCACTACAGCCGCAGCAGTACGTGCTACAGGCGGGGCAGGGCCGTCAGAAGCTCTGCATCAGCGGCTTCCTTCCCATCGACCTGCCTATCTGGTGAGTTGCTGTGTGTGTGCCTATCTCGCCGGCCCGTATCACCATGCTCCTCTGAGATTTTTGGGCGCCTAAGCCACAAGCACCATCAGCAGCTCCGCATGTCAGCGCCTTCCTGCCCCTCCACGTGCCTGAACCCCTGGGTCCCATCTGGTGAGTTGAGGTGTGTGTTTTTGTTGATGTGGATGCAAGTCTTTGCTGCCACGCCTCCAAGTGTTGTTTCACAGCAAGGCCAGCACCGTCTGCAGCCCTGCATCAGCGCCTTCCTGCCCCTCGATGTGCCTGAACCCCTCGGCCCGATCTGGTGAGTAGGGACGTCACGTCACAGAAGGCTTGTATGAACGCACAGGGGTGTGTGATTGTGTTGGCGCTCATACAAGTTTTCTGTAACCCCCCCGGATTCATCGAGACACTCTCTGCTTCAAGGCTTATAAATATTCCCACCATCCACCCCTTCGTCCCCACACCCCACACCCTCTCTCCCCCACGTGTCTCCCCTACGTCAGGATTCTGGGCGACACGTTCCTGGGGGCGTACCACTCAGTGTACGACTTTGGCAATGAGCGCGTGGGCTTTGCTGAGTCAGCATGATGGACGGGTAGCGATGCTGCTGGTTCTCCCACCCATTCTGCCCACCCTCCAAATGCCAGGATTCTAGGTGACACGTTCCTGGGGGCGTACCACTCGGTGTATGACTTTGGCAATGAGCGCGTAGGCTTTGCTGAGTCAGCATGATGGACGGGCAGTGTGTTAGAATCTAGCAGCAGGAATGGATGAACTAACAGGATGCAGGAGTACAAGTAGTAAACCCTAACTAGGTTGTACCCCATATGGGCTACCCCACTACAGCCTAGACAATATGCAGCACATATAGTTTGACACACCCCCATAGGCAAAGTGGGGGAGAACAAGGGGTCACACGACCAGTCAAGAGAAGCAAAACAAGCTCAGGGTGGATCACAACGTCACCACGCATTCTGAGCACAAGCAAAGGGCCACTGGGCCAGTTCACATGCAGAGATATATATGCAGCAATAACAGTACAGTGATGGCTACCTAGCAAGAGCCAGCATGCATATATATATATATATGTACAGATCACAGTACAAGCAGAGACTACAGCAAGTGTGGAAACGTAGGCACAAGGCCTAACAGAGTACAAAAGCGCTGATGATCACCAGACGGAAGTGCCTTGGTGAATATGTCAGCAGTGTTGGCCCGAGTGGCCACGTGGCGAAGACGAAGCTGGCCTCGCTGCTGCAACTCTCGAGCCAGGAAGTACCGCAGAGCAATGTGCTTCGTTCTGTGCTCCAGTCTGTGCTCCTCACACAAGGCAATGGCGGCCTTGTTGTCAACGTACAGCACTGGAGGAGAACGAGGCTGCTCTCCCAAGTCAGTCAGCAGGTAGGTGAGCCAGCGTAACTCCTGTGCAGCCATGGCGGTGGCGTAGATCTCAGCCTCACAACTGGAGCCGAGAACTGAAGTCGAGCGTGTAGAACGCCACGAAACTGAACCAGAGCCAAGGCTGAAGGTGTAACCCTGTGACGACCGCTGAGTAGCCAGGTCGTCAACCCAAGAAGCGTCTGAGTGCCCAGTGAGGACAACTGGGCTCGTCCCTCCAAGCACTAGCCCCATGCCTGATGTGCTGCACAAGTAACGCAGTACCCTCTTAGCAGCAGCCATGTGCTCAGGTCGGTGCCGACCAGGAGCCACGTAGCGAGCCAGGAGACCAAGAGGGTATGCGAGGTCAGGTCGAGTGCAAGTCATCAGGTACATGAGGCAGCCGACTAGCTCTGGGTAAGGACCACTCGGCTCTACGGACTCGTCCGAAGGTGGAGCTGAGAGCGTGTGACCTGTAGCCAGAGGAGTGGCCTGTGCTGAAGACCAGGTGAAGCCGAAGCGCTGAAGGACCTGCTGCACCATGTGTGACTGAGTCAAGGTGATGGTGCGACGTGCTCTGTCTCGGGTGATCTGCAAGCCAAGGTAGCTGCGCAGCTCACCCAAGTCTGTGCACGTGTGTCTCTTCTGCAGCTCCGACTTCACGTGGGCGAGAGCCTCAGTGTCAGCAGTGGCAAAAACCAAGTCGTCGACATACACGAGGATGTAGAACGGCGGCAGGGAAGTGTCGGTGCGCAGAAACAGCGACGGGTCAGCAGTAGAAGGCGCAAACCCAAGAGCCGCAAGCGTAGTCCTCAGTGTGTCGTGCCACTCACGTGGCGCCTGGCGGAGACCGTAGACCGGCCGCCGGAGGCTCCACTGGGTGCCAGGAGGGAACGACCCAGTGAAGCCCGGGGGGCGGCGCAGCCAGATCTCCTCGTGCAGGCTGCCCTGCAAGAAAGCTGTGCTGAAGTCAAGAGAGTGAAGCTCGTAGTCACGGTGAGCAGCAACGTGCAGCAGCACCCGAAGAGTGGTCATCTTCAGGGTGGGGGAGAAGGTCTGGAAGAAGTCAACTCCCTCTCGCTGACTGAAGCCTCGAGCCACGTAACGCGCCTTGAAGACAGGCGGAGAACCCGGCGGCCGCTTCACCCTGAAAATCCACATGCCACTGACGATGTTCGCCCCAGGTGGGGGAACCTCGTCAACGTAGGTGCCTGTGGACTTCCAGGAAGCCATCTCTGCGTCCATGGCTGCCTGCCACTGAGAGGAGTAGGGACCCTCTATCGCCTCTGCGTAAGAGCGCGGAGTCGGGATGTCTGGTGCATCCGGGTCTCCCTCAGGGGCAAGTAGCGAGGACACAAGATGAGGTAAAGCAGCAGCAAGGCACTGGAACTCCTCCTGCCTGTCCTCAAGGACGTCCGTGCTAAGAGCACACTCACCCCCGACGGACGGAGGACAGACAGACTCAGACTCAGTAACAAGACTGGCAGTGAAGTCTAGACGACAGGCAGCAGCAAAGTCAACAAGCTCAGCGACAAGAGCAGACGCAGCAGCAGACTCAAACGACGGGTCAGTGACAACTGTGGCTAGTAGACGCGTGACAGTAGGGTGCTGAGCACGAAACCGGTCAGACGCAGGGTCCGGAACGTCAGGCAAAGAGGACGCAGGAGGAGACGGCAGAGGAACAGGCTGCGGAACAGAGGAAGGACGACGGACTACGAGGTGCGCGCTGGGGACAGCCGGCGGACGCGAACGAGGAACACGAGGACCGGTACGACCAGGACGAGCAGGCGAGACAGGACGCGACGCAGGCTCACGACGCACAGCAGGACTACCAGTCAGCTCAGCGTAAGGAGAAGGAGCAGGCAGCGGCGAGCCAGTCTGTAACGGAAGACCAGTAGACGACGGAAGAGTAAGAACCTGACGAAGAACAGAGGCAGACGGCGGCAGAGACGACGGAGACGGCGGAGCGAAGAACAGTCGTGTCGGCGCAGCTGCACCAGAACCAGCAGCTCCAGCAGCTCCAGTGCCTCCAGCAGCTCCAGTACCTCCAGCAGCTCCAGTACCTCCAGCAGCTCCAGAAGCTCCAGGCCCAGAGCCGACACCTCGAGTCCCAGGGTCTCCAACCTCTGTGTCTCCAGCAGCAGCACCCCCAGAACCAGCACCTCCAGTCCCAGGGTCTCCAACCGCAGGGTCTCCAGCAGTAGCACCCCCAGGTGCTCCCCAGGTAGACCCCCTCCCCGCTCCCGGTCCTGCTCCTTCAGGTGTTTCTCAGGTAGACCCTCCTCCCTTGACTGCGCCGGTTGAGGTCACTGGTGACTCAGGTCCTCCTGCGAGTGGTCCTGCTCGGGGTGCTGAGCCTGGGGGTGCGGAGCCTGGGGGTGCTGAGTCTGGGGGTACTGAGCCTGAGGGTGCGGAGCTTGAGGGTGTAGAGCCTGGTGGTGCTGAGCCTGCGTGTGAGGGGTCTGGGGGTGCTGAGCTTGGCGGTACTGACGCTGGAGGTTCTGGAGCTACTGAGGGTGCTGGCGCTGGAGGTTCAGGAGCTGCTGGAGGGCCTAGTCCTGGTGGCGCTGGAGCTGGAGGTCCTGGAGCTGTTGAGGGTGCTCGCGCTGGAGGTTCTGGAGTCGCTGGAGGTACTGGTGCTGAGGGTACTGACACCGGAGGTTCTGGAGCCGTTGGGGGTGCGGGCGCTGAGGGTTCTGAGTCTGCTGTTGCGCGGTCTCCTTGGAGTGGCCGCCTTCGTCCCCGTGTGCCTCTCACCCCACAGCAGCTGCAGGACTGGTACGGTCGCCGTCAGCGTCGCGCTGCTGGAGCTCGGAGTCGTGCTGGTCCTTTGTCTACTGGAGGTGCTGGAGTTGCTGGTTCTGGAGGGGCTCGTGCTGGAGACACTGAGGCTGGAGACCCTTGGACTGGAGGTGCTGGCTCTGGGGGTGCTGCTGCTGGAGACGCTGAGGTTGGAGACCCTGGAGCTGGAGGTGCTGGTTCTGGAGCAAGGAAGAGCGGCGGGGGGGGGAGCGAGGCAGTGCGGTAGGGGAAGAGACGGTAAAAGGGAACCGACTCGTCGAACGTGACGTCCTGAGACGCAAAGACACGGCGCGAGGTGGGGTGGTAAAACTGCCAACCAGGCGCGTCAGGGACAAAGCCAAGGAAGACACAGGGAACAGCGCGGGCGGAGAGCTTGTCCGCGGTGGTATCGCGGACAAAGGCACGAGCACCCCAGACCCGGAAACGCGACGCATCGCCAACCTTCCCCGTCCACAGCAGTGTGGGCGAGGTCTCCGGCAAGGAGACACGGGGCCAGAGGTTGAGCTGATGCGCGGCGTACCGGACCGCAAACGGCCACAGAAAATGGGGGGCAGCCGCATGGATCATGGAGGTACGAGCGACCTCCATGACTAAGCCAATGCGGCGCTCAGCAACCCCATTCTGCTGTGGAGAGGCCGGAAGCGTGAACGACTGGGTGATGCCGTGCTCCGCACAGTAGGCTGCCAAGAGGTCGGAGGAGAACTCATCACCTCTGTCAGAGTGCAGACGCAGGACAGGAAAGTCCGACCGGAACCGCTCGCGGAGCTGGAGACGAACAGCGCGGATCCAGGGGATCAAAACAGCAGGGACGTCCCCCTTGCTCTGCAAGGGGAAGACCGTGGTGTAACGCGTGTAGTCGTCGACGACCAGCAGGAAGTACCGCTCGCGGCCTTGTCCCTGGACGCGGGCTGGGCCCCACACGTCCAGATGGAGCGTCTGCAGTGGAGCCTCTGTGGGAGGAAACGAGGAGGAGTGAGGAGCGGCGCGCTGCCGCCCCTCGACGCAAGGAATGCAGGGCGGCGCAGGCGAGGGAGGGAGGGCAGGCAGGGACCTGGGAAGACCAGAGACCAGGGAGCGAGAGTGCATGCTACGCAGGCGAGGCAAGGAGGGGTGACCAAGGCGGTGGTGCCACAGGAGAGTGTCGTGCGACAAAGCGCGACACTCGCAGGGGGCCGCCAGCTGACCAGACGCAGACGCAAACGCAGACGCAGCTACCTGAGGGGACTCAGTGGTCAGTGTGTACAGACTCGAGCCAGGTGCACGGGTGAACGTGGCCAAGTGCCGGCCCGTCCTAGCACACGTACAGTGAGTCACTCGCTGACTCGCAGGAGTGAACTGGTCAACCCCCCCATCCTGGAGGTCAGCTCCACTCACCAAGTTCGTAGAGAACGAGGGGAGGTAAAGACCTGACAGCGAGCCGGACGGGACGGCCGGACACGGCAGAACCGTGGAATAGTGGGCAAGGACTGGACCCCCAGAGGGGTCCGCCAGGGAGACCGGGACTGGCCGACGGAGCGGCGTAAGTGCGGTGCAGTCGCGAAAGAAGGAGCGGGAAGCTCCTGAGTCAAGGGTGAAGGTGTGCGAGACCGCAGTGGGCGCAGTACCAGAGAGAGCAGACACAGCAGCACCTGATGCCACGGCCTCACCAGTACCTAGAGCAGTAGACGTACTAGCACCGAGAGCAGCAGCCTCACCAGCACCTAGAGCAGGAGACGCACTAGCACCTAGGGCAGCAGCCTCACCAGGGTCAGGCGGTACGCACAGGCAACAGGCACGGTCAGCACTAGTAGACAATGCATACATGGCAGTGAGAATAGCATCATAGTCAAGCGCAAAGATATCTACCCTCTGTCTATGCAGCTCCAGCCACGTGGGGAGCTCAGCCTCGTCGCCAAACACTGTGCGCCAGTCGTCGCTCAGACGGGCAAAGCAGCGGGACTGTGTGTGACCAAGCGTCCCACAAGGCTGACCAGTCCTAGCACCTGTGCGAATGACGTACGGGCAGCGGACTGTACGCGTAGACCTGCTACACTGAGCGTACCACTCCTGGAGCTGCCGAGGCGTAAGTGTCTCACGTGGACGTCCCTGCAGCTGCAGCTGGCCACTGCCAGACGCTCCCAACTGACCAGCTCCAGGGCGACAGCTACGACGGCTACCGCGACAACCCCAGCTAGTATACCACTCACTAAGCTGCTGAGGCGTCAGAGGCTCGCGTGAATGTCGCTGGAGCTGCATCTGGCCACCTGCCAGTAGCAGTAGCGCAGGAAAGGCAGGCGCGGCAGGCAGGCAAGCAAGCAGGCAGGCAGGCAGGCCGGCAGGTAGGCAGGCAGCCAGGCAGGCAGGCAGGCAGGCAGACAGGCAGGCAGGCAGGCAGGCCGGCAGGCAGGCAGGCAGCCAGGCCGGCAGGCAGGCAGGCAGACAGGCAGGCCGTCAGGCAGGCAGGCAGGCGCTCACCAAAGGCTGGGAGAGCAGGGCCGGCGCTCGAGTAGGCGCACGACAGCGGCGACGTCGGGGCCGCAAAACCGGCTGCAGAGCAGGGCCGAAACAGCTGGAGGGCGCTGCCGCGTCAGCGGCAGTAGCAGGGTGGGGCCGCGTCAGCGGCAGGTCGGGGTCGTGGCAGCTGCAGGGCGGGGCCGCATCAGCGGCAGGTCGGGGCCATGGCAGCTGCTGGGCGGGGCCGCATCAGCGGCAGGTCGGGGCCGAGGCAAAGGGCCGCGCGCGGCCGCGCTAGGGAGTAGCGGGCCGCGCGCGGCTCGGCGCGGGCTGTTGCGGGCCGCGCGCGGGCCGTGCGAGGCAGGAGCAGGCCTCGCGCGGCTCGGCACGAGCTGCTGCGGGCCGCGCGCGGGCTGCGCGAGGCCGTAGCAGGCCGCGCGCGGCTCGACGCGGTCTTCTGCGGGCTCGGCGCGGGCTGCGCGCGGCAGCTGCGAGCTGCGCGCGGCTCGGTGCGGGCTGCGCGCGGTTGCAGCGGGCTGTGCGCGGCTCGGTGCAGGCTGCGCGCGGCTGCAGCGGGCTGCGCGCGGCTCGGTGCGGGCTGCGCGTGGCTGCAGCGGGCTGCGCGCGACTCGGGGCGGGCTGCGCGATCTCGGTGCGGGCAGCGCGCGGTAGCAGCGTGTGTGCGGGCCCGACAGGCGTGTAGAGGCGGCGCGCGGGCCTTACGGGCCTCTAGGGGAAGCGCGCAGGCAAGGCAAGGCAAGGCAAGGCATACAAGGCAAGGCAAGGCTACGTGGGGTAGCGCGGTAACCGCAGCGGTAGGTGGGCCCGAAAAAAAACGGTCCTACGGACCTTAGTGCTCTGAAACCATGTTAGAATCTAGCAGCAGGAATGGATGAACTAACAGGATGCAGGAGTACAAGTAGTAAACCCTAACTAGGTTGTACCCCATATGGGCTACCCCACTACAGCCTAGACAATATGCAGCACATATAGTTTGACACAGTGCTGCTGCCGTGCTGAGTCAGCATAGCGGTGGTGGTGCTGCCGTGCTTTGTCAGCATAGTGGTGGCGGTGCTGCTGTGCTGAGTCGGCATGGCATTGGTGCTATGCCGAGCACTTCTGCTTTGCTGGTTCAGGGTCACAGGGCAGCAGCGGTGCATTGCTGAGTCAGCATGATGGAGCAGCATGTGTGCGTTCCTAGGTGAATGCATGTCACATGCTGTGCCATGTGTGGTGGTGGCACATGCATCATGCATGTGGTGTACATATAGGCTTGTCATATTGTATTGTACCTACCTGTAGTAGGTGTCAACGTACACATTTGTACAGTTGCACGTGCACTTTGTAGGCTAGGTTGGGTTGTATTATAAAGGGTTTGGGTTACTAGATATACCGCCCCTGTATGCCTCACGTTTGATCCGTCTTGGCATCAGATTAGGTTGGGATCAAGGTTGAATTGAAGACATTTCGAGAATAGGAATTTAATTCAGATTATATAAACTCAGCAAATGAAGTGTTTTTTTCCTCACAAATCAACGACAACAAGCCCCATTAGCGCGCGTCAATTCCACCAACATCAAAATTCGGATGAATCCGAATGGCCAGATTTGCCAAAGTAACCAGTTGGCGAGAATCGCCAACAGTTGTACGAATGTCGCCAACGTCGCGAATTTGACGGCCGGGAAAACGGCCGTTTGGCGAGTCGAAAAGGATCCGCCAGAACATTCGACACGGAATCGGCCACAAATCCGACACGTCCTTGCGACAGTTCCCCATCGCACCGCCCTCTGTCGCCAGCATTGTTCCTGTATTGGTACGAGTCTGCGACGGTGTCGCACGTTTGCTTGCTGTCGCCCGACTGCAAAATTTACAATTTCGATTTAGCGGCCTGCAAATCGGCCTCCAAACGTGTCAAATTTGCAGTTGCGCCCCTTCGGGCCGTTTCCGTTGCGACCATGTTGTCGACCATGTGGCCGAAGTTCGCGAATAAAAATTCGACCAACTGGTCGACGAATTCCGGCCATTTGGCAGTTTCGTGAAAACATGGGGAATTGACGCGCCCTTATTGCCGTACCCTTCGCGTTGACTGGCGCGTTGATATCAGTCGCCTGTTGCTTCTTCGTGATCACCTAGGATGTCCCTTATCTCCCCAGACCGGACCAGTCTGCTTGCACCCGTCCGTCATTAGACCAGTCTGCTCGCATTCGTAGTTAGACCAGTCTGCTTAGCTTCCCCTCGCTTGGTAGGTTCAGAAAATCCTTCCATTAGTCAACCCTAAAGCTTTATTACCATAAATATGGACGATCAATCTCATGTCGAAGCATCACTAGCTCTCCGCACTCCCTTTCTATCTTCCTGCCTTCGAGCCCCACGACCCGCTTCATTCAGTTCCTCACTACAGAAACGCAGTCCACCGCAGTCCACCGCCGTTTTTCAGCAGCAGCTATGGCAGCCAACGGGCTTTTCCTGTCTTTTGTCATTCTTCTCCTCGCGTCGTGCGCGTTGGCGCAGCGCGGTCCGCCTGGCGGTGAGCCGCACGGCCCTCCGCTGAACCTGACGGCCGTAGGGAACATGACGGCGGACGTTAGCGCGCGACTGGCCAATTGCTCCGCTGACCAGACATTCCTGGACGGCCGCTTTCACCTCACCGTCTTCAAGTGAGCTCGAAACACCTGTCGGGTTGTTCCCTTCGAGAATCCTACCCTGGTGCATAAGCTCGTGCGGTCCTGCACCCGTAAATCCATAATATCTCTCTCCCTCCCCCTCCCCCCGTCCCCTCCCCCCCTCTTACCCCCCCCCCCCTCCCCCCCCCCTCCTGTCCCCAGGAACGCCAGCGGCAATTACAACCTCGTGGTCGGCGCGCTGCTCGTCGCCGCCACTGGCGCGCCGCCCGACTCCCTCGCGATCGTGCAGGGCGCCGTGTGCGACGCGTCCGCCGCCGCGCTGCTGGCGCTGCCCGTGGCGGCGTCCGCGTGGCAGCAGCGCGCGGGGTGGTGGCTGCTGCACGCGGAGGCGCGCCTCGACGCGTTCCTCGAGAATGCCGACGCCGCCACCGTCGACGCCCTCCTCGCGCTCCTCCCCACCGCCTCGCTCCCGCCGCGCACCAACTCCACTGCCAGTCAGCCCGGATGGCAGCAGGCGGCAGGCAGCAGGCGCATGGGCATTGGGGCGGGAGGACTGCTGACGCGCGCAGTGGGGCAGCGCGGACAGCAGCAGCAGGGGGCGCAGAAGCCGCCTGCAGGTGGCCTTTCAGGTGGTTTTCCAGGTGCTGGCGGGGTGAACGCGACTGTGAGCGGGTATGCTGTGCTGGCCAGTGCGTCGGATGTGCTGTGGGGCGGGCAGCTCATGGGGGTCAAACTGCCCTCCGCTGCCGCCTGATCAAAACAGCCAATCATCCCCTTGACTGCGCTCAGTACTCACTGCCTGTGCTACTTGTTGGTGCGCCGTGCTGCTGGATGGTGGTGCAAGTCAAGGCCGTACAGAATCAGAGTCAGTGGTGGTGCATGATTCGTGCCCACACAGCAGCTGCCTGGTGGCCAATGCTAGTTTGAGGATGTACTGGTAGATAGACGGGTGGGAAGGGGTTGGGGAGTGTCAAGAGGCAAGGAAATGTTAGTTTCAGCATCAGGGGTAGAAATGCTGGCACGTCACCAGCTGACTTGCCAGCCTTCCTGCCCTTGCTTGTGTTAGCCAGCCTTCATAGGGTTCCTTGGTTTTTCCACAGGGTTATGTAAATCACTGCGATTTCGCCTTGTCGATGTGCCTGTTACCATGTCAATCAAGGCAGGAGGATCAGCACCCTAGACTTTGAAGGGTGCTACACCTCTAGCTTAAGTGTGATATACTGGTACACTAGCCTGAAACCTAGCCTGGTAGCACAAGAAAAATAGCCTGGTAGCCTGGTAACCTTGCCTCTGCCATGGAAGGAACCCGTAGCTGCAAATAGCATTGCATTGCATGAGAAGAATAAAATATCATACACTGGTAAAACTGTAAACACAATGCAATAACGCATCGGGGCAACCACCACCTGTGCACAGTACATTATCGTCGAAAGATCCAGCTACCCTGTCGTTGCCATGTAAACGAATCCCTTGATGACACGCCTTCACTAACCGCTTCTCCATTCTCTTGCTGCCCCTTGTGCAAATCCTCTCCACGCCTCACACTCTCTCTTCCACCACCACCACCCACAGCACCCATGCTCACCCCACTGTGTTGCTGACCAGACCCCGCGTTCCCCAGGGGACCTGCAGCAGTGGAGAGAGAGGCAAAGGCCTTGACGATGGAGCTGAGCCCTCTGGCGCGGCGAGGCGCATGCGGCACTGCAAGCCCTGCAGCAGCAGCACTGCCAGGCCCAGAGGCAGCAGCACTGCCACCAGGCATGATGGCCACGTTGGGGGCGCTGGCAGAGGTGGTGAGGGGTGCGCGCGGTGGCGCTGTGCTTGTTGAGCCATCATCGTGTGTGTGCGCCCTCGCTGCTGCTGCCCACCCCGTCCCCGCCCCCATGCTGTGCTGCGGTGATTCTGATGGTGACGGGGCGAGCGCGGGAGAGGAGGCGGAGGGCGAGGCGGGGCGCATGAGGGACGCCATGCCCTGCAGCGGCCGCGCCAGTCGCCCCAAGCCAAACGACGGCTCCGACGCAACGGCCGCGACCGTACGGGGAGCACTGCTAGAGGTGAACTGGCCGCCACTGCTGGTGGTGGCGGTGGCAGAAAAGGAGTGGTGATGGTGGGGCGACTTGAGGGGTTCTCGGGGGCTGTAGAGGAAGCTGGGTGGCACAGTGGACGAAGGGGAGTCGGGGCCAGGGCGGGGTGCAGTGCGGGAGAAGGAGGAGAAGGAGGAGGAGAAGGAAGAGGAGGATTTTCTGGCGGCCATGGGGTTGAGGGGCCGCAGGAAGGAGAAGAGGGAGGAGACTGGTATGGACCCGTCAGGCCCGGATAGCCGGGCCTGGATCTCAGGTACGGATGGTAGCTCTTGGGTTAGGTCGAGAGGGGGTTTGGGCGGGATGACAGGGATGGTGACAGACACAACCGGTGCAGTGGATGGAGCAGCGGCAGCAGCAGCAGCAGCAGCAGTATCAGTGGGGGCAGAAGCATCAGTAGCAGGAACAGCATTGGGCGATGCAGCGGCAGTGGAGGCCGGATTGCGGCGCACGAGGGGGACAGTGATGGACGCCATGGGGGCAGAGGACGACGAGGGGGCGGGGGGAGTGGCCTGGGTATTGGGCTGAGACGCGCCCAGAGGGGACTGGGATGGGGACGGGGAGGAGAGGGGAGGCGGCGGCGGGGCAGGGAGCGGGGCGGTGGAGACGACCACGTGGGAGCGGCGGGCCTTGCGCTTGGGGGAGAAGAACCGGAAGTGCGACGACCGGCGGGGTTTCTGCTCGATAACCTCCACGGGTGCTTTTGCAGTGCCTTCCTTGTGCCCGTCCTTGCTGCCTGCTGCTGCTGCTGCAGCTGCACCTCGCTGCTGCTCCTGCTGCTGCTTGTGTGCATGCGCGTGGCGCTGCGCCTGCTGCCGCTGCTGCTCCTTGTGCTTCGCCTTGCTGCCTTCCCTGTCCCACATGCTCCCACCCGACCCTGTGTGGCTGGCGCTGCCACTGGCAGGGCGAGCAGTGAAGAGAAACACACCGCTACCAGCGGCAGCAGCAGAGCGGTTGGCAGTGGGAGAGGAGAAGAGGGGCGAGGCAGGGCCGGTGAAGGAGGTAAAGAGGGGCAGCTGGATGGGCGGCGCCTTGGGCTGCTTCTGCCGCCCGCCCTGCTGTGCCGTGCTCGCCCCCTGCTGTGCTGTGCTCGCCCCCTGCTGTGCTGTGCTCGCCCCCTGCTGTGCTGTGCTCGCCCCCTGCTGTGCCGTGCTCACCCCCTGCTGTGCTGTGCTCGCCCCCTGATGTGAGTCCACATCCATGCTGCCATGCGCAGCCGCCCCGGCCCCTTGCTCTTGCCTCCTATCCTCTTTTCTTTGCTCTTCCTGCTTGCCCTCCTGCCTGTCCCCTTCCTCTCCTCGCGCTACCACTGCCCCATTGCCTGTAGCGCCATCCCACGTGGTCCTCTGCGGCTCCACACCACCCATCTCCGTGTCCCTCTCACCCCCACCTGCTGCTGCTGGTGCTGCTGCAGCACCCGCCGCACCGCCCCTCCCACTGCCAACCCCCTCCTTCCCCCCTCCCGCAACTGCACCCTCGCCTGCCTCTGCTGCTGCTTTCACGCGCTCCCCCTCTCCCTTCCCCTCCCTGCCGCCCTCCACCCCGCCCTCGCCCGCCCATCCCGGCGCCCCCACCGGAACACACGGCGCCGGGGCAGGGCGGGGCGAGGGGAGGGTGATGCGGCCGCAGTGGTGCGCGAGCCAGGGGTGGTGCAGCGCGGCGGCAGCGGAGGGGCGGTGGTTGGGGTCGGAGGAGAGCAGCCAGCGCACGAGGTCGATGGCGGCGGGCGCCACGGAGGGCCAGGGCGCGATGGAGAAGTCGGGCTGGTTGCGCAGAATGCGGAAGAACAGCTGCTCGTCCGTGCTGCCCCAAAACGGCATGTAGCCTGGCGGGCACGGGCAGGGGGTGAGCGGGTGGGCGGGGGTTGGGAAGAGGGGCGTTGGTGACGGAAGAAACGGCAGCTGGTGAGTCGCCTCAAAAAAGCGGCAGGTGGTGTGGGAATATGGGAGGGGAAGAGCAGCAGAAATAGCGAGCTTTCGAGGAAGAAGCAGGTTGGGATGCGTGCGCGAGGAGGGCATAGAAGCAAGGAGCGCACCTGATAGAGCGGTGTAGAGGATAACGCCCAGCCCCCAGAGGTCAACAGCGGGGCCGTAGGGGCGGCGACACACGACCTCTGGAGACATGTAGACAGCACTGCCGTACATGCCCACTGCCTGCTGCCCTGCTCGCAGCATCACTGCGAGGCCAAAGTCGGCGAGCTTGAGGTGCAGCTTGCCCGCTGCGTCGTCCCGGGCTGCGAGGAGGATGTTCTCCGGCTTGATGTCCCGATGCACCACTCCTGACGCGTGGCAGTGGTGTAGGGCCAGTAGGATCTGCCTGCAAAGGTGGAGAGAGAGGGATGGGAGCAGGAGAGAGGATGAGGTTCAGCTTGCCTGCTGCGTCGTCCCGGGCGGCGAGGAGAATGTTCTCCGGCTTGATGTCGCGGTGGACCACTCCTGACGCATGGCAGTGGTGCAGGGCTAGTAGGATCTGCCTGCAAGGGGGGCAGTGGGGCGCGGAGAAGGGGGGGATGGTGGGCGGAAAGGGAAGCGGTGGTGAGCGCAGGAGTGGCTTGAGCTGCAGCTTGCCCGCTGCGTCGTCCCGGGCGGCAAGCAGAATGTTCTCTGGCTTGATGTCCCGGTGCCCCACTCCTGACGCGTGGCAGTGGTGTAAGGCGAGCAGGATCTGCCTGTAGGGTGGGGGAGAGGGATGGGAGCAGGAGAGAGGATGGGGCGCAGCTTGCCTGCTGCGTCGTCCCGGGCGGCGAGGAGAATGTTCTCCAGCTTGATGTCGCGGTGGACCACGCCGGACGCGTGGCAGTGATGCAGGGCCAGGAGGATCTGCCTGCTCGAAGGGAGAGGGTGAAGGGAAGAGCGGCAGGACAAGGAGAGAGGAATGGGAGCAGGGTTGTGAGTGCGGGAGTGGCTTGATTGATGTCCCGATGCACCACTCCTGACGCGTGGCAGTGGTGCAGTGGGTGTATGGCCAGCAGGATCTGCCCGTAGGGGGACAGTGGAGCACGGAGTGGGGAAAAGGAAGGAACGACGGGGAAGTAGGGAAGAGCGGGAGGAAAACGCGAAAGAGAGAGTGATGGGAGCAGGGAGCAGAGTGGTGAGTGTGGGAGTGGCTTCATGGCGCAGTGTAGCGCGCCGGATGCGAGGCAGGGGGGCAGGGCGAGCAGGATCTGGCATGGCAGGAATGGCGGGCCTGTGAATGACCCCGTGACGTCAGCGCTCGGCTCACCTGGTGACGTCAGCGGCGAGCGGCTCGGGCAGCGTGGTGCGCGCGATGAGGTAGTCGTAGAGGTCGCCGTGCGCGCACAGGTCCATGACGAGGTGCACGCTCTCCGCGTCCTCGAACAGCGCGCGCAGCGCCACCACGTGCGCGTGCCCCCCCACGCGCCGCATCGCCGCCACCTCCCCCTGCAGCTCCTCGCGCGCCTCCTTGCGCTGCGCGCGCGGACGGCGGTGAGCGCGCGTGGTGGTCGCGCGGGGAGCAGCAGTTGCGCGGACGGGTGAATGCGGGGAGGAGCAGAGAAGCGGGACGCAGAGGACGGAGCAGCGGGGGAGATGCGGAGAAGGAACGATGAAAGGGTTAGGGAAAAAAAAACAGGGAATGCGACGGGGATAACGAGAAGCGCGAAGCTTGGAACAAAGTCTAACCCGCGTTCTCGCCATTCCCCCTCAACGCGCTATTCCCCCTCAGGGCACTATTCCCCTTCAGGGCACTATTCCCCCTCAACGCGCCAATCCCCCTCAACGCGTCACTCCCCCTCAGCGCGCCGCTCCCCCTCACCACGCCATGCTCTTTCAGAACGCAGTTCCCGCCCATTCAACGACCCATCGACGTCTGCACGCCCGTCCGCCGTGAGTGTGTCCCCGCAGCCGTGCGCATTCTCGCCGTTTTGACCTGCCCCTCCGCACCCACCTCAAACCCCCCCTACTCCCTCCCTCCCCCCGCTCCGCGCGCACCTGCAGCTTGCATTTCGGAATGCTCTTGCACGCCGCGACAGCCTCGCCCGTCGCCACATCGCCGCAAACCCTAACCACGCCGCCGCCGCCCTTCCCCAGCTCCCGCCCCAGCTGATAACGACTTCTCACGTCCGCTCGAGACGCGGACGGAAATATAGGGTTCGGAATGGTCATCGCGGCGGGGAGAGCGAGAAGGAAGCTCTGCTAGATAAAAAAGGAAGAATGAGCGGCTTGATGTTTCCAGAGTGAGTGGCTAGATCGTCGCT
This sequence comes from Closterium sp. Yama58-4, assembly GCA_947470075.1. Lineage (NCBI taxonomy): Eukaryota > Viridiplantae > Streptophyta > Zygnematophyceae > Desmidiales > Closteriaceae > Closterium > Closterium sp. Yama58-4. The sequence goes on along the minus strand of CANIUD010000604.1, from coordinate 477,610 downwards.
GTTTTGACGAAAAATGTGTGTCTTAGCAACGAGATCGTGAAAGGTAAGCGGACATGGCGAGGAGTAGTCCCATGTCGAAGTTTCGAGGGGCGTATGGAATCGCGAACGCCGCTCTGAAAAGGTAACGAGGCTCAAACTCTCCCCTTCGCTAGTTAGCCACGCCAGATGCTGCTTATAATTCGAATGCCAAGAACCTATCCTCTGCTTACGATCGATCATCGATGCTTGGGACGCGCCATGAATATCGCTGGAACAGCGCAAGCAAAAAGGTGAGAGGTGGGGGAAACCTGTTCCGCGCCAAGAAAGAAATTCGCCAGATGGCGATGAGAAGGTCGTCGCCTCACCTCGCACGGATCGTGTGCGTCGCCTTGGATTGGCGGCTGTGTCGCGAAGGTTCGCAACCCAACTGGACCGTCGCACCTGTGCTGCGGGTGAAGTTCTCAGTTTATAGGGGCGTCAGCTGGGTCCGATATACAAAGCGACGAGCTACTAAGTGTACTGATATATGATCTGGCAGGTTGGGCTACAAAAACGATATCAGGAAGGAAAAGTGGTTGGACAAAGAACTGAATAATGAACGAACGACATGAAAGACCAGAGAAACAATAATATTAATGCTTTATTCTACCACCATGGATTACTGAAGCTTCCAGGTAGTGAACGAAGCGAATTAGCATATGTGAGGATGCGTGCACAACGGAGACGCATGGTCCCTATCCGCTAGCGGACACACAGCGCTGAGTGCTTCAGCGGGGCGAGGGAATGTACATGCCGTTGCCTCTCGTGGACTCCAATCTGGGCGGCACAGAGAGACACAAGAGAAACGCCAGGCGAGTGCACGCGTGGCAAGCAAGGGATTTGAGTTACTCTGACACGAGCTGCATGGGTCATGTCACAGGCAGGGGGGCAAACGAGGGGGCAGGGCCAGAGGACAGAGCAGGCAGGGCCAGAGGACAGAGCAGACAGGGCCAGAGGACAGAGCAGGCAGGGCCATAGGACAGAGCAGAGGGGTGGGAGGGCATACGAGGGGGCGAGGTGGCCGAGGTGGGAGACGAGGGCGTTGGAGGCAGCGTCACGCAGGTGCCCCGAGGCGTCCAGCGTGTACTGCCGCTGCGCTGCCCCCGGCATGCCCCGCCGTGTGAGCGGCGCCAGGTCGCGCTGGCACAGCTCACGGCCGTTCACCAGCACACGCGTGCGCCCCCCTGAACAGTCCCGCCTCATCGGCTCCCTCAGCTGTGGTATGTTGGCCTAGGGGAGGGGGGAGGGGGGAGGGGGGAGGGGGGAGGGGGGAGGGGGGAGGGGGGAGGGGGGAGGGGGGGGGAGGGGGGGGGGGGAGGGGGGGGGGGGGGAGGGGGGGGGGGGGGAGGGGGGAGGGGGGGGGGGGGGGGGGGAGTGCATTCAGGGTTGCAGGGGAAGGGAGAGGGAGAAGAAAGGGGAGAAGAGTGCGACAGAAGAAGATATAAGGGGATGACGAAGAGGGGAGAATGAAACATTTGCACCTAGAAACGGAAACAGAAAGAACTGCTCGAGGAGAGGAGAGAGAAAAAACGGAAAGATTTGCACAAAAAAATGTTACGTGGAAACAAACAGAGCAGACTTTAGCGGAGCAGGGATGCAGCGGATGCGAGCAGGGAGGTGTAGGAGGTGCAAGGAGGTGCAAGGTGGTGCAAGAAGGTGCAAGGAGGTGCAAGGAGGTGCAGGGAGGTGCAGGGCGCAACTCACAGGCAGAATGCCGAGGCTGGGCCCACCCACAACTCCCCAGAAGCCAGCTCGCGCGTCGTACCTGCAGAGAGGTGCAGGGGAGCAGAGTGGGATAAGCGGGCAAGCTGAGAGTGCAGGCACGGCACACTGAGCAAGGAAGCATGGCACACGGACTTGTGTGTGAAAAGGGAACGAGGGAGAAGAGAGGGGGAGAGGAGGTGGGAAGAGGGATGAAGGGGTGGGATGATGGAACAATTGAAGGAAGTGAGAGAGAGAGGGAGGATTAAGAAGGAGGTATGGGAGGTTGGAGGAGCAGGTCATATGGGAGGGAAGAGGGGGGCACCAGTAGTGGCCGGGGTCGATGGGCCCCGCCAGCAGCTCTGCCTGCTGCACGTCTGCATCGCTGATGGCTGCACCGTTCACCACCACTCTCCGCTCATACGCCTCCCCCTCCCTCGCGCCGCCCCGCTCCCCCGCCCACTCACTGCCGCTGTCACCGCTCCACTGAACACTGCCCCCTCCCCCACTCCACTCCGTGCTCGCCCCCCCACTCCACTCGCTCCCCATGCTGCCCCCCACCCACCCCTCCCCCTCTCCCTCTATCTCCTGCCCCTCTCCTCCGCCCGTCTGTCCCTCCCACCCTTCCGCCCCACACCCTGCCCCTTCCCACTCGCCCTCCCTCTCTCTGCCACTCACACGCACCGCCACATCCGCCCCATCCCCGTCCTCTGCGTCTCCCTCCTGCTCCACGCAGCTCCCACCTCCCCGCTCTCTCCCCCCTCCTGCCCCTCCCCCCACAATGCCATTGACAGCCCTCCCTGCGCTCCCTGCCCCTGAATACCCCTTGAGGGGCGACGGGGCGGGGTTGCCTCTAGCACGGGCGAGGCGGGGCGAGGGCACGCTGAGGGGCGACAGGTCTCTCGTCACGTCCCCCCGCCTGCTCCCCACGCCCTGCCTCCCCCCCTGCCAGCCCCCCCCCGCCCCCCTCGACCCACTCTCCTGGCTTGTGCTCCTGGGCACGCCTTGGGGGGACTGGGGGGCCGCCCTGGGCGTGGCATTGGGGGAACTGGGGGAGCCGTGGGGGCTGGAGGGGATGGCGGGGGGAAGGCGCGCGAGGGGGGAGGAGAGGGAGCGGTAGGGGGAGGCGAGGGGGTGCCGGGGGGATGGGCTGAGGGACGCTGATGGTGAGGAGAGGGGGTGGGCGGGGGCGAAGGGCGGCTGGTAGGGTTGTTGAGAGTGGGAGGGGAGGGGCGGGGTGGCGAAGGTGGAGACCTGCTGGCAGCCTCCGCACCGCAGCTTCTGCGTGCCTCCCTGCTTGCGCCGCCGCGGCATGGGCGGCACGGCGAGGGCTTGCGAGCAGTGCGGACACTGATGGGGTAGGGGGGGGGAGAATAGTGGGGAGGCGTGGATTGAATGAGAGGTGGTGAGGGCGGGTTGGTGGTCACGAAAGAGCCGAATCTCGAAGTCATATAGACGATGGGTTGGTGGAAGAGAAGGAGATTGCATGTGAAGGGTGATGCATGTGAGGGGTGATGCATGTGACGGGCGATGCATGTGACGGGCAATGCACCAGTGCCTGCACTGGTGGGGGCCAGGCAGAGGGGTGGGACAGGTGGATGTAAGGGCCGTAGGGGAAATTGGGGGTCATGAAAATTGCCCTATCCCGACATGCCCTAGAGGTGTTATGTAGAAGAGGGGTGGGCGGACGAGGAGGAAGCGAAGTGGCAAGAGGAGTGCTTTTGAGTGAGAATGATTAGATAAGGGTTGCTGAAAATAAGGGTGGAGCAGAGGGAGCAGGGGGGGGTAGGGGGTAGTGACAGTACGAATATGATTATAGTGCGAGATAGAGAAGTATCGATGCGGCCTTACCTGCACGACTTGAGGGGCGTCTGGCGGCGGCAGGCACGGCAGGTCAGCACTCACTGCACCACCGCCCTCCCTTGCCTCCTTCACCACCTCCCCCTCCCCCTCCTCAACTTCCCCCACCTCGCCAGGTGCCCCTGCATCGCCCACGCTCCCTGCCTGCCTCGCATCACCACCACCCTCCACATCTGCACCTCGGCTGCCCTCCCCTCCGCCCTGCACGCTGCTACCCACAGCACCGCCCTCACTAGAAGCCCTTTCAGCACCAGCAGCAGCGGCAGCAGCAGCAGCACCAGCAGCACCAGCAGCAGCAGCAGCAGCACCAGCGGCAGCAGCAGCAGCAGATGCCGCGTCTCTCGCTGCCTTGCCTCGCAGACCCGACTTGCGTCTCTCCAGCACACTACCCGCTCCTCTGCCCGCGCCCATGCCCCGCCCGCCGTGCCACTCCGGCAGCAGGCGCGGGCTCTGCAGAGCCTCAGCGAAGCGTGACCGCGGGGTGGCGGGCATGGCAGGGGCGGGTTGCGTTCCCCCGCTGCCACTTGCAGCACCCCGGGAAGCGGCCTGGGCAGCAGCAGCAGCAGCAGCAGCAGCGGCCTCGGCAGCGCGTTTCATCTCCATGTACTGCCGCCGCGTCACCTTCATCTTCGCTGGCCCCTCCTCCCCCTCCGCCGCCTCCAAGGCTCCACCCTTCTCTCCCCTGCTCTCTCCGTTCGCTGCACTCTCCCTGCCCGATCGGCTGCCATCAGCCTCACTTGCTTGGCTGCCCTCCCCTCTGTCCGATTCCCCACGCCCCTCTGCTGCTCCGCCCTCCGCCCTGCCACTGCCCCTCGCCTCCTCCGCCCCTGCATTCCCAGCCGCCGCTGCATCCCCTCCCACCGATGCCATGCGCGCTACAGCCTGCAGGGCTGTTGCCTGCAGGGCTGCTGCCCCCCGCATGGGTGACCCAGGAGCGCTGCCCGTGGCATGGGTGCCCACCATGCCCGCCCCGCCCCTCACTTCCCTTGCACTCTGAAAGCTGCGCGCTATGTGGCGACTGCTGGACACAGCAGGGGAGAGAGGCGAGGGGGAGAGGGGTGACGGGGAGAGAGGTGAGGGGGAGGGCGGTGCACCAGCAGCGGTATCTGCCTGCACGCCCTCTCCCTGCGACACCCCCACCTCCCCTTCGCTCTCGTCCCCCTCAACACCATTACACCCCGTTGCATTCTCTCCTCCTGCGCCGGCTGCCCCAGCAGCCAGGCGGCGAGGCACGGAGAGCGAGCGGTGCATAGAGGAGGAGGAGCGGGGAGAGTGCGTGGAGGGGGCGAGCACAGCGGGCGAGAAGTGGAAAGCCATCGACGCATGCCTCGTTGGGACCCTGCCGCTGCCGCTGCCGCTGTCATCATCGCACGTGCCGCCCTCTGCACTCCCGCCCGTGCCACTGCCCATGCGCCCACTCGTGTGCGACCGGAACAGCCCCGCTGCCTCATTCCCCTCCGCGCCCCCCTCGTCGCCCACCTGCATGCCCCCTCGCCCCATCCCGCCTGTGGGCGAGCGCCGTGAGTCCGTGTTGCTGCGCTGCATGGGAGGCCCACTGCTGCCGCTGTTGTTGATGCTGTTGCTGTTATTACTCATGCTGCTGCGAGGAGAGGCACCCGGCTTGGCCTCCCACAGCGACTTGAGCTTCGACCCGATGCTGATGTTCATGTTGCGCCGCTCCCGTCCCCTGCCCCCTTCCCTCCCCTCCCTCCCTTCCCTTGCCTTCTCCTCGCCCTCGCCTGCTGACGTGGCAGGCAAGCTGCCCTGTCGGTCCAGGTCAGCAGGCGGGTCCCAGTCACTCCCCCCCGCCCCTCTCAACCCCTGAGGTTCAACCTCCCCACTGCGACCGTCGCTTTGGTTAGCAGTGGAGCAGCGGGGAGGGGCGGTGTACTGGCGAGTGAAGGTGCCCACCCCCCCCTCCTCGCCCTCGCTGCTCTCCCCCTCGCCCTCCCCCGCGCCCCCTCTTCGCCCCGCCCCCACGCCCGTCCCCGCACTGGCCAGCTGCGCTGCTGCGCTGCTCTCCCCTTCCCGCTGTGCAGCGGGCGAGGCGTGACGGGAGAAGAGGCGACGAAGCGACATGGAGGGGGCCAGTGCACCTGATGATGGCGCTGCTGCTGATGCTGTTGATGATGATGGTGGGGATACGCCCCCGCCGCCGCCGCCGCTGCTGCTGCTGCTGCCGAACCCCCCAAGCCCAACCCCATGCCCATGCTCGCGTTCATGCTCGCACTCATGCTCAGTCTCCTCCCACTGCCCCCCCTCCCCCCCTCCCCATCCATGCTCCCTCTGCTGCCCTGCCGCCCGCTCCTGCTGATGCCATACCCGCTATCCATGCTCTGGGTGCACGCCACTCCCCCATCCATGTCTCCCCCCATGCTTCCGCCCATGCTTCCGCCCATGCTCCCCCCCATATCCCCCTCCGACCATGCTGCATCTATCTCCGCCCACCCCTTCGGCCACACCACTGCCTCCCCTTCTTCCGCCTCCTCCCCCTCCTCTCCCCTTTCCTCCCCCTCCCGCTCGCTGTTCCCCTCCCCCTGCGCCCACCTCCCGCTCCCCCCTGACCCCGCCCACATGCCAGACCCCAGCGCCCTCCGCCTTGCCGCGCCCGGTCGGGCGGAGGAGCGCGGGGAGGGCGCCTGGAGGGGACTGGCGTGGCGGGGCAGGCGCGGGGGAAGGGTGGACTGGCGCCCAAACGCGGCGGAGGGGTTGGGGGGGCTGCTGGCTGTCGCCACTGGCGCGCCCCCCTCGTCCCCCTCGCCCTGCCCCCACTCCCCACTGCCCTCCTCCTCCCGCCCGCCACCCTGCGCCCATGCCTGCGCCCCTCCGCCACTGACCTCCTCCCCCCTGCCCCTGCGGTAAGGCGAGTCCGCCTGGCCGCCGAATCCGCCCTCCCCTGGCTCCGCCCCTCCGCCCTTCCCCTCCCCCGCCCATGCCCCTGCGCCCGCCTCCGCGGGCTCTTCCTCCTCCGCGCCCTCGTCCCCCCACTCCGCCATCTCGTGGCCAAACAGCGTTGCCCGCGCGCCCGCCCCGCCGCGCCCAGCAAAGGAGGCGGAGAGGGCGCGCGGGCGGAAGGAGAGGGACGAGGGGTCGGCGGAAAGGGAGGTGCGCGGGGAAGAGGAGGCCGCGGACGCGCGGGGAGAGGCGGAGGCGGGAGTATTCTGAAGCGTGGAGGAGGATGCGCCTTGCGAGAGAGACTTGGAGATCTGCGGGGGGCGCGGAGGGGTGGCGTGCGGCGACGCGAAGAGAGACGGCGGGGGGCGGTCCGCGCTGTGGTTGCGCGGAACGGGGGGCCCGCGCGAGTGGGGCGGCGGGAGGGGGGAGAAGGAGGCGGACGAGCGTCCTCCGACGTCAATGCCGACGGGGTGGCGCGGCACTCCCCCGTACACGGCGTGGCGCGCTGCGCGCACGAGATGGGGGCAATGGGAGCGGGGAAACGGGTGAGCGGGCGGAACGAAGGTGGGGAGGGTAAGGACGCATGCGGGGCACGAGAGAACAAGAGCGAGGGCCTATGGAGGAAATGCATTAATCTAGCTAAAAAAAAAAATCCTCGGAGAGAGAGTTGCGGGGAGCAGCGCGCGTTACCCTGCAGGACGGTCATGCAGCTGCCGCACTTGTAGAAAGGGTTGCCCGGCGGCGGCTCCTGCAGCACGGCGCGGCAGCGCGGGCACTGCACCATGCGCGCCATGCCGCTCAACCGCGCGCGCTATGCGAGAGGTAAGGCGGAACCGGAGCCGCGGAAACAAAGTAATGGCGAGATGATGGCGCGGCACGCGGCGCGCCGTGGCGCAATGTGGCGACGAGACTAACGGAGCGGCCAGCGGCGAGAGGGGAGAGCACGGGAAAGCGGAGAAAGCGGCGGAGAGGAGCCGCATGCCGCAGGGGTGGCTTGTGAGTCGTACGGTCGGAACTAGGTTGCTGCTGTGCCACGACAAAACGGCGGTGGCTATGCTTTGAGCATTGCTGTCAGCGCGCGAGGGGGGATGACGGTGTGAGCTGGGTTTCTCGCAGCACTGTGCGAGTGAGGCCGTACCTTCACTGACTGTTTGTCCACGAACGTGGAAACCCTCTTCGCCACTGTCATAATGCGTTAGCGGGAGCCCAAAATCTACATCCTGTCAGCTTGAGGAAGTGTACATATTGGTAAACTCTATATTTCTGTGAAATGTACAAACCGGATACTTCTTCAATTATTCAGAAACACATCAGCTCATCTTATAGTTTTTTTTCCCAATAAAAACGACAAGATTCACCTTATGTGAGCGTATGTAAACTGGATAACACCGAAGGCTTTGCAGGACAATATGGAACGGTGTGGCACAAGGGTAGCGAGAACCTCTGTAACGAGTTTGTCGCAACCCCAGATCATTATCAGAATTTTTTAGTAAACTATGTCTCACCTCGTCTCGTACAACGCAGCCAGTTCGATCGCACGTAAGCGTCATTCACAGAGATAATGCGAGAGCTTCGCGACCGTCACTCCAACTCTCCCGCCGCTCCCTCTCCCTTGTCGCTTTCTCTCCCTTGTCGCTCACTCACTTCCGTCGCTTCCGTTCTCCTGTTACTCCCTCTCCCGTCACTCCCTCTCCCGTCACTTCCTCTCCCGTAATTCCCCAAAGAATTCCTGTCGTTTTATTTTGGTCAGGCATTTGAAAGATAGCAATTCGGCCCGTAAGATTTAGCTAGCCAATCCTATCTCTCTTTTCCGACCGCTCGATACTCCCCGCGAGCACTCCGCCAATCCCCCCTCTCTTTCCCCCGGAACTCCGCCACCCCCCGTTCTCTTCCTGCGAGCTCTCCCCCCCCTTCTCCCCCCTCTCCTCCCTTGCGCGCAATGGCGGAGCCGATGGACGTAGACCCCGCGGAAGCAGGCTTGCGGAAGGCGCGGGATAAGGGGAAGGGGAAGGTGGACGAGGGGGGGAAGGGGAAGGGAAAGGCGGAAGACGTGGCGGACGGGTCGCGCGGCGCCGCGGCCGCCTCTGCGATGCCGTGGGTGGAGAAGTACCGACCCAAGTCGCTTGCCGACGTGGCAGCGCATAAAGACATCGTGGATACGAGTTAGTATGGGGGCGGGGAGGGTACTGGCGGCGTGATCTGTGGCGCCGTGTCTCTTTTCCAACCCTCCTTACCTCTTCTCTTCTCCCATCCCTCTTCCATGCTGCAGTCAGCCGCCTAACAGCATCCAACCGCCTGCCCCATCTGCTGCTATACGGCCCGCCCGGCACGGGGAAGTCATCAACGGTGCTGGCGGTGGCGCGGCAGCTGTACGGGGCGGGGCGGGCTCCATCACTGCCCAACCCTCCTTTACTCTCTCATCCCTTCTTTTACCTCCCCCCTTTCTCCCTTTCTCGCCCCTCCCTCCTCCCTTCCTACTGCTGCTTGTCTTTCACAACCCTCACCCCTACCACACAGTCAGCCGTCTAACCGCGTCCAACCGCCTGCCGCATCTGCTGCTGTACGGGCCGCCCGGCACGGGGAAAACCTCAACGGAGCTGGCGGTGGCACGGTCTCTTTTCCAACTCTCCTTACCTTCTCCCTTCTCCCATCCCCCTTCCCGGCTGCAGTCGGCCGCCTAACCGCGTCCAACCGCCTGCCCCATCTGCTGCTGTACGGCCCGCCCGGCACGGGCAAGACGTCAACGGTGCTGGCAGTGGCGCGGCAGCTGTACGGAGCGGGGGGCGTGCGGAACATGTGTCTGGAGCTGAATGCGAGTGACGAGAGGGGCATTGATGTGGTGCGGCAGCAGGTGCAGGACTTCGCTTCTACCCAGTCAATCAGCTTCGGGTGAGTCAACGCGAGTCAACGCGAGTCAACGTGAGTCAATGAGGCAGCTGTACGGGGCGGGGGGCGTGAGGAACATGTGTCTGGAGCTCAACGCCAGTGACGAGAGGGGCATTGACGTCGTGCGGCAGCAGGTGCAGGACTTCGCCTCCACTCAGTCAATCAGCTTCGGGTGAGTCAACGCCAGTCACGTCAATCTCTTTTGCATCGCATCCATCAATTGTTTCTCTTCGTCTCTCCTGCTTTCCTTCATTTGTCATGCGTTTCCGAATTTCTGGAGCTAAGTTTCTGATGATTATTCTCCCCCGTTCCCCACCACACCTCTTTCCCTCAGTGAAGCTGATAGTGCTGAACGACGCGACTCTTCAATCATCATCTTCCCCTCCTTTCCCATCGGCATCCCTGCCCTTCCCTTCGCCCTCCCCTTAACTTCGTCATATCTTCCCATCCCGGTTCTCCCCTTGCCGCTCCCCCCGTGCAGAGCCAAGGCGGCGGTGAAGCTGGTGGTGCTGGACGAGGCGGACGCCATGACCAAGGACGCGCAGTTCTCCCTGCGCCGCGGTCAGTGCCCCTGCTGTTCTTCTGTGACTGAGTGCTAGAGTGGGAGAGGGGGAGTGTTGGGGAGTGGGCGAGTGGGGGAGTGGGGGAGTGGACGAGGCGGACGCCATTACTAAGGACGCCCAGTTCTCCCTGTGCCGCGGTGCGTGCTGACCCTGCTCTGCTCTGCTGCCCCCGCTCTGCTCTGCTGCCCCCGCTCTGCTCTGCTGCCCCGGCTCTGCTCTGCTGCCCCCGCTCTGCTCTGCTGCCCCGGCTCTGCTCTGCTGCCCCCGCTCTGCTCTGCTGCCCCCGCTCTGCTCTGCTGCCCCCGCTCTGCTCTGCTGCCCCGGCTCTGCTCTGCTGCCCCCGCTCTGCTCTGCTGCCCCCGCTCTGCTCTGCTGCCCCCGCTCTGCTCTGCTGCCCCCGCTCTGCTCTGCTGCCCCCGCTCTGCTCTGCTGCCCCCGCTCTGCTCTGCTGCCCCCGCTCTGCTCTGCTCCCCCCGCTCTGCTCTGCTGCCCCCGCTCTGCTCTGCTGCCCCCGCTCTGCTCTGCTGCCCCCGCTCTGCTCTGCTGCCCCCGCTCTGCTCTGCTGCCCCCGCTCTGCTCTGCTGCCCCCGCTCTGCTCTGCTGCCCCCGCTCTGCTCTGCTGCCCCCGCTCTGCTCTGCTGCCCCTGCTTTGCTGCGCTCAATGCGCGTGTGGGAGAGTGCGAGATTTGGAGAGTGAGAGGGTGGGAGAGTGAGTGAGAGTGTGGTAACTCTTGTTCTCTGCCACAAGCCCAGTCTATGCCTTCCCCACCACCACACCATTTCTTTCCCTTGCACATGCAACCGTTTCTTCCCAGTCATCTTCGCCCTCTCCCTCCCAATTCTCACCCACCCCTTCCCTCACTCCCATTTCCTCACCTTCCGTTTCCTTTTTCTATCCTGCCCTGCCCCCTCCCCTTCTCCCTCCCCCTCCCCCTCCCTCTCCTCCTCCCCAGTGATAGAGAAGTACACGCGCAGCACGCGCTTTTGTCTCATCTGCAACCACGTCAGCAAGATCATTCCCGCCCTCCAATCGCGCTGCACGCGCTTCCGCTTCGCCCCGCTCTCCTCTGCTGACGTCACTGCCAGGCTCAGACACGTCATCCAGGAAGAGGGGTGAGTAGTTGAGGCGGAAAGGTAGAGAGGAGGGTGAATGGTGACTAGGTGAATGGTGGGAAGGCGTGCGTACATACATGTTAAGGTGCCTGAAAAATATGATGGTGAATGGGGAAGGGTCGTGTGGTTGGTTGACAGGGATGGGGAAGATGATTGTGGGTTGGGTTGGCTCGACGAAAGGGGCGAACGGGTGACGACGGGGCAGGCAGGCTGGCTGAGTGTTGACTGGGAGGGGTGAGAAACATGTGAGGCATACTTTACCATACTGGACTTGCAGGATGAGCCGTGACCGCCGCTGCCATAGGTACACCGCCACCCACTCACCCATCTCTCTCTCTTTCTCTCCCCTCTGTGCCGCCCAGCCAGTCTGGATGTGACAGATGGCGCGCTGTCAGCCGTTGTGAGCCTCAGTGCGGGTGACATGCGCCGCGCCCTCAACATCTTGCAGGTACCGCCTCCCTCAGGTACCGCCTCCCTCAGGTACTGCCTCCCTCAGGTACACCTTGTGCATTTGCCTCCTCGCCCCACCCAGCGGCCATCCTCTCCCACCCTTCCACCACGTCAATCACCCTCACAGAGGAGGCGGGGCGCTGTGTGTGTGTGTGTGTGTGTGTGTGTGTGTGTGTGTGTGTGTGTGTGCGTGCGTGCGTGCGTGCGTGCGTGCGTGCGTGCGTGCGTGCGTGCGTGCGTGCGTGCGTGCGTGCGTGCGTGCGTGCGTGCGTGTGTCAGCTCAGGCAACCCCATGCCTCCCTCCCACTCCTCCATTTCCCCCTTCCTTCTTTATACCCGCACCCCTAGTCCACCCACCACGTGCCGAGCCTCACGTGTTGTTATCCCCTCTTCTCCTCCCCCACACCGTCCCGGTGCTCATCATTCGCTAGTCCAAGCACATGTCGTGCCCAGCCACCATGACAGAGGAAGCGGTGCATGCCAGCACCTGCAACCTCACACCCTCATACCCTCGTTTCCCATCTCACCCTCCTGTCACCCCTTCCTCCCTGTCCCCCTGCAACCCCCTCAGTCCACTCCACGCGCATGTTGTGCCCCACGGTCGTGACAGAGGAGGCGCTGTATGCCAGCACAGCACTTGAAGCCTAGTACCCTTCTCCTTCCACCCTTTCCCCTGTCCCCCTGCGCCCCCCTCAGTCCACACACATGTCATGCCCCACTGTCATGACGGAGGAGGCGGTGTATGCCAGCACAGGCAACCCCATGCCCAAGGACATTCAGCAGATGGCGCACTGGCTGCTCAACGAACCGTTCTGCACCGCACTGCAACGTGAGCCGATCACTGGCACCGCAATGCAGCATGGATTTGAGCCCACCGCATGAGCCACCAGCCCCACCGCATGAGCCACCAGCCCCACCGCATGAGCCACCAGCCCCATCGCATGAGAGGCATGTTGATCATCCGCTTACAGTCTCCCGCGGTACAAGCCCTCCTTAGGTCTGCCATGAACAAGCCCTCCTTGCCTCCCCCTCTCCTGCCCGCCCGGCTCCACCCCCCTTTCTCATCCTGCCTCTTCCTCTCCCTGCTTCTCTCCCTGCCTGGCTTCCCCTTTCCCCCACTCCGGCCTCCCTCTCTCCTCTCCTACATCCCTCTCACCCTGCCTGCCCCCCTCCCCCTCTCCCTCGAGACAGGCATACAGCGAGTGAAGGAGGTGAAGGGACTGGCGCTCATAGACATTGTGCGCTACCTGCACGGGTATGTGTGTGTGTGGCTATGTGCTGTGCGGTCTGCATGGGTATGTGCGCTACCTGCACGGGTATGTATGTGTGTGGCTCTGTGCTGTGCGGGTTGTGTGCGCTACCTGCATGGGTTTGTGTGCTACCTGAATGGGTTTGTGCGCTACCTGCATGGGTATGTGTGTGTGTGTCTATGTGCTGTGGGGTCTGCATGGCTGTGTGCTCTACCTGCATGGGTATGTCTATGTGTGGGTACTTGCTGTGCGGTCGGTTGTGTTGTACTACATGGGTATGTCTTTTGAGCTGACTCAAAAGTCTTCTGCATGCCAACAGCACCCGACGTGCCACTGCAGCTAGTGGCATGGCATGCATCCTCAAATCTCGTCCTCACTCCGCCTCTTGCCTGCCTGTCCCGTCTTCCCCATGGCCTAACCCCCTCTCCCCCCCTGCACTGCAGGTTCATCCCCACAGTGGACATGCCTGCACATGTGCCCGTCGCCTCAAATGACATCGCCACGCTGCTCCTCTCCTGCATGCCCCGTCTTTTCCATTTTCTAACCCTCCCCGCCCTCTCCCCCTGACTGCAGGTTCATCCTCACAGTGGACATGCCAGCCAATGTGCGCATTGACCTCTTTGATGCTATGGCTGACATTGAGTACGTTCCCTCCACCCTGCCGCCCTCCCTCCACCCTGCCGCCCTCCCTCCACCCTGCCGCCCTGCCGCCCCCTCCACCCTGCCGCCCTCCTCCACCCTGCCGCCCTCCTCCACCCTGCCGCCCTCCATCCACCCTGCCGCCCTCCCTCCACCCTGCCGCCCTCCCTCCACCCTGCCGCCCTCCCTCCACCCTGCCGCCCTCCCTCCACCCTGCCGCCCTCCCTCCACCCTGCCGCCCTCCCTCCACCCTGCCGCCCTCCATCCACCCTGCCGCCCTCCATCCACCCTGCCGCCCTCCTCCACCCTGCCGCCCTCCCTCCACCCTGCCGCCCTCCCTCCACCCTGCCGCCCTCCCTCCACCCTGCCGCCCTCCCTCCACCCTGCCGCCCTCCCTCCACCCTGCCGCCCTCCCTCCACCCTGCCGCCCTCCCTCCACCCTGCCGCCCTCCCTCCACCCTGCCGCCCTCCCTCCACCCTGCCGCCCTCCCTCCACCCTGCCGCCCTCCCTCCACCCTGCCGCCCTCCTCCACCCTGCCGCCCTCCATCCACCCTGCCGCCCTCCATCCACCCTGCCGCCCTCCATCCACCCTGCCGCCCTCCATCCACCCTGCCGCCCTCCATCCACCCTGCCGCCCTCCATCCACCCTGCCGCCCTCCATCCACCCTGCCGCCCTCCATCCACCCTGCCGCCCTCCATCCACCCTGCCGCCCTCCATCCACCCTGCCGCCCTCCATCCACCCTGCCGCCCTCCATCCACCCTGCCGCCCTCCATCCACCCTGCCGCCCTCCATCCACCCTGCCGCCCTCCATCCACCCTGCCGCCCTCCATCCACCCTGCCGCCCTCCATCCACCCTGCCGCCCTCCATCCACCCTGCCGCCCTCCATCCACCCTGCCGCCCTCCATCCACCCTGCCGCCCTCCATCCACCCTGCCGCCCTCCATCCACCCTGCCGCCCTCCATCCACCCTGCCGCCCTCCATCCACCCTGCCGCCCTCCATCCACCCTGCCGCCCTCCATCCACCCTGCCGCCCTCCATCCACCCTGCCGCCCTCCATCCACCCTGCCGCCCTCCATCCACCCTGCCGCCCTCCATCCACCCTGCCGCCCTCCATCCACCCTGCCGCCCTCCATCCACCCTGCCGCCCTCCATCCACCCTGCCGCCCTCCATCCACCCTGCCGCCCTCCATCCACCCTGCCGCCCTCCATCCACCCTGCCGCCCTCCATCCACCCTGCCGCCCTCCATCCACCCTGCCGCCCTCCATCCACCCTGCCGCCCTCCCTCCACCCTGCCGCCCTCCCTCCACCCTGCCGCCCTCCCTCCACCCTGCCGCCCTCCCTCCACCCTGCCGCCCTCCCTCCACCCTGCCGCCCTCCCTCCACCCTGCCGCCCTCCCTCCACCCTGCCGCCCTCCATCCACCCTGCCGCCCTCCATCCACCCTGCCGCCCTCCATCCACCCTGCCGCCCTCCCTCCACCCTGCCGCCCTCCATCCACCCTGCCGCCCTCCATCCACCCTGCCGCCCTCCATCCACCCTGCCGCCCTCCATCCACCCTGCCGCCCTCCATCCACCCTGCCGCCCTCCATCCACCCTGCCGCCCTCCATCCACCCTGCCGCCCTCCATCCACCCTGCCGCCCTCCATCCACCCTGCCGCCCTCCATCCACCCTGCCGCCCTCCATCCACCCTGCCGCCCTCCATCCACCCTGCCGCCCTCCATCCACCCTGCCGCCCTCCATCCACCCTGCCGCCCTCCATCCACCCTGCCGCCCTCCATCCACCCTGCCGCCCTCCATCCACCCTGCCGCCCTCCATCCACCCTGCCGCCCTCCATCCACCCTGCCGCCCTCCATCCACCCTGCCGCCCTCCATCCACCCTGCCGCCCTCCATCCACCCTGCCGCCCTCCATCCACCCTGCCGCCCTCCATCCACCCTGCCGCCCTCCATCCACCCTGCCGCCCTCCATCCACCCTGCCGCCCTCCATCCACCCTGCCGCCCTCCATCCACCCTGCCGCCCTCCATCCACCCTGCCGCCCTCCATCCACCCTGCCGCCCTCCATCCACCCTGCCGCCCACCATCCACCCTGCCGCCCTCCATCCACCCTGCCGCCCTCCATCCACCCTGCCGCCCTCCATCCACCCTGCCGCCCTCCATCCACCCTGCCGCCCTCCATCCACCCTGCCGCCCTCCATCCACCCTGCCGCCCTCCATCCACCCTGCCGCCCTCCATCCACCCTGCCGCCCTCCATCCACCCTGCCGCCCTCCATCCACCCTGCCGCCCTCCATCCACCCTGCCGCCCTCCATCCACCCTGCCGCCCTCCATCCACCCTGCCGCCCTCCATCCACCCTGCCGCCCTCCATCCACCCTGCCGCCCTCCATCCACCCTGCCGCCCTCCATCCACCCTGCCGCCCTCCCTCCACCCTGCCGCCCTCCCTCCACCCTGCCGCCCTCCCTCCACCCTGCCGCCCTCCCTCCACCCTGCCGCCCTCCCTCCACCCTGCCGCCCTCCCTCCACCCTGCCGCCCTCCCTCCACCAACCCAATGTGCTCTGGGTGTTCTGGTCCATCGTTTTTTATGCCAACTAGTCTTCGTACCTACCAAGTACCAAGTGCCCGCACAGCCACCTTGCATGCTTCATTGCTCCCTTTATGCCTGTACGGCCCGACCTTAGGCCCCCTTCGCTCCCCCACCTCTTCACCACCTCCTGACGTTCGCCACGAGCGAGAACGTGCAGCTGGGGGCAATAGCGCACACACTACCTCAGCCTCTTATCTCCCATGCTCCATGTGTTATGCTCAATCTCTTTCCCTCCCTCCCTCCATCCAACCAGGTACCGCTGACCTTCGCCACAAGTGACAAGGTGCATCTGGGCTCGGTACCAAGCGTTGCTGCAGTGCATCCCATGCTGATCTCCTCTGCTCCTGCCCTCCCTCCCTCCCTCCCTCCCTTCATGCAACCAGGTACCGTTTGACCTTTGCCACGAGTGAGAAGGTGCAGCTGGGGGCGCTGGTGGGGGCTTTCACGCATGCGCGCACCAAGCTGGTGGAGGGCGCCAAGTAACCTGGCAGGCAGCTCGTAGACTTCCTTTGACTTAGTTTGACCTGGGTCACAGCTTGAGCCGCTCTTAGAGCTGATTAAACACGCCCGCTCCAAGCTCTGGAAGTCTCAGATTACGCCGTCAGGGCCAAAAAGACAACAAAACCAAAGCGAATATGCTTATCGCGGCAATAACTTGGCCAATTGCCGAGAATGGTCACAATCAAATTTTACAATCAATTTTTTAGGGTAGGTAAGAACGGAACACTTAGGACAGCGGTTGTTTTCGTGATATTGCAACGGTGCTCGCAGTACAGTGTACAAGCTAACCTAAATCGCGTCATGCGAGAGTTTCTCGTTACCGTCGTCGAATTTCGTCGACGTTTTGGTGTTCAACCGACGAAATGGAGGGGCAGAGTAACCAACCGATCCGATCGCCACCAGCACCTCCGTCGTTTCCACCCCACCACACGCTTCTATCCACCCCACGCCCCTCACTCGCACGCTCCGTAGTGCCGTTTACGCAACGCAGATATGGCTAGCTAGCTTCCCCTCTCACAGATATGGCTCTTCCAAGCAGCGGCTTCTACCTCCACCGCCTATTCCCCCTACCAAAGTCTTAATCATGTCGGAGCGTAGTCCACACGTCAGAGTCCCTAAGCGTGCGTCCCGACTGAGCCAGCGCGCAGTCATTGGCCATGGCGTCTCGAGCAAGTCGCAAACCGCACACGTGTCCGAGTGCCAATGGAAGACCGACCTTCCGTGTTTCGAACTCGGCGATTCGGAGTGCAATGGCCTATATATGAGACGCTTAGCCTCACCACATTCATCACAGGCTTTCTATCCGCTTCCCCCATTCTCCCTTCGATTCCTCCGTTCTCACTTAAATCGCGCATACTGACCGCGGCGCTGCTGAAGCATTATTTCGCGACTGCGCAAACCATCTCCTCTGCGTGCAATCTCAGCGTTTCATTGCTGCTACTTTTCGTCCAAGGCTGTCACCGAGATCTGAGCATCTAAGCAGTTTCCCATGGCCTCGAATACCAACGCGCGTCTCCGCGCAGCCCGCACGCTGCTTCCCCTTCCTCTCGCCTTCCTGCTGCTCCTCGCCGCCACCAGCGCAAGCGCCGCGCGGCCCGTCCTTCATCCATCCCCCTCCGCCACCGGCTCACCGCACAGCATCGCCGCTCGCCGTGCGCTCGCCCGCGCGGATCCCACTGCGTCTCCGCAGAGGGTGGAGCGGCGGAAGCTGTTCAGCTGGGACGGCGTGACCGTCGATCAGATCATTGCCGGCAGCCTGGGTACGATCGACGGTCCGGATGACGACGAGGTGACGACGAAGATCGTGGATCTATTCATGAACGCGGGGTACAACGTGATGGTCATTCAGAGCGCGCACTCCGTGCAGGGCGACCCGGCGTCCGCGGCGGTGGAGGTGTGGCACTTCTGGGATAACTCGGAGTTCACCGTGTATTTCAAGCAGGGCCCCTTCTCCGTGGAGAATCTTGGCAATGGCGGCTACGAGAACTGGGCGTTCGGCGGCAACTGGCAGCGCTACGGCGCCGATGAGAAGGTCGTCGTATTCTCTTGAATGATAGATATAAGTAAGAGAACCTGGTGGGGTTGCTTCAGGCACGCTAAGGCACTGAAATTGCATGCGGCTGATGGCAATGCTGTTGGTGAGTGTTCAATGGATTTAGCTCCATGCTTGCTCGGTGGCATGCTTCTGCCTGCTGCATGCAGGCAGATGCTGCTTTGCTATTTTTATAACTGACTAAAACAGACCTGGATGCATGCTCCAATTAGCAATATGTGGGATACCATGTCAAGTTCTGAAGCACCCAGTAGAAATTATCAGTAACATCCTACACAGTATTCATCTGCACCGCATAAAACCAATCTCAAGCACTATGCTCATACGGTACTGTAACACACTGTAATGGACATAAAGACAGCTGGCATCGCATATATATACAGTTTTTGGCACATGTTGTGAGAACAAACTTCAGACGATGTTATAGGAATAGAAATCTTGCTACAAATGAAATTAGTTCACTGACGGGTATGGTAATGGCGCAAACCAGCTGGACGCCAGGCGATGGCGGGGGACCATTTTTGGTTTGTCAGGTTGTGGTGTGACCCATTCAGCCATTGCCCTCAAGACCCAACTCCACCATTTAGAATGCTAAACAAAACGTTGCAGAACGAATTGCAAAGCAGGCTGTCTAAAGTGTGGTAAAAGTTTATCCCTGGCGCAGATCCCAGGCTTGGGCGGAAAGGCACACCAGGGCTGTGCGCAATACCCGAACCAAGCAGGGTTACCTGAGCGAGGTGCGGAGGGAGAGAGTCCTCACCGCACCTGAGGGACGCCCCGCCGCGTCCGGCGGCGAACTTTGTTACCTGCGCGACAACAGGCGACAAACTGAACCATGCAGTACGCAATGCGACGCCCACAACTTCATCGGGGCGCGAATGCATCGACCACCCCCACCACCACATGCTCAACTCCAGGCATTGTAATTCAGGCCGCAAGCACCGCCAAACATTTCGTCATTTGCAAACGTAAATCGAGCACACCTGAACTGAAACCGTTCAATCGAGATCCGCTGAATAGCTTCCGCGAGTGCCTGTCACCGCCTGAAATGGCACCTGGCAGTCGGCGCGCCTCCGCTCGACGGAAATAATCCGACGATGGGGGAGCAAATGCGACAGGTAGTGGAATGGGCTAAGAGAACCAAACGCAGACGGGACAGTGAAAGCGAAGCGAGGGAAAGGTTCACCTTGCGTACTATTTAGTAAATAGACGCTCACCCATCGTCCATGCATATAAGACGTGAGGCTATAGGTTACCAAGGATAACACCGCTCCCATCGTTAGCCTTTGCTCCTAGCTCAATCCCTAGCAGTGCGGCCGCCGGTCAGACTCACCTTTGCTCCCATAAGCTCGACCCCCAGAAGTGCGACCGTCCGGCGGTGTTCCATCCTCCACCCTATGACGGTATTCCCACGAGCGGGACTTGCATTTTCAGCCATGGCCCAGACGACATCACACTCGCGCTCGCCGGCGCTCAACGTGACGCTACTCGCCGTCGTCATCGTCGCCGGTGAGCCCACTGCTCCTGCTATGCGCCGCTTCGCGCCTCCTCTGCCTTGTCGCCTCCGCGCGTGCCTCATCATGCTCCATCCGCGTCGCGCGTGTATTCGAGCGCCGAGCTTGAAGTTATGCGCTGAGTGTATTCGCCATGCGCGCACGCACCCGCGGACCTGCCCAGGTCGCGCTTCCATCCCCCGTCGCCTCCGCACCGCGCTATCCCTCCGCGTGAACTTCCCCGCAATCCGCGCAGCAACTCACCTCACCGCAGTATTTTGTTTCCCCCATTCTTTGCGGTGCACCCCCATCGTTTGCGTGTGCAGCGCTGCTCTCACTTTCCCTCTGCGCCACACCCGCCGGCAAGCGCCGCGTGCTGCAGGACGGGAGCGGCGGCATCGTGACTGTAACGACGACGACCACAACGAGCACCACCACGAGCACCAGCGTGAGCAACAGCACCACGTACGGCCCTGATGGCTCCGTTATAAGCACTGGCAGCGCCGTCACCACCACCACCTCCAGTGGGACCGAGAGTGGGAGCAGCAATGGCGGCGGAGGGACGAGCAGCGGAGGGAGCGCGAGTGGAAACAGCACTGGGAGCGGAGGGAGCGAGAGTGGAAACAGCACTGGGAGCGGAGGGAGCGCGAGTGGAAACAGCACTGGGAGCGGAGGGAGCGCGAGTGGAAATAGCACTGGGAGCAGCGGAGGGAGCGCGAGTGGAAACAGCACTGAGAGTAGCGGAAAGACGAGCAGCGGAGGGACGAGCAGCACCACTGTAAACTTCAATGCTCCCATAAGATGTAAGCTCATGCACATGCACTAAAAATCACCGATATTCCTCTCCTGTGATCGCTTTCCTATAGCCCATGCCCTGCTCGCTTCCTGCTGTCAGCATTCGTGCTGCCGCAGGGTGAGGCTCAACTCAACCCATGGACTGTTTCCACTTTGCCATCTGCAGACCGAGCTTTCTCAGTGCTCAACGGCGGGGCTAGCCCAAACGCCAAGTTCAGCATTGATGTGAACATGTAAGTGTGGCTTGGTCACATGTTGAATAACCGTTGAGCCTCACTCCACCTCCTTGACAGTAAACGCTTCCCAGTGCTCTATTACCCACTGCAGCTCGTACACTAAAGGTTTTTGACAAGAATTCGTTCCTTGCACCCACTCCGTCCAAACCTGTCGCCAACCCCTCATTTCTCCCTTTCTCCTCACCCCTGTGCGTCAACCGTGTGCGTCACCCTTCCCATCCACAGCACGGCGACGGAGCAAAGGCCGCTGTTCGCCTTCTTCGTGACAGCGGTGCCGGACAAGCCAGCGCCGGTCTTCTCCAAGCCGGGCTACTACACCAGCGCGGGCAAGCTCGTGCTCGACTTCGACTGCACTCCCACGGCCACCAAAGCCGCCACTACCTATTTCTGCGCTCTAGCGGCAACCGCGAAGATCACCAAGCCGTACAAGCCAGTGGCCAAGACCAAGATCCTCGCGGATGCGGGGCTGTTCGACAATCCCAAGGGGTTCTACGCGGCGATCACGGTGAATGGTGCAGAACTGCGCGGAGATATCACTGCCACAGTTTCTAACATCTGATTGGCTAGCCTTGTTTTGTTATGTAATTGTAGAAAGCACTTCACAGGATGTTAAAGTACTGTATGCTATTGAATTTCCCGGCCATCACTCTGCTCTGCACCCTCTGTAAGCCCATTCGCTGTAAGCCCATCCACCCGTGCGCTCACCACTCTCATTGCCGTCTACCTGTGAGCCCTCCGCCGTGGCTTTTGGCACTGCATCGCTGCCTCCATGAATCAGTGGCCAATCAGGTGACAGTTGGGTCAACTCAAGGACACATCGCCGCCTCCATCCACCCTTGTCTATCCACGCTGCCTGGACCGCCGTTGCTCGTGTGCCCTGCCTGTCCGACCGTGGTACACCCACAAGCAGCAGTCAAAGCAGCTCCCTAACCAGCTGCGAGCAGAGTGATCCTCACATGAGCAGCGGCAGGCAGGGCGAGCTTGCATCCCTACATGGGTGGCAGTTGGGTGGTCGAGTACGTGCTTCTGCGTGGAATGTGGAGTGTGGCGAGTGAGCGAGAAGCCTCTAGCTTTTTCTGATTCTTGTTTTAGGGGGTGTTTGACAGCTTTCACAACATCTTATAATTATATCAACCCTTAGACCCATCTACTCTGAAGCGACTATGACATGGTTGGACTGACAATACAATGAATGACGCGAGACGCGGGCAACCTACGGTAGCTAGAAAACCTCGTTACATGAGGCTACTAATTGTGGTTATTACTTCCCCACGCAGTTCTGCACCGTTCACATTGACAGCCGCATAGAAGCCATTGGGATTGGCGAACAGCCCCGCGTCCACAACCGCCTTGAACCTGTTGCCTGGCGTGTTAATGTCCGAGAGATTCAACACCTGCTTCCCACTGCAAAGATAAGCACCCGGCGTGCTGGTGGCCTGGGGCACGCACGCGAATTCCACCACGAGCTGGCCCGCGCTGGTGTAGTAGGTGACGTTGGAGAAGACCGGCGCTGGGCTATCAGGCACGCCCGTGATGGTTAGGGTGTAGAGCGACCTTTGCGTTGACAACGTTCTGCGCATGGGAGGGTTGAGGCACAGGGGTGCAATGCAGCGGTTTGCGACAGGTTTGGGTCAAAGGGGTGGAAATTCAGCTGCGATAGCTTTGTCCGCAACTTTGGCTACGAGCTGCTGCGGCGGGGAAATGAGCGGTGAAAGGAGGCGCTAATGGTGCATGAGCAGTGGGAGGAGGCGCAAAATTGTGCATGAGCTGGAGTGCGGCCCGGCATCTATCATGTCAGGCGTTACTGCGCACTTACATGTTGGTATCGAATATGAACTTGCCGCTCGTGTCGCCATACGGATTGAGGTCGGAGGAAGCTTGGTCTGCAGAGCACGCAAGGGGAAACACTCAACGGATTCAGCGGCGATTCTGAGGCGGCAGGAGCGATGAACGCTGGCAGGGAGTGAAGAACGGGTTTTCAGGAAAGCGGTACTACGCAGTAGGCGTTGGTGATTTTGAGTGCAGTGATACATGTGCATGAGCTTACATCTCGTGAGCCCCTTGATGACAGTGGTGCTGCTCGTCCCGCCGCTGCTCCCAGTGCTGTTTCCACTCGCGCTCCCTCCGCTGCTCGTCCCGCCGCTGCTCCCAGTGCTGCCCCTACTCGCGCTCCCTCCGCTGCTCGTCCGTCCGCTGCTCCCGGTGCTATTTCCACTCGCGCTCCCCCCGCTACTCGTCCCTCCGCTGTTCCCAGTGCTGCCGCCACTCGCGCTTCCCCCGCTGGGGGTGCTTGTGGTCCCACCGGCGCCCGTGGTGGTGACGCCAGTGCTTATAACGGGGCCATCGGAGCCGTACGTGGTGCTGTTGCTCACAGTGGTGCTCTTGGTGGTGCTCGTTGTGATCGTCGTCGTTACAGTCACAATGCTGCCAGTCCCCTCCCGCAGCATGCGGCGCGTGCCGGCGGGTGAGGCTAAGAGGAAAAGCGAGAGCAAGGCTGCACACGCAAACGATGGGGGTGTACAGCAAAGCGAGAGAGGGGGAGGGGGGGGGGGAGGGGGGGCATCGGAACCTATAGGGCCATTTTCAGGTGCGATCTCTACAGTACAGGAAATGTATTCAGGTGTGATCCCGGCGCATATTTCCAAGTCTCTGTTGCGCTCTGTACACACGTGGCGGAATAGAGCCTTGAAAAGATACGCCACTCAAATCTGTACTCCGAGGGAAACTAATGCGAAATTAATGCGCTCACACACGGTTTGTTTACCGACGCTACCAGGAAGTGCTAAGACGTGCCCCGAAAAACAAAACTAAAAGCTTCAGTGACCCTCGACGCATTTTTGGGAGATAAGACCTAAACACGGGAACCTCCTAGTGTTTAGTGTTGATACCTCCGTAAGGTTTTCGTGACAAACAAAACTAAAACCCAATCGGAACGGAATCGAATCGGGAGGCATCAACCCTAAAAACCAGATGTGTTCCCGTGTTTAGGGCTGATCCCTCCCGAAACTGCTTCCAGGTCGCTAGGGTTTTTATTCTGATTTATTTTAAAAATTTCGGGTAGCCTTAACAGCTTTGGGTAGTTTGGTCTGGGCATGTTGTATGGTTGACTTCCGTCAGAATGTGTCAGAGACAAAAAAAAATCGTCAGCTGAACAACATGTGAGTGGCGAGTCCGCACATGGCACTGTTGCGGCACGTGTGTACAGTGCCGTAACAGTGTCGTAACATAATTGGATCACACCTGAACACATTTACTGTACTGTAGAGATCGCACCTGAAAATGGCCCGAACCTATACCTCTGTGTCAAACAGCATGCCATCCAGTGGCTTGATGTTTGATAGGCATCGCTTGGACTTTCTTCGCGATGCCTGGGATTGGCGTGTAGCATTACCACTTACAGCGTGTTGTTAGGCCCGACGGCCTAAGTCCGCTAAAGAATTAGCGGGGTCGACTAAGTCGAGGATAAACGCGGCGGAAGACTTTGGCGAAAGAGAGTGTTGGCGAAATAGGCGAAGAAGTAACTGAGTAATTGAAGAAGAGTTGAATGAGAATTGGTTGATATGAGGGAATACAAGCAAGGTTTATATAGCATGCAAGAAGGAAGGTTGGAAAGTAGAATGTGGGACTAGGAATTGTGAAGCTAGAAAAGTAGAGTGCCACGTGGCACTAGAGAATCTGAGAAGATAAGGATAAGGGTGACTTGGAATGTACTGTTCGGAATGAACAGTAAACACCCCTCTAACACTACCCCCCTCCCAAGGAGGCGACGTCCGCGGCGCCTGCAGACTGAAGGTACGCTTGGAGGCAAGCGTTGTCAGGAGACAGCGAGGACGAAGGAACCCAGCTGTCGTCGGCTGCATCGTAACTATGCCAACGAACCAAGAAGTCGATGAAAGAGACACCCCCCTGGAGACGGCGACGGTGCCTGAGGATGCGCTGGATCTGATAGTCGGGCTCGTCGGTGTCAACAGCTACCGGCAGTGGAGTGCGATCACGGCCCGAGAAGGTGGAGTTGGGATCGGTGTATGGACGAAGGAGAGACACGTGGAATGACGGGTGCATGCGGAAATGAGCGGGAAGGCGAAGGCGGTATGCGACTGGACCAAGTGCGCGCTCAATGACAAATGGACCAATGAAACGTGGGCGAAGCTTGCCGTCCTGTGGCAGTCGGAGGTTGCGGCTATCGAGAAGGACACGGTCACCGACTGAAAAAGACACCTCTCGACGAATGCGGTTGGTGGTGCGTGCCATGCGTGCATTTGCAAGCTCAAGGTGCTTCCTCACATGGTCGTGAATGAAGGTGAGGTGCTGGTGGAAATTGTCCGCACGAGGGACAGTGGGTGTGAGATCGACTCGAGTGGGGACATTGGGGTGCTGACCGTACAGTGCGAAGAACGGTGACATGCCTGTGGCGGAGTGGTGCGTGTTGTTGTATGCGAACTCTGCCATGCTCAGCTTTTTGTCCCATGCGCCTGCGTCGTGCATCGTAATGCTGCGAAGAATCTGCTCTAAAGTCTGGTTCACACGCTCGGTCTGTCCGTCTGTCTCTGGATGGTACGCAGACGACATGGCTAAGCGAGTCCCAAACAGTGCGAAAAGCTGCTTCCAGAACTTCGAGGTGAATCTAGGGTCGCGGTCTGAGATGATGGAATCTGGAACCCCGTGCAGTCGGACTACGTTATCTACGAACAGCGTCGCGGCTTCCTCTGCTGTGACCTGGCCGTGCGTGGGAATGAAATGCGCTGCTCGGGAAAACTTGTCCACTACCACGAAGATGGCGTCGTGACCCCTAACTGTACGCGGTAAAGCCATGATGAAATCCATGGTGACTACCTGCCAAGGGCGGTCGGGCGGTGGAATCGGCTGCAAAAGTCCTGCCTTGCGCTGGCGAGAGGACTTCGTACGCTGACACGTGTCGCACGAGCGAATATAATCCTCTACGTCTGCTGCAAGCCCTGGCCAGTAGTACGTGCGACTAAGCGTCTTAGCCGTCTTATCTGCTCCGAAGTGACCTGCACTAACTACGTCATGCGCCTCTGAGAGAAGGAGCTGTCGAAGAGGGCGGTAGGCTGGAACCCAAATCCGTGCTGTACCCTTCCGTATGTAGACACTACCCTGCACCTCTGCTCCTGCGGGCGGCTGCGGTGTGAAGTCGGGATCTACTGTGTAACCGTGCTCGAAGAGTGCTGTGAGAAGTGGATGGCCGGCAGTGACTGTGAGACTAGCGAGCTGACAACTAGGGCGAGTGAGCGGATCCGCCGGGTTGCGAACGCCTGGCTTGTACTCTATCCTGTAGTGGAAACTCCCCTCCATGAACTCCATCCATCTAGCCTGGCGACGACTCAGCTGCGGCTGCGACTTGAGAAAGCGAAGCGAGCAATGGTCCGTGCGTATAACACTATCTGCCCCCTCTAGGTAGCACCTCCACACCTTATACGCATGGATGATCGCGAGCGCCTCCTTGTCGTGGATCGGATAGTTCAACTCTGCTCCCCTAAGCTTACGCGACTCGTACGCGATCGGCTGCAACCCGCGTCCCTGGTCCTGAAGAAGCACTGCACCTATGGCCTGATCTGAAGCGTCGGTCACTACAACGTATGGGCGAGTGGGATCGGGGTACGACAGTGTCGGTGAAGACGTGAGCGACTGCTTCATCTGCTCGAACGCCTGCTGCTGCGCTGGAACCCAAACTAACTCTACGCCTTTCCGAAGTAGGTCGGTGAGTGGACTAGCGATGGAAGCGTAACCCTGAACGAAACGACGGTAGTAATTCGCGAAACCGAGGAAGCTCTGCAACTCCTTGACTGAGGTCGGTGCTATCCAATCCTGTACTGCTGCGATCTTCTTCGGGTCGGTCCTAACGCCACTAGCGGAAACGACGTGACCTAGAAACTCGACCTTGGGGAGGAAGAACTCGCACTTTGACTGCTTCGCGTACAGCTTCTCCCTCCGCAAGACCTCAAAGACCCTCTGCAAGTGCTGCACGTGCTCCTCCTTCGACTTGGAAAAGATGAGGATGTCGTCTAGGTAAACTACGACGAACGAACCTAGGAACTCCGAGAGGACTGTGTTCATGAGCGTCTGGAACGTTGCTGGGGCGTTGGTCAAACCGAACGGTAGTACCCTAAACTCGTACAACCCCTGCTTCGTACGAAACGCCGTCTTGTGCTGATCCTCTGGAACTACGCGAATCTGGTGGTAACCCGAACGAAGGTCGATCTTGGAAAATACTCTAGCGCCCTGCACTGCATCTAGGAGATCCTCTACTCTCGGCACCGGGAATCTGTTCTTGACGGTGGCGGCGTTCAGTGCGCGGTAATCTATGCACATCCGTAACCCTCCGTCTTTCTTAGGCGCGAACAGGATCGGTGCTGCCCAAGGCGATCTAGATGGCTGTATGAACCCCTGCGCGAGAAAGTGCCTAACCTGCTGCGTCATCTCCTCTGTCTCTGCTGGACTCAACCTCCACTGCGGCTTCGCTACTGGCCTGCTCCCCGGCTCCAACTCTATTCGATGGTCTACTGCTCGGCTGGGAGGTAACCCTGGGGGCAACTCGTCGGGGAAGACGTCTGCGAACTCTGCTAACAGTGCACTCACCTCAGCAGGAAGAGTCGCCTTCTCACTAACTGCTGCACTCCCTCCTTTCCCCTCCTCAGCTTCAACCTCCTCAAGGAAAACCGCGAAGATCCGTGCCGCACGCTTCACTAACTGTCGCACACGAACTGCATTAATGATAGCTGTGGCACCATCGCTCCACTGTGGCAGCTCCCGGAACTCCCCGTCTACCTTGACGCTACAGCTTCCCAGAGCCCAATCGAACTGTGTACTAACCGTCCGTAGCCAGTCTCTCCCGAAGATGAAATCGTAACCGTCCAGCGTCGCAGAGTCGAAATCACGCCTAACTGTGATCGGTCCTAGCACTACGCGCAACTTGCGAATGATTGGCCCTATGTTGAGAGGTGTCCCATCTACCATTCGAGCATCCTTGAAGTTGACTGCAGAATCTGCTTCGAGATGGAGACGACTAACTAACGACGAAGAAACGAAAGAGTGGCTAGCTCCGCTGTCTACTAGGATCTTGACAGGTACACCGCGAAGCTTCCCTAGAAGCACGACTGGATGATCAACAGTGTCTACCGAGGTCTCCGTAGATGACTGCTGCAAGGCCGTCTCCTCTACGTTGGTAGACGTGGCGGGTACGGGAACCTCCACACCAGCTAGCGACCCGCTATCTACTGGCGGTTTCCGTTTCCCTGCTGCTGCTCCTTGAACTGTGGACAGTCCCGCTTCATGTGACCCGGCTTTTTGCAGTAGTAACAGTTCCCCCTAAAACCCGTCCGCTGTGAACCGTCACTGTTAACTGCACCAATCTCCATGGGCGATGGTCCGTCCCTCGATCGAGCGTCGTTGATCGGTCTGCTGTATCCCCTATCGCGATCGTCACGACCCCGTCGGCTTCGTACTGCGTCGACGCGTTCTGCTGCTGCGACTACTGACTCGAAGGTTGACAACTCGTGTATCGCTATAACCTCCGCTATGTCCGCCTTCAACCCTTCGAGGTAGCGATCGCGCATCTCTGCTTCCGTGATGTCGTCTATTTCGTTGCAGATGCTCAAGAACCGTCGTGTGTACTCCTGGACGTTTCCTATCTGTCGGAAATGACGCAGACGCTTCCTAGCAGCTTCGGAGGCGTTCACCAAGTCGAACCTACTTTTCAGCGCCGCTTCAAATCCTTCCCATGTCGTCGGAACCGTGGTAACACCCAAAGCTAAACTCCCTAAGCTCGAAGTTGCAGCTGCATGCCCCACGCCCTGTTGATGCCCGTCCGTCTGAGCCCTTCTAACAGCAGTCTGCGTAAGTTGGCGCCACCACTCCAAGGCCGGGCCCCTCAGCAGCGTTACGGCGTACTCGATCCGCTGCTGCGCGTCCGCCTCTTGCACCCCGCTCGCGGCGAAGTAGTTGTTGAGCATGAAGAGCCACGTCCGCACGTTCGCGTCGCGTTGACTTGGGTCGAACGACTCCGGTTTCTGCGGCTTGAGCGCGCTTCGACGTTCCGGCAGCGCTTCCGCGCCAGTCGACGTGGTGGGTGCAGGAGTTGGTGCGGCATGACCATGGGGGTTAGAAGCCAATTCACGAAGCTGTTGCATTTCAGCTCGTACCTGACGATTTTCCAACGTCAACTCTTGAAGTTGGCGCATGAGTTCGGCAAGCGTGTTGCCCATGTCGTGGGGGAGAGCGTGCATGGTTTCGTCCATGTTCGCTCGACGACTCCAAGTCTGCAAGTCGGCACCGCGGGACGATGACGTCGTAGTCTCGTCGTCGACGGTCGCTCGTTGGAAGTCGCTCCCCGCGAAGGCTCTGATACCAAGTGTTAGGCCCGACGGCCTAAGTCCGCTAAAGAATTAGCGGGGTCGACTAAGTCGAGGATAAACGCGGCGGAAGACTTTGGCGAAAGAGAGTGTTGGCGAAATAGGCGAAGAAGTAACTGAGTAATTGAAGAAGAGTTGAATGAGAATTGGTTGATATGAGGGAATACAAGCAAGGTTTATATAGCATGCAAGAAGGAAGGTTGGAAAGTAGAATGTGGGACTAGGAATTGTGAAGCTAGAAAAGTAGAGTGCCACGTGGCACTAGAGAATCTGAGAAGATAAGGATAAGGGTGACTTGGAATGTACTGTTCGGAATGAACAGTAAACACCCCTCTAACAGTGTCACCTGCAGGTTGATTTCGACATTCCACGCGGCATCATTCCCGACCCCAGGTTTCGCTCCACAATCGAACTCGCCATTTCCCAAAGCGCGCACCTACTGTACATAGCCGATTGCGTGATAAGGGTTCGGTAGGTTTTTTTTCCAGGTCGAGATTTTCGGGTTGTTCTAAAACATTTGTGAATGAATCGAAGCGTGACTATTCTTCATAGAGGGACTCGACATTGTCGCTTAGCGCCCCACCTAACAGATTAAGAATTAAAATCGCTCAAACATTGTGCTCTTACGCTAACCCAAGTATGTTCACAACGGATCACTTCGCGACCGAAGCGGCGTTACTGTAGCGCAGGGTTACTCATTTCTTGTTACTGTTACGTGTTACCAAATTACAATTCAATGTATGTTACAAAATGGAAGTTATATATTACTGGTAACCCTAGTTACTAGAATACACTCAAAACCTGTAACATTTAAATTTTTAAATTTCAGCACGTACAATATTAAATGCGTTTTGGGGACCTAAACAGCGCAATTTGGGTATTTTTCTAATAGAACCAGCAATAATAAAAACACGCATAAATAAAAATGCTCAGCATACAAAATCTATTCAGGATTCATCTTCAGAATCCTCATCTACCACCTCATCTTCATCAAACTCATCCTCTGTATCCTCATCCCCCAGAACATCAGCATCCAGAACCTCCTGGGGGATGGTCACCCACTGTGCCAAACAGATGCGCCCTATGCCTATGAAGTCACCCTCAATCCGGCCCATGCTGTTGATATAGCGCTGCACAATGCGCGCTTGCCTGGAGATGGCGAGAGTGTCACCAGAACGACCAAGCTGAAGCTTGTTGCAAGTGGGGTGACGCAGCTTAAAACGGACCTGCACACATTGAACAACACAACATGAACCTGTAAGATCGCACATACAAAAGAAAAGTT
Organism: Closterium sp. Yama58-4; assembly: GCA_947470075.1. NCBI lineage: Eukaryota > Viridiplantae > Streptophyta > Zygnematophyceae > Desmidiales > Closteriaceae > Closterium > Closterium sp. Yama58-4. The sequence goes on along the minus strand of CANIUD010000604.1, from coordinate 447,414 downwards.
TGCATTACAGATGCGATTAGACTCACAACTGCCAGAATCAGAAGAAGCTGTGACGCATAGAGCCCAAGTGGGCGGTCTGGGTCATCCTCTGTCGCAAACAGGCGCGCACACGCCATGAACGCTGGGCTGGAAAAAGGGTGGCCATTAAGCAGGTGCCACTCTATGCCCTTCAGCCCTGTGACAAAACCACAAAGCAAAGAACGGGCAAGATTGACAGAGTAAATACAGGCTGCATTATGTCACTGTTTAACCTTCATGACATTAATGTTGAGTTGCTGCAAACAAGACGAAAGAGAGTTTACAAAGCTAAACACAGGTAAAGACCTACTGCTGCCATACACAGCCACGTAAGCATGGCACCGGGCGGCGAAATCGTCTGGCTCCACAGCTCGGATGGTGCCATTCGGAGCACGCTTAATCACGAACAGCCGCGCGCCCCGTACCAACCGCAAGCACCTCCTGCAACCTCCGTAGATCTTGCCAATGCGGTTGTTGAACCGCTTCTCCGTCTTTTTTACGATGTCCTTGTCCTTCATGTGCGCCACCAGCCTCGAAGCCTCGTCGCTGCCCCATGTGAAACCTGCATGTGCTGTGAGAAGTAAAAGAACCAGCGGCAGTCAGTAACATAAATAGGAGCAATAGCAGAAGAAACACGACTCGTCTGCTTACCGACTAAACGTTGAACAACATCACTCCTCTTCGGCGCCATGTTGATGTGGTCGCCGTCGAAGAGGAAATCGTTGACGGTTTCCGACATCATTCTCTGCAATAGCAACAGAAAACACTCGTCAGGTATAAACCTGAGTGAACAGACAACACCCATCAGTCTTAAACGAAAGCGTATGAAAAAAACTTACCTCGAAATCGAGGCTGACAATCTTCTCTAGAAGCACAGCATCAGCGAGAGATCCGGCGACGCCAAGAGCCTTCAGGATCTGCACGTCCTTAGTCTTGCAGTCGGTCTGCAGCAATTTAACACGCTCGCGAGCAATGGCGGCCTGCGCACGAAGGCTCGGATTGACCGGGTTTGGGCGCGATTCGGGATGAAACTTGTCGGCCTCTGGACTGGGATTTATGCCCGCCTGCTTCATGGTACGGGCATAGAGGGTGAGGCCTGCATGGCACGGAGGAACGGAGGTAAGTAATCGAAATAGTCTAGCACACGAACAGAACGCGAGTCACAGCTTACCACGTTGGCCGTTCCCCTGAAGCGGTTGAGCAATTACGTCCCCGAAGAGCTCGGTCTCTTCTTCCTCCTCAGCATCCGCAGTGGCAGTAGCTACACCCACCGCGGCAGGATCAGGATCGGCAGCGGCAGGAGCAGGGTCGGCAGCGGCAGGAGCAGGATCGGCAGCGGCAAGAGCAGGATCAGCAGCGGCAGGCGCAGGTTCGGCAGCGGCATGAGCAGAAATGGCAGCGCCAGGAGCAGGATCGGCAGTGGTAGTCGGTGATGCGGCGGCAGCAGACGACTTTCCCTCCGCCGCAGCACGTTTGACACCGTTGGCTCGCTCGCCTTGACGCTTGGAGCCGCGTTTGCCAGATCGAGCGCCAGTCATGGCTGCATCGAGAGTATCACCATCTGGGAAAAAAGAACAGGGTAGTTAAAACACATCAGTTGATACAAGGTGACCTTAAATGGATTCAAAGGCAAAAACCAGTGAGCGCTTACCTTTGTTAGCGGGAAAAAAAGCATGATTGTCCTTGCTCTTGCGCGGAATGGAAGTCCGTAACAGTTCCGCCATGTGCATACTAGCAGGAACGGTGAATGCATGAGCACGGCCCATAATTAGATACTGAAAGCTATAAGTACTAAATCGCTAGTGAAAGAGCAGATGATAGCAACACTCCAAATACAAAGCCTATTTATACCAGAAGATACGAGGAGAGACGCCTGGAACATCATCTCTTACCTTGCCTACGCATCACGACGAGATACGGTGGGGGCCTGCTTGATGCCCCGATTGATGCCAATAACGATGTGTGCCGGTAATGAGGGGGGACGGGTGAGGGAGTTTGAAGTGGTGGAAGGAGGGTGGGGTTTGAAGTTTGAAATTTCAAACTTCAGTTTGAATTGTCGAGGGGGATCGCATAGTGGGCGTTGTCGAGGATGAGGAGGGTGGTTTGGAGGGGAAGAACCCGAACGTGCACCACTTTGTGGGTACTGGGTGGTTTGGTGCACGTCCGGTCAACGTCCCCGCCGTGCTGTCTGCCAGGTTCGGCATATTTACAGATAGGAGCCACAGCTGATTCGGGCGCCGTGAACAACCATTCCTTCTGCCGCGTCAGCGCGGTCGATGCCAACCATGCCTAGTGAAGTTGCGCCAGCGAGGCACAGCCGCGAAATGTGCAGGACTTTGCGTGTTATGTAGGTGTAATCCAGGGACGCGATATAGGGTTTGGACTACATTGAGTAACGACCCATGTTGAACTGCAACTGCCAATTCCACTAACAGTAAACCACCTTCTCTCACTATTGAATCAAGCTGCTGAGTACCGGTGTCTACTAATTACGAAACTGGCACTAGAAGTTGGGCTTAAGTTACCCTAAATGGACGTGTAGAACATTTGAGTTTGAACACAACACATGTCGCCAGCAGACCTATCCATGCTCGGAGTCCATTAATCCAACACACAATCAAGCGTCGCGTGCTGCGTGGTTGGGCGCATGAGCCCAAATCAGTTTCATTTGCAAGATACTGGGATTTACTATAGGAGTGTGTGAAGAAATTGGGCTAAAAAATGCGTCCACCCTCCGATTAGGTGAAATGTTGCGCACAGGTCTAGCATTGCACACACTCATGCCATCCAGTGCACAAACAAGCGTCGCGAGCTGCGTAGTTGGGCGAACGAAGTCAAACAAGTTCCATTGGCTTGGTAATTGGTTCTACTAGGGAACAGTGTGAAGAAACGGAGCTAAAAAACACAACCAAACGACGAAACGGTGACATGTTCCGCACCAGCCCATCCTTGCACAGATTCCTGCCATCCAGCGCACAAACAAGCGTCGCGAGCTGCGTAGTTGGGCGAACGAAGTCAAACAAGTTCCATTGGCTTGGTAATTGGTTCTACTAGGGAAGAGTGTGAAGAAACGGAGCTAAAAAACACAACCAAACGACAAAACGGTATCATGTTCCGCACCAGCCCATCCTTGCACAGATTCCTGCCATCCAGCGCACAAACAAGCATCGCGAGCTGCGTAGTTGGGCGAACGAAGTCAAACAAGTTCCATTGGCTTGGTAATTGGTTCTACTAGGGACCAGTGTGAAGAAACGGAGCTAAAAAACACAACAAAACGACGAAACGGTGACATGTTCCGCACCAGCCCAACCTTGCACAGGTTCCTGGCATCCAGCGCACAAACAAGCGTCGCGAGCGTAGTTGGGTGAACGAAGTCAAACAAGTTCCATTGGCTTGGTAATTGGTTCTTCTAGGGAACAGTGTGAAGAAACGGAGCTAAAAAACACAACCAAACGACGAAACGGTGACATGTTCCGCACCAGCCCATCCTTGCACAGATTCCTGCCATCGAGCGCACAAACAAGCGTCACGAGCTGCGTAGTTGGGCGAACGAAGTCAAACAAGTTCCATTGGCTTGGTAACTGGTTCTACTAGGGAACAGTGTGAAGAAACGGAGCTAAAAAACACAATCAAACGACAAAACGGTGACATGTTCCGCACCAGCCCATCCTTGCACAGATTCCTGCCATCGAGCGCACAAACAAGCGTCACGAGCTGCGTAGTTGGGCGAACGAAGTCAAACAAGTTCCATTGGCTTGGTAATAGGTTCTATTAGGGAATAGTGTGAAGAAATGGAGCTGAAAAAAACAACCAAACGACGAAACGGTGACATGCTCCGCACCAGCCCATCCTTGCACAGATCCCAGACATGCAACGCACAAACAAGCGTCGCGAGCTGCGTAGTTGGGCGAACGATGTCAAACAACTTTCCAATGGCATGTTTTGTGGTGTAGTACCTAAATATATTAAGAAGAAGCTCTACTACATATGGTGTACACAAAATATGTTACAACAACTATAGACAGGTATGTACAGTATACAATCACCACCTAAACTCATTCCAAATGAATTTCGGGACTGTTGATGGGGTCAACGGGACATGAGGTACGACATGCAGAACCCTCAGCAAGCTTTCAACATGCACCAGTCCATATCCCCTACCTCCTTCCCACCATTGCATGAGGGTCAACGCCGTTGTTTTGCTTGGGGGATACCTCCTGTAGTAGCGAACAAACGCCACTTGTTCAGCATAGTGTTGCTCAGACGTGACCCGTTTCTGTGTGGTCGGGTTCACCCTTGTCGTTGTGACTGTACGATGCAGCGTAAAAATCATGAGGAGCTTGGCAGGCCATACCATCTTCTCGCCGTCGTCATCCACGCCGTCCACAGAGACGTCTGAGAACCATGGAGCCCTGTAGTAACTCGGGGTTGCACGCGCATAGGACGGATATTTGCTGTACCGTGTGAAATCGTCATCTGGGGGAATCGCAACACCCTTGTGCACATCAATAACAACCTCCCAGTCCGCTGTTGCACGCGGTGGGTGCTTCTGTTGGCGCTGGAATGCCTTGATTGCCTCGTCAAGGCATTTGAAATCCCCGGGAGCGGCTGCGGCGTAAGACCTCCACAACTTGTTTTTCTTATCCGTGTAGTCCATCTTCGCACACGACCCGGTGACTGCAGGAGATCCGGTCTCCAATGCCAGTGCAAAGAAAAGGGTGGAATGAGTAGTTGGATATATTAGTGTATTGTTTATCCGTTTCAAAGTCTGTTCATATACCGCGTACACCAACGCATCTATATTGCATCTGCTCGCGGTACTGTTCAAGCTGTGCATGTGTCGTTTTCGTTGAAGAGCAACATCGCGATAGTACACTTGTGTAAAAAACGGACCTTGTCAAAGTGCTGCTGCACAAATGCCAAAATGCAAAAGGAGCACGAGCGTTCACTTTTGTCGGAGGGTAAGACTGTTCAAACGCAGGAGCTTGTCGACTTCGTAATATCGCGACCGCGGCACTGTTCGGGCGAGTGCATTCTCGCCACGGTGGGGGTGGCTCCGTCATCGTGGTTGAAAAAGTGTGCACCCGAAAGTGCACACTTGACGAAAGTGCACGTGAAAGTGCCAGACACACGTGTACGTACGAAAACGACACATGCGATTTGGAAGTGTGCCAGCCGAAACCCAGAGTTAGAAAACAGGCTGAGAGACGCTACTTGAAAACACGCACGTGTCAAGCCGACCCGAAACAATTCGAACATACAGTGAGGCACAGCAAAAAAAGAACCCTAAATGCCAAGTAAAAAAACCAAATTTGTTACCAACGCAATTACTCACTTGTTTCATGGCGACGGTCCGTGCCTCCTTGTCCTCGACGGGAACGTCATTCGCAGCCATCGACTCGACCAACTCGGTCGTCAAGCAGCGCCGGGTGATCGATGCCTCTGCATTCCGTTTGTTGGACCCGCGGTATGGGCGCTTGACAAGGGCGATGTGCACATGCTCGTACAAATCCGTGCAATAATGCACCGGCACACCTCCACGCCGGATGTCGTCCGCTACATGCAGCATCGCGTGCACCTTGGGAATGTTGAACTCTGACGCTTGGTCCTCCCCAAATTGTTCCAGGAGTTGAGGGACAAGTCTGCAAACACGTAATTACGGAACTCAGTGAAATACGGAAAAAAATGTTGAACCCAATATTAGTCTAAACCCGGATTTTGATTCGACAGCAAAAACAGTGCCCGAAAAATGAACATGCACTATTTTTCAGCAACCCAAATCCACATTCGAATGAGACTCGAATGTAATATGGCACACAAACGAGAGCAATTGTATCGAGAACAGGTTGTGATGCTCGGGAAAAACCTAGCTTGGACGGAAATTTGACGCGCGCAACAACAACAGCTTAGAGTCCGTCATTTTAAATTCTCCCGGGACATTAAAGGCACAATTGTGAAGAAGCGAGAACAGTACTGGAACTGGAGCAGGAAACACAAACTGGCAAAAACCATAGGAAGCTCACACATAAATTAACTTACTTTCGTGTCATCTTCTCCATTTGCAAGTACTGTTCACAATTGTACACTAGCAAAAAAAAAATCGCTCAAACGAAACCAAATGAGCCAGGCGAGAGGTTTTGCGAAAATTTGCACCTTTGAGGGTTCCAAACACGGGAAACTCACCCGTCACCCAACCTTGCAGTGACACTCACAAACCGAAGCACGATAAGCGACTAACTAGCACAGATAGAGGAACCGATGCCTCGACGGGTTGCATCACGACGCTGGGTCGCCGCACTCGAGTAAGCCGTCACGCGATTGATAATTTCGGGGCAGTGTTCACTGAACGGATGCGCTGTTTCATGCGCTGGTTACGCCGCCACTCTCAACACTTGCTAGGTAGGCCTCTCCTCCTTAGCTCCTCCCCCGCTGCGCGCCTTTCCCTCTTAGCGCCTCACCCGATGCGCGCCATGGCCCTTTTCGCCGAACCCGCTGCGCGCCTCAGCCCTTAGTGCGTGTGACATTTGCCCATCGTTTTGTCCGGACGTCCAGTCGTAATGACGGTTGTGTAGTTACCAGAATTCTTCCAGCTCGCCAGCTAGCTCGTCCAGAATCGAAACGACGTCGTATGCGTCGCCACGCATCCTTACCACGTCGCAAAGCGACCGTACGACGTCGCCAGCTTTGCAAGCGTTCGGACGTACGTCATACAACGTCCGGACTTTCCGCGATTTTGAAAAATGTCACACGCGGTTAGCGCCGAACCCTCTGCGCGCCTCAGCCCTTGGCTCGTCTAGGTTTGCGCGCCTCATTTTCATCTACAGCGCCGCACCGACTGCGCGCCTCTCTCGCTTAGCGACTCACCCCCTGCACTCCTTTCCCGCTTAGCGCCTCACCCGCTGCGCGCTTCGGAAGCTTAGCGCATATTCATCTCATTACACCCCCTTCTCCCCCGTCATTACCCACCTTTATCCCCCCTTTACCCCTCATTTCCCCCCTCCATTTTCCCTCGTTTTCGGGTCTTTTCTCCCTCTTCTCCCTCTCAGTTCCCCGGCCTCTACCCGTCAAATTCCCCCCTACTCGCTCTCATTTCCCCCCCTTAGCCCTCACATTCCCCCCCCCTTCTCCCCCTCATTATCCCCCATTCTCCCTCTCATTTCACCTCCTGGACCCTCTCATTTCCTGCCCCTACCGCATTCAGTTCCCCCCCGTCTCCCTCTCATTACCCTCCCTTATCCCCCTCATGTGGCTCTCCATCCTCCCTCTCATCACCCTTTTTCTCCCCCTCGTTTCCCCCCCTTCTCCCCCTCATGTCCCCCCCTTCTCCCCCTCATTTCCCCCCATTCTCCCTCTCATCTACCCCTCTGCCTCACCGTTTTGCTCTGGCCGTTCTCGCCCATGTCCCTACCTCAACCACCATTCCCCCACTCCCATTTTTGCCCTTTATCCCCTCCCTCTCATGTCCTGACCCAGGGCTCTCTGATGGTTCTCAGGATTGCAAGAACCCCCCTTTGATCCCTGCATCTTTGCCCGCCGGTTAGCTACCTTTACAATAAAATGTAAAAAGACAAACGTGGCTAAACCTTTAGCACCAAGCCACGTAGCTTCCCCAGGTGCTTCGAAGAGCTATGGCTCCCCATGCCTACACTTTGGTACCTACCTATCTGTTTTTTCTGCATCTTGCCCTTGTCGGTATTTTTCTGTTTGTTTGTCTGTTTGTTTGGTTTTTTTTTTTTTCTTCTTTACACCAGCACGAAGGACATCAGGCCTTCTCATCCTGAGTGCTGTTCTTTGCATCTTAGTGAAACCAAATCAATAGGCAGGAAGTTCCAGCTTGTGTGTGCTGTTAGCGTATCAATCAAGTAAATTGATAGCATACCATAATGCATCAGTTTATTCAAAAGGTTGATGACTACCTAGAAACAACTGCGTACAACATCCTTGCATGATGCACATGGGCTGGGCACAGCACAAGATTGACCTCTTACTAAGGAGGCTGCAAGCACATTCTATCCTCCAGATACTCCAGTCCAGTTGAAATGCTTGCACTACCAACACCGTACAGGTTGCGCATGCATGCAATATGGTCATCCTGCAGGATTTACACGGAAACTAGTAGTTATAAGAGAAATGCCAAGACAGCATCCATGCTACTAAGTCCAATAGAGCCCCAGATAGGAGCCATGTCTTTACGTGGCTGCGACTGATTCAACTGTAAATGTTGTTGTTAGTTAAAAAGTTTGCTTTGAAATCCTTTGTAGGAAATTTTGGCGGTAACCGGTTTCGGCTTATAGCCTTCTTCAGACCACAAGGATAGAATGAAGCAAACTAGAGCTAATATACTAATCCTGAGGGCTCCACGCAAGGCATTCCTTCGTTGGGCCAGGGAGAAGCTGTACTGTAGGCAGGGCTGACGTTTCGTTTTGGGGCTCCCTGATTCCAGTGAAAATTTTGGCCCTCTATTATGAGGGCACATTTTTCGCGAGGCAGCTACCCTGTTGGCTCTGTGTCAAACGAAAGCCTACTTTGACAGCACAGGGTTCACACCTCAGAAACAGGGTTGCTATGAACGTTGCACTATTTTTCAAATTGATACAAGTGTCTGCTCTTTCTTCCCTAAGCTATCTAGTGCACAGGCTTGTCAATGAAGTACACCTCCTCCACGTCCTCATCGTCCGACAGGAATGAATTGTCCTCCACTTCTTCCTCCCCCGCGACCTCCTGATCGTCGCCGAAGGCCTGCTCCACCTCATCGTCCTCCTCCTCCTCCACCTCATCCTCGTTCTCTCCAGCATGTCCGGCAGCCACATCTTCACCCTCCTTCTGCTTCCCCTTCCTCTCCCTCTCTGCCACAGCCAGCTTCAAGCTCTTCGCAGGGCGCCTCCTCCGCAGGGACCTCTGCACCTCCAGCGCCTCCGGCCAGTCGATCTCATACTTCAGGAGCGATATCTGCATCAGCTCCCCCAGCCGCGCGTTGCACAGCGCTCCACGGATCCAGGACTTGAATGACGTTCTGCCTGGAGAACCCCCGTCTCGCACTCCACTGTTGAGAGGGGGAGCACTGCCAGCGCCTGCCACAGCAGGATGAGGTTGGGCCATCTCCTGCCAGGCACAAACGTTCATACAACACAATGGAAACAACACAACAGCAGCAGTTAGCAAACCAGGTGTCTATTACAAGAGTCTTTTAATCTAACTTGGCCTACCTCTTTGAGTCTGGACTCCCGAGAAATTTGGACAGGCCCTGGTTGAAGCTCTCCATCTCATGGTGGCTCTCTATGATGGCGCAGAAAGTCGGGAGCTCCCTCTCTGCTGCTTTGAGGTCGAATCCCGGCAGCTTGTTGCGGAACAGCCTGCTGCATCCGTTCAGCCACTCCTTACACTTCTTCTCCTGCTGGGCCTTGACCTTCGGCCACTTGGCCGCCCGGATTAGCTTAGTCGGCCCCAGCTTCCCAAGGTCATCTAGCCGTTCGTTCAGGTTGTCCACGCAGTCCTTGGCGAACTTCCGGCACAGCTTCACGCAGTCTGCGCAAGTGCTCGCCCCTGCTTGTGGCCCTTCAGCTTCCTCTCATGCATGGTGTAGAGGTGGTTGATAGGCTGTCCAGCACCGTCCACGCCTCGCACCCGGACCTGCTTACCTCCACCCTCCTTGTGGACTTTGAGGAAGTTCACCAGCCAGCTCTTCCCTTCTCCCCCGAAAGCCTTCTCAGGCGTCAAGTAGCGCTCCGTCAGGTCACCCGTGGTTGACTCGATCGTCTTCGCAATCTCTGTCACTTCCAGCTGTCGGAGGAGACGGGGTAAGCAACAGGGAGTGTTATGAGCAACTATGTGGTAAGAAACATAACGTTGCAACAAACAGCCACACATGCGACTTTACCTCTCTTCGCTGGAAGCAGCGGTTGAGGTCGTTCATGCCCGCCAAGATGTCGGCCAAGAAGAACAGGCAGAACTGGAACTTGTAGCAGGTAACGATCTCGTATGCCTTGTGATTGTGCTCCCAAAGGAGGACTATGCATGCGCCGAGAACCTTGCATAGCCTCCCCACCGCATCATCGCGAGACAGCCACCGCACCGTGTGGATCCTTTGGACTTCGAGGTTGGTCTTGTAAATCACACGCTGCAGGTACTTGAACCGCTGACTCCACACGCTGGAGTTTCCGAGCAGCGTCGCCACGGTGTGCACCACCTTGTCGACCATGCCGAGATCCGGGTTCGACTCCGCGGCGTCCTTCACAGCCAACGCCTCACTGTGGCGAGCAGGGAACACAAAGCAATGTTAGTTAATAAATCAAACTCTCTACGAAACCAATTGGCAGCCGGGACCAACTCACATACTGATGGGCGATGCAGTGACAGGAAAACAGATGCGGGACGTGTTCCCGAAGACGCGCCACCAGGCCGTTCTCTCTCCCGGTCATCACCGACGCCCCGTCCGTGCTGATGCCGACGATCTTGGAGACATCCACGGCAGCGGAGCGGAGATGGTTCATGAGCACCTCAAAATGAGACCCTGCATCACACCGCTCGACCGTCAGCAAAGTGAAAAACTCGCATGCGACTTGGCGGTTCTTCAGGAAAGTAAGGTACACAATCATGTGTTTCCCTCGCGTGCGGTCAGTGCTTTCGTCGCATTGGATGCCCAGGAACGGTGATGCCAGGATGTGGTCCATCTGCACCCGCGTGAGGTATGTGCTGATGCTGTGCACCATCTGCTAGAAGCCGTAGCTGCAACAAGACGAGAGAAGTGATCAGCAGACCGTCAATCACGAGTGCAACATATATAGTAGACACTGCAACAACTTGAAGCGTCAATTACCGTGTGAGATAAACGCCGTACGACTGCCGGGGAATGTCAGGCGTGTCCTGCTCCGCAAGATGCCGCATCAGCTTAGGAAACATGCTAATCGGCGCGTCGCACTGGCACAGGAACTGAGTTGACCGCATCAGTCGTATCGCGCGGCGGCCCTCCACGTCGGAGTTGATGAAGTCCGAAATCACCTGCTGCCCTTCGTTGATTCCTGCCGCAATCCTCATCAGTATGCTCGTGCGCGCGGAACGACTAAGCCTGCAAGTCACGGCCGCCGTCGTCTCCTGGCATCGCGTACCTGGTGTTCCCCTTACCGTACGACATGCAGATGCTGCACTTCACGTAGGGGAAACCGTCCTTGGTTTTCCCAAACACGAGCCACGAGAAGTACCCCGACCACTTCGTCTCGTAATTAATACTCGCCTCCAAGTACATCTGCTCGCGCATCTGCGCCTTTGTGAGTGCGGGTGAGCCGGAATCAGCGCGCACGGGGATGTCACCTTCCGGCAGCTCAGCTTCTTTCGGTGGAGGCTCAACAGGCTTTTCAGGCGGTGGAATACGGCGGCCCCCCACCACCAGAGTACTCTGCGACCACTTCCCGGATCGCGCCCGCTTGGGAGTGGACGTAGCCGACGGCGGGCCTAGGGAGACCCGCACCGTGCTTGGAGTGGGACTGGGCGCGGGCGGTGGAGGGTCTTTGCTGCAGCCAGCAACAGCCGGCGGGAGTGTGAACGCGACAGGAGTGGGAGAATCAGTAGGGGTAGGTGTCACTACAGCGGCGGAGTCATTAACGGTGGACCTAGGCGGCTCTGGTGTTACAGGAGCAGCCGTAGCTCGAAGAAAATCGAGCCCAGAACGCGGAGCATCGGCGGCTTTCTCCGGCTGGGACGGGGCTATTGGTTTCACCGGTACAGGTGGCTCGTCGGGGCCAGACTCCGGAGCAGCTTCGTCGGCCGGCATGGCCTCCATGGCGGCGAGATTGGTGGCTAATCTGAGCGAGAGGGAAATGGGAGATTGAGTGCACGGAATGGAAAGAAAACAGAGGTGCACTCTGGAACAACGGCTGTTGGTAGAGGGAGGGAAGGGAAGGTTGGAGATGGCGGGGTCACCACGGAACCACCGCGCCGCGCCATCAAGGACTTGATGGCAACATTGGCCGATGAATTCGGCCTTGCATTCAAGGCCGAATTCACTCACGGGCTGCCTGGCTGCCACCGCATGCTGTCAACAGGCCGTGCTGGCCAATGGCAGATGCATGCTGTGCGTTGTGCGGTGCGCGTGGCAGCAATAAATCATTGATTTGGGTGCACTGGCGGTGTTGCCAGCTGTGTTGTACAGCACGGGGGTGTTTTTCCTTGTCGGTATTACGTCACAGTCCCGCGCGAGAAGGGGGTACCTCAAATGGGGCCATGCAAAGTTATGATGACGCACAAGGGGGGGTTATCGAAAGGAAACTTCTAGGAACCTTCCTCTCGATATCCTCGCACGCATTCACAGTCCAGCAACATGGGGCCACGCAAAGTAATAATTTTGCACAAGGGGGGGGTATCGAGACGAAACTTCGAGGAACCTTCCTCCCGATACCCTCAGGGTCCAACGAACGCATACTCTGTTGGAATTAAGGTTAATTCGGGTTGCTCCAATAAACATATGTAGTGATACATCTACACTATAGTAGTGTAGAATACATTGGTTGGGTTGGGAGAACTTGTGGTGTACACTCTTTAGAGTGGACCACCTCCCAAACCCTATAGGTTAGGGTTATCTCTTGTTGGAACTTCACTTCTTAAAAACCACTTTGGTTCTAGCATGGTTCATGCCCAAGTGGGCTCCTAAGATTCCTAGACTTTAGGAGGAATTTCTAAGACTACTAAAGCTTCCGCTAATAGCTTAGTCCATTCTAACATGGTATCAGAGCGAGGAAGGCCTAGCAATCTGTTGGAATAGGAACTATTCAAGAAATTTGATCATAACACCTTGGTGGAAGCTAAATAGCTTCCATCCCTCCCGAAGGGTTGCCGAAATTTCACCGTGGCGGACTCTGGACGTGGGAGGGGAGGAGGAGAGAAGAAAACTGCTGGAAATCGTGTGGATCCGTTCGGGAGGACGAGAAGAGCGACATCCATTCATGGAGGCGGTCAGTCAAATTTGGCCGATCAAGACGTGCAGCATACTGTCAGAATCCCAGTCACTAACCACTGGGATAAAAGGGCTTGTTTGTATAGCGGGTGAGTGCGCCCATAACCCCCCAGGCCGACATGCCTGTAACCCTTCCCTAGGATCATCGGGGATCCCCAGTGGACCTCTGACACCCCCCCGCACTGGGATGCCCGAGGTGCACACACCGGGAATCGAACCCGAGACCTTCGCTCTGATACCATGTCAGAATCCCAGTCACTAACCACTGGGATAAAAGGGCTTGTTTGTATAGCGGGTGAGTGCGCCCATAACCCCCCAGGCCGACATGCCTGTAACCCTTCCCTAGGATCATCGGGGATCCCCAGTGGACCTCTGACACATACCGTTGGAAAGGACTCGGCACGATCTACAACAATTGCCTCGGGGTCGTTGCCAACTGGCAAGCGGATCGGGCGCAATTCGCGAAATAAAGTTGGCGGACGAATTGGAAAATCGCGAATCGGGGAAGATTTAAAGCGCGGAAACAGGATTGGAGGGCAGACACCGACAGAGGAGGCTAGGGCGCATCGAACAAGCAAAAATCGGGAGAAACGGTCAAGTCTTCGTCGACGGGAAATCGGCCAACTTCGACGAGTTTAAGCGGCCAGTTCGGACGTGGGATCCAGGAGCGCGATACATCATCGGAACGGTCTCGGAGCAAGGATTCATCTGAGCCAAACGGCCCATCATTCGGACGTCCGAGCACGGAGTTACGCTCTAATAACCAAGAGGGTGTGAATCTGCCCGCATCATCTTCACCGTCACCGCCGTTGCCTCCACCACCACCTCCACGTCAAACTTCAGTGCTCCTGCCGCAAATGGATCATGACTCAGGCGAAGGGAAGCTGGAGAGTGCGCCAAAGTTCGACGGGAGCGACTATTGGACTTGGAGCTTCCGATTCGAGCAATGGGCGGAGGCACACGATCTATGGGGGTACTTTGATGGTTCGGAGGAGCAGCCTGCATCGGGTGACGCACGTGGGAGAGGAGAAATCAGAAGGCATTTGCCCAATTCTGCAATGCCTTAGTGCCAGATGAATTGATTCGCTTTGTACGGGAGTTCGGCGGCAAGACCGAGTTGGGAAACGCACCTGTTGATGGCGGAGCAAGAGCGGTCACCCGAGTTCCTGCAGGCACAGCAGCGGCATACACACGAGTGAAGGAGTTCTACCTTCAGCGTGGATTGTGTAACCGGATGGCACTTGCTGAGGAACTCTCTTCCTTGAAGATGAAAGAAGGGGAGGGAGTGGCTGCATACTGGGCGCGTGCCGAGGACTTGAGGTCCAAGTACTTGGCTGCAGGAAGGAAGGAGGAGGTTGAGGAGTGGATGATGAGGGTACTCAAAGGACTACCTCCTCACTTTGAGATGCTGAAGGTAGTGCTGAACAATCAATCACCATCGCTTACTAAGGATCAGCTGCTTACCTCCTTGAGGAGCGAGGAGATGCGGATTGGTGTCGCACCAAGATCGGATGGTGTAGCCACTTTTGGAGCGGGTACGAAAGTGGGCAGCAGCGGCAGGGGAAATTGGGACAAGGGAGGAAAGCATGGAGGCAGCAGTAGCAGCAGTGACACCAACTCGGGCAGATGGGGTCAAGGAAAAGGCAAAGCGGGGGTGCTTGATTTCCCCTGGGGGTCCAAGGGCATGGCTCATCGGGGGTTGTGTCATGGCTGTTGGGATGAGGGACATGCATGGCAACGATGTCCTCATCGACCTAAGGGAGGCATTCCGGCATTCTTAAAGCGGGGGGGCCGTGGATCCAACGGCAAGGCACAGGTGGCGGATGAGGAGGAGCATGATGACAAGGCAGAGGCAGTGGTTGGAGAGGCAGTTGCAGCAGTGGGAGAGGAGCAGCCGCGAGAGGGGTGGTGGATTGACAGTGGGGCCAGCCACAACTTTACTCCCTATGCATCGGACTTCAAAAGTAAGCTTCAGTCACCAGAGGTTCGGGGAGTTAGATTGGGAGATGGACGGGTGGTGAAAGCTGTTGGCATGGGTGAGGTGCCAGTGGTTGGTGCTGGAGGTCAGCTGCTGAGGATTCAAAAGGTCCACCTTGTGCCTGAGATGCACACGCGTCTGCTGTCAGTCCCACACCTCACCTCTCGAGATGTCATTGTCACATTCAAGGGCAAGAAATGTGTTCTTAAACGGGGGGAGAGGGTGTTGGCGATTGGAGAAAAGGAGGGGGGCAGGGACCATGGATTGGTGCGGATGTCTCTTCCTATTGCTCGTGGCACACAAGGCAGTGCTCTTGCAGCTGGGTCCTCCTCCTCATTTTCTCCATTGACCCTTGCTCATCGCCGCCTTGGTCACACCGCCCCCACAACATTGCAACAGATGGCTCGGGGGAACAGTGTACTAGGCTTGGAGATCGAAGAGGGGAGCACTGATTGTTCCCCATGTGAGCCTTGCTTATTGGGAAAGTCGGCTCGGAAGTCGTTTCCCCACGAGGTGTCTCGGGCACTTGGGCCTTTGGATGAGGTCCACATGGATTTGTGGGGGCCAGTGCGCACACCGTCACTAGGAGGAGCGGTGTATGTCCTCAGTCTCATTGACGACTTCACCAGACGAGTTTGGTCGTTCCCACTCCCCAACAAGGAATCGGCCACAGTAGCGAAAGTCCTTCGCCAGTGGCATAAGGACGTGGAGTTGGAGTGTGGGCGGAAGCTGAAGGCTGTTCGCTCTGACAGGGGTGGCGAGTTCTTGGGGGACGCTGTGAAAGCATGGAAAGCAGAGTTTGGCATCAAAACCCAATTGAGTGTCGCAGATACACCGCAGCAGAATGGGGTCGTGGAGAGGTGGCACCGGACGATGGCAGAGGGGATTCGCACATTGTTAGTCGACAGTGGTCTCCCTGCTCGCTTGTGGGGTGAAGCATTGATGTGGGTCGTGTGGGTTAAGAACAGGGTCACCCACAGTGCTTTGCCTGCCTCCATCACACCAATGGAGGCGTGGTCCGGCCAGAAGCCGCATATGGGCATGGCTCGGATTTGGGGTTGCATGGGGAGTGTCATGCTGCATGGGCATGAGAAGGGTGGCAAGCTTGATGCACGAGCTGTTATGTGTGTCTGTGTTGGGGTGGACATGGAGAGCAAGGGTTGGCGCATGCTGGACCCTTCTCTCATGCGCATTCGCATTGCTCGGGATGTTGATTTTCTTGAGAATGTGATGTGGAAGGATTGGGACAAGGCAAAGGGATTTGGGGAGCTTCTGCAGGATGCAGCTGCGATTTCCCAACTCCTCCCTCTTCCACTCTCGCCACCCTCAGCAGCGGCTGACGATGTTGAGATGCCACCTTCATCACTGCCACCGGCACCGCTGAGTGTGTCGGTGCAGCAGCAACCAACCCCTCTGCAGCAGCTCAGTGGCCCCTCGGTCATTCAGCGGAGATCCGCTACACAGGCTACTTCCTCTTCCTCCTCCTCTGGTCAGCGCTCTGTCCCTCTCTCTACGGGTGCCCCTCCGTCACCAGCGACTACCTCCCCACCACCGGTTACGGGTTTGCAGGTGCTTGGTATCCAGTCTGGTTCAGGTGGTGAGGAGGTAGGGGGGGATGCTGGTGTGGTTGAGGGCATGCTGTGTTTGGCCAGGGAGGTGGAAGGTGTTGCACTGGCAGGTGTGAGCACCGGTGATGTCCCACGCACACTCGCTGAGGCCCTGCGTGGCCCTGAGGGCCCTGCGTGGAAGGCAGGCGCTGAGAAGGAGGTAAATGCAATGCGCACTATGGGTGTATGGGATCCAGAGCCGGTCGACTTACCTCCAGGTAAGAAGGCCATTGGGGTCAGGTACGTTTTCCGCAGGAAAACTGACAAGGAGGATAAGGTGGTACAGCACAAGGTTCGCCTTGTTGCTAAGGGGTACACTCAGGAGCCCGAGAAGGACTATGATCAGGTATTTGCCCCTGTGGGCAAGCTCACCTCAGGTCGGGTGCTTCTTGCAGAAGCCGCCGTAAAAGGGTGGCATGTACAACAGGAGGATGTTGATCATGCTTACCTCAAGAGGAGGTATATGTGAGGCAACCTGAGGGATTTGATGATGGTACAGGTAGGGTGTATCGCTTGCGCAAAGCTCTCTATGGGCTCAAGCAAGCGCCTCGTGCTTGGAATGAGGAGGTTGGTACCACCCTGATTGCAGCAGGGTTTGACCGCAGTGCATGTGATGAGGCTCTGTACATCAGGTTTGTTGATGAAGAGCCAATGTATGTATTGGTGTATGTGGATGACCTCTTGCTTGTGTCTCCACGCTTGGAGCTGATCGGTCAGGTCAAGGAGGTGCTTGCTCAGAGGTACCAGATGAAGGATCTAGGTGAGGTATCCACGTACCTTGGTGTGGAGGTTCGCAGGTCGGTCAAGGATGGGTGGTTGGAGATTGGTTAGGAGAAGTATGTCCGTGGTCTCCAGTGAAGGTTTGGTGATCTGCTGAAGGAGACCCATAGGGTGCATACTCCAATGTCACCCAATGATCTCTCTAATATCAGGAATGGTACTTGGTCGACTGAAGAAGGTGTTGCAGCTGATGTCAAGGTGTACCAGAGTCTCATTGGCAGCTTGATGTATGCTGCTATGACCACCCGTCCTGACATGTCTTTCACTGTCAACACCCTTGCACAGTCCTGCGTGGCACCAAGACGCATTCACATGCGCGCTGCACTGAGAGCACTCAGGTACTTGGTCGACACAGCTGATCGTGTCATCAGGTATGAGCGCCAAGGTGGTGAGCAGGTTGTTGGGTACACAGACTCGGATTGGGGTGGTGAGACTGATGGCAAGAGTCGCTCTAGTTACATCTCCAAGCTGGGAGGAGGAGCAGTCAGCTGGTATAGCAAAAAGCAAGACAGTGTTGCAGCAAGCGTTTCTGAAGCTGAGTACAAAGCTCTATCGGAGGGGGCCAAGGAGGCCATTTGGTTGAGGAGTTTGTTGGCAGAGATGCATGTGGGGGATGGGGGGGCTATTCCTTTGCTCTGTGATAATGAGGCTGCTGTCTCCCTTGCCCACAATCCCGTTCTCCATCAGCGCACCAAGCACATTAAGGTGGCATGGCACTTTGTACGGGATGCGGTGCGCCAGCAGGAGGTCGAGGTGCACTCAGTACGCTCCCACCTCCAGGATGCCGACATGCTCACCAAAGCTCTTCCAAGCTTGCAGCTGCATGAGAACCTGGAGCGCATCGGCATGCGAGTGATGGCTGCGAAGGCCAAGGCTTCATTCGCTGGAGGGGTTGTGTTTTGATTTATGGGTGACCTTTAATGCTTATTGGAGCAAGGGGGGGTGTTGGAATTAAGGTTAATTCGGGTTGCTCCAATAAACATATGTAGTGATACATCTACACTATAGTAGTGTAGAATACATTGGTTGGGTTGGGAGAACTTGTGGTGTACACTCTTTAGAGTGGACCACCTCCCAAACCCTATAGGTTAGGGTTATCTCTTGTTGGAACTTCACTTCTTAAAAACCACTTTGGTTCTAGCATGGTTCATGCCCAAGTGGGCTCCTAAGATTCCTAGGCTTTAGGAGGAAGTTCTAAGACTACTAAAGCTTCCGCTAATAGCTTAGTCCATTCTAACATACTCTACATAGACATTGTCGGCAAGTACACTACTCTGAGCCTAGTTACAAAATTTCAGAGTTCGTTAAGTACCTAATCTGATTGGATCAGAGTTCACAAAGTACAAAAACTGAGATTGCAGGTTCCACCAAGTGACGTTCCTGTAATCACCCTGAAATCAGGGTAATTACCCTGATAAAATCAGCCCTGACTGTAGGGCTGTAACAACACTATACTGTACTAACTCTTATGAGCAGAAATCAAATAATTTCCAACTCTTTTAAGTAACTTCCAAGCGACGATAGCTCTCCGTGTAGAAAACACACCGTATGACATTGTAGCGAGTTGACTTTTGAGTTGACTCAAATGCCAAGACAGCATCCATGCTACACACCACCTGAAGACAGCCAGTCACATCAACCCCTCATAGCTTCCTTCTGATACAGATCACAAATACCCCCACCAACACAATTGCCGTATCACTTGCTGGGTCGTTTCCCTATGAGCAGCTGTAATGCTTGCTGTGGTGGTGCCTCATTCTTCCCTGCTGCTGCTGCTGCCACCAACTGAACCTTCCCCTCCTTATCAGCCCCCTTCCCTTCAGCCTTGTGTTCCCCTGCTGCTGCTGCTGCTGCTGCTGCATTTTCTTTGACTCTTCCTTTGCCTTTGCCAGCTGCTGCTGTTGCTGCTTACCTGCTCCTTTTTGCTCTTTCCCCTGTGCTTTCAGCTGTTGTTCCTTCTGCTGCGCTTTCACTGGCTGCCCTTTCACCGGCACCTTGTGCCCCGCCTCCTTCCTCCTTGCAGCGCCCCCATCGCTTTTCTCTCCCCTTGCGCTCGCCCCACCCTCCTTACTGCCACCGCCACCAAACCCAGCACCAGCACCACCACCAATCATACCAATCCCAACACCGCCCACACCAGTAGCAGCAGCACCAACCCCACTGCCGCTGGCAGGGCCAATAGCACTGCCAACGGAACCTCTTCTCTTCAGCTGCCCTTCGCCCTACTCCCGCCCCTTATCCTGGTCCCTGCCAGGTTCCCTTGGCTTGGGCATGCGTGACAGCGTCCGTATAGACGGCCTGTGAGCCAACGTGGACTTAGAAGCCCCAGAAGCACTCGCACTACCAGCGGCACTGCCACCACTAGTAGCACCAGCAGCAGTACCACCACCTGTACCAACTGCACCAGGACCAGCAGCAGCACGACTGGCAGGAGCATTACCCAGACCAGTAGCACTCAGCCCCCGAGCCCGCGCACCTGAACCAGCACTGCCATGCCCATGCCCGGGCCCAGGCCCAGGCCCATGCCTAGGCCCATGCCCATGGGGGTGCGGATGGGGATGGGGATTGGCGTGGGCATGGGGAGGGTGGAATGATGAGCTCCTGGGCGTGCGGTGTGACGTGCCGGGGTGGAATCGGGGGGCATTGGCACTCTTCAAATGCGCGTCCCATGGCTCAACTGAGGTGCCACCTGCTGCTGCTCCTCCTGCTCTGTCTCTGCTGGTGGACTTGCGAAGGTCCCCTTGCTCCCCCCCGCTTGGTGATGCACACACTGCAGCAACGCTAGCAGCAGCACCAACAGCAGCAGCAGCACCAACAGTGGCAGTAGCAGCACCAGCAGAACCAGCAGCAGGGCTAGCATCAAGAGAAGCAGGAGAAGAGCCAGAAGCTTCAACCCCATCCTTCCTGCCTTTCCCTCTCTCCTCACCCTCCCTTCCACCACCACTGCCCCCTCCACCCAAAACGGCCTGCAATCCGCTCGTCCTCCTCTCGCCACCTCGCGCTGACGTGTACCTGGATTCTCCTCCTGCTGCCGAGTAGGCAACAGCACGAGGTGACGTCATCTGGGCAGATGCATGACTAGGATGAGCTGATGACACGTGGCCATGAGGGTTACCCCCTGGAGTACCCCATTCGCCTGCCGAGCCATACCCTGCCGAACCAAAGCCTGCCGAGCCTAGATGCCCTGCTGCCCATGCCTCCCATCCCACCCGAACCGACCCCCCCCGTCGCAGCTCCCCGACCCATCTGCAAAGCCTGGAACTGTGCCGCCCAAGCCGCCGAACCTGACCCGAACCAAGAGGGCGGGGTTCGGCCCATACCAAAGTGCAATGCTGCATTGACATACCCCGGCCCATATAACCTCCCCCAGAAAACCCTCCCCCAGCTGCTCCCATCCCGCCCATGTACCCATAAGCCTCTGCTGCTGCTGCGGCAGCAGCAGCAGCAGCAGGACCATACCCCACTCCTGCCCCCCCTGCCCCTCCTGCTGCCCCGGCTGCTGCTGCCGCAGCTGCTTGCGCCCCTCCCGGACCATGAAACGGGGCCAGGTTCGGACCAAACCCTCCCGGCCCAGCACCTCCCGAGCCTCCTGCTGCGGCTGTAGCAGGGGCAGAGGACGGCGCTACAGCCGATCCCTCCCTGCTACCTCTCCTCTCCAGTGCACCCTCTCCTCCTCCCCACTCTCCTCCCACTCCCCACTCCCCACCGCGTCCCCCATCCCTCCCAGCCCCTCCCCACGGGTGACCGTGCTCTGCAGAGAACTTGGACCTCCTAGGAGGAAGAGGGTCTTCAGTTCTAAATCGCCTGCTTCCATCAAATCCCTCCTGTAGCCCTCCCTACTGATGTCTGCCCCTTGGGATTCCGAACCTCCTCCCCCCTCATATCACTTATTTCTCCTCATCCAAATCTCGGCACCAGTGTTGTCCCTCCGGATTCGACTGGTGTCGTCAGCTTTCTCACCACCACGAACACCACCAGCCGCAGCAGCAGTATCAGGAGTGGCAGCAGCAACAGCTGCATTATCAGCAGCAGCTCCAGCGCAGCTCCAGCGTCACCAGCAGCAGCAGCGCCATCAGCATCATCATCCTCCCCAGTGATATCCGTCATACACCGGATCCCAGCGAGGCTTCAGCTCTAAATCCCCTGCCTCCGTCAGGGTTTTCATCCCCTCACCCCCCCACGTCCCCCCAAGTCCCCCCCAAGTCCCCCCAAGTCCCCCCCAAGTCCCCCCTAAGTCCCCCCTACCCCCCACAGAGGGGGATGTGGGGGACGCGGACTAGGGGGCCTGAAAAAACGGGGTGGAGGGGAGGTGGGGGGGGATAAATTCGGTAATGCAGGGAGGGGAAGGGTAATGCAGGGAGGGGAAGGGTAATGCAGGGAGGGGAAGGGCAATGCAGTGGGGGGAAGGGTGATGCAGGGAGGGGAAGGGTAATGCAGGGAGGGGAAGGGTAATGCAGCGGGGGGAAGGGTGATGCGGGGAGGGGAAGGGTAATGCAGCGGGGGGAAGGGTGATGCAGGGAGGGGAAGGGTAATGCATTGCGTGGAACCTGTGTGGCAGGGCGATGCCGCTCTGGGCCACACTACAAGCGACGATCGTGCGATCGTGCCTTCCCTTGCGATGACGAGCGGCGGGGGGCGAGGAGAGACTTATGGGGGACCGGCAGTTTCAGTGCGGCCTCTTGTCGCATACTTTCGGGAGGCGCCACCTCTCGATAGGCGACAAAATGAGTGGGAGAAGGGGGGAAATGAGCGGGAGAAAGGGGGGGCATGACAGGGAGCAGGGGGGGAAATGAGAGGGAGGAGAAGGGGGAAATGAGGGGGAGAACGGATGGAAATGAGGAGAAAGGGGGGCAATGAGCGGGATAAGGGGGGGAAACAAGAGGGAGAAGGTGGGGAAACGGGAAGGAGAAGGGGGGGAGATGAGAGGGAGTAGGGGTTTGAATGAGAGGGAGAAGGGGGGGAAATGAGCAGGTGAATGGGAGGGAAACGAGAGGGGGAAAGGGGGGGAATGATGGGGAGCATTAGGGGAAATGAGAAGGGGACAGGGGGGACATGAGAGGGAGCAAGGGGGCGAATGAGAGGGAGAAGCGGGAAAAATAAGGAGGAGAAGGGGGGGAAATCAGAGGGGAAAGGGGAGTAAACGAGAGGGAGAAAGGGGGGAAAAGGGGTAATGGGGAGACGGGGAGGGGAAACGGGGTGGCGGAAAGGGGAATTGGGGAGGCGGGAAGGGGAAACGGGGAGGCGGAAGGGGAAATGGGGAGGCAGGGAGGGGTAACGGGGAGCGGGATGGGGGAACGGGGTGGTGGGAAGGGGAAACGGGGAGCGGGAAGGGGAAACGGGGAGGCGGGAAGGGGAAATGGGGAGGGGGAAGGAAAATCGGGGAGGCGGAAAGGGGTAATGGGGAGACGGGAAGGGGAAACGGGTTGGCGGAAAGGGGAATTGGGGAGGCGGGAAGGGGAAACGGGGAGGTGGGAAGGGGAAACGGGGAGCGGGAAGGGGAAACGGGGAGCGGGAAGGGGAAACGGGGAGGAGGGAAGGGGAAACGAGGAGCGGGACGGGGAAACGGGAAGGCGGGAAGGGGAAACGGGAACGGGACGGGAAAACGAGGAGGCGGGAACGGGAATTGGGGAGGCGGGAAGGGTTAACGGGAAGGCGGGAAGGGGTAATGGGGAGCGGGAAGGGGAAACGGGGTGGCGGAAAGGGGAATTGGGGAGGCGGGAAGGGGAAACGAGGAGGCGGGAAGGGGAAATGGGGAGGCGGGGAGGGGTAACGGGGAGCGGGATGGGGAAACGGGGTGGTGGGAAGGGGAAACGGGGAGCGGGAAGGGGAAACGGAGAGGCTGGAAGGGGAACCGGAGAGCGGGAAGGGGAAACGGGGTGACCGGAAGGGGTACTGGGGAGCGGAAAGGGGAAACGGGGAGGCGGGAACGCGAATTGGGGTGGCGAGAAGGAAGACGAGGAGGCGGGAAGGGGTTGGAAGCTCCCGTTTCTGCAGCCGTTCGTGCACTCTAGTGAGGCTGCCGGGGCTAGTGCGGAAACGTGGTAGCGATGCAGTCGCGATCGGGCCGCGACTGTGATCGTGCGTGTTCGGCAGTTTGAGACGAGTCGTGCGCGTTCACGGTGGCGTGAGGAGGCACCGTCGTGAGGCAACACGACGGACAACGAGGTGAGGCCGTGAGAGGAGGTCCCGCGGGATCGCCGCGTGAGAGGGCGGAACCCTTCTTGGTTTATCCCTATAATTACAAGAAACTGCCCCACGCGTTAAGGTTTGTGTCGGAAACGAAGGTAATTTGCGCTGGCTGTTGAGTCGCGATGCGCTTAGCTACTTATTTTGCTGCCAGTAGAGCGTAGTGGCGTAGATCTCACATGGGCGGGATTTCGTTTATTTTTGCCGATCCAAAAGTTTTGAATCACCAGCAAGTGCTGGGTGTCGGGGAGATCTCCCTCCCTTGTTCAGCGAGTGAACTAGCTGTAATAGGGTTACCAATATTTCAAATTTCAAAAGTTTTGAACCTCCCTCTTTCAAATGTATACAAAAGCTTTAGAGTCCGTCATTTTAAATTCTCCCGGGACATTAAAGGCACAATTGTGAAGAAGCGAGAACAGTACTGGAACTGGAGCAGGAAACACAAACTGGCAAAAACCATAGGAAGCTCACACATAAATTAACTTACTTTCGTGTCATCTTCTCCAAGTCTTCAAGCGTATCTTCGGTATGATATGCTTGGTGCCAGGCGCGCGCATGCCATTGGCAAAAAAGTTCGACCGTCCGAAGAATCTTCTGTTCCACATTCTGTCGCAGAGTAGGACGGGCTGAACCTGTCGAACATTATATGCTTGTTAGGCTACAGTGGGTTAGCCTATATGGGGTACACAATTCTAGGGTTTGCTATTTGTACTGGGTCACCTGTTAGTTCAATCATTCCAGTCCGTTCATTCTGACATGGTTTCAGAGCAGGTCCTTCGCTAGGACCGTTCTTAGGGCCCACCGCTACCTACCTACCTACCTACCTACCTACCTACCTACCTACCTACCTGCGCCTTAGAGCGCCTCGGTTCTTACGGCCCCTTAAGGCCTCGCGCCCTCGTGCGCCTTTCCCTACCGCGCGCGCGCGACCCGCTAGCTACCCGCGCGCGGGTCCTTTTTTTTTTTTTTTTTCGCGCGCGCGGCTCTGTTTCTTGCGCGCGCGGCCCGCTAGTTGCGCGCGTGGCCCGCTAGTCGCCCGCACGCGGCCCGTCAGCCCTTCGCGCGGCCCCCGCTGCTCGCGCGCACCCCGCCGTGGCCCCGCAGGCCCGCAGCTCGCTGCCGCAGCTGCCGCACGCCCGTCACCCGCAGCCGCCCGTACGCCACTGCCGCTGCCGCTGTCGTACGCTGCTGCCGCTGCTGCTTGCGCACCGCCCACTGTCGCTGCCGCTGCTGTGCCGCCGCCACTGCCGCCCGTGCGCCGCTGCCGCTGCTGCACGTGCGTTACTGCCGCTGCCGCCGCCGCTGCAGCTCCCGCCCGTGCGCTCGCTACCGCTACTCCCGCCGCCCGCTGCAGCTGCCGCCCGTGCGCTACCGCCGCTGCCGCCCGTGTGCTGCTACTGCGGCCGCCATTACCGCGCTCACTGCCGCTACTGCCCGTGCGCCAAAGCCGCTGCCGCCCGTGCGCCACTGCTGCTGCCGCCCGTACGCTACCACTCGTTTGCCGCTGCTGCCGGCCTGTCGACCCTGCCCGCGCCCCTTTTTTGAGGCCCAGCCGGCCCCGTTGACACTGCCCACAGTCTCCCAGCGGCCCCGTTCCTACTGTAACTACCGCTACTGCTACTGCCGCTATGGCTACTCCTACTGTACTCGCTTTCGATGCTGAGGGCCGTCCAGTGAAGTTCGAAACCTGGCTCGATGACCTCCACCTCTTCCTACAGCTCACTGCTAAGGAGGACATTTCACTGTACGATCACGCCCTAGGCCATGCTACTGCCCCTCCTACCACTGCTGACAGCACTCAGCGCTCACAGTGGCAGACTCGTGACGCCCACGCTCGCTTTGCTATTCGTAACTCCCTACCGATCGACGAGCGCGAGCACTTTGGCCAGCACAAGACTGCTAAGGAACTGTACACTGCTGTAGATGCTCGTTACTCCTCACCCGCTTCTGCCACACTAGGCCACCTTACTCTCCCCTACCTGTTCCCCGACCTGGCCTCCTTTAGCACAGTTGCTGACCTCATCACCCACCTTAAGACTAGTGAGGCCCGCTTTCGCGCTGCTATGCCTGACGAGTTCCTTACTAGCAACCCCCCCCCGCTCTGGATCACTCTCTACCACATCGTCACCCGCCTCCCCGACTCCCTGCGCACAGTCAGGGACCACTTCCTCGCTCGCTCCCCCACTGAGCTCACCATTGCCCTCCTCGAGAAGGAACTGCTTGCAGCTGAGGCGAGTATCGTCGCTGTAGGCACCTCTCGTGGCGACCCCCGCACCCCGTTCTTTGAGGGGTGTTCCCCTTCCCCCCTTCTCCCCTCTGTCGCCTCTGCTGCTGCTGTCGACCTCCTTGGTGCTGAGAAGGTCGGGACCGCGTCTGCTCCGAGCGGGCGCCGCAGGAGCAAGGGGGGCAAGGGTGGAGGTGGTGGCGGGGGAGGCGTGGGTGGTGGCGGTGGGGGTGGAGGTGGGACTGGAGAGGCTAGTGGCGGTAGTGGGGGTGGTGACAGCAGCGGCGGGAGCGGTGGCAGGGGCGGAGGCGGCAGCGGAGGCGGAGGTGGTCGTGGCGGCGGCAGGGGTGGAGGTGGCCGAGGCGGTGGCGGCGGCGGTGGTGGTCGTGGAGGCGCTGGCGGTGGCCAGAGCCAGCAGCACGCCCCGTCGCTTCAGGAGGCACGTGAGTGGTATTCGCAGCGGGGGGGGGCGGGTGGCTTTACCTGCACGTACGTCATCCGCACTGGTGACCGCACTGGCCAGACGTGTGGGAGGCCGCACCCCACGCAGCGCTGCTTCTCGCGCCTTACCGACGCATGGCGCGCCCAGTTTCCTGCTGGCGCTGAGCTGCCCCGCTGGGCTGATCTGGAGAGGCAGGGAGTTGATATCTGGGCTCTAGACTTTGATGCTATTCTCACTGCCATGTATGCGATGTTTACTAGTGGAGAGGGTGCTCAGTACTTGCGTGTTCCGCCCGACCCGGGCATTCTGACCAGTCCGGCTGCCGCTCTAGGTGCTAGTGAGTCTGCTGCCCCAGGTCCTGGTGAGGCTGCTGCTCTAGGTGCTCGTGAGTCTGTGCCCCCTGGTACTGAGTCGACTGCGGCACTGCACACCTTCACACTGGACTCAGGTGCTTCTCGCTGTTTCTTTCGTGACCGCACTGTCCTTGAGCCACTCGCTCGGCCAGTTGCTGTCTCCCTCGCTGACCCCTCTGGGGGTCCGGTCATTGCGACCTCCTCCACTGTTCTTCCCTGTCCTGCGGTCCCGTCGGGCACACTGTCAGGTCTCTACCTCCCCTCGTTCTCTACGAACTTGGTGGCAGGTTGTGCGCTCCAGGACGGGGGTGTTCACCAGTTCACCCCTGCCTACGAGCGCGTGACACACTGCACGTGTGCTCGGACGGGCCGTCACCTGGCTACCTTCACTCGGCAGCCGGGGTCGGACCTGTACACACTGACCACTGACTCCCCTCAGGTAGCTGCGTCTGCGTCTGCGTCTGCGTCAGGTCAGCTGTCCGCCCCCTGCTCGTGTCGCTCTCTGGCGCATGAGACTGTCCTCTGGCACCACCGCCTTGGTCACCCGTCTGTGCAGCGCCTTCGGGCCATGCACAAACGGGACCTTGTTGCTGGTCTTCCCAGGGTTCTCCCTCCCCTCCCACCCTCGCCTGCTCCTCCCTGTCTTCCCTGTGTCGAGGGGCGGCAGCGCGCCGCTCCTCACTCCTCCTCCTTTCCCCCGACGACTGCTCCTTTGCAGACGCTCCACATGGACGTGTGGGGCCCAGCCCGCGTCCGTGGTCAGGGTCAGGAGAGGTACTTCCTGATTGTTGTTGACGACTTCTCGCGCTACACCACGGTCTTCCCCTTGCGCACCAAGGGTGACGTCTCTGATGTCTTGATCCCTTGGATCCGCAGATCTCGTCTCCAGCTCAGTGAGCGTTTCCGCTCCGACTTCCCTGTCCTGCGTCTGCACTCTGACAGAGGTGGGGAGTTTTCCTCTGGCCTCTTGGAGACCTTCTGTCAGCAGGAGGGCATTGAGCAGTCGTTCACGCTTCCGGCCTCTCCACAGCAGAACGGGGTTGCTGAGCGCCGCATTGGCTTGGTCATGGAGGTCGCTCGTACCTCCTTAGTTCATGCGGCTGCCCCCCACTTTCTGTGGCCGTTTGCAGTCTGATACGCTGCGCATCAGCTCAACCTCTGGCCCCGTGTCTCCTTACCGGAGACTTCTCCGACACTGCGTTGGACGGGAGAGGCTGGCGATGCGTCGCGTTTTCGGGTCTGGGGATCTCGAGCTTTTGTTCGCGATACGTCCGCGGACAAGCTCTCACTGCGTCGCCTGTACGTACTGCTCGCACTGGTCGTCGTGTCCCACGTGAGCGTCCTCCTCCTGTCCCTGGCACTCACTACATGACCCTGCGTCCCTCCACTGCTCCTCAGCGTGTCCCACTACCGTCTCCTCCTGCTTCCTCTCTGCCTACTCTTCCTGACCCGGAGTCTGACTCCCGTCGTGCTGCCAGTCCCACTGTCACCCGTCTCCTCGCTACTGTTGTCACTGACGTATGTTCCGCGGACGTATCGCGAACAAAAGCTCGGGATCCCCAGACCCGAAAACGCGACGCATCGCCAGCCTCTCCCGTCCAACGCAGTGTCGGAGAAGTCTCGGGCAAGGAGACACGGGGCCAGAGGTTGAGCTGATGCGCAGCGTATCGGACTGCAAACGGCCACAGAAAATGGGGGGCAGCCGCATGACTCAGGGAGGTACGAGCGACCTCCATGACCAGACCAATGCGGCGCTCAGCAACCCCATTCTGCTGTGGAGAGTCCGGAAGCGTGAACGACTGCTCAATGCCCTCCTGCTGACAGAAGGCCTCCAGGAGGCCAGAGGAAAACTCCCCACCTCTATCAGAGTGCAGACGCAGGACAGGGAAGTCAGAGCGGAAACGCTCACTGAGCTGGAGACGAGATCTGCGGATCCAAGGGATCAAGACATCAGGTACGTCACCCTTGGCTCGCAAGGGGAAGACCGTGGTGTAGCGCGAGAAGTCGTCAACAACGAGCAGGAAGTACCGCTCCTGACCCTGTCCACGGACGCGGGCTGGGCCCCACACGTCCAAGTGGAGCGTCTGCAGGGGAGCAGTCGTCGGAGGAAAGGAGGAGGAGTGAGGAGCGGCGCGCTGCCGCCCCTCGACACAGGGAATACAGGGAGGAGCAGGTGAGTCGGGAAGGGGAGGGAGCACCCTGGGAAGACCAGCAACAAGGTCCCGTTTGTGCATGGCCCGAAGGCGCTGCACAGACGGGTGACCAAGGCGGTGGTGCCAGAGGACAGTCTCATGCGCCAAAGAGCGACACGAGCAGGGGGCGGACAGTGGACCTGACGCAGACGCAGACGCAGCTACCTGAGGGGACGCAGTGGTCAGTGTGTACAGGTCCGACCCCGGCTCTCGAGTGAAAGTAGCCAGGTGGCGACCCGTCCGAGCACACGTGCAGTGTGTCACGTGTCAGAAATAACTGAGCAGGAATGAATGAACTAGAACAGAGTTTGGTACAAGTAGGAAACCCTAACTTTGTGTACCCCCTAAGGTGTAACCCACTACAGCCTAGACAATATAAACATGCAATGTTTGACACACCCCCATAGGCGCAGTGGGAAACAACCACAGGGTCACAAGACCAGTCAAAGCAAAGCAAAGCAAGCTCAGGGTGGATCTCAAGGATTCCACACAAATTCCGAGCACAAGCAAGCGGTCACAAGACCAGTTCACATGCAGGTTTATAACAAAGTAAGAGATACAGTGATCACAACCTAGCAAAAGTAAGCAAGAAGGCATATATATATAGTGATCACAGTACAAGTAAGGTCAAGAGGTAAGCAAGTGAGGCCCAGTAGGTACAAGGCCTAGCAGAGTGCAAAAGCGCTGATGGTCACAAGGCTGAAGCGCCTTGGTGAACACATCAGCAGTGTTGGCCTCCGTGGCCACGTAACGCAGACAAAGCTGACCACGCTGCTGCAGCTCTCGAGCAAGGAAGTACCGCAGAGCGATGTGCTTCGTTCTGTGCTCCAGTCTGTGCTCCTCACACAAGGCAATGGCAGCCTTGTTGTCGACGTACAGCACTGGAGGAGAACGAGGCCGCTCTCCGAGGTCGGTCAGCAGGTAGGTCAGCCAGCGTAGCTCCTGAGCAGCCATGGCTGTGGCGTAGATCTCAGCCTCACAACTGGAGCTGAGAACAGAAGAAGAGCGAGTAGAACGCCAAGAAACTGAGCCAGAGCCAAGGCTGAAGGTGTAACCCTGGGACGACCGCTGAGTAGCCTGGTCGTCTGCCCAAGAAGCGTCTGAGTGCCCTGTGAGAACAACCCGGTCTCGCCCTCCAAGCACAAGCCCCATGCCCGACGTACTGCACAAGTAGCGCAACACCCTCTTAGCAGCATCCATGTGCTCCTTCCGGTGACGGCCAGGAGCGACATAGCGTGCTAGGATGCTAAGAGGGTATGCAAGGTCAGGTCGAGTGCAGGTCATCAGGTACATGAGGCAGCCCACAAGCTCTGGATACGGGCCACTCGGCTCTACGGACTCATCCGAAGGCAGAGCTGAGAGCGAGTGACCGGTAGGCAGAGGAGTGGACTGAGGCGAGGAGTACGTGAAGCGGAAGCGCTGGAGGACCTGCTGCACCATGTGTGACTGAGTCAGGGTGATGGTGCGCCGTGCTCTGTCCCGGGTGATCCGCAAGCCAAGATAGCTCGTCAGCTCACCCAGGTCTGTGCACGTGTGTCTCCTCTGCAGCTCCGACTTCACGTGAGCGAGTGCCGCGGTGTCAGCAGTGGCAAAGACCAAGTCGTCGACGTACACGAGGATGTAGAACGGCGGCAGCGAGGTGTCGGTGCGTAGAAACAGCGACGGGTCAGCAGTAGAGGGAGCGAACCCAAGAGCCGCAAGTGTCGTCCTCAGTGTGTCGTGCCACTCACGTGGCGCCTGGCGGAGACCGTAGACCGGCCGCTGAAGCCTCCACTGGGTGCCAGGAGGAAATGACCCAGTGAAGCCAGGGGGGCGGCGCAGCCAGATCTCCTCGTGCAGGCTGCCCTGCAAGAAAGCAGTGCTGAAGTCAAGAGAGTGAAGCTCGTAGTCGCGGTGAGCGGCTATGTGCAGCAGCACCCGAAGAGTAGTCATCTTCGGGGTGGGGGAGAAGGTCTGAAAGAAGTCTACTCCCTCTCGCTGACTGAAGCCTCGAGCCACGTAGCGCGCCTTGAAGACAGGTGGAGAACCCGGAGGCCGCTTCACCCTGAAAATCCACATGCCACTGACGATGTTCGCCCCAGGAGGGGGAACCTCGTCTACGTAGGTGCCTGTGGACTTCCAGGAGGCCATCTCTGCGTCCATGGCTGTCTGCCACTGAGAGGAGTAGGGACCCGCCATCGCCTCAGCGTAAGAGCGTGGGGTCGGGATGTCTGGTGCATCCGGGTCTCCCTCAGGGGCAACTAGCAAGGACACGAGACGGGGCAAAGCAGCAGCAAGGCAGTGGAACTCCTCCTGTCTGTCCTCAAGGACGTCCGTGCCGAGGGCACACTCACCCCCGACGGACGGAGGACAGGCAGACGCAGACTCAGACCTAGCGACAAGGCTGGCAGCGTAGTCTAGGCGACAGCGAGCAGCAAAGTCAACCAACTCAGCGACCAGGGCAGACGCAGCAGAGGACTCAAAGGTCGGGTCAGTGACAACTGTAGCGAGGAGACGCGTAACAGTGGGACTGGCAGCACGACGGGAGTCAGACTCCGGGTCAGGAAGAGTAGGAAGAGAGGACGCAGGAGGAGACGGCAGCGGGACACGCTGCGGAGCAGTGGAGGGACGCAGAGTCATGTAGTGAGTGCCAGGGACAGGAGGAGGACGCTCACGTGGGACACGACGACCAGTGCGAGCAGTACGAACAGGCGACGCAGGACGAGACTCAGGCTCACGACGCTCTGTAAGACCTCCTGTGGGACCAGCGTAAGGGGAGGGAGCAGGGAGAGGCGAGACAGGCGGTAACTGTGACTGCGGCTGGACAGGCAGAGGACACTCGACGGAGGGAGGAGGACAAGGAGGAGGAGCCTGACCAAGAACCTGCTGAAGGAGCGGTACGAAGTACGGTCGCGGCCGTGCAGCGTCTCCAGAAGCAGCAGGGACACCAGTGGCAGCCCCAACGCCCGAGTCCTCAGCACCAGCAGCAGCTCCAACGCCCGAGTCCTCAGCACCAGCAGCAGCACCACCGGTCGGGTCCTCAGCACCAGCAGCAGCTCCAACGCCCGGGTCCTCAACACCAGCAGCAGGGCCACTGGTCAGGTCCTCAGCACCAGCAGCAGCGCCACCGGTCGGGTCCTCAGCACCAGCAGCAGCTCCAACGCCCGGGTCCTCAGCACCAGCAGCAGCTCCAGCCCCCGGGTCCTCAGCACCAGCAGCAGCTCCAGTGTCCGGGTCCTCAGCACCAGCAACAGCACCACCGCTCGGGTCCGCAGTACCAGGAGCACCACTACGAAGACTGCAGCGCCGCGTGTACCACTCGCGGATCACCTGAATGGGGGGGAGCTCCTGGGTAGGAGGGGAAGTACCGGGACGAGCTCCAGAAGCACCTCTCCGGAGGCGGCAGTACTCGAGGTACCTCTCCTGCAGCTGCTGGGAGGAGGGGTCTCCTCCAGGTGGAGCACGCTCAGGCTCAGCACCCCCAGACTCAGCACCCCCAGACTCAGCACGTCCAGACTCAGCACCTCCAGGCTCCGCACCTCCAGGCTCCGCACCTCCAGGCTCAGCACCCCCAGGCTCCACACCTCCAGGCTCAGTACCTCCAGGCTCAGCACCCCCAGGCTCCACACCTCCAGGCTCAGTACCTCCAGGCTCCGCACCTCCAGGCTCCGCACCTCCAGGCTCAGCACCCCCAGGCTCCGCACCCTCAAACGCAGCACTCCCAGGCTCAGCACCCCCAGACGCAGGACGCGAGTCAACAGCTACCTCGACAGGCTCACCCAGGTCTACCTGGGACACACCTGAGGGAGCGGCACCCTGAGGGGGGAGGGGGTCTGGTACCTCAGCACCTGGAGCGAGGAAGAGAGGTGGGGGGGGGAGCGGGGCAGTGCGGTAGGGGAAGAGGCGGTAGAAGGGGACGGACTCGTCAAAAGTGACGTCCTGAGAGGCCAGAACCCGGCGCGAGGTGACGTGGTAAAACTGCCATCCAGGCGCGTCGGGAACAAAGCCAAGAAAGACACAGGGAACAGTGCGACGCGAGAGCTTGTCCGCGGACGTGTCGCGGACAAAAGCTCGAGATCCCCAGACCCGGAAACGCGACGCATCGCCAACCTCTCCCGTCCACCGTAGAGTCGGGGAAGTCTCCGGCAAGGAGACACGGGGCCAGAGGTTGAGCTGATGCGCTGCGTACCGGACCGCAAACGGCCACAGAAAGTGGGGAGCAGCCGCATGGGTCAGGGAGGTACGAGCGACCTCCATGACTAAGCCAATGCGGCGCTCAGCAACCCCATTCTGCTGTGGAGAGGCCGGAAGCGTGTACGACTGCTCAATGCCGTGCTCAGCACAGTAGGCTGCCAAGAGGTCGGAGGCGAACTCACCACCCCTGTCAGAGTGCAAGCGCAGGACAGGAAAGTCCGAGTGAAAGCGCTTGGCTAGCTGGAGACGGGCTCGGCTGATCCAGGGGATCAAAACACCAGGGACGTCACCCTTGGCGCGCAAGGGGAAGACCGTGGTGTAGCGCGAGTAGTCGTCAACAACTATCAGGAAGTACCTCTCCTGACCCTGACCACGGACGCGGGCCGGGCCCCACACGTCCATGTGGAGCGTCTGCAGGGGAGCGGTCGTCGGGGGAAAGGAGGAGGAGTGAGGAGCGGCGCGCTGCCGCCCCTCGACACAGGGAATGCAGTCAGGAGCAGGGGAGTCAGGAAGGGGAGGGAGCACCCTGGGAAGACCAGCAACAAGGTCCCGTTTGTGCATGGCCCGCAGGCGCTGCACAGACGGGTGACCAAGGCGGTGGTGCCAGAGGACGGTGTCGTTCGCCAGAGAGCGACACGAGCAGGGGGCGGACAGCTGACCTGACGCTGACGCAGACGCAGCTACCTGAGGGGACTCAGTGGTCAGTGTGTACAGGTCAGACCCCGGCTCTCGAGTGAAAGTAGCTAGGTGGCGGCCCGTCCGAGCACACGTGCAGTGAGTCACACGCTCGTAGGCAGGGGTGAACTGGTGAACACCCGAGTCCTGGAGCGCACTACCTGCCACCAAGTTCGTGGAGAACGAGGGGAGGTAGAGACCTGAGAGCGTGCCGGACGGAACCGCTGGACACGGAAGGGTGGTGGAGGAGGTCGCAAGGACCGGACCCCCAGAGGGGTCAGCAAGAGAGACAGCAACCGGCCGAGCTAGAGGCTCAAGGACAGTGCGGTCACGAAAGAAAGAGCGAGAAGCACCTGAGTCCAGTGTGAAGGTGTGCAGTGCTGCAGTCGACTCAGTACCAGGGGGCACAGACGCACAAGCACCTAGAGCAGCAGCTGCAGAAGTACCTGCGGAAGCAGACACACTAGCACCTAGAGCAGCAGCGGGGCTGGCCTGAATGCCCGGGTCGGGCGGAACACGCAAGTACTGAGCACCCTCTCCACTAATAGACATCGCATACATGGCAGTGAGAATAGCATCAAAGTCAAGTGCCCAAATATCAACACCCTTCCTGAGCAGATCAGCCCAGCGCGGCAGCTCACCCCCACCAGGAAACTGAGTGCGCCACGCATCGTTGAGGCGGGCGAAGCAGCGCTCCGTCTGGTGCGGCCCCCCACACGTCTGGCCAGTGCGGTCACCTGTACGAATAACGTACTGACAGGTGACGCTGCGCCGCGCATACCACTCACGGGCGGCCTGAAGGGTCGGGGCAGGCTGCTGACTCTGACCGCCCCCCGGGCCTCCACGACCACCACCCCCTCCGCCTCCGCCCCGGCCACCTCCACCCCTGCCGCTGCCACGACCACCTCCGCCTCCGCTGCCACCTCCGCCCCTGTCACCACTCCCAACACCGCTGTCACCTCCACCACCGCCGCCACTAGCCTCTCCAGTCGCACCTCCACCGCCACCACCTCCACCCCCGCCTCCTCCGCCACCACCCCCACTCCTGCCACTCCTGCCCCTGCGTCGTCCGCCTGAAGCAGACGCAGCCCCGACCTTCTCAGCACCAAGGAGGTCGACAGCAGCAGCAGAGGCGACAGAGGGGAGGAGGGGGGAAGGGGAGCACCCCTCGAAGAAGGGGCCGCGGGGGTCGCCACGAGAGGTGCCTACAGCGACGATACTAGCCTCGGCTGCAAGCAGTTCCTTCTCGAGGAGGGCTATGGTGAGCTCAGTGGGGGAGCGAGAGAGGAACTGGTCCCTGACAGGGCGCAGAGAGTCAGGGAGGCGGGTGACAACGTGGTAGAGAGTGATCCAGAGCGGGGGGGGGTTGCTAGCGAGGAACTCATCAGGCATGGCAGCGCGAAAGCGAGCCTCACTAGTCTTAAGGTGGGTGATGAGGTCTGCGACAGTGTGAAAAGAGGCTAGGTCGGGGAACAGGTAGGGGAGAGTGAGGCGGCCTAGCGTGGCAGAAGCGGGTGAGGAGTAGCGGGCCACTACAGCTGTGTAGAGGTCCTTAGCAGTCTTGCACTGGCCGAAGTGCTCGCGCTCATCTAGCGGCAGGGAGTTGCGAATAGCAAAGCGAGCGTGCGCGTCACGGGTCTGCCACTGTGAGCGCTCAGCTGGGGGGGCAGTAGCGAGTGGGGCGGTCGCATGGCCGAGAGCGTGGTCGTACAGTGTAATATCTTCCTTGGCAGTGAGCTGTAGGAAAAGGTGCAGGTCATCTAGCCAGGTTTCGAATTTGACCGGACGGCCCTCGGCGTCGAAAGCTAGAACAGGAGGACTAGCCATAGCGACAGCGGCAGTAGTAGAAGCAGTAAAGTCACTGAACAGGCGTGCGCAGGGTCAGCAGGGCCGGTGGGGCCTACGGACTGTAGTGGCGCACAAGCAGCAGTAGTAGGAAGTGCAGTGGTGCACAGGCGCAGCAGGCGGCAGCGAGAGCCGGCGCAGCAGGGGCGGGCTCAGCAGCGGTGGTGCGCGGGCGGCGGCGGGCTCAGCAGCGGCGGTGCGCGGGCGGCGGCGGGTTCAGCAGCGGCGGTGCGCGGGCGGCTGCGGGCTCAGCAGCGGCGGGCCGGGAGCAGTGCGGGCAGCGTGCGGGCCGGCGGCGGTCAGCGCACGAGCCGCGCAGGCTCAGCGCGGGCTGCGCGGGCTGCTCGCGGGCTGCGTAAGCGGGTCGCGGGCGGCTCGCGGGGGTTCGCGGGCAGGTCGCGGGCTGCTCGCGGGCAGTTCGCGGGCTGTGCGCGGGCTGCGCGGGCTGGTCGCGGGCTGCGCAGGCGGGTCGCGGGCTGTGCGCGGGCGGTTCGCGGGCTGTGAGCGCGGCGCGCTGTGCGGTTCGCGGGCGGCGTGACGGGGCCGATCGGGGCGCTAAGGGGCGACGCGACGGGGGCCGTGAGAGGCCGCTAAAAAAAAATTTCGACGGGGCCGCAGGGCCGCTAGATCTTGCTAGATCGACGGGGCCAGCGGGGCCGGAAACAAGCGAAGGTAAGCAGGTAGGTAAGTCGGTGGGCCCTAAGAACAGTCCTAGCGAAGGACCTGCTCTGAAACCATGTCAGAAATAACTGAGCAGGAATGAATGAACTAGAACAGAGTTTGGTACAAGTAGGAAACCCTAACTTTGTGTACCCCCTAAGGTGTAACCCACTACAGCCTAGACAATATAAACATGCAATGTTTGACATCACGCGCTCGTAGGCAGGGGTGAACTGGTGAACACCCGAGTCCTGGAGCGCACAGCCCGCCACCAAGTTCGTAGAGAACGAGGGGAGGTAGAGACCTGACAGCGTGCCGGACGGGACCGCCGGACAGGGAAGGACAGTGGAGGAGGTCGCAATGACCGGACCCCCAGAGGGGTCAGCAAGGGAGACAGCAACTGGCCGAGCGAGGGGCTCGAGGACAGTGCGGTCACGAAAGAAAGAGCGAGAAGCACCTGAGTCCAGTGTGAAGGTGTGCAGTGCTGCAGTAGACTCAGTACCAGGGGGTACAGACGCTTTAGCACCTAGGGCAGCAGCCTCACCAGGACCTGTGGGAGCGGACGCACTAGCACCTAGAGCGGCAACCGGACTGGCCTGAATGCCCGGATCGGGCGGAACACGCAAGTACTGAGCACCCTCTCCACTAATAGACATCGCATACATGGCAGTGAGAATAGCATCAAAGTCTAAAGCCCAAATATCAACACCCCTCTTTTCCAGCTCAGCCCAGCGCGGCAGCTCAGTGGCAGTAGGAAACTGGGTGCGCCACGCGTCGGTAAGGCGCGCGAAGCAGCGCTGCGTGGGGTGCGGCCTCCCACACTGCTGGCCGCTGCGGTCACCAGTGCGAATGACGTACGTGCAGGTAAAGCCACGCTGCGCATACCACTCACGGGCGGCCTGAAGTGTCGGGGCGGGCTGCTGACTCTGCCCTCCGCCAGTGCCTCCACGACCACCACCCCCTCCGCCTCCGCCCCGGCCACCTCCACCCCTGCCGCCACCACGACCACCTCCGCCTCCGCTGCCGCCTCCGCCCCTGCCACCGCTCCCGCCGCTGCTGTCACCTCCCCCACTGCCGCCACTAGCCTCCTCAGCCGCGCCTCCACTCCCACCGCCTCCACCCCCACCTCCTCCGCCGCCACCCCCGCCCCTGCCCCCTTTGCCCCTGCGGCGCCCGCTCGAAGCAGACGCGGTCCCGACCTTCTCAGCACCAAGGAGGTCGACAGCAGCAGCAGAGGCGACAGAGGGGAGGAGGGGGGAAGGGGAACACCCCTCGAAGAACGGGGTGCGGGGGTCACCACGAGAGGTGCCTACAGCGACGATACTCGCCTCAGCTGCAAGCAGTTCCTTCTCGAGGAGGGCAACAGTGAGCTCAGTGGGGGAGCGAGAGAGGAAGTGGTCCCTGACTGCGCGCAGAGAGTCAGGGAGGCGGGTGACGATGTGGTAGAGGGGGGGTTGCTAGTGAGAAACTCGGCAGGCATAGCAGCGCGAAAGCGGGCCTCACTAGTCTTAAGGTGGGTGATGAGGTCTGCGACAGTGTGAAAGGAGGCTAGGTCGGGGAACAGGTAGGGAAGAGTGAGGCGGCCTAGCGTAGCAGAAGCGGGTGAGGAGTAACGGGCAACTACAGCGGTGTAGAGGTCCCTAGCAGTCTTGCACTGGCCGAAGTGCTCGCGCTCATCTAACGGCAGGGAGTTGCGGATGGCAAAGCGAGCGTGGGCGTCACGAGTCTGCCACTGTGAGCGGGTAGTGCTGTCAGCATCAGTAGCAGGGGCAGGAGCATGGCCGAGGGCGTGGTCATACAGTGAGATATCCTCCTTGGCAGTGAGCTGTAGGAAAAGGTGCAGGTCATCAAGCCAGGTGTCAAACTTCACCGGGCGGCCCTCAGCATCGAAAGCTAGTACAGGCGGGGTAGCCATAGTAGCAGTAGGAGTAGCAGTAGCAGTAGCAGTAAGTGAGTCCTAAAAGCAGTGGGCAGCGCGACGCAGGTAGGGCGGCTCGGTCCAGAGTAGTTGTGCAGTGCGGGCAGCGCGGCTCGGTTCTGGCTGCGCGGCTCGGCTCGGACTGGGCGGCTCGGTACGGGCGGCTCGGTTCGGGCGGCCTGTTGCTGGCGGGGCCGCGGCTGTCGCGTGCGGTGCGGGTAGGGGCGGCGGGTAGGGTCGACGGAGCCGCTTTGGGGCGGCGGATAGGGTCGACGGGGCCTCTAAGCGGGGCGCGCGCGGGGTCGACGGGGCCAGCGGGGCCTCTAAGCGGGACGCGTGGGGTCGACGGGGCCAAACGGGGCCGTAAGCGGGGCGCGCGCGGGTCGACGGGGCCAAACGGGGCCGTAAGCGGGGCGCGCTCAGGTCGACGGGGCCAAACGGGGCCTCTAAGCGGGGCGCGGGCGGGTCGACGGGGCCAAGCGGGGCCGTAAGCGGGGCGCGCGCGGGTCGACGGGGCTAAACGGGGCCACTAAGCGGGCCGCGGGCGGGTCGACGGGGCCAAACGGGGCCTTAAGCGGGGCGCGAAGGGGTCGACGGGTCGACGGGGCTAAACGGGGCCACTAAGCGGGCCGCGGGCGGGTCGACGGGGCCAAACGGGGCCTTAAGCGGGGCGCGTAGGGGTCGACGGGGCCAAACGGGGCCGTAAGCGGGGCGCGCTTAGGTCGACGGGGCTAAACGGGGCCACTAAGCGGGCCGCGGGCGGGTCGACGGGGCCAAACGGGGCCTTAAGCGGGGCGCGCGCGGGTCGACGGGGCCTCTAAGGCGCGACGCGCGAGTCACTAAGGGGCGGCGCGCGGGGTCAACGAAGCCTTAAGGGGCCGTACACGAGGGCGCACTAGGGCGCTGAGGGGGAGGCGCTAACGCAGCACTCCGACAGTAGATAGGTAGGTAGGTATTCAGTGGTGGGCCCTAAGAACGGTCCTAGCGAAGGACCTGCTCTGAAACCATGTCAAAAGAAGAGACTGGAATGATTGAACTAACAGTGAAATCAGTACAAGTACCTAACCCTAGAATTGTGTACCCCCTATAGGCTAACCCACTGTAGCCTAAACAACCACAACATATATAATGTTTGACAGACTTCTCCGACACTGCGTTGGACGGGAGAGGCTGGCGATGCGTCGCGTTTTCGGGTCTGGGGATCTCGAGCTTTTGTTCGCGATACGTCCGCGGACAAGCTCTCCCGTCGAGCTGTCCCCTGTGTCTTCCTTGGCTTTGTCCCGGACGCGCCTGGTTGGCAGTTCTACCACGCCACCTCGCGTCGTGTCCTGGCCTCTCAGGACGTCACTTTTGACGAGTCCGTCCCCTACTACCGCCTCTTCCCCTACCGCACTGCCCCGCTCCCCCCCCCACCTCTCTTCCTCGCTCCAGGTGCTGAGGTACCAGACCCCCTCCCCCCTCAGGGTGCCGCTCCCTCAGGTGTGTCCCAGGTAGACCCGGTTGAGCCTGTCGAGGTAGCTGTTGACTCTCGTCCTGCTGGGGGTGCTGAGCCTGACCGTGAGGAGTCTGAGGGAGGTGAGCCTGGGGGTGCGGACCCTGGGGGTGCGGACCTGTACTCTTCTAGGCCTTGTGCCTGCTGGACCTCACTTGCTTACTTCTTGACTCTGTTTGTACTGTGATCTCTATATATATATATACCTGCATGTTTACACTTGCTAGGTTGTGATCACTGTATGTCTTGCTACATTATCAAACTGCATGTGAACTGGTCTTGTGACCGCTTGCTTGTGCTCGGAATTTGTGTGGTATCCTTGAGATCCACCCTGAGCCTGTTTTGCTTTGCTTTGCTTTGCTTTGACTGGTCTTGTGACCCTCTGGTTGTCTCCCACTTCGCCTATGGGGGTGTGTCAAACATTGTATGTTTATATTGTGTAGGCTATAGTGGGTCTAGCCTTAGAGGGTACACAAACTTAGGGTTTCATACTTGTACCCACCTTCCTGCTAGTTCATCCATTCCTCGTTCAGTTATTCTGACATTCCGTTGGGTCAGGTGTGCACGTGAAGTTTGACGTGCACAACAAACTCCGCATACAATTCTTCGCGCTACTGGCTTAGTTTTCCTTAAAGGCACATTTGCCTTGCCCAGGGGACAATACTGGAAAGAAAAAAAATACACAATACTTCAAACAAGTAAGCAAAAAAAGGTGATAATGAGTCAGACCGTCAGTGAAAAATCAACAAACGAGCTTACTCTTTCTCAAAGTGGCGCTGTTCTTCCAGTATTAGTCGTAGAGCCTCTTGAAACACCTCGTGTCGACGCCGCGTCTCCTCAGCCTTTGATAACGTTTGTTTGTCAATCTTCGGAAGAAGAGCACACAAGCGGTGGCCGTGTGATTTCCAGCGATTTGCCGAAGATATGTTTGCCAGTGAAACGTACACGGGCCATCCAACAACACCACCATCGGTCGTTAGTATTGTCTCGTCGGAATAAATAATCACCGCCGCTATCACTTCGCCTTCATCCAGTTTGGATTGCACACTGCGCCACCATGTTCCAGTCTCCGGACCCTTATAAATAACACGCGCCTTATCAGGTAAATCTTCCGGCTCGACTACAAAACCGTCTGCATTTGCAGGATTTTGATACAATCCACGGACTCACGACATAGTCGGCCTCCAATATAGGTATATTGGTTTTTTATCGCCAGGTTTGCTCACGTCCACCTTCAAAATACCTGTCAGATCTGCCTCTGCCGTCTTCGCCTCTTCATACCTACTGAACTCAGCTAAGTGTCAGAATCCCAACCACTAACCATTGGGATAAAAGGGCTTGTTTGTGTAGCGAGTGAGTGCGCCCATAACCCCCCAGGCCAACGTGCCTGTAACCCTTCCCTAGGATCAATCGGGGATCACCAGTGGACCGCTGACACTAAAGACTTCAGGTTAACTTTGCCGGGATTTTCAAGAGCTTCATTGATGATTTCGATCAGCTCCTTTGTGTCAGCTCTTGATAGTCCCACTCCACCCGCTGCTGTTTTGCAGAATCTGAAGAGCCGAGAATCGATGTCCACCACGGTTGGGTTAGAGCGCGGGGAAAAGTCATATCCGGTTGTATTGGCGTTTAGTTGTGCGCTATCCGCCTCAGGCAGCGGTCGGCTAGCCAAATCTGCCTCTTGTGCAGCTGCTGACCTTCTCCTCTTTCTACTCTGGTTTTCTAAGGCTTCACCAGCCTCACGAATTCTGGCAGCATACTCCTCATCTCCACCACCAGCTGGAGCTCGAGATGAAGTCTCTGCTGCATCGCGATACACGTGCTGCCCACGAGCAAGGTGACGTGCCTTCTCAAGTGATGTTTTGAAGGTGACTTTACAACCATCCTTGTCACAAGTCTACAGCTCTTCCTGGTCAGCCATAACAAGGTGGTGTTGGATTTATGAAATCCTTATAAAATTACAGCGTACACACACTTGTGCACCGGCCAGCGACGACTACCACTCCAACCTAAACTAGTGGTAAAAAATCGGACAAGCGCGCTGCAGTTGAGGTTGGTATGGAATCAGCAGCGTGGCGGTTGTTGATGGCGATGGCTAACCCGTTGGCCAGTTGAAAGCTGAACCTGCAAGCCAAGTAGAGTGTGTAAGAGCACGTAATGGGGCATTAGAACAAGGCCACACTTAGAATAAACACTGATACGAATATACATAGTAAGCCACACTCCAAACAATGAAAAATTAAGTTGGATAAAATGACAAACCCACCAGAAAGTTAACCAACAAATGCTCGAGCTTACCACAGCGTCGGGAGTTTACGTCGCAGTTGTCGCGCGATGGATCTGATCCAGCGGTGGCGGAATGCAGGCTGCTGCGTGAGGGAGTGATGATGGCCTTCGCTACGCTGGTTGCGTGGCTGAATGCAACACATGCGACGGAAAAAAAAAAGGTTGTGACCACGGTTCACGCTGACCATAAATCAATTTAGCAAACACAAAATCAAATCAATACAACGATAAAATGAGATTGAGCTGCGCTACAAGCAACGAAGATGGCGGAGAACAATTGAGTGTCAGAATGTTATTTGTCTAGCCTGCAGTGGGGTGCTCAATAGTGAGTACAACCCCTTAGGGTTTGCTATTTGTGTGTTCTGCTGCTTGCTAGTCACCATTCATTCTTCGTTCCAATTCTCCTTCGTAAACCCTAACTCCTAGTTCTAGAGCACACCCACCTACCTCCTAGTGTGGGCCTAGGCTACTAAGCCTAGGCCCCACACCTACGATTCTAACATGGTATCTAGAGCCGGCGAGATCCTGCCGCCTAGTTCATCGGGCCCACCAACTCCTTCCGCTGTCGTACTATCCGCCGCGCGCCCCGTGGTGCGCGGCATTGCATTTTCTTCCCGCCACGCGCTCCGAACACGTGGCGGCTTCTTCTGCCCGCCGCGCGCTCGGGGCGCGCGGCGGTTATCCCGTCCGTCGAAGCGTCCTTGGGGGGGCCTGCGCGCTGCCCTCCCTGCTGCTCGTCGCGACGCCCGTGCGGGACCCGCGGGGCGTCGCCCTTACTCGTCGCGGCGCCCCCTGGGTGCTGCCCCTTCTCGTCGCGACGCCCGTACGGGACCCGCGCAGCGTCGCCCTGCTCGTCGCGACGCCCGTGCGGGACCCGCGGGGCGTCGCCCCTGCTCGTCGCGACGCCCGTGCGGGACCCGCGGGGCGTCGCCCCTGCTCGTCGCGACGCCCCCTGCGGGACCCGCGGGGCGCCGTCAGAGCCTGCAGCAGCAGCCGCCGCTCTACCAGCAGCAGCAGCCGCCGCCGCTCTGCAGCAGCAGCCGCCGCCGCCCTGCAGCAGCAGCCGCCGCCAGGCCTGCAGCAGCAGCCGCCGCCAGAGCCTGCAGCAGCAGCCGCCGCCAGAGTCTGCAGCAGCAGCTGCCA
The DNA here is from genome assembly GCA_947470075.1 of Closterium sp. Yama58-4. Taxonomy (NCBI): domain Eukaryota; kingdom Viridiplantae; phylum Streptophyta; class Zygnematophyceae; order Desmidiales; family Closteriaceae; genus Closterium; species Closterium sp. Yama58-4. Next base: position 404,496 of record CANIUD010000604.1, on the reverse strand, counting down.
CCAGAGCCTGCAGCAGCAGCCGCCGCTCTACCAGCAGCAGCAGCCGCCGCCGCTCTGCAGCAGCAGCCGCCGCCGCCCTGCAGCAGCAGCCGCCGCCAGGCCTGCAGCAGCAGCTGCCGCCACCGAGCCTGCAGCAGCAGCCGCCGCCAGAGCCTGCAGCAGCAGCCGCCGCCAGAGCCTACAGCAGCAGCCGCCGCTCTACCTGCAGCAGTTGCCGCTGCCGAGCCTGCAGCAGCAGCCCCTGGAGCAGCCAGTCACTGCAGCAACCGCCCCTGGAGCAGCCCGCCACTGCAGCAGCCGCCCCTGGAGTTTGCCCGCCTTTGTTCGAGAGTGTGGGGGTGACGGGTATGGGGGTGCTTCGTGTGCGTCGTCCCTTCCTCCTCCTTCGTCTCCCACTGCTGCAGCTGCCGCTGAGGGGGGTGGATGTGTGGGAGCCGAGGGGACTGGCGCTAGGGGGGGTGATATGGGAGTGGAGCTAAGGGTGGACCAAGGGGTGTGTGTCGAGGGGTGTGGGACTGTTGGGGGAGGTTGAGCGGAGACCGCCGTCGTGTCGTCTACAGCGCCTGTACTCCGGGGCGCTCAATCCCGGTAGCTCAGAGAGCCGGTTGCACCTGTCGCCCGTGGGTCCGTTGCTCCTGCCGCTGCTGTTCAGCCGCCGAGCCTGTTACTCCTGTATTCCGGGGCCTTTCTCCTCCCGGTAGCCACCAGCGTTGCACCAGAGCCGTCTGTTGCCCGTGTGTCTGCAGCTTCAGTCGTCGCCTCCACTCTTCTCTCATCTCGCCAGCCCTCCTCCTCCTCACTTGCCCTCTGTGACTGCCTCTAGCTCTGCTTACAATTTATAAACTATTGGTTCTTGAACTTGTGCTCAGAATGTGTGGTGACGTCGTGATCCACCCTGAGCTTGTACTGCTTTGTGTGCTCTGCTGATTACACCCCACTTTGGCTATGGGGGTGTGTCAGAATGTTATTTGTCTAGCCTGCAGTGGGGTGCTCAATAGTGAGTACAACCCCTTAGGGTTTGCTATTTGTGTGTTCTGCTGCTTGCTAGTCACCATTCATTCTTCGTTCCAATTCTCCTTCGTAAACCCTAACTCCTAGTTCTAGAGCACACCCACCTACCTCCTAGTGTGGGCCTAGGCTACTAAGCCTAGGCCCCACACCTACGATTCTAACATTGAGCAGCAGTAGTAACATCGACAACATAAACGTACCGCAGCTACTACCCCTTTCTTGCATCAGATCTGTATTTGCTTGCGAAGTATCAACTGTTAAGTTGTAATGTGTTATATATATGTGGGTAGGCTGTAGTGGGGTAGCCAATACAGGGTACAAACCCAACTAGGGTTAGCTACTTGTACCCAACTGTTTCTTTCAATGCATCATTCTTACGCTAGTATTCTGAGATGGTATTCAGAGCAGGTGGTCCCTAGGACCATCCGATCGTTTTTTTTAGGGCCCACCACCGCACGCTGCGGTTACCGCGTTACCCCCGCGCCCTACCCTCGTAGCGCCCTCGTTGCGCCCTAGCGCCCTCGTAGCGCCCTTGTAGCGCCCTCGTGCGCCCTGCCGACCGGCGTCCTGCCAGCCCAGAGCCCCGCGCGCCTCCCCCTCCCCTGCTTTGCCCGTCGCGCCGCCCGCTCTGCCCCGCGCTGCCCGTCGCGCTGCCTCGCAGCCCCGTGCACCGCTCGCTGTTCCCCGCGCCGCCCGTCGATCTGCTGCGCAGCCCCGAGACCCGCCCGCCCTGCCCTGCGCTGCCCGTCGCTCGGCTCTGCAGCCCCGCGCGCCGCCCGCTCTGCCCCGCGCAGCCCGTCGAGCTGCCTTGCAGCCCCGCGCGCCGCCCGCTGTGCCCTGCGCCGCCCGTCGCGCTGCCCGCCCGCCCGCCGCGCTGCCCGCTTGCGGAGTCGCCCGCCAGTCGCGCTGCCCGCCTGCAGCGCCGCCTGCCGGCCGCGCTGCCCGTCCACAGAGCCGCCTGTCCGCCGCGCTGCCCGCTTGCAACGCCGCCTGCTGCTCCCTACCCGTGCGCAATTGCCCACCCTTGCTGCGGTAGCTTGCGCTGCTCTGTCATACTGTCGCTATGGCTTCCATCCGCGTGCTGTCGTTCGATGCTGAGGGCCGCCCTGTGCAGTTCACCACTTGGCTAGATGACCTGCAGCTAATCCTCCTGAGCGATAGCAAGGAGCATGTGTCGCTCTATGATTATGCGTCTGGTGCTGCGCCTGCCCCTCCTGCCACAGCTGAGCTTAGTGTTCGTTCCCACTGGCAGACTCGTGACGCAGCTGCTCGCCTAGCCATTCGCAGTCACCTGCCGTTAGCTGAGCTCGAGCATTTTGGCGACTGCAAATCCGCTAAGGCCCTGTACGACGCTGTCGTTGCTCGCTACTTTTCACCGGCCACAGCTGAGCTTAGCCGCCTCATGCTGCCTTACCTGTTCCCTGAGCTGTCCACCTTTGCTACAGTCGCCGATCTTATCACCCACCTTCGCACTAGTGACGCTCGCCTGCGTGCCGCCCTTCCCACTGAGTTCTGCGCTAAGAACCCCCCTCCACTGTACTGGACACTCCACTTCATAGTCACCCGTCTCCCTGACACCCTCAGCTCAGTGCGCGACTATTTCCTTGCTCGCTGTCCCACTGAGCTCACTGTCGCCCTCCTAGAGGAGAAGCTGCTAGCAGCCGAGAAGAGCATTGTAGCTGTAGGTGCTGCTCGCGGCGCTCCTCGCACCCCCATCTTTGAGGGGTGCTCTCCCTCTCCCCTCGCTCCCTCCTATGCTACTGCTGCTGCTGTTGACTTCCTTGGTGCTGAGTCTGCTGGCGCTGCTTCTGCTCCTGGTGGGAGGCGCCGCACCGGCAAGGGCAAGGGGGGCAAGGGTGGCGGGGGTGGCGCTGGGGGGGGAGGAGGTGGGGGAGGTGGGGGAGGAGGCGGTGCTGGAGGGAGCGGTGGCGGGAGTGCTGGTGGGAGTGGGGTCGGCAGCGGAGGCGGGGGCGGCGGAGGGAGCGGTGGCGGGTGGCGGCGGCGGCGGCGGCGGTGGCGGCGGTGGCAGTGGCGGCGGTGGCGGTAGCGGCAGTGGCGGTCGGAGCGGAGGTGGTGGTGGCGGCGGAGGTCGGAGTGGTGGCACTGGCTCGGGCCAGAGCTCCCAGCAGCAGCAGCGTCCCCAGTCGACCCAGCAGCTTCGTGAGTGGCTTGCTCAGCGTGGGACGTCGGGAGGCAGTGGTCGCTGTTCCTATGTCATTCGCACAGGTGACCGCAAGGGACAGACGTGTGGGAGGTTCCACACCCCGTACCGCTGCTTCTCCCGCCTTGACGACGCTTGGCGTGAGGAGATGGGCGAGGATGTTGAGCGCCCCTGCTGGGCGGAGCTGATGAGGGCTGGTGTTGATATCTTTGCTCTTGACTATGATGCTATTATTGCTGCCATGTATGCATTGACTGTTAGTGCCGAGGGAGACTGTTACTTGTGTGTGCCGCCTGACCCAGGTATAGAGAACGCTCCCCTAGGTACCAGTGAGTCTGCTCTCTCTGGTATGGTGCCCTCTGTGTCTGCTCCCTCCAGTGCTGTCCCTGCTGCTTGTGAGTCTGCTCTCTCAGGTACAGCACCCACAGAGACTGCTCTCTCAGGTACTGCACCCGCTGAGGCCTTGCACACCTTCACCCTTGACTCAGGTGCTTCTCGCTGTTTCTTTCGTGACAGTACTGAGCTCACACCGCTTCCTGCACCAGTCCCAGTCTCCCTGGCTGACCCCTCGGGGGGCCCAGTCCTTGCACGGTCCACCACTGTGCTTCCGTGCCCGGCGGTTCCGTCTGGCTCGTTGTCGGGTTTCCACCTCCCCTCGTTCTCAACGAACCTGGTGAGCAACGCTGTCATCCAGGATCAGTGGGTTGACACCTTCACCCCTGGAGGACAGCGTGTGGCGATCCTCACGTGCTCCAGGACCGGCCGTCACCTGGCTACGTTTACCCGTCAGCCGGGATCGAGTCTCTACACACTGACCACTGCGTCTCCTCAGGTCGCTGCTGTCGGTCAGGTGTCCGCGTCAGGTTTGTTAGCCCACGCCTGTGAGTGTCGTTCCCTGTCGCACCAGACTCTTCTCTGGCACCACCGCCTGGGTCACCCCTCCTTGCCACGCCTCCGTGGCATGCACCGTCGCCACCTTGTGTCTGGTCTTCCCAGGTCCCTCCCTCCCCTCCCTGCCTCGCCTGCGCCGCCCTGCCTTCCTTGCGTCGAGGGGCGGCAGCGCGCCGCTCCTCACTCCTCCTCGTTCCCCCCGATAGAGGCTCCTCTGCAGACCCTCCACCTGGACGTGTGGGGCCCAGCCCGCGTTCGTGGCCAGGGCGGTGAGCGGTACTTTTTGCTGGTTGTCGACGACTACTCGCGTTACACCACGGTCTTCCCCTTGCGCACCAAGGGTGAGGTCCCTGCTGTTCTGATCCCTTGGATCCGCACGGTTCGTCTCCAGCTCCGCCGCCGTTTCCGGACAGACCTTCCTGTCCTGCGTCTGCACTCTGACAAAGGTGGTGAGTTCTCCTCCGACCTCTTGAGGACCTTCTGTCAGGCGGAGGGCATTGAGCAGACCTTCACGCTTCCGGACTCCCCGCAGCAGAATGGGGTTGCTGAGCGCCGCATTGGCCTGGTCATGGAGGTCGCTCGTACCTCCTTGGTCCATGCGGCGGCTCCCCATTTTCTGTGGCCGTTTGCTGTCCGGTACGCTGCGCATCAGCTCAACCTCTGGCCCCGTGTCTCCTTGCCGGAGACCTCGCCCGCACTGCGTTGGACGGGGGAGGTTGGCGATGCGTCGCGCTTCCGGGTGTGGGGTGCTCGTGCCCTTGTCCGCGATACGTCCGCGGACAAGCTCTCCTCCCGCACGCTTCCCTGTGTCTTCCTTGGCTTTGTCCCTGACGCGCCTGGCTGGCAGTTTTACCACCCCACCTCGCGCCGGGTCTTCGCCTCTCAGGACGTCACCTTTGACGAGTCGGTCCCTTTTTACCGTCTCTTCCCCTACCGCACTGCCCCCCTCCCTCCCCCGCCGCTTTTCCTTGCTCCTGGTCCCCCTCCGGTAGACCCCCTCCCCCCTCAGGGTCCTGCTCCTTCAGGTGTCTCTCAGGTAGACCCTCCTCCCGTCGCTGAGCCTGTCGAGGTCACAGGTGACTCAGGTGCTGCTGCGGGTGGTGCTGCTGGGAGTGCTGAGCCTGGGGGTGCTGGGCCTGGGGGTGCTGGGGCTGCGGGTGCTGGGACTGAGGGTGCTGGAGCTGAGGGTACGGTGCCTGAGCGTACGGAGCCTGGGGGTGCTGAGCCTGGGGGTGCTGCGACTGGGGGTGCTGAGCCTGCGTGTACGGAGCCTGGGGGTACTGAGTCTGGGGGTGCTGAGCCTGGGGGTGCTGCGCCTGAGGGTACTGAGCCTGGGGGTGCTGCGACTGAGCCTACGGAGCCTGGGGTTGCTGCGTCTGGGGGTGCTCCGGTTCGGGGTGCTGAGCCGTCTCTCACGCCGCAGCAGCTTCGTGACTGGTACGTCCGGCGCTTTCGCCGTCCTCGTGGCCCTGCTGGAGTTGGAGGTTCTGGAGCTGCTCGTCCTGGAGGTGCTCGTACTGGAGGTACTGGAGCTGCCGGGGCTGGTTGTTCTGGGAGCACTGAGGCTGGAGCTGCTGGAGCTGGGGCCTCTGGGGCTGGCGGTACTGGCGGAGTTGGCGCTGCCGGCGCTGGGGGTGCTCTTCCTGGAGGTGCTGGAGCTGACGACACTGGAGCTGACGGTCTTGGAGACGTTGGTCCTGCTGGCTCTGGAGGTGCTGGCGAGGGGAGGTCTGCCGCTGCTGAGGCCTCTGGTGCTGACGTCGCCGGCTCTGGGGGTGCTGCGGCGGGGGGTGCTGGTCCTGGTGCTTCTGGTGCTGCGGGTGCTGGAGGTGCTGGCGGAGCTCCGCCGTCGCGCCTGTTCTTCGCTCCACCGTCGCCGTCGGCTTTGCCACCGCCTGACACGGTGCTTCGCCAGGTTCTTTCCCTCCCGTCTTCCACTGGCCTTCCTCTCCAGCCTGGCTCCCCCCTCCCTGCTCCTGTGCCTTACACTGCACAGCCGGACTCGCTTACGGAGCGTCGTGAGCCTGTGTCTCGTCCTGCCTCGCCTGTTCGTGCTGCTCGCACTGCGCGCACTGGTCCCACTGGTCGTCGTGTCGCGCGTCCGCGTCCTCCTCCTGTTCCTGGCACGCATATTATGGCCCTTCGTCCTTCCACTGGTCCACAGCGTGTCCCCCTACCGTCTCCTCCTGCGTCTTCTCTTCCTGAGGTTCCCGACCCTGAGTCTGACAGTGTTCGTGCTGCCCACCCTACTGTTACGCGTCTTCTCGCCACTGTTGTCACTGACCCGTCGTTTGAGTCTTCTGCTGCGTCTGCCCTGGTCGCTGAGCTTGTCGACTTTGCTGCTGCCTGTCGTCTAGACTACGCCGCCAGTCTTGTTGCTGGGTCTGAGTCTGTCTGTCCTCCGTCCGTCGGGGGTGAGTGTGCTCTAGGCACGGACGTCCTTGAGGACAGGCAGGAGGACTTTGACTCTCTTGCAGCTGCTGTACCTCATCTCGTGGCCTGGTTGCTTGCCCCTGAGGGAGACCCGGATGCACTAGACATCCCCACTCCGCGCTCTTACGCAGAGGCGATCTCGGGTCCCTACTCCTCTCAGTGGCAGACAGCCATGGACGCAGAGATGGCATCCTGGAAGTCCACAGGCACCTACGTCGACGAGGTTCCCCCTCCTGGGGCGAACATCGTCGATGGCATGTGGATTTTCAGGGTGAAGCGGCCGCCAGGTTCTCCACCTGTCTTCAAGGCTCGTTACGTTGCTAGAGGCTTCAGTCAGCGTCAGGGGGTTGACTTCTTTCAGACCTTCTCCCCCACCCCGAAGATGACCACTCTTCGGGTTCTGCTGCACGTTGCTGCTCAGCGTGACTACGAGCTTCACTCTCTTGACTTCAGCACAGCGTTCTTGCAGGGCAGCCTGCACGAGGAGATCTTGCTGCGCCGCCCACCTGGCTTTACTGGGTCGTTTCCTCCTGGTACCCAGTGGAGCCTCCGGCGGCCAGTCTACGGTCTCCGCCAGGCACCGCGCGAGTGGCACGACACACTGAGGACTACACTTGCGGCCCTTGGGTTTGCTCCTTCCACTGCTGACCCGTCACTGTTCCTGCGCACAGACACGTCGCTGCCGCCGTTCTACATCCTCGTGTACGTCGACGACTTGGTTTTTGCTACTGCTGACACTGAGGCACTCGCTCGTGTGAAGTCGGAGCTGCAAAAGAGACACACCTGCACTGACCTGGGTGAGCTGCGTAGCTACCTTGGCTTGCAGATCACCCGGGACAGAGCACGCCGCACCATCACCCTGACTCAGTCACACATGGTGCAGCAGGTCCTTCAGCGCTTCGGCTTCCAGTTCTCCTCACCACAGGCCACACCTCTGGCTACCAGCCACTCGCTCTCAGCTCCACCTTCGGACGAGTCCGTAGAGCCGAGTGGCCCGTACCCAGAGCTTGTAGGCTGCCTCATGTACCTGATGACTTGCACGCGACCTGACCTCGCGTACCCTCTTAGCATCCTTGCTCGTTACGTTGCGCCTGGGAGACACAGGCGAGAGCACTGGGAGGCTACTAAGAGGGTGCTGCGTTACTTGTGCAGTACATCAGGCATGGGGCTGGTGCTTGGAGGACGCGACAGAGTTGTCCTCACTGGTCACTCGGACGCTTCTTGGGTGGACGACCTGGCTACGCAGCGGTCGTCACAGGGTTACACCTTCAGCCTTGGCTCTGGTTCTGTCTCGTGGCGGTCCACCCGCTCTTCTTCTGTTCTCGGCTCTAGTTGTGAGGCTGAGATCTACGCCACGGCCATGGCTGCACAGGAGTTACGCTGGCTCACCTACCTGCTGACTGACTTGGGAGAGCGGCCTAGTTCTCCTCCAGTTCTGTACGGTGACAACAAGGCGGCCCTTGCCTTGTGTCAGGAGCACAGACTGGAGCACAGGACGAAGCACATTGCTCTTCGCTACTTTCTTGCTCGAGAGCTTCAGCAGCGCGGTCAGCTTCGGCTTGTGTACGTGGACTCGAAGGCCAACACTGCTGATATCTTCACCAAGGCGCTCCCGCCTAGTGATCATCAGCGGCACTGTACTTCTTTAGGCCTTGTGTCCACGTTTCCTCATTTGCTTACTGCTTGACTTTCTTTGTACTGTACTTTATATATATCTTGCTGCTTGTCCTGTTCTATATCTAGCACTGCATGTGAACTGGCCTTGTGGCCTTTGCTTGTGCTCGGAGTGTGGTGACGTTGTGATCCACCCTGGGCTTGTTTTGCTTTGCTGGACTGGTCTTGTGACCCTTTGCTCTCCCCCACTTTGCCTATGGGGGTGTGTTAAGTTGTAATGTGTTATATATATGTGGGTAGTATCAGAATGAAGAATGGATGGTGCATTGATGTTGGTTGGGGTACATATAGCTAACCCTAAGTTTTGTACCCCCTAAGACAAACCTCACTATAGGCTACAACATTTGACACACCCCCATAGCCTAAGTGAGGGGTGTCTAGCAGAACCAAACGAGTACGGTCACAAGACCAGTCCAAGAAACAAAGCTCAGGGTGGATCACAACGTCACCACACAGTCTGAGCACAAACAACAGTGGCCACAAGGCCAGTCCAAGAAGTAACAGAGATATATAGAAAGCAAAGTAAACAGTGCACTCAAGTCTAAGCAACACGAGAACCAGTGTCAACAAGGCCTAACTGCACACAGCACCTCTGGTGGTCACAAGGCGGAAGCGCCTTGGTGAAGATGTCTGCAGTGTTGGCCTCGGACTCCACAAACTCAAAGCGAGCCTGTCCACGCCTCTGCAACTCTCGCAGAAGAAAGTACCTGACGTGAATGTGCTTCACTCTGCTCTCCAGTCGTGGCTCTCGACAAAGGAGAATAGATGCCTTGTTGTCAGTGAACAAGGTCGGTGCAGAGCTCGGCCGCTCACCAAGGTCGGTGAGCAAGAAGGTCAACCAACGCAGCTCCTGTGCCGCCATGGCACCAGCGTAGATCTCAGCCTCAGCTGTAGAGGTCGAGACCGAAGAGGAGCGCGTGGACCGCCAGGAAACAGCTCCAGAACCCAGGCTGAAACAGTACCCCTGAGTAGACCTGTGAGTCTCAGCGTCGTCAGCGTAAGAGGAGTCACAGTGACCAGTAAGTACGACAGACTGCTGCCCTCCAAGAACTAGCCCCACGCCTGACGTCGTCGCTAGGTACTTCGCCACCCTCACAGCTGCTGTCCAGTGAACAGGACGGTGTCTCCCTGGCGCAACAAAGCGCGCAAGAACGCTGAGAGGGAAGGCGAGGTCCGGGCGAGTACAAGTCATCAGGTACATGAGGCAACCCACAAGCTCAGCGTAGGGACCACTAGGCTCGAACGGCTCGTCAGGAAAGGGTCCAGTGAGTCTGTGGTCAACAGCAAGAGGTGTGCGCTGTACTGTGGAGTGCTGAAGCCCGAACCGCTGAAGGACCTGCTGCACCATGTGCGACTGTGAAAGTGTAATGGTGCGAGCAGCTCTGTCCCTGGTGATCTGCAGGCCAAGGTAGTGGCGCAGCTCACCAAGATCAGTGCAGGTGTGTCTCTTCTGCAGTTCGGACTTCACGTGTGCCAAAGCAACCCTGTCAGGGGTGGCGAAAACAAGGTCGTCAACGTAGACCAGAACAAAGAAAGGTGTGGTGCCACGACGAACGAACAGCGACGGGTCAGCAGAAGACGGCTGGAACCCAAGGTCAGACAGGGTAAAACGCAAGGTGTCGTGCCACTCACGAGGAGCCTGACGAAGACCGTAAACCGGTCGCCTCAGCCTCCACTGGGTCCCAGGAGGGAAAGAGCCAGTGAAGGCAGAGGGACGACGCAACCAGACCTCCTCGTGAAGACTGCCCTGAAGGAAAGCAGTAGAGAAGTCGAGAGAGTGTAACTCGTAGTCTCTCTGTGCTGCTACGTGTAGTAACACCCGAAGAGTGGTCATCTTCGGGGTGGGCGCGAAGGTCTGAAAGAAGTCAACTCCCTCGCGCTGACTGAAACCTCTAGCCACGTAGCGCGCCTTGAAGACCGGAGGAGATCCCGGTGGCCGCTTCACCCTGTAGATCCACATGCCGTCGACTACGTTCGCCCCCGGAGGGGGAACCTCATCGACGTAGGTGCCTGTGGATCTGTAGGAGGCCATCTCTGCGTCCATGGCAGCTCTCCACTGAGAGGCCCAAGGCCCTGACACTGCCTCAGCGTAGGTGCGAGGAGTCGGAATGTCAAGGGCGTCGGGGTCACCCTCGGGGGCGAGGAGCATGGCACAGAGATGAGGGGAAGCGGCCGCCAGGAACTCTAGCTCAAACTGCCTGTCCTCTAGGGCGTCACAGCCAAGGGCAGACACACCCCCGACGGCCAGAGGACTGGAAGGAGGAGCAGCCACAAGAGCGGTGGCGAAGTCAAGGCGGCGGGTAGAGGCAAACTCAGTGACTGCGGCAGTAAGAGCGGACACAGAGGACACAGAGGCACGAGGGTGAGTAACAAGTGAGGCGAGAACACGAGAGAGAAGAGGACGGTACGTGCGGTAGTAGTCAGTGACAGGAGTAGGGAGCGACGCAGTGAGAGCCGACTCAGGAGGAGACGGAAGCACAGACGGAGACGGACGAGGTGGACTAGAACGAAGTAAGGCAGTACGAAGGTCAGTGAAGGGAACAGGAGACGAGGGACGAGCACGAGGGGAGCGACGAGAGGCCCAAGTCTGAGAAGGAGGAGGGGACAACGAAGACTGAGAACGAGGGAAAACAGCGGGAGAGGGGTCAGGAGGAGGAAGCGGAGGACCAGAGACGGGAGGAGAGGGGGAGGAGGAAGGAGAGGGAGAGGGGAGACCAAGGGTCCGAAGACCCGAGACAGGAGGAGGAGACGGCAGCTGCTGCTGCTGCGGCTGCTGCTGCTCCAGCGGCTGCTGCCCCTGCTGCTGCTCCTGCTGCTGCTCCTGCTGCTGTCGCTCCTGCTCCTCGAGCCGCTGCAACTCTCGCTCCTCTCTCTCTAACTCCAGCTGCTCCTCACGAGCACGGCGAACACGAGCCTGGAACCTGGTCGGGTAGGGGTGGGGGGAAGGAGTAGTGTCCGGGGCAGCGGCAGCCCCAGAGTCGACCTCCGAAGCACCAAGCACACCACCCCCAGAGGCAGCACCAACACCAGCTCCAGACCCAGGCTCTCCAGAAACCGAAGGAACACCCTCACCCCCAGACGCAGCACCAGCACCCCCAGACTCCGCACGACCAGTACCAGCCCCCGGAGGAGAAGAGTCCTCTGCAACCCGCGGCTCAGCTCCAACTCCAGCACCCCCAGAACCAGAGACCTGTACAGGGACAGTCGCAGGACCAACCTCCCGAGAGGGAGCACCTACAGGAGGCGGTGAGGAAGACTGTGGGGAGGGAGGCTGTACAGGGGGGGCTACCGAAGGGGGAGGGCTAGCCTGAGACACACCAGACGGGGCTGGACCAGGGGGGGGAGGCTGTACCGGGGGAGCAGGCGGGGGAGCGGCGGTCAGGAAGAGGGGGGGAGGAGGAACCGGGAGACCTCGACTGGGGTACCTGACGTAGTACGGGGTGGACTCCTCGAAACGGACGTCACGGGAGTCAAAGAACCGGTGAGAGGGAGGGTGGTAAAAGGTGAAGTCAGAGGAGTCCTCAGGGAAACCAAGGAAAACACAAGGAACGGCGCGAGGCGAGAGCTTGTCCGCGGAGGTGTCGCGGACAAGAGCCAAGCACCCCCAGACACGAAACCTCGACGCGACACCAGGGGACCCTGTCCAAAGACTGGTCGGTGAAGCCTCCGGCCGAGAGACGCGTGGCCAGAGGTTCAGCTGGTGCGCGGCGTACCTGACTGCGTATGGCCACAGGAAATGGGGGGCACGGGCGTGAGTCAAGGAGGTGCGGGCAATCTCCATGACCAGGCCTATGCGACGCTCAGCAACCCCATTCTGCTGTGGGGACTCCGGAAGCGTCCAGGACTGACGAATGCCCTGTTCGCGACAGAATCCAGCGAGAATGCCGGAGCGAAACTCGCCCCCGCGGTCGGAGTGGAGACAGCTGACACGACGACCACGAGTGTCCTGGGTGGTAAGCAACCACCTGATCAGCGTAGAAGTCACCTCAGACTTCCTCGCCAGGGGGAACACTGTGGTGTAGCGGGAGTAGTCGTCAACGACCACCAAAAAGAAACGCTCACGCTCAGGGCCAGGGCGAGGAGAGGGGCCCCAGACGTCCAAGTGCAGCGTCTCAAAAGGCTCGGTGGCCGGACGAAGGGAGGAGGAGTGAGGGGTGGCACGCAGCCTACCCTCGACGCAAGGACCGCACGGTGGTGCAAGGGACGGCGGCAGCGACGGCAAGACACGCGGGAGACCTAAGACCAGACGCTGACTAGACATAGCACGCAGACGTGGAAGAGAAGGGTGTCCCATCCGGTGGTGCCACAGAACGGTGGGGTGGGCAAGCGACCGACAGGAGCAAGACGCAGCGACTGGACTGGACGCGACAACCTGAGGGGACGGAACCACCTGGTGAGACGCAGGGAGGAGACTAGGGGGAGGGACAGGAACTGGGAGGAGTGGCTGCTGCGACGGCGGCCGCTGTGGCTGCGGCTGCGGCTGCTGCCGCTGCTGCTGCTGCGCTGCTGCTGCTGCTGCTGCTGCTGCTGCGGCTGCTGCTGCTGCTGCAGTCGCTGCTGAGCGCGCGGGCCAGTGTGAAGAGTGTAGAGACCGGAGCCCGGCTCAGCAGCAAAAGTGGCGAGGGGCTGGTAAGAGTCCCCGTCAACACACACCGCAGTCTCTCCAGAAGGCTCAAACCACACACCCACGTGCTGACTCACGAGGGGTCGCACGCCCACCAAGTTCCGGGAGAACGAGGGGACATGAAACCCAGTGAGAGACCCAGAAGGAGCAGCCGGACACGGCAAGGTGGTAGTGTGACGCGCAGTGACTGGTCCCGAAGTGGGATCAGCCAGCGCCACAGAAACAGGCGCAGGAAGAGGCGTAAGTGTCGTGCTGTCACGAAAGAAGCAGTGAGAGGCTCCAGAGTCCAGCGTGAACGACAGCGAACCGTCCTCTGAGGTAGCCGCTGGACTAGAGTCTACACAAGAACCTACACTAGCAACAGGCAACTGAGCAAGGCTAGCACCTAAGCTAACAACACCAGAGTAAGCAGAGTCAGAAACACTAGAGTCAACAACAGCATACATAGCATGGGGAGTACCAATCAGATCAACTAACTGCTCAGCAGACATGCCCCAGAGAGCGGAGCCGTAGCGCTGAACAAGAGGCAGCCAGTCAGGGGCAGGAGCACCAACCCCGTAGACCAAACGAACCGTGTCAGTGAGCTGAGCAAAGCACTGACCAGGGGGGTGAAACCGGCCACAAGGGTGGCCACGACGAGGGCCTGTCAGAACCTGGTAGGTGCAGGGAGGGTAAGCAGCACCGCGCTGGGTCTGACGCAGCCCCGACCCTGGAGCCAGCTGCTGCCGCTGCTGCTGCTGAGGCTGCTGGGAGGAGAGGGGCTGCTGGTGCTGCAGAAGCTGCTGCTGACGCTGAGCCTGGTACCACGCCGCTGCTCCACCAACCGGGGCAGGAAGTACAGGAGGCGACTGACGAACCCGGGCGTCGCCACCACTAGCAGGCGCAGTGGAGTCACCAGTCACTGCACGAGGCGCCTCTCCAGGCGCTGAACCTCCACCGCCGCCAGGCGCAACGCCACCTCCACTACCTCCGCCTCCACCTCCACTACCACCACCAGAACCGCCTTTCTTGCCACTCCTACCGCGGGACCGCGACGCAGTCGTAACAGCAGCTGCAGTCGCGTCAGTAGCGGCAGTGGCAAGTGAGGCAGTAAAGGTGGGTAACTGCGGGACTGTGCACCCGTGGAAGAGTGGGGGGGGCACAGCACCAGAGGCAGCGGCTACCGAGCGAAGGTTGCTCTCGACGTCCTTGAGTGCAGACTCAAGGACATCGACTGTGAGCTCACTAGGGTGCTTCAGCAGAAGCGCGTCGCGAACGGAGGCAAGGCGGTCAGGGAGGCTAGTGGCGATGAAATAGATAGTAATCGCCATAGGGGGAGGAAGCAGTGCAAGCTGTGCCTCAGTGCAAGCAGCGCGGTAACTAGCGTCGAGCGAGCGGAGGTGAGCGATCAAGTCAGCAGAGCGCTCAAACGAGGCGAGATCAGGAAACAGGAACGGGAGGAAAAGACGGCCAAGAGAGACAGTAGCGGGAGTAGAGTAGCGGGCCTTAATCGCAGTGAGGTACGCAGCAGCGGTGCGAACCTGAGTGAAGTGGACCTCCTCTGACTCAGGGAGGAGGCTGCTGAGTGCGATGCAGGCCGCAGCGTCACGCGACGTCCAAGCCGTCCTGTCAGCGCGCTGACGGGCAAAGCGAGCCGTAGCAGCATCGTCAGGGGCAGGACCTAAAGCGGCAGGCTCGGGGGGCTCGGGGAGGTCACCAGTAGCGTGCGACCAGAGGGTCTCGCCCCCCTGGACTTGACTCTCTAACAGACGGCGAGCGCGAAGAAGCCAGACGGAAAAGTCAAGAGGTCTACCGTCAGCGTCGAAACGAAGAACTCGCGGAGTCGCCATAGCGAGAACTAACGCGAACGAGCAGGCGAGTAACAGTAGGAGGTAAGAGGCAAATTAGGGTTCCGGTGGGGGGGGACTTAGTCGCAGCGGAAGAACGGGCTAGGGCGACGGGACGGGGGAAAGGGCGGGCGCGATGCGACGGGGCAGGGCGACGCGACGGAGCAGAGGCGACGGGACGGGGAAGGGCGACGCGACGGGGCAGGGCGACGCGACGGGGCAGGGCGACGCGACGGGGCAGGGCGACGCGACGGGGCAGGGCGACGGGACGGGGAAGGGCGACGGGACGGGGCAGGGCGACGGGACGGGGCAGGGCGACGGGACGGGGCAGGGCGACGGGACGGGGAGACGGGACGGGACGGGGCAGGGCGACGGGACGGGGAGACGGGACGGGGAGACGGGACAGGGCGACGGGACGGGGAGACGGGACGGGACGGGGCAGGGCGACGGGACGGGGGAAAAGGGCGCGACTCGACTGGGGGGAAAGGGCGCGACGCGACGGGGGGAAAGAGCGCGACGCGACGGGGGGAAAAGGGCGCGACGCGACGGGGGGAAAGGGACGCGACGAGGGGGAAAGGGCGGGCAGGACGCGACGCTAGGAGTGGCGCTAGGCGCGGCACTACGCGCGGTAACAACGGAACCGGGACGAATGAGAGCTAGGATCAGGCTCGGGAGGCTCGAACGGAGAACGGAGGAACGGGATCCCACAGGATCCTAACCTAACTGATACCATGTCAGAATGAAGAATGGATGGTGCATTGATGTTGGTTGGGGTACATATAGCTAACCCTAAGTTTTGTACCCCCTAAGACAAACCTCACTATAGGCTACAACATTTGACAGGTAGGCTGTAGTGGGGTAGCCAATACAGGGTACAAACCCAACTAGGGTTAGCTACTTGTACCCAACTGTTTCTTTCAATGCATCATTCTTACGCTAGTATTCTGAGATCAACAACACCAAGTGCTGAGCAGGCACTTGGAGCTTGTGAAGGCGGAGAAACGGACTAGGCGATTAGGAAAAACTGGAAACAAACGAACAGACACAACAAAATGACGGGGGGTTCCCAGAACCCCTGTGACCCTGCTCGGAAGTGGATCAACTTTGGAAATTAAAGGGCGTGTCCGAAATCTGTTTCGGACACTCCCCAGACTTCCGATATTTCATGTCGCTATATTTTAACCCTTAGATTTAAAATTCCTACCGTCGCGATTTTCCGGCATTCGTCGATGGATGTCGGCGACACTTTTCGTGGACGCCCTGAATGGCTTCTTTTCACAACCGAAAACTTGCCTCCCCACCGTCCAAACCCCTACGCGTGGCAACATCAGGGTAGGCGGCTGCTCACCCTTGGAGGTACCCAATCAGCACTCTTGGTGAGTAATATCGATAACGTCTGGAACGCCACCTGTCATTGTACCCAGAACAGTCGTTCTGGTAGGATCAGATTTCACCATTGGCAGCATCTCCAAAATGCACTGAAAGTGAATGGGTATAAAATTCGGTATTGTTTTGTTACATACTTCCGCATTGTTAAATGTATAGGTAGAAAACAAAATCTTACACTTACTCAATTCTTTCTATAATACAAAATATCCATCCCACATTGCACAAAATTAGAAAAACCATTTTAAAAAAAACATAGATTATTAACACCTACTGAACAATATATACGCCCGCGTGGGTCGGATATTCAATTTCACAACCACACACATGGGAAATATATATTGAAAAGCAGTCTGACAAATAAAGATAACTTTATCGCACCACACATAAGATCGCTTCTTGTTACAAATATATGGTAACTGTAATGCGCGATCTACAATTCGATGCCACCAAACCTACCAGCCGAGCCTGCGTAGTTGACATCAAACACCCAGAAACACGCGCACCACTTCACACCTCAAGCAACACCCAAACAACACTCCCAGGAATCATGCGAGCAACATTCTCGCATGATTCCCAACCCCCGGAAGACGAGGAAGATACGAACAAGATTCAAGCATCTCGCAATCCGCTCCCCCCTGTTTTGCGATGGGATGGGGGGGAAGAGGGGTGGGGGGGTGGGGGAAGAAGGGGAGAGGGGAGGAAACAGATAACCGCGGTGAGGTAAAATACTGCGCGGAAGGCGGGGAGCTTAAGCGGAGGACCGCGAGATGAGGAGGCAACGGCGGTTGGAAGCGCGACCTGGGAAGGTCCGCGTGTGGGTGCGTGCATGGCGAATACACTCAGGGTACAAATTTTTTAGACACGAGCGATACATTCGCCGCGACTCGAGCATAAGGCGGGCGCGGAGGCGACATGGCAGAGGAGGCACGACGCGGCGCGTAAGAGCGGAGGGCTCACCAACGGCGATGACGACGGCGAGCGGAGGAAAGGCGAGCGCGCGAGTGACGCCGTCTGTGCCATGTTTGCTGGAGAGAGCCGCGCGATGCTCAAGAGTGCAAGTCGGGCTTTAGGGAACTGTACCGTCACTGGATGGAGGATGGAAGACGGTCGCGCTACGAGGAATGGAGCTAATCGGAGCGAAGGCAAGTGTTTAGTTAGCTGCTAGGTCTGCACCGACGGCCGCACTATTAGGAATTGAGCTGATCGGAGCAAATGCTAATGATGGGAGCGTGAGACCCAGCAGTCTCTCTTTTAGCAGCAGGGGACTACGCAAGGAGCCTTTCCCTCACGTCACTTCACTGCCTCGTCCGCGCTTTCAGGTGCCTCTAGTCGTTTCCGCCGCACTACTACTTATCGCTTCCGCATCGTCGGATTACTCCGTCGTGCGCAGGCCCGCGACTGCCAGGTCCGATTTCAGGCGGTGACTGGCTCTCGTGGAAGCCACTCGGCGGAACGCGATTGAATGGGTTCAGTTCAGGTGTGCTAGACTGCTGTTTGTGATGACGAAATGTCTGGGTTGGGGGTGTGTTGCGGCCGCCATCACAATGGCGGGATTCGCGTGTGGTATTTGATGCAATGGCGCTCCGATGCAGGTGTTGATCACCTTGTCCTGTGTCGCCTGTTGGCGCGGGGGTAACAAGTTCGCCGCAGGACGCGGTGGGGCGTTTCTCAGGTGCGGTGAGGAACTTCCTACCTGCCGTGCCTCACTCAGGGACTCTGCTCGGTTCGGGGTTGCCTTGCGCACGCTTGTAGTGAGGTGTGCCTTCCCAAACAAGCCTATCTAATGGGTTCTGCACCGGCTTTGTGTTGCTGTGGCGGTGAGTTACAACACTTCAAGGCTTGCTGTAGTTTGCAGTTCGTTCTGCAACGTTCCGTTTTGCATTTGCGATGGTGAGGTCGGGTGTAGAGGGTAAACGCACTTTCCGGGGCATGGCTTCCACCTGGTTCGGGAATCATAACCGTAAAGGAACTGACACTACGTGTAGAAGGAAAGTTGTTAATGTATAGTTTTACAGGTGCAATTGAGAGAGAGAGCAAGAATTGCACTATCTAAACTAAACAATATTTTGAGCGAAGGCACGAGCAAAGTAGTAAATAACGAAAAAGATTGGTAACGTGAGAGCTAAGGGGTGCCGGGACTTACGCCGACGTTGGGATGATCTGAGGCGGGGGCTGGGCGGCCAGCAGGGACCTTACTATTTTGACACGTTTTTCTGTTTTTCTTGGTTTTTATAAGCTTTCCCTTTTTCTGCTAATCCGATTTTTTTCTTCATTTAATGCAAGTCAAAAATGGTCTTTTGGATTCATCTGATCCATCAGTAACGTCTTTTCTACTTTGTTTGAAACCGAAGTATAGAATATCGCGAGTTCCAGCCGTGAGGGGGGGTGAACGTCTGCCGTGAGAAAGGCGTTACCTTCACAGCTGGAACTTCTTCCTAAACGCGCTGGTGGCATAGGGTGGATTCATCCACTTCCAGTCACTTGCATATGGCCTTGGGGATGGCAAGGTGGGTAACATGAGCTTCCAGCGAATGCACTTCGTGTTTGCGCCTTGCATGCGAAGGTATGTGCTTGGTTGGAAGATTGTTGGTGCTTCCTAGCGTTTCACCAATCACAGGCTATCAACAGTGGCGATGATTGGCCCGCGCAGTTCTGCGCCATTCACTTTGACAGCGGCATAAAAACTCTTCGGAGATAAAAAGAGCCCCGAATCCACGAGCGCCTTGAACTTGTCGTCCGGGCTCAGCACTTCGAGATTCACGATTTGCTCCCCGCGGCAGAAATAAGTCCCCGCCATGCTGGTGGCCTTGAACACGCACGCGAATTCCACCGCGAGCTTGCCCGCGCTGGTGTAGTAGCCGGGATTAGAGAAGACCGGCGCTGGGTTGTCTGGCGCGCCTATGACGTAGAAGGTGAAGCGCGACCTTTGTTCCGATGCCGTGCTGCTCGAGGGAGGGGTGAGGCACAGGGGTGAGATGCAGGGGTGAGGTGCAGGGGTGAGATGCAGGTGTGAGATGCAGGGGTGAAATCAAAGTTTGCGACAGGTCTGGGACAGGTTTGCAGGGTCTGGGACAGTTCCGTGTCGCACACATTTGTCTACGAGCCGCATAAGGGAATCGAGCAATGGGAGCCGTTGATTGGAGCGAGACCCAACATTGATGATGAGACTATGTAAGATGAGACCCACGCAGCATCGGTGTAAGATGAGACCCACGCAACATCAATGTAAGGTGTCACTGCGCACTTACATGTTGATATCAACGTAGAAGTTGGCGTTCGTGTCGCTATACGGATTGAGATATGACGTAGCTTGGACTGCGGTGCACAATAGAAGAAACAGTCAACGGATTGAGCAACAATTCTGAGGCACCGATGAACGTAGGCCAAGAGTGGAGAATGGGCTCTCAGAAAGCGGTACTACGCAGTAGGAGCTGAGGTGCGTTGGTGATTTGAGTGCAGTGATACATGTGCATGAGCTCACATCTCGAGGGCTTGATGACAGTGCTGCTGCTCGTCCCTCCGCTGCTCGTCCCGCCGCTGCTCCCAGTGCTGCCCCCACTCGCGCTCCCTCCGCTGCTCGTCCCCCCGCTGCTCCCAGTGCTGCCCCCACTCGCGCTCCCTTCGCTGCTAGTCCCGCCGCTGCTCCCAGTGCTGCCCCCACTCGCGCTACCTCCGCTGCTCGTCCCGCCGCTGCTCCCGCTGCTGCCCCCACTCGCGCTTCCCCCGCTGCTCGTCCCGCCGCTGCTCCCAGTGCTGCCCCCACTCGTGCTTCCCCCGCTGCTCGTCCCGCCGCTGCTCCCAGTGCTGCCCCCACTCGTGCTTCCCCCGCTGCTCGTCCCGCCGCTGCTCCCAGTGCTGTTTCCACTCGCGCTCCCTCCGCTGCTCGTCCCGCCGCTGCTCACAGAGCTGCCCCCACTTACGCTCCCCCCGCTGGGGGTGCTTGTGGTCCTACCGGCGGTGGTGGTGGTGACGGCGCCGCCAGGGCTTATAACGGAGCCATCAGGTCCGTACGTGGTGCTGTTGCTCACAGTGGTGCTCTTGGTGATGCTCGTTGTGGTCGTCGTCGTTACAGTCACAATGCTGCCAGTCCCCTCCCGCAGCAAGCGGCGCTTGCCAGCGGGTGTGGCGCAGAGGGAAAGCGAGAGCAGCGCTGCACATGAAACGATGGGGGTGTATAGCAAAGCATGGGGGGAAACAGATAATCGCGGTGAAGTGAATGGCTTGCGCGGAAGGCGGGGGGTTTCAAGCGGAGGGACAGCGAGGTGCAGGGCGGATGGAAGCGCGATGTTGGTGCGCGCATCATGGCGAAAACACTCAGTCTGCTAAAACTTGGAGACACGCGCGATACATTCGCCGCGGGTCGAGCATAAGGCGGGCGCGGATGCGACATGGCAGAGGAGGCGCAAAGCGACGCATAGGAGCGCGCGAAGCGGCGCGTAGGAGCGGGGGGCTCACCAACAGCGATGACGACGGCGAGGAGCGAAACGACGAGGGCAGGCGAGCGCGAGAGCGACGCCGTTTGTGCCATGACTCGAGAACGGCTGGAGAGAGCCGCGCGAAGCTCTAGAGTATGCAAGTCGAGCTGTAGTAGGGAAATGTATCGTCACTGGTGGGGGATGGAAGACGGTCGCACTACGAGGATGGAGCTAGTCGGAGCGAAGGCAAATGTTTAGTTAACTGTTAGGTCTGCACCAGCGGCCTCACTATTAGGGATTGAGCTGTTCGGAGCAAGTGCTAACGATATAAGCGCGAGACCCATAGCAGTCTCTCTTATGAAAGTATCCCTCGCTTCACTTCACTGCCCCGTCCGCGCTTTCAGGTGCCCCTAGTCGTTTCCGCCGCGCTACTATACTTATCGCTTCCGCATCGTCGGAACTTCCGTCGTGCGCATGCCCGCCGATTGCCAGGTCCCATTTCGAGCGGTGAATGGCACTCGTGGAAGCCACTTGGGGGAGCACAGTTGAACAGATTCAGGTGTGCTCGACTTCCGTTTGCAATGGCGAGATGTCTGGGGTGGGGGTGTTGCGGCGGCCATCACAATGGCGGGAATTGAGCATGTGCTAATCGATGCGATGCGGTGGCGCCCCGGCGCAGGTGTTGGTGTGCCATTGCGTAGAGCAAACTGTACTTCGCTGTGTCGCCTGTTGTCGCGCAGGTAACTAAGTTCGCCGCTGGACGCGGTGGGGCGTATCTCAGGTGCGGTGAGGAGCTCCCTGCCTGCCGTGCCTCGCTCAGGTAACCCTGCTCGGTTCGGGTTTGCGCGCCGTGACCAAACCTAGCGAAGGTGATCCGCACCAGACTAGCGTCGCCGTGGTGTAGTGTGCTTTTCGTTCTGCAACATTTCGTTTTGTTTTGTTTTCGTTGTCATCCGTCGAGGCATGGCTTCCACCTGGTTCGGTAATCATACCCGTCAAGGAACTGCTTCTACTAAAAGGAAAGTTGTTAATGTCTACTGTTACGGGTGCAATTGAGCGGGAGAGAGAGACTTGCACTATAGAAACGAAACAATACAATGAGCGAAGGCATGAGCATAGTAGTAAATAACGAAACAGAATGGTAATGGTAACATGCGAAGGGGTGCCGGGACAAACGCCGAGCCGAGGTTGGGATTTTTTTAGGCGTGGGACTGGCGGCGGGCAGGGTCCTCAGTATTCGACACGGCATGTTTGTCCGTTGATCAGAGTTATTTTTTCTGTTCAAGCCCTTTTACTTCATTTTGTTAGGCCCGACGGCCTAAGTCCGCTAAAGAATTAGCGGGGTCGACTAAGTCGAGGATAAAGCGCGGCGGAAGACTTTGGCGAAAGAACTATTGGCGAAATAGGCGAAGAAGTAACTGAGTAATTGAAGAAGAGTTGAATGAGAATTGGTTGATATGAGGGATTACAAGCAAGGTTGATATAGCATGCAAGAAACAAGGTTGGAAAGTAGATTGTGGGACTAGGAATTGTGAAGGTAGAAAAGTAGAGTGCCACGTGGCACATGGAAATCTAGGAAGATAAGGTTGGATGGGTTGGGAAAAGTACTGTTCGGAATGAACAGTAAAACCCCCTGTAACACTACCCCCCTCCCAAGGAGGCGACGTCCGCGGCGCCTGCAGACTGAAGGTACGCTTTGAGGCAAGCGTTGTCAGGAGACAGCGAGGACGAAGGAACCCAGCTGTCGTCGGCTGCATCGTAACCACGCCAACGAACCAAGAAGTCGACAAATGAGACACCTCCCTGCAGACGGCGACGGTGCCTGAGGATGCGCTGGATCTGGTAGTCGGGCTCGTCGGTGTCAACAGCTACCGGCAGTGGAGTGCGATCACGGCCCGAGAAGGTGGAGTTGGGATCGGTGTATGGACGAAGGAGAGACACGTGGAATGATGGGTGCATGCGGAAATGAGCGGGAAGACGAAGGCGGTATGCGACTGGACCAAGTGCGCGCTCAATGAAGAATGGACCAATGAAACGTGGGCGAAGCTTGCCGTCCTGTGGCAGTCGGAGGTTGCGGCTATCGAGAAGAACACGGACGCCGACTGCGAACGACACCTCACGACGACTGCGGTTGGTGGTGCGTGCCATGCGTGCATTTGCAAGCTCAAGGTGCTTCCTCACGTGGTCGTGAATGAAGGTGAGGTGCTGGTGGAAATTGTCCGCACGAGGGACAGTGGGTGTGAGATCGACACGAGTGGGGACATTGGGGTGCTGACCGTACAGTGCGAAGAACGGTGACATGCCTGTGGCGGAGTGATGCGTGTTGTTGTATGCGAACTCTGCCATGCTCAGCTTCTTGTCCCATGCTGCTGCATCGTGCATCGTGATGCTACGAAGAATCTGCTCCAAGGTCTGGTTCACGCGCTCAGTCTGTCCGTCTGTCTCTGGATGGTACGCAGATGACATGGCTAAGCGAGTCCCAAACAGTGCGAAAAGCTGCTTCCAGAACTTCGAAGTGAAACGAGGGTCGCGGTCTGAGATGATGGAATCGGGAACCCCGTGCAGTCGGACTACGTTATCTACGAACAGCGTCGCGGCTTCCTCTGCTGTGACCTGGCCGTGCGTGGGGATGAAGTGCGCTGCTCGAGAGAACTTGTCGACTACAACGAAGATGACGTCTGCTGCAAGCCCTGGCCAGTAGTACGTGCGACTAAGCGTCTTAGCCGTCTTGTCTGCTCCGAAGTGACCCGCGCTAACTACATCGTGCGCCTCTGAGAGAAGAAGCTGTCGAAGAGGTCAATAGGCTGGAACCCAAATCCGTGCTGTACCCTTCCGTATGTAGACACTACCCTGCACCTCTGCTCCTGCGGGTGGCTGCGGTGTGAAATCGGGATCGACTGTGTAACCGTGCTCGAAGAGTGCTGTGAGAAGTGGATGGCCGGCAGTGACTGTGAGACTAGCGAGCTGGCAACTAGGGCGAGTGAGCGGATCTGCTGGGTTGCGAACGCCTGGCTTGTACTCTATCCTGTAGTGGAAACTCCCCTCCATGAACTCCATCCATCTAGCCTGGCGACGACTCAGCTGCGGCTGCGACTTGAGGAAACGAAGCGAACAGTGGTCCGTGCGTATAACACTATCTGCCCCCTCTAGGTAGCACCTCCACACCTTATACGCATGGATGATCGCGAGCGCCTCCTTGTCGTGAATCGGATAGTTCAGCTCCGCTCCCCTAAGCTTACGCGACTCGTACGCGATCGGCTGCAACCCGCGTCCCTGGTCCTGAAGAAGGACTGCTCATACGGCCTGATCGGAAGCGTCGGTCACTACAACGTACGGGCGAGTGGGATCGGGGTACGACAGTGTCGGTGAAGACGTGAGCGACTGCTTCATCTGCTCGAACGCCTGCTGCTGCGCTGGACCCCAAACGTACTCTACGCCTTTCCGAAGTAGGTCGGTGAGTGGACTAGCGATCGATGCGTAACCTTGAACGAAGCGACGGTAATAATTAGCGAATACGAGGAAGCTCTGCAGTTCCTTGACTGAGGTCGGTGTTAAGAGAACTAGGCAAGAATGATGCATTGAATGAAACAGTTGGGTACAAGTAGCAAACCCTAGTTGGGGTTGTACCCCATATTGGCTACCCCACTACAGCCTACCAACATATAACACATTACCATAGGCAAAGTGGGGGAGAACAAAGGGTCACAAGACCAGTCCAGCAAAGCAACGCAAGCCCAGGGTGGATCACAACGTCACCACACTCCGAGCACAAGCAAAGGCCACAAGGCCAGTTCACATGCAGTGCTAGATATAGTACAAGACAAGCAACACAGTGATCAAAACCTAGCAAGCAAGCAACAAGATATATATAAAGTACAGTACAAAGAAAGTCAAGCAGTAAGCAAATGAGGGAATGTGGACACAAGGCCTAAAGAAGTACAGTGTCGCTGATGATCACTAGGCGGGAGCGCCTTGGTGAAGATATCAGCAGTGTTGGCCTTCGAGTCCACGTACACAAGCCGAAGCTGACCGCGCTGCTGAAGCTCTCGAGCAAGAAAGTAGCGAAGAGCAATGTGCTTCGTCCTGTGCTCCAGTCTGTGCTCCTGACACAAGGCAAGGGCCGCCTTGTTGTCACCGTACAGAACTGGAGGAGAACTAGGCCGCTCTCCCAAGTCAGTCAGCAGGTAGGTGAGCCAGCGTAACTCCTGTGCAGCCATGGCTGTGGCGTAGATCTCAGCCTCACAACTAGAGCCGAGAACAGAAGAAGAGCGGGTGGACCGCCACGAGACAGAACCAGAGCCAAGGCTGAAGGTGTAACCCTATGACGACCGCTGCGTAGCCAGGTCGTCCACCCAAGAAGCGTCCGAGTGACCAGTGAGGACAACTCTGTCGCGTCCTCCAAGCACCAGCCCCATGCCTGATGTACTGCACAAGTAACGCAGCACCCTCTTAGCAGCCTCCCAGTGCTCTCGCCTGTGTCTCCCAGGCGCAACGTAGCGAGCAAGGATGCTAAGTGGGTACGCGAGGTCAGGTCGCGTGCAGGTCATCAGGTACATGAGGCAGCCTACAAGCTCTGGGTACGGGCCACTCGGCTCTACGAACTCGTCCGAAGGTGGAGCTGAGAGCGAGTGGCTGGTAGCCAGAGGTGTGGCCTGTGGTGAGGAGAACTGGAAGCCGAAGCGCTGAAGGACCTGCTGCACCATGTGTGACTGAGTCAGGGTGATGGTGCGGCGAGCTCTGTCCCGGGTGATCTGCAAGCCAAGATAGCTACGCAGTTCACCCAGGTCAGTGCACTTGTGTCTCTTCTGCAGCTCCGACTTCACACGAGCGAGTGCCTCAGTGTCAGCAGTAGCAAAGACCAAGTCGTCGACGTACACGAGAATGTAGAACGGCGGCAGCGACGTGTCTGTGCGCAGAAACAGCGACGGGTCAGCAGTAGACGGCGCGAACCCAAGGGCCGCAAGTGTAGTCCTCAGTGTGTCGTGCCACTCACGTGGCGCCTGGCGGAGACCGTAGACTGGCCGGCGGAGGCTCCACTGGGTACCAGGAGGAAACGACCCAGTAAAGCCAGGTGGGCGGCGCAGCCAGATCTCCTCGTGCAGGCTGCCCTGCAGGAACGCTGTGCTGAAGTCAAGAGAGTGAAGCTCGTAGTCACGCTGAGCAGCAACGTGCAGCAGAACCCGAAGAGTGGTCATCTTCGGGGTGGGGGAGAAGGTCTGGAAGAAGTCAACCCCCTGACGCTGACTGAAGCCTCTAGCAACGTAACGAGCCTTGAAGACAGGCGGAGAACCTGGCGGCCGCTTCACCCTGAAAATCCACATGCCATCGACGATGTTCGCCCCAGGAGGGGGAACCTCGTCGACGTAGGTGCCTGTGGACTTCCAGGATGCCATCTCTGCGTCCATGGCTGTCTGCCACTGAGAGGAGTAGGGACCCGAGATCGCCTCTGCGTAAGTGCGCGGAGTGGGGATGTCTAGTGCATCCGGGTCTCCCTCAGGGGCAAGCAACCAGGCCACGAGATGAGGTACAGCAGCCGCGAGAGAGTCAAAGTCCTCCTGCCTGTCCTCAAGGACGTCCGTGCCAAGAGCACACTCACCCCCGACGGACGGAGGACAGACAGACTCAGACTCAGCAACTAGACTGGCAGCGTAGTCTAGACGACAGGCAACAGCAAAGTCAACCAACTCAGCGACAAGAGCAGACGCAGCCGAGGACTCAAAGGTAGGGTCAGTGACAACAGTAGCTAGGAGACGCGTGACAGTAGGATGCTCAGCACGATATCGGTCAGACTCAGGGTCCGGAACGGCAGGCAAAGAGGACGCAGGAGGAGACGGTAGAGGGACACGCTGAGGAGCAGTAGAGGGACGCAGAGTCATGTAGTGAGTGCCTGGGACAGGAGGAGGACGCTCACGACGGACACGACGACCAGGGCGAGCAGTACGAACAGGCGACGCAGGACGAGACTCAGGCTCACGACGCTCGGTAAGACCTCCTGTGGGACCAGTGTAAGGAGAGGGAGCAGGGAGAGGCGAGGTAGGCGGTAACTGTGACTGCGGCTGGACAGACGGAGGACACTCTACGGAGGGAGGAGGACAAGGAGGAGGAGTCTGCCCAAGAACCTGCTGAAGGAGCGGTACGAAGTACGGCCGCGGCCGCGCAGCGTCTCCAGAAGCAGAAGAGACTCCAGCGGCCGGGTCCTCAGTACCAGCAGGAGCTCCAGCGTCCGGGTCCCCAGCACCAGCAGCAGCGCCACCGCTCGGGTCCTCAGCTCCAGCAGCAGCTCCAACGTCCGGGTCCTCAGTACCAGCAGCAGCTCCACCAGGTGGGTCCGCAGCACCAGCAGCAGCGCCACCCCCAGGGTCCGCAGCACCGCTAGGAAGAGCACCCCCAGAGTCGGCAGCTACAACTCCGCTAGCACCGCCAGCTCCAGAGTCCCCAGCTCCAGCAGCTCCAGTCGTAGTGCTCCCAGAACAACCAGTCCCGGCAGCTCCAGTACCCCCAGTACGAGCACCTCCAGGACGAGCAGCTCCAGCACCCCCAACTCCAGCCGAGCCACTAGGACGGCGAAAGCGCCGGACGTACCAGTCACGAAGCTGCTGCGGTGTGAGAGACTGCTCAGCACCCCGAACCGGAGCACCCCCAGACGCAGCAACCCCAGGCTCCGTAGGCTCAGCAGCAGCACCCCCAGGCTCAGTACCCTCAGGCTCAGCACCCCCAGACTCCGTACACGCAGGCTCAGCACCCCCAGTCGTAGCACCCCCAGGCTCAGCACCCCCAGGCGCCGAACTCCCAGGCACAGTACCCTCAGCTCCAGCACCCGCAGTCCCAGCACTCCCAGGCCCAGCACCCGCAGGCTCAGCACCCCCAGGCTCAGCACTCCCAGCAGCACCACCTGCAGCAGCACCTGAGTCACCTGTGACCTCGACAGGCTCAGCGACGGGAGGAGGGTCTACCTGAGAGACACCTGAAGGAGCAGGACCCTGAGGGGGAAGGGGGTCTACCGGAGGGGGACCAGGAGCAAGGAAAAGCGGCGGGGGAGGGAGGGGGGCAGTGCGGTAGGGGAAGAGACGGTAAAAAGGGACCGACTCGTCAAAGGTGACGTCGGTGCATGCCACGGAGGCGTGGCAAGGAGGGGTGACCCAGGCGGTGGTGCCAGAGAAGAGTCTGGTGCGACAGGGAACGACACTCACAGGCGTGGGCCACCAGACCTGACGCGGACACCTGACCGACAGCAGCGACCTGAGGAGACGCAGTGGTCAGTGTGTAGAGACTCGACCCCGGCCGACGGGTAAACGTAGCCAGGTGACGGCCGGTCCTGGAGCACGTGCAGATCGCCACACGCTGTCCTCCAGGGGTAAAGGTGTCAACCCACTGATCCTGGATGACAGCGTTGCTCACCAGGTTCGTCGAGAACGAGGGGAGGTGGAAACCTGACAACGAGCCAGACGGAACCGCCGGACAAGGGAGTACAGTGGTGGACTGGGCAAGGACTGGGCCCCCAGAGGGGTCAGCCAAGGAGACTGGGACCGGTGCAGGAAGCGGTGTGAGCTCAGTACTGTCACGAAAGAAACAGCGGGAAGCACCTGAGTCAAGGGTGAAGGTGTGACAGGCCTCAGTCGGTGCAGTACCTGAGAGAGCAGTCTCTGTGGGTGCTGTACCTGAGAGAGCAGATTCGCTAGTACCCAGGGCAGCGGGCTCTATACCTGGGTCAGGCGGCACACACAAGTAACAGTCTCCCTCGGCACTAACAGTCAATGCATACATGGCAGCAATAATAGCATCATAGTCAAGAGCAAAGATATCAACACCAGCCCTCATGAGCTCAGCCCAGCGGGGGCGCTCAACATCCTCGCCCATCTCCTCACGCCAAGCGTCGTCAAGGCGGGAGAAGCAGCGGTACGGGGTGTGGAACCTCCCACACGTCTGTCCCTTGCGGTCACCTGTGCGAATGACATAGGAACAGCGGCCACTGCCCCCCGACGTCCCACGCTGAGCAAGCCACTCACGAAGCTGCTGGGTCGTCTGGGGACGCTGCTGCTGCTGGGAGCTCTGGCCCGAGCCGGTGCCTCCACTCCGACCTCCGCCACCACCACTACCTCCGCTCCGACCGCCACCGCCGCCGCCGCCGCCGCCACCGCCGCCGCCGCCGCCACCACCGCCACCGCTCCCTCCGCCGCCCCCGCCTCCGCTGCCGACCCCACTCCCACCAGCACTCCCGCCACCGCTCCCTCCAGCACCGCCTCCCCCCCCACCTCCCCCACCTCCTCCCCCCCCAGCGCCACCCCCGCCACCCTTGCCCCCCTTGCCCTTGCCGGTGCGGCGCCTCCCACTAGGAGCAGAAGCAGCGCCAGCAGACTCAGCACCAAGGAAGTCAACAGCAGCAGCAGCAGCGTAGGAGGGAGCGAGGGGAGAGGGAGAACACCCCTCAAAGATGGGGGTGCGAGGAGCGCCACGAGCAGCACCGACAGCTACAATGGTCTTCTCGGCCGCTAGCAGCTTCTCCTCTAGGAGGGCGACAGTGAGCTCAGTGGGACAGCGAGCAAGGAAATAGTCGCGCACTGAGCTGAGGGTGTCAGGGAGACGGGTGACTATGAAGTGGAGTGTCCAGTACAGTGGAGGGGGGTTCTTAGCGCAGAACTCGGTGGGAAGGGCGGCACGCAGGCGAGCGTCACTAGTGCGAAGGTGGGTGATAAGATCGGCGACTGTAGCAAAGGTGGACAGGTCAGGGAACAGGTACGGCAGCATGAGGCGGCTAAGCTCGGCCACGGGGTAGCGTGGTAACCGCATGCGAGCGGTGGTGGGCCCTAAAAAAAAAACGGTCGGTAGGTCCTAGGGACCTCCTGCTCTGATACCATGTTAAGAGAACTAGGCAAGAATGATGCATTGAATGAAACAGTTGGGTACAAGTAGCAAACCCTAGTTGGGGTTGTACCCCATATTGGCTACCCCACTACAGCCTACCAACATATAACACATTACAATTTAACAGTCGGCGCCACCCAATCCTGTACGGCTGCGATCTTCTTCGGGTCGGTCCTAACGCCACTAGCGGATACGACGTGTCCTAGGAACTCGACCTCGGGGAGAAAGAACTCGCACTTCGACAGCTTTGCGTACAGCTTCTCCCTCCGCAAGACCTCAAAGACCCTCTGCAAGTGCTGCACGTGCTCCTCCTTCGACTTGGAAAAGATGAGGATGTCGTCTAGGTAAACTACGACGAACGAACCTAGGAACTCCGAGAGGACTGTGTTCATGAGCGTCTGGAACGTTGCTGGGGCGTTGGTCAAACCGAACGGTAGTACCCTAAACTCGTACAACCCCTGCTTCGTACGAAACGCCGTCTTGTGCTGATCCTCTGGAACTACGCGAATCTGGTGGTAACCCGAACGAAGGTCGATCTTGGAAAATACTCTAGCGCCCTGCACTGCATCTAGGAGATCCTCTACTCTCGGCACCGGGAATCTGTTCTTGACGGTGGCGGCGTTCAGTGCGCGGTAATCTATGCACATCCGTAACCCTCCGTCTTTCTTAGGCGCGAACAGGATCGGTGCTGCCCAAGGCGATCTAGATGGCTGTATGAACCCCTGCGCGAGAAAGTGCCTAACCTGCTGCGTCATCTCCTCTGTCTCTGCTGGACTCAACCTCCACTGCGGCTTCGCTACTGGCCTGCTCCCCGGCTCCAACTCTATTCGATGGTCTACTGCTCGGCTGGGAGGTAACCCTGGGGGCAACTCGTCGGGGAAGACGTCTGCGAACTCTGCTAACAGTGCACTCACCTCAGCAGGAAGAGTCGCCTTCTCACTAACTGCTGCACTCCCTCCTTTCCCCTCCTCAGCTTCAACCTCCTCAAGGAAAACCGCGAAGATCCGTGCCGCACGCTTCACTAACTGTCGCACACGAACAGCATTAATGATAGCTGTGGATGATGTGGCCCCATCGCTCCACTGTGGCAGCTCCCGGAACTCCCCGTCTACCTTGACGCTACAGCTTCCCAGAGCCCAATCGAACTGTGTACTAACCGTCCGTAGCCAGTCTCTCCCGAAGATGAAATCGTAACCGTCCAGCGTCGCAGAGTCAAAGTCACGCCTAACAGTGATCGGTCCTAGCACTACGCGCAACTTGCGAATGACTGGTCCTATGTGAAGCGGCGTCCCATCTACCATGCGAGCGTCCTTGAAGTTGACTGCCGTATCTGCTTCGAGATGGAGACGACTAACTAATGAAGACGAAACGAACGAGTGGCTAGCTCCGCTATCGACGAGAATCTTAACAGGAACTCCGCGAAGCTTCCCTAGAAGCACGACTGGACGATCAACAGTGTCTACCCCGTTCTCCGTAGATGACTGCTGCAAGGCCGTCTCCTCTACGTTGGTAGACGTGGCGGGTACGGGAACCTCCACACCAGCTAGCGACCCGCTATCTACTGGCGGTTTCCGTTTCCCTGCTGCTGCTCCTTGAACTGTGGGCAGTCCCGCTTCATGTGACCCGGCTTTTTGCAGTAGTAACAGTTCCCCCTAAAACCCGTCCGCTGTGAGCCGTCACTATTAACTGCACCAATCTCCATGGGCGATGGTCCGTCCCTCGATCGAGCGTCGTTGATCGGTCTGCTGTATCCCCTATCGCGATCGTCACGACCCCGTCGGCTTCGTACTGCGTCGACGCGTTCTGCTGCTGCGACTACTGACTCGAAGGTGGACAACCCATGAATCGCTATGACCTCCGCTATGTCCGGCTTCAACCCCTCGAGGTAGCGATCGCGCATCTCTGCTTCCGTGATGTCGTCTATCTCGTTGCAGATACTCAAGAACCGTCGTGTGTACTCCTGGACGTTCCCTATCTGGCGGAAATGACGCAGACGCTTCCTAGCAGCTTCGGAGGCGTTCACCAAGTCGAACCTACTTTTCAGCGCCGCTTCAAATCCTTCCCATGTGGTCGGAACCGTGGTAACACCCAAAGCTAAACTCCCTAAGCTCGAAGTTGCAGCTGCATGCCCCACGCCCTGTTGATGCCCGTCCGTCTTGTCAGAATCCCAGCCACTAACCACTGGGATAAAAGGGCTTGTTATAGTAGCGGGTGAGTGCGCCCATAACCCCCCAGGCCAACGTGCCTGTAACCCTTCCCTAGGATCAATCGGGGATCACCAGTGGACCTCTGACACCCCCCCGCACTGGGATGCCCGAGGTGCACACACCGGGATTCGAACCCGAGACCTTCGCTCTGATACCATGTCAGAATCCCAGCCACTAACCACTGGGATAAAAGGGCTTATTTGTGTAGCGGGTGAGTGCGCCCATAACCCCCCAGGCCAACGTGCCTGTAACCCTTCCCTAGGATCAATCGGGGATCACCAGTGGACCTCTGACACGTCTGAGCCCTTCTAACAGCAGTCTGCGTAAGTTGGCGCCACCACTCCAAGGCCGGCCCCCTCAACGGCGTCACGGCATACTCAATCCGCTGCTGCGCGTCCGCCTCTTGCACCCCGCTCGCGGCGAAGTAGTTGTTGAGCATGAAGAGCCACGTCCGCACGTTCGCGTCGCGCTGACTTGGGTCGAACAACTCTTGTTTCTGCGGCTTGAGCGCGCTTCGACGTTCCGGGATTTGAGTTTTTTTTCTGTTCAAGCCCTTTTACTTCATTTTGTTAGGCCCGACGGCCTAAGTCCGCTAAAGAATTAGCGGGGTCGACTAAGTCGAGGATAAAGCGCGGCGGAAGACTTTGGCGAAAGAACTATTGGCGAAATAGCCGAAGAGGTAACTGAGTAATTGAAGAAGAGTTGAATGAGAATTGGTTGATATGAGGGATTACAAGCAAGGTTGATATAGCATGCAAGAAACAAGGTTGGAAAGTAGATTGTGGGACTAGGAATTGTGAAGGTAGAAAAGTAGAGTGCAGGCCCTCAGATTCGTTTTCAAGCTGTCTGATTCATCAGACTTAGTGCACATTTTTAGTCTGATCAATCAGACTTGATACCATAGAAAAGTCTGAAATTTCAGAGTTCGAACATACAAAAGTCTGATAGAGCAAAGTTCACATAGTAGTGAAGCTTACCGATCAGCCTAAAACGAGGCGATACACCCGCGCAGCAGCAGTGCTGTCACTGTTTCAGCGTGACTGACAGGACGAAACGATCCTTCCGGCCAGGCCCCTAGATTCGTTTTGAGGTAGTCTGACGCCTCAGAGTACACCCCTCTTCCTAGTCTGGCTGTCAGAGTTACCTATTTTTTGTTGTCTGAAAATTCAGACTAGCACAAAATTTTTTGTCTGAACTGTCAGAGTTACTTTCATTTTTTAAGATGTTCATTTAGTTTCGTAAAAGCATAGTTATAATAGCACTGGAGCTGATTACAGCCTACCAACGCATCAGGCAACGTGCTCGTGCATCGCCACTGCTCATGTCGGCGGCATTCTGGTGTTTTTGTCACGTGCAGCGCATGGCTGTTTCTGCTGATATCATTTCATTTTGTCGTGTGTGTGAATACCGTTCTGTACCCATTTTCTCGCCTGTGTGCCAATTTTGTCAATGGATTTGCGTATCTAGCGATGCGATCGGTCACCCGATCTGCCACGCAGCTGAGCTGTCAGCAGGCAGAAATTGTTGCTTGGCGTGACATGTGAGCATCAAGTACACGAAACTTTCGCATGAAACTTTCACCACGAAATTGCGAATCAGATTCACGACCCTCGCAATTTCAAAACAGTGCGTGCTGCAGTTGTTTTGACAGCGAATCGGCATCGAAGTCTCCTATTCTGTACAATAAATTAGCGGTAACTTACATGTGACGAGATTTTGTCTTAAAAATCACGTAATCACGCAACCGTTTCCTCAGCGTAACTGGAAGATCGTCTCGACGAACGAGTGTATTCGGATGTCCCAGCTGTTGAAGTGTGCGTTGCTCACGTCCTGGCACTCCACTGCCATCTCGGAAGTGGGCATATTGAAAGGAAACTTCCAGGAAACTTCGCTCCGATAAGCGCGCAGAGTGTACCCTCGATATAAGTCTGAGGCTCAGCCTACACTTATAAAATTAGGCTGAAATTTCAGACAACTCATAAAAAAAACCTCTGAAAAATCAGACAAGGTACATAAAAATATTCTTAGACTTCAGACTAGGTACAAAAAAAAAGTCTGAACGGACTCTGAATCAGACTTTAAAGTCTGATACCTAGGGCACTGCTTCCGGCGCTAATTGCGGCTGTCTGTGCAGAGTTCGCGTAGGTACAATCGGAGCAGAGAGCCCAAACAGGATCAGGAATCAGAGTACACTCCGACGAAAAGTATGAAATTTCAGACAAGGCCTATACTTTTTTTCTGAATATTCAGAGTTTGCTGCCAAAAAAACTCTGAACTTTCAGAGTCCACTAAAAAAAAAGGCTGAATATCAGACTTTTTTAGGCAAATCAGAGAAATTTCTCTGACTTCTGGTAGAGTGCCACGTGGCACATGGAAATCTAGGAAGATAAGGTTGGATGGGTTGAATCTTTGCCATGACCAGGACTCTTGTTAGCTTCCACAGATGCAAGTTCTTCCGGCCATTTTCAGGTGCATGCCGCACTGTAGGGAAAGGCTTCTCAGGTGCATGCTATCGCGTCGTGATTCTCCCCTTGTTGCCACTGTTTGTACCCATCCGCCACTAAAAACACTGTTCTGTCAGGGGATGCAACCCACGCGACTTACACCAACAGGCCCAGCTCTCGCACGAACTCGTCGTCCAACCACACCAGTCGCAGCCACCCCCAAGGGAGGGATGCATGCGCAAAATCTATGCGCAAGTTCCTTTCCCCACCCCCCCCTCCCCCACCCTCTTCTCCCTTCTATCCAACAAGTGCTGGGCCCTGATGTTACCAGAACACAACACGGAAACCCTAATCCTACGTTACGAGATCTTACACGTAAGGGACCCCTCCTTAGAGGCTCATAGCAGGAACTTACACTACTAAGTCCAAAGTTAGATACAGTTCACGATGACAGTTACTAATAGTCTGACTCAGCTGGTTTCCAACATTTGCGGTGCGCTATCATAAAGGACTCGCCAGCGTTACT
The DNA here is from genome assembly GCA_947470075.1 of Closterium sp. Yama58-4. NCBI lineage: Eukaryota > Viridiplantae > Streptophyta > Zygnematophyceae > Desmidiales > Closteriaceae > Closterium > Closterium sp. Yama58-4. Next base: position 370,033 of record CANIUD010000604.1, on the reverse strand, counting down.
GTCTATGGTAATTTCCTTCTTGCTTAATTATCTAGTAATAAAATTCTCTAGGAACGTGACACTCCCACCGTCTCGTGACTCAGTAATGCCGGCACGTTAGGCCGCTGGCATCAACTTAACGAAGCCACGATTCAGGATCAGGTGTGATAGATTGTTGATTCAACAAAGATCAAGTCTCCAGATGGTTTAAACTCGAAATTTCTGTTTAGGGTAATGGACTCATAATCAATGAGCAACTAAAGAGTGACCGCCAGTGTGCGACCGTTCATCCTCTGAGTATGTGCATTCCTCTTTTTTCTTACCTGTGTGTATTCCCTCCTCCACCCTCCTTCCATCCCAATGCTCTTGCAGATGGCTAGTGGTGGTAAACGCACATTGGATATTGAAATCGGTAAGCGTTACCGAGACGCCATTGAGGCTCGAGATGACATTGAGCGCCAATGCCATCGTGCAAAGGTGCCACACATCTTCGCTGTCAATGGTCCGAAAAGGTTGGATGTCAAGTGCCCGTCTGCTTTTAAGCGGTCGCAGAGGGGGAGTGTCCAGAATGACATTCGCTGCCCTTTCAAGATTAACATTCGGGCCACAAGCGAGGGCGACCTGCGTGTTTGTAACACTCACTTAGAACACCATACCCGTTGTACCGCTCGCCCTCGCCCTGCACGTAGGAAAAGCCTCATCGCACTAGCAATGTCACTGCCAGCAGTTGGCATCACCCCAAAGGTTTTACAAAATGAAGCCTTGCATCGTCTTGGGGCAAAGACTTCGTATGCCACAGCGTGGCGTGCCTTGAACGACCTGAAGGAGAATGACCCTTTGCAAACTGAGAAATCATATCAGTTTGTCAAGAGCATCATAGAGAGACTAGTGGATAACAACCCTGGAACTTTGGTTACCCTTAGCAAGCATGCAGGTTGGTTTTTTAGTGCCTCTGTGATTCCGAGTGTGGCGAGATCCACCATGCTGAACGCCATACCTATCTTGATTGTGGATGGCTGCCACAATAAGACAGTGTGGGGAGGTCACACTATCAATCTGGTAGTGCTTGACGGAGAGGGTCACTACGTGTCAGTTGGCATTGCTTTTGTTGAGTCTGAGAGTAAAGAGGGCTGCTCTTTACCATTGAAGGAGCTACTTCGTGTCTTCCCAGAGCTGAACACACCGGCATGGACAGTGAAACACGACCGTGCAAAAGGATGGGATGCTGCATGTCGAGACGTGCTCCCCAATGCACGTGTCTCTTATTGCGTGACACACCTGACACGCAATTTCAGGGCCAAGTTCGGCATGGACTTGAGCCAGCTCATCCGAGACGCCTCAGAGACATTGACGGAGCAACTGTATGAGTTTCGTATGAACAAGCTCAATGAGCAATGTCCCGGTGGCCGATTATATTTGGAAGGGGAAGACGGCCAGCTGGCCACGCGATGGGCAACTGCAAAGTTTCCTGGTGCTCGGTTTGGTTGCCTCACGTCAAATCCTGTTGAGTCGCAGCATGCCTCAATGTCACAGCTGCGAAACAAGGCAATTGGCTATGTCATTTTGCGTTGGGCGCTGAAACTTGCTCTCATTCGGAGTGATCGGCTTACGGCATACTCCAACACCGTGGGGGAGTGGTGCACAACTGCCACTGAGGTTGTGCGAGGCAACTTCAATGATTCTTCTAGCTACTCTGTGCGCCAGCTTAATCAAGCGTCACACCGCTGGCTGGTCGAGCATGAGGAGCGTAATGAAGAGCGAATTGTGGACTTGCAAGCCAAGACGTGCACGTGCAACTACAGCAGGTACGCACATACAATGTGCACAAGTATTGCCGTCACTAATCTTCTAACGTTCATCAACATAGTGTATGTTTTTTATCTGGTAATGTCAGTTGCTGCATCTACACATGCATAGTGTTCATTAACAATGCCATTCACACACTCTTCAACACAACAGGGAGTACGGGCTTCCCTGTGTCCACATCTGTGCTGCTTCCGGAGAGGGTCGGCTGCCGTTTGACATGGTTCACCGCGTCTACAAGGTGGAGACGCTGAAGGCAATGTATTCAGAGGAGTTGGTTCCGGTGGATCCTTCGTCGTGCATTCTGGACAGAATTACGCTCCCTCCGAAGTACAAGAAAAGGCCAGGGCGGAGGAAAACAAAGCGCATCCGCTCAAGAGGCGAGATCAACCCTGAAAAACTTCGAAAATGTGGTAGGTGTAAGGTTAAGGGGCACAACAGTCGAACATGCGAAGAACGCGAAGAGGCAAGAGCACTTTGGGCCAATAGGTCAGTAGAAGATCATATCACGCTGCAAACAAGTGTGGTTCCACGTGTTGGAGGAAGTTATCAAGCGTGTATTGCATGTGGCCGTCGACACAGGCTGCGGGATGATTGTCAACGTGGACAGCATCGAGGGGGGGTGGAGGGGAGAAGAGGAGAACAACAAAGGGGAGGGGAGCATCAGAGAGAGGGGCAGCAGCAAAGAGAAGGGGAGCAGCAGAGAAGAGGGGAGGAGCACAGAGGAGGGGAGCAGGACAGAGGAGGGGAG